>CM031239.1:41606848-42806848 GCA_018340775.1 Taxus wallichiana var. yunnanensis
TCTTTTCCATTCCAATAGTCCACAAGATTACTAACCAAATTGGTTAGTTGTACTTTCTTACTCATGAATTAGTCACCTATGGCTTCAGGTGATAAGTGTAGGGAAATTGTTTTCAATTTGTATTTTAAGGATGAAAATGTCTACTCCAATGTTTCCTTTTTGGGATAATCACATTGCTTTGCACCAATGTTTTCTTGCAAAGTTTGTACTCCCTCAATTTGTGTTTACAAGGATAAATTATCAATGTGTGCCTCAACAATGTTGGTAATGGATTATGACATGGTCATTTGCATAGTTGTCTTAGCCATCCGAGGAACTTTTATACACACATGGGAGGATGAGAGGGTAAACTTAAGCTTTATTATTTACATAGTTATCTATGTTACCCATTAGAGTGTATGGGTATACCCTCCTTCTACCTATTATATGGTGATCAAATTTGAGCTAGATATTCCTCCCTTTTTGGTGTTATCCTTTTGTGTTTACCCCATTTTTACATTGGTGATTTATGTATGAGGGATGAGTATTTATGTTGTATTATGTTTTTATTGAGTTCCTTTACTTTCTCTTTTTTATACATCATCCTTTGTATTCACAATTACTTTCTTATGTGTAATGTGAACCTATTTGTCTGTGTGTGCCTTGTATTCTTTTGTCTTCTTTTCCTCTTCAAATTTCTTATCTTACTCCTATTTTGTTTTGTGTTATACTATCTCTTATCTAGTTTCTCCATCTTCATTATTTCTTATTTTCTTTACTTATCTTTTTATTCTTCTATTATTTTTCCTCTTTCCTTGTACTCTCATCCCATTTCTATTCTTTTTCTTTCTTTTGTATCTCATCCTTGACTTTTCGGGATTTAGCTTGCACAATTACTTTTTTCTTGCTTGATATATTCTTCCTTGTACTTCCAATCCTCTTAATATTGTTTGTTTTTGTTTTTCTACCCCAACCTTCTTTTCATATTAATCTTTTTCTACCTTGTGTTTTTGTTCATCCCCATATTCTTGTGCATATTACTTTGTCTTTTAGGTATCTTCTTTGAAAACTTATTCATTTTAATTTTTATTCTTCCTCATTCTACAAAATTTATTGTTTATTTAGTTCTTCCTCCTTTTATTTCTCATCTTCTTCTTTTGTGGGTTGTGCAATCGAGTTATTCGCATCAAAGGCCCATGTGCACTAGTCATTGTGGTTTTTTATTCTCCATGCTAAATTGTACATTAGATTCTTCAAATCCTTTAGTTCTTGGAGGACTTTATTATGCTAGTGCTGATTAAGAAGGGAAGGGTGTACTTACAATTTATTACATCAAGGCCTTCAAAACCATATTCTTCACTCTCCTATGAATTTTTACCTTCTCCCTCTTATGTGTGTATTCCTCTCTTTCTTGTGAAACATTTCTTTATGTTAGAACATTTTCTTACTCTTGGGTTATTTCTTCTAGTCAATGATTCCTTCTACTCATGTTAACTCCCCATCCTAGAACCTTTAATCCCATTCCATTCATGATCTACACACTAACTTAAATGAAATTTATTCTTTCTCTAAGCTCTCCCCTTATTTGATCTTTTTTTCTTGTACAAGGTTAGTTGACGTCCTATTCAATTCGTAGGTATACCGATTCAAAATATGGTTCATATTTGACCTCCACCTCTAGTTGTTATAGGCCTTAAGAAAGGTTGATTATTAAATTATCCCATGTTACATTATCTCTCTTGATGATTCTATCCTTTGTGCTTTCTACTTGGACCTTCACCTTTGGCTATTGCTTCTTTGGAAGCTCTTTTTTTCAGCAATGGGTGTAGTCTAGGGTCTTCCTAATACTAGTTGAGCAATTTATTTAATGTGAAATTGTTAAACATGAGTGGGGTTCATCTCGTGTGGATTTCCCAATTATTCCTTAGCTATGTACATATTGATAAAGAATGAGAGTTTTTTGGAGTGATTTTTTTATCATCTTTTGAGCTAAGGGTGATTCCATCATGTAATAGTGTTATATTTCCACATGGTTCTATATAAGTATAGACATCCCTTAGAATATTTAGGTTTTTCTCCAAGTGTTTCCTTAATTTTTGCATTTTGTAAACCTCTCATGCAGATAGTAGTCAATTTCAACTTTCATTTTCCCTTATAGTGTTGTCTAATGTGTAAAACACAACAAGATCATGAGCCATTAGTACATAAAGGTTTTTTCCATAGATTCCAAAATCTTCTATACATATATGTTCAAATTTTGTCCTAAAAATTTGAGCAAATTAAACTATTCATCTTTCTCCCATCCGGATCACTATATTCCTAACTCATAGTAATGATTATTTACTCCCTTGAGTTTCCTACCAAAATATTTTTAGCACTAGTTTAACCAAGAGTTTGACAGAGTGGTTCATTATTTCCCTTAGCAAAAATTCCTCTTCCTTTATACAATGACCCAAATGTGGTTGTGGTTTTTAAACAGAAAGTTTAGTTGATTTGTAGGCCAACACAGATGTGAATTTTTTTGGCAATCCAATGGTCTAGATAAATGTGTTGAAATTAATGGGAATGAAATCTTGCACAATAAACAAAATTGTTCTATTATTATACATACTCATTATCGTTTGCATGAATTCTAGGTGATCTCTAAAATATGGTAGTTTTGAGAGCTAATCTATGCTAGTTCCTCATAATAGGTATTTCAGCACCAATTATTTTCCCACCATCTCGATGTTGACCACCGATCTCTTATCTCCCCATAATTGATCAACCATCACTTATAAATCATGGTGCAACAAATCACTCCATTTGTTTTGTTGGAGCATTGTACTAATGGTCATATCTTCCTTATCTATATTCCTTAGGTGTAAGAAAGTAATTCCTTACTCTGCTATCATGACCTAAAATTTTGGCCTAATTTGTCGAGTGAAAGGATCTACCATACTTGGTTATGCACTTTAATTTTTCTTTCAATTTGGTGTTGGGATATTCTTATCACAATTTCTCAAAATATGGTATATATTACCTCATGCTCTTGATTTTAATCAAAAATGTTTTTACCTTCCCCATAACCCCTTTTCATAACTTTTGTACCCTTGATATGTGCTTTTTTAGCCATTTGTGACTTCATCCACATTCTTTAATGTATGTATCCATTCGTCCACTTTTTTTTGGTGTAATGACTTCTTTATATGCTTCACTTGCTACAAAATTTACCTCATTTGATATTTTTATCACTTAAAATCTTTGATTTCGTATAAGGTCACCCTTTTGTAATTTTTTATTTTGTATTTATTTCCTATATGCAATGTTCCCGGACTTATTCCATTCATTAAGGCCCTTAAAATGTATTTCTATATCTAATGAATTTGGCCATTGAATTGTGACTTTGTTCATTGATTTATTATTCTCCCTACTCCTCCATACACTTAACCAAAAACTCATCAAATCTATAAATCCATCAAACCGCCACATGCTATATGAAATTGAAAATCCTACTCTAATATTGTTTCGAAGGTTCTTATTTCATTTTTATACTTATGGGTAATCATGCATTGTAGGATTTAAGCCTACTATCATTTATCATTCATATTATAACATTTCCCTATAAATATAACAATATTATTGTTCCCTATTGTGTCATATGATGTATGATATATAGTCCCTTCTATCGAATGCACAATTTTTATGAGTGCACTTTGAAACTGATTTAACCTAATTTGGTTAATATCTCTCTAGGGGGTAGTAACCGATGGTAGATTATCCTAATCAATTAGTTTCAAGGCTAATTACAAGTAATATTAGGAATAACCATTAAAAAATGATAAACAATGATGAATAATTATAGATAATTAAACAAAACACTTGTAATGAAAGAGAGAAGATGGCATAGATGATCTCCTACTCTGTGTGATGATCTGGGTTGGTCTGATGATTGAAATAGGCTAGAAATGACCTAATAGATCCTTGTTGAAGCTATTTCAACCACTTTGTATGAGACCAAATCATATGGCATAGACCAAAGCATACCCCCAATATGGACCTTTTTGTATGCTAACGTCTCTTCAAATCCTTTATTCTTGATATTTTTGGGTTTGTTTATTATCTTCTAATTTTTTCATGTGTGTTACTTGGATCTTTAACATCGTGCAATGTTCCATGTGTATCTTAGTGAATCTTCAAAACCATAGATAGCCAAGAAGTCCTGCAAAATAAACATTAGGTGGGTTGTGGGCACCCCTGTGTATCTGCTAATGTCACTACTACTCCAAAGAGGGCTCAAAATATATGTTGTTCTTGGCTATCATGTGATCTCTAGAATGTATGCATCGAATAAATAACCATGATATCACAACAATTAGATTTTACTTGCACCTTTGCTCTAGCTTGACTTGGAATGATGATTTATTACTTGTGTTTTGCACATATGAGTGGATGATTTCCCTATAAATAATATGCAATCTATATAGATCCCAAGGGAGTCTTAGAATGGATTCACTTGTGATTTTTCCTAGTGTATACTCATTAGGATATTTGGGTGTCAAGTGTGTATGATCTCCTCCATGATAATGGAATAATAACTAGCATATATATGCATTATGTAAATGAAAAGCTTAGATAAGGGAAAAAGAAGTGTCCCAAAGGAATTTGAATTAATAAAAGTGTCATTGGATGGAAAAGGACCAAAGTGTCTGGGAAAGGCCATAGCATACAGATTCTATGGCACATTCTAGGTGCTTTGGTCTAGGATGTATGTGTGAGTGCTTTGAAAATTGGGATTGTACTATGCGAGGGTTTAGCCCGATTTTATGGACTAATATGACCATTGTGTGAACAAATGAGTTGTGTGTGTGAGAAATAATGAATGGGATATAACTAGGGATAGTGTAAGTGACAAATTTGGACAAGTGTGGACTAGTGTAAAAGTGTTGTACAATTTTTGTTGTTGCAAAACATGAATTACCAAAATGGGTGTCTACATAACATTATTTTATATAGGAGAACCATTTTCTATGGTTTCAAATATTTGGTGCACAAATTCTTTTTGTGTAAATATTTTGGATTTTCTTGTGAGTCTCTTTATTATAATATAAAGTAATCATGTTAGCCTACATTCTTTTCAAGTTAAGGAAACTATTTTCTAAGGATTTTATCTCTCCTAATCTCATTATCATTACAATGTGCAAGCTTGGTACAATATATTCCTTAATTACAAACGATTCTACTATGTATACATGCTAAAATGGGGCATATCTTGTACTATGCTTATGATTTTTTTGTATACCCATAACACTATTGGTATTCTATATTCCTAATAATCCCTTTGAACATTGTAAATTCTTGTGAGCATCTTTTCAAAAATCTTGTAATGGGAGTAATAAATTATTAATTAATTTATTTGAAAATGCTAAACACAACCCATAGGATAGGTTATCCAATACTCAAGAAACCATTTGATCATGACTTTACTTCATTTAAAATATCAACCCAAGGATGTACCTTTTTCTACGATGTATGTACTATATGTACAACATTAGTTTTCTTGATATTATGATTTCCTAAGAATTAAAAATATATAAATTTAAATAAAAATGTTGAGAGTGAAATACTAAAATGGAAAACATTAAAATGGATAAGGAAAGGGGTATGAAATAATAGCTACAACTAAAAGAAATAACTCGCTAAAACATTAAATAAGGATTCCTAAAACCACAAGTGGGCCCTTACTTGGGTGGTTGTAATCCCTGAAATGTTATAATTAAATAAAATCCTCTCTTATTATGTAAAACACTATTTTTATTTATCTCCCTTCCTTAACATTCAAATCACCTCCTTTTACAATAAGGATGCAATTATGTATAAATCTTGTAGGAGAAGGATTTTATTATTTTAGAAACAAAAATTAGAAAATAAATTTACTAACTATCACTAAGATATACCATATTCCACTTAAATTTTCCTTCCAACATGGATCAATTATGATGCCTCAAAAGAAAAGGTCAAGTAGGAATTTTTCCATGATATGAGGCTACCCTTTTCTATGGACACATGATGACTTGTTTAATTGTTCACATTTCCACTTTACATAATTTTTGGGGTGAGTTTATTTTATGCAATGGGTTTCCTCATGTTATAGACTGATCTAGTGGATACTACAAGAATCTTCATATATGTTATGTGTTGCTCTAGGTGAATGTTATAGGCTTATCTTCATAGATGTTGTGTGCTACCCCTTAGGTGGAAGTTACAAGATGATCTTCATATATGATGCATGTTGCATTATAATGTTAGCATCTATAGTAAAAATGAACAATATGACATCATGTATTTGGAAAATAACCCCTTAGATTTATCCAATATTTATCATAAAAACACAAGAGTTTAAGTGCACATATGGAAAAGTTTGGGTAACAAGATAAATGGTTAGATGATTCAATCGTAGAAAGATACAATTGAGAAAGGACATTTTTCAGACTCATGATACCCCTAACCAAAACTATTACATGTCCTCATGCAATTATACATGCATTTGTAGAAAAGAACCCAGTGCCCTAAAATTCATTGGACCAAAGAATCCCTCCACTCATGTGAATATAACCCATGGTTGTTGGATAGCCAATCCAATTTTTTTTCTTTCCATTCACTAATTTATTCATCACCTTCCCATATCGGAATTAGATAATGGAACATGGGAGAGTAAAACTTCAATGGCAACTAGTTGAGCCTGTTCTATCCGGTAGAATGAATATACATATATACTCTACTAAGTGATGGTGTAAAATTATGGGTAGAATGATGTTATTTCCTTTGAAATTCAGGCGTAAGTTCTTTCCATCTTCTACAACATGCCTTAATAGCTAGCCTATTAATTCTGTTTGTGAGTTCTTGAACACCGTTGTTGCACGTAATCGATATTTCTATACATAGTCATGGATATCCTCCTTTGTATCATTCATGCATATTCTTCCTCTATTACCATGGGGTTATGGTATTCCCCTCTTATAGAAAGAAGGGTAAACTTCTCCATTGCATTATATTTTTCCATTTTCTCACCTCGTTGATATTGATTTTTAAGATAAAAATTAAACTTTCAATCAAACTACCCCAATGTACAATGTAGGATTATAGTCAAGATCATATTGTACCGCATGATTAAAAATTATAAAAATCACATAATTGATCTTGCATATCTGAAATACTGTTACAATAAGTTGTGAAGGATGTTTGAGTTGATTCGACCCTATTTGGGAGATCATAGTAGAGCCTCATGAATTTAAAGTTGAGCAGTTGCTCGTTCAAGTATAGGGCATAAACCCTTGGTGGTGGTCTACATTCCACCATTTTAACTTTCATTTTATCCATTTTGTCTAATTTAATATTTAATTGATTTATTTCTTCATCTTGGCTGCCAATTCAGATTGAAATGTATTTTCCATGTCTTATTTTCTTTTAGCCGGACATTCTTTATAGATTGAATTGCAACATCTTTTCCCAAAATATAACCTTCAAATATGGGCCATATGTTTGTATAATATTAATTTTACCATCGTGAGAGGTAGATGATAGTGGAAAATTATTTTGAGTTGTACCTATTTAGTGGTCAGTTGAATATTTTGGAGGAGAAGATCTCGACTGGAATCCTACATTATACATTGGGAATTTCAATTGAAATATTTTTATTCTTATCTTCAAAATGAATATAGACGAGGTGAGAAAATTGAAAAATATGATGCAATGGAGAATTCAAATCCTCTTTCTATAAGAGGGGAATCCTGTAACCCCATGGAAATAGAGGAAGAATACGCATGAATGATATAAATGGAGGAGATTCGTGACTATATCTGGAAAAATTAGTTACGTGCACATAATAATGTTCAGGAATTCATAACTAGAATCAACATTCCAACTGTGGAGGCATGTTAGAGAAGATGGAAATATCTTACACCTAAATTATAAGGGAAAGAACCTTATTATGCCTATAATTTTACATCGGTACTTAGCATAGGACATAGCTATTTTTATTCTTCTAGAGAATGGGATCAAATGGTTGTGATTGAATTTTCATCCTCACATATTCCATTATCCAATTCCGAGCTAGGCAGATGATGAATCAATTGATGAAAGGAAAGAGAAAAGTATTTGGGATCAGCTCTCCAACAACCATGTATTTTATTCACATTAGCTGGAGGAAGCTTCCAATCCAATGAATTTCAGGGTACTATGTTCTTTTATGTAAATATATGTATAGTTGCATGAGGAAATGCAATAGTTTTGGCTGGGCTGTGATGATACGATACTAAACAGAAGACTTTAATTGCACATGGAAAAGTTTGGTTAACGAGAGAATTAGGAGGATGAATCAAGGGTAGAAAGATACATCTTATAAAGCACATTTTTCAGACTCATCACACCCTCAACCAAAACCTGTTCCATGTCCTCATGCAACTATACATACATTTATAGAAAGGAAAGAGAAAAGGATTTGGGATCAAATCTCCAACAACCACATGTTCTATTCACACGAGCTAGAGAGAGTTTTGATCCAATGAATCTCAGGGTACTATGTTCTTTTTGTAAAAGCATGTATAGTTGTATGAGGACATGCAACATTTTTGGTTCGGGGGTGTGATGAGTCTACAAAATAGTCCTTTTTGAGATGTATTTTTATACCATTAATTCATCCTCCCAATTCTCTTGTTACTCAAAATTTTCCATATGTGCACTTAAACTCTTGTGTTTTGTATGCTAAATATTACATAAATCTAAGTGGTTTTTTGCTAAATACAGGATGACATATTATATTTTGTATCGTTCATTTTTACTATAGATTCTAAAATTATAATGTAGCACATAACATTTATGAATATCTTAGTGATGGTTAGTAAAATATTCTGGTTTTTGTTTCTAAAATAAGAAATTCATTCTCCTACACATTAAGAGAAGAAGGTTTCATTAATCAAGCAACAAGATTTATAAATATTTATAGACTTGTTGTAAAATAGGAGGCGATTTGAATGTTAAGGAAGGGATATCAATACAAATAGTTTTTCTTCACAGTAAGATAGGGGTTTATTTAATTAGAATCTTTGGGGGATTATAACCACCAAAGAAAAGTCCCAATTGTGGTTTTCTGGAATCCCTATTTCATGTTTTGGATAAAATGGTTGCTCGAGTATTGGATACCTTATCCGTCGGGTTGTTTTCAACATAGTTGAACTAAATTAGTGGTTGTTGAAGATTGAAATTTATTTTCCATGTCTTGTTTTTATTTTAGCAAGACATTTTTATAGACTAATCTGGATAATATTTTTCCCAAAAGAGATCCTTCAAAGATGTGCCATATATTTATAGAATATTACTTTTACCATCATGAGAGGCAGAGGATAGTGGAACATTAGTTTGAGTTGTGCTTGTTTAGTGTGTTTTTGAAGATTTTAGGGAGAAGATCTTGCTGGATGATCTGAGCGGTCATGAGATTCTTCTAGTGGTGTAGAGTTAGAAGGATAATATAGACTGGTATCAATCCCTTTCCAAATTATAACTAGATCCTTATGCAGATATCTTGTTGGCAGACATGAATTCTTATTCCTTAGACAATCAAAACATCGAATTTATAGAGATGTTGTAGAAGTTTCTCTCCTCTTTAACGGTCTTGTTGAAGGTGACTGAGAGGAAGATGGTTTCAATGAATAAACTGAAGGAGGCATATGTATCTCAACATGCTCATGAGATTCAACAATCATGGGATATATTGCATGCCCTGGCAGTACTACAGCCTCCGATGACATTGTGTACCTCAATAGAAATGCAACCTCTAGCAACACTATGTGCCCTGATGGTATATGGAAATTTTGTGTGCCCTGATGGCGATGTTGTAGGTTATTTTTATGTTGTATGTTTTTGTGATGTTATGTCCCCTGAAGTGGGTGTTGTGTGCCTTATGCCTTCATCATTTAAATTGGGATAAAAACATAGTCGTGTTCTCCTGTCTAAAGAAGGTCCTGTAATAGGCTGAGCAGCGATAGTATTAATCACTAAAAGATCCTCCCAAGAGATATTTCGGTATTCATTCTGAAGATTATCTTGTATGTTCAATTGTATCAAACAATGGTGGGAGAGACCTGCCCTTCCTTTCTAAAATTCAATTGTCATTTTCTTAAGGTGATTATACAAAAACATTGGGGACATTAACCACTATATTATGCTATAGACGGATTAGAATCTTAAAATAAATGGTGGAAAGTAGAGAGTACCTGGCCTCACAGGTGAAATATCTCATGATGAATATTTCAACCTCGGCCCAGAATAGTGGCAAGGAAAGTTGTGTACCCTGTTTTGTTATGATGAATTTCTCTCCAGGTATTACAAATTCATTTCTAGCAGTAACGACATTGACTCTCTCAGGCAATTTTTCACCTTGTGTTGGGAGTCCAGTAACTTGTGTCATAATACCCTCTGAAATATCTACATGAAGTCCTTTAACCATGGTCGTATCATTTTGTAGAGTGTTGGAAAATACAGTTGCCAACCCTTCGGTGTATTCACTCAACTGATTTATGTAATTAATCGAGCCCAAATTTTAAAACAAGACCAATTTTTGTGGGTCATTGAGTAGGAGGAATGATATTGGGGATCACGACGTACCAAGTCTCCTCTCATGGTGTAAGAAATGAAAATAGGAAAATGAAAAAACAACATGGGCTCAAAAAGAATAAGGCTTACAAGGAAGCTGCATGCAAGAATGGGAATGTTCATTGGAGGTGGATGATTTTGATATAATGGTGAGTTGAATGTTGAATAATCCACATAGTGCAGAATGATGTAAACTTCCATTTCACATGCATGAGGAGTGGCAGTGAAATAATTACAAATATTTGAGAAGGAACGTAGGCACCATGAACTTAAGTTATGTGGGAGAAATGGATGCACACAAACTCTATATGAATTAATGCAAACATTATATAAAAATAGGTAGTTAATTTTACTAATACATTAATCATACATGCATAAAAATAATTTGTCATCGCCCTTAGTCACATAGATGCCTTCATGGATTGTATGACCAGAAGCAATACTAGTTTTCATAATCTTAAGATACATGTAAGAATCCTTCATATGTAGTTGGTGTGCTATTATCACAATCTTCCAAGCACTATAGGAAACCTTCTAATGTAGCCTATTGGAGTTGTTACATGTATCAATTGAAAATGTAGTGGTGTGAAGGAAAGCAATGCTGACTACAGATGACCCAAGTTTGAAAGACATGTGAGAATCCTTCAGAGTGAAGTTATACATCTTTTTTTTTTTGAAAAAATTGATGGAGGTGTTGTTATTATCTTCACGGTATGCCATATGTTGTAGGAAACCTTCAGATGTAGATTAATTGAGTTGTAGTAGGCCCCAAGTTTTTATAGATAATATGAACTTCCAGATTAGTAAAAAAACTTAATAGTTTGTACATCTTTATTCAGTGAAGGAACAATCAACATGTTGTTTGTCCCTGGCTACCAAAGTAGAATCATACCTATGGAAAATTAGGGGTGAGCCATGATTATCATCCACTTACTTGAATACTTCTTTTCAGTTCGCCACAATTGGCTTGGGAAGTTCATCATTCATTTGAATTTGGCCATGCTTGATTATTATGAGAAAATCCTCTTTTCCCAATGGCTTCTTATAGAGATTCAAATGATGCCCATTGACCATCATTTTTAAATGAACAAGATCAATGGTTGCGAGCTTAAAAACTATATTAGAAAGAAATCATTAAATTTGATAAGGACCAAGCCATCTTCTTCTTAACTTACCTTTATGCTCTTTATACTTAGAATAAAAAAGTAATACCTAGTCACCATCTTGGAATTTCCTAGTTTTGACGAACTTATCATGTCACTGCATCCATTGTTTATGGACTATTTTTGTATGGTGTACTACTTCTTGTATTTGTTTATCTAACTCATTCAAGTGCAAAATTATGTATCTTTGCACCTCAGATAATTCCATTCCTAATTCAATGGCAATTCGAAAGGTTTTATGTTAAAATTCAATATGAAGGACAACAATATTTCCATAAAGAAGTTCATAAGGAGTAAAACTAGTTGTAGTTTTTATGCTTCACGGTAGGCACACGTGTGGTGCAATGTTTTTGATGAAGTTTCATAGTTTTGGTCAGAATGGCTTCCAGCTCCATGTTGGTGACTTCCACTTGGCCATTCAATTGAGGGTGATATGAAGTGAACCTCTTGTGTTTAATTTCATATTCATGAAGAAGGGCTACTAGAAAATATAAAGGGAACTATGGTCCTTGATCTATGATAATTTCTCATGGTACTCCATACCATGTAAAGATCTCCTCATATAAAAACTTGGCTACCTTTTCACTCTGGAATGTGTCAAAGCCTTTACCTCTACCCACTTTGTTAGATAATCAATACAAATTAAAATATATTCTTTCCTATCAGAAGGTGGATCCATGGGTCCTATAAAATCTAGTCCCCATTTATTAAAAGGTTGCAATACAATTTGAGGTTGAAAATAAATTTCATTTGGCTTGGTTGGTTTTCCTTTTCGTTGGAAATGAGTACATCATTGAGTATATATAATTACATCCTTATGTAAAGTAGACCGATGGTATCTCGGAATTCAATATTTTTGGGCATTTCTTTTGGCTACAAAATTTCCCCCATAAGGCTCATTTTGGAAAGCTTTCAAGATGTCAAATATATATTATTCACTCACACATATTCTCATTACATTGTCTATCTCAAAGTGCAGAAAAAGATAACTAGATATCCATGAATATGGGAGGATTTTCTACTAGATGATGGCGCTTCTCTTTGGGTGAGAAGTGAGGAGGAGTTTTTCCTATAACTACAATTCAAACATCCTTCTTATTTTGTTATGTAGACAACTTGGTGATAACTTTTACTTTTCTCGGATCCACATCAATTACAGATGGAGAAAGACAATGTCATGGCACAATACCTTTTTCATCATCATATACCATTTTTTATTACTTAATGACATGCTATGATCCCGACATCTATGAAGAACTTTCTCCAAATTAGATAGTCCTCCTCATACTCGCCCCATATACTATAAAATCATCCATATAGACTTCCATACAATCATTGGTTATATCAAAAAAATACTAAGAACACCCTGCTAGAATATGGTAAGGTCATTATAGAGACCAATGAAAGGACTACGAAAGCATACATACCCTAAAAATATGTGAATGTGGTCTTATATTGATCCTATGATGAAATGCAGATCTAAATATTTCCAAAGTGTACCCATCCAAGAAATAAAAATACTTCTTACCAACCAATGTATCTAGTACTTGGTCAATAAAGGAGGGGGGAGTGGTCCTTTCTAGTGGATGAGGTAATTTCATGGTAGTCAACACAGCTATGCCACTTCCCACCTTTCTTGGGAATAATTAATAAAGGTGAGACCCACTAGCTAACATAGATTGGGTAGATGAAACCAACATCTAAGAGATTTTGAATTTCCTCCTTCACAATATCTCTAACTATTGTATTCATCCTTCTTTGAGGATGTCTTATAGGTTTGCAATCATCCTTTATGTAAATGTGATGATTACAAATATTAAGATTAATCCCTTTCATATGATGATAGTCCCACACAAAATATGTTTGGTGATGGTGTAACATGGAAACTAGTTGATTCTATTATTGCAGGTTCAACTGTGATTAATATTTAATGGCCTATTGGAAATAATTCATCTTTCTTGGATAAGGAAGTCATAGAATGAATGTTTTTGTACATAGAATTTAAAATACAATCTTGAGAAAGAAATTGAGGGTAAATAAGACTTGTTTGAGAAGATTCCATGATATTTTGAAGAGGAAATTTTTTTCTCAAAGGACATGTTACACACCTTAGACAATTATCTATTTGTGGGTCCTTGTCACAGGTGTTATGCATGATGTTGGTCACAATGAGATTCTCTTCCTAATCCTCCAATGTACATAAACATTCCAATATCATCAAATTTTTAATGGATTACTACTCTTCTTATTGTTATACCCAAAATGGATGATCTGATTCAAGAAAGGATTGATTTGGTGGGTACAAAACCAATTACGTGGTCATATTTCTATTAGAGATGAGTATGTTCCTTGACATTAAACTAATAAATGCATCTGTGGTGGCCAACCATGGTCTTCCCAGTATTAGAGGATATCCTCTCAAACTAGCCTTCGGTGCAGGATTATAAAATCAATAAGGCACTCCAAGGAATGAACTTGTATAACCAAAGCTTCTATAATTCCCCTATCTTTGATAATAGATCTATTTTCCAATTGTAATACGGTTGAGGTTAGCCTTAATCCTCAAATATTCAAGATATTTATGGTTTCTTTTCTCATCGCATTTATGTCCTTCCTAAGATATATCAAGATATTTTTATGGACATTCAATTTATACAGAAATCAATAATTAGGCTTCGAATCTAAATATTTAGGAAGTGTAACATTTCCAGGCAAGATATCAACAAGTTATCTAATTACTTAAACACTTTATGGATCCTTCCTTCTCCAACCATGCTGGAAAATGAAGGGGGTGGTATATAAGATGTCCTTATCCATTTTTCAACCATTTTTTCATTTTAAAACCCCCTCACATTCTCCCTTATTATTATGCTACTAATTTTTTAGCATCCACCATTGATGAACACAAAAATCTTGTATACCTCTCACAAACCTCCTTTTTCCACCTAGAACTTGTACAACCCTTTTGTTATCAAAAATAAGAGAAAGAAACAAAAACCAGTACTATTGATGCCCTAAATAAGTTATAGCGACCATTAATAGTCTATAGCAACCTCCATATGATTTTTTTATTTCCCATTCATTCCTTGAGCCAAATTAGTTGAAATTTTGCAAAACAACTCAATGCCAAATTCCTAAGCCAATGGAAGTGAATTTTTTCAATCCAACCTTTATAGCTCAACTTACTATTTATAGTAAATCTGAACCAAAAGCATTCTAAAAGTGGTAAGGGTCATCAAAATGAATAATGTAAACTTCATAATTCAATTCCCCATGTTCAGAGGATAAGAAATTTGAGAAATTGAAAATTGGAAAAAAAAAAAAAAACCGCTAAAAATAGACCCGTAACCTACTAAAAATAGATTGTGCTCGAATTGACTTAAAAATTTCCACAAACCTTCTTCACAACATTCTAACATCATTCCAAGAATTGTGAAGACTAAATTCACCGAATTTGATTGTATTTCCACCTTGAGAACTCGAATATCCACATGTGGGTGTAGACACTAAATCACACACTTGGGTACATTTCTAGGTCCTAATCACATACTTGCATTCATATGATTCTTAAGCGAGAAAAGTACTAATTTACTATTTTATTTAGCCTATTTGATTTCTTTATGGGTTCCTTCTTGGTCTTACACACCCCACTACCCAATGTGACCTTCGTCACTTCAGCTTCCATGAGTCTAGACACCAACACCCAACCAAGACGCGTCAACGCACAGGCACCCTCGACCTCTTTGTATCTTACTTGACCCTTTTGGGTCTCTTTTATCTTTTGGGCATATTATTTTCTTATGGGTTAGCCTTTTAGTGGTTAATTATGAAATTCAAACAAGGGAATCATATAAATACAATGTTATATGATCAAATTAAAGGACCAAGCTCTAAACATCTACTATCACCACCTAAGGTTGCATCCAAAGGCATTACTAAGAGCATCAAAACATCCATCTAGCTTCATTCAAGGGACAAGGGACTACATTTTCTGCATACACTTCATAGGAGGGGAAGTTCATTTTTACATCCACACATCTACTTACATTGCTACATCTAGTTATTGTTTGTTATCATGTACATCCTGCACAAGAGCCTCCTAGGGCACAATTCTTACACACACACAAGAACTACATGGAGTCTGAAATGTAGTATAGCACCCAGATCATAAGTTCACTCATTCATGTGGATGCCAAGATCAGTCGACTCCCTATTTTTATCTTTTTCCTTTTAGGATTTGATGTGTTTTGGAGTTTTTATAGGATATATTTATCTTTACAAGTTACAAGCGGCATCTATGGACATAGTGTGATACACATGTGCTAAAAACGAGGGTTAGTAACCCCTTTTATGACACAACGAAAACCAGTTTCTAAGCTTTTGAGTGGTCATTGGCTCCCAAAGATGGTCTCTAGTGCCTAGGTGCTCCAAAGCACATCATCAGTGCCCTAGTCCAACCTATTTCGAAAATCACACAATTTTCTTAGCAAGATGGTGATGACAAATCACTGTACTCTGTTTTAGTAGATTTCCAGCTCCGTACACTTTGGGATTTATTATGAATTAGCTAAGTCTTCTTTCCTCCTTCTTGCACTTGGGGTTTTAATTTCTACTTGCTTATGGTTTGTGTCATATTTATGTTTTCTGTTTTATCTATTGCATGTGACTCTGAAATATCCTCTAGGGTTTTACAAATTCAAAACTTGTTAAATCATTTGGTGAACCCAACTCATTCAAACACTCTTGGGTCTTCATTTCATCACTTCTTTCCTTTTTCTAAGATCTTCTCATCATGGATATTTCCATTCATGCCTTTTTACAAGATCATCCTGATTATGTAGATAAAATCATATCTCATTTGGCCAACACCTATATTCATCCTCATACTTCTCCTGATTATGTATATCATAGGTTTACTTCAACCTTATCCTTCAATGAAGAGCACATCATTTCACCTCCAATGAGTTGCCTTCTCAGGCCATGTTAGATCATGATCCCCCTCTATATCTCCATGTTTGTGTTAACAATGTTGGGGTTAAATGTGCATTAGTTGATAATGGATCAGGACTTAACATCTGTAATATAGCGTTCCTCCATCAAATTGGCCTCTCTGAGGCCTCTCTGGCTCCCTCCTCTATGTTTATTCAGGATTTGACAACATTCCCAAGAGGGTCTTAGGCACCATTACATTACCCATTATTGTTGGGTTGTGTACTCTATATACTCCATGTCATGTGATGCCTAACAATCTTAATTATAACATTCTTCGTGGGTGGTCATGGATCCATGTCATGCATATCGTCCCTTCCTCTCTTCATAAAAGACTTAAATTCTTGTATCAAGGTGTTGTCTACTAAGTTCTAGCAGATACATCTCCCTTCATATTTTGTAATTCTATTAAACATTATGCTGACCATACCATTTCTCCCACAATTAATTCCCATTTCTCCAAGTATGACATTGGCTATAAGTATATGCTTCGTTATGGGTTTTCTAGTGTTGGTCTAGGTCGACATGGTCAAGGAGCCTTAGAACCGGTGGCTCTACCCTCTCAATATACTAAGTTTCGTATAGGATATCATCTTCCCTCTTCTCCGGAGGCTCATACTGTTTTACATACTTTTCACTTCTTTTATAACATCTTGACCTCATCAGTGATACTACTTCCTTAGATCAGTCAAATTTAGACACATTTTCTACAGATGACTCACTCTTAGAATATATGGGGACTTATGACCATCTCCCCTTGTTCCATCACAAGAAATGCTTTCAATCAATTTTTAATATTGTTGGCCTACCATGGAGCAATATTGCTCAAATACGCTAAAATGTTGTGAAAAATGCCAAAAATATGGCAATCTCCACCATGCACCTACTTATGACCTTCATGATCGAGCACTCTCATGACCTTTCTCTTTGTGGGGCTTTGATATTATTGGCATGATCAATCCTGAATCGATTGACGACCACAAATATATCATCACTGCCACTGAATATTTCACAATAATGGGTCAAAGCAGCGCCGTTGTGAAACATCACTAGACCCGATATATGTCATTTTATCACTACTCACATAATTACATGCTTTGGAATCATGGGTATTCATTAAAAATAAGGATGTTAAAAATATCTATGCAAAATTCAAGATTAAAAATCATTCTCTACTCCTTATTACCCACAAGGAAATGGCCAAGTCGAAGCCACCAATAAAACCATTGTCAAAATTCTATGCAAAAATGTTGATGTCAATGATGATGATTGGCATAACTAGGTCATATATGCTCTCTAGGCTTAGTGCAATAGTGCATGTACGCCACCAATGCTACTCCATTCTCGCTAGTTTACGACACTGAGGTTGTCATTCCACTAGAGCTCGAAATATTGTCATCACGGGTCTCACTCAAAGGCATGCTAAAAGACAATGAATATCGCAAGAACCTCTTACATGAGCTTGAAATGATTAACTCTCACTTTGGGTTTAAGCTCTTGAACACCTTTGATTATATCAATCTCACATCACCCAAGCATACAACGCAAAACTTTCCTCGCAAATTCAATGTGGGTGACCTTGTGTTAAAAGAAAATTAGAAAATACAAATGTTGAGGCTCCCCTCAAGGGAAAATTCAAACCTAACTGACTCAGTCCTTATGTTATCATAGATAAGCTTGGGGTGGCATCTATCACCTTGCCACTCTCCTAGGTAAGCCACTCAATAATCCACTTAACATCATGCATCTTAAACGATATTATGCATAAACGGCATTGACATTTCCTGATGATGCACTCTTGTGCTATGATTCACACTTGAATTTTGATGACATGCTACATTCATGAACCTCATGTACTACACACTTCTACACTCATTGCATTCACGACACATCTTTCTAGCATCACACTCTCACACAACACACTTCTTAATGACACACTCTAGTTCCATGGTTCATACTAAACGATTGAGGGGATAAATTTGAAATGAACCTCACCTCATTTCACACTCTTCATGTTTTATACATCATTGATACATCTTTTTATCCCATAGTTCAAACCATTTCCTGATGTTGCACTATTGTTCTATGGTTCATTCTTCGATCGAGGGTCTTTTATAAATGAACCTTGTTTCACTCATACATACACATTCGCTCGGGGAAATCTGCTTCAATCACATTCATCTTTCATTCCATTTCATTCCACTCACTCAAAACATACTACATTTCTTAGTTACATTTACTCTTGCTTATTCATGCTTGCATATACACTTTTCTTACTATGCTAAACAAATATTTCTAGGTAATTATCTTTTCTATATACACATGCGTGTTCACTTGCTCTCTAGTTGTGAATACATACCTTACATAGATATTCACACCTAGCATAGATGCTTATCATTATACCTCTTACCGGTCCCATTGAGGCTCGTGGGGGCATCTACTTTCGTACACATCACATGTGTTATTATTCTATTACTGAGTTACTTTTCACATTTACTAGCACACTACTCAATTGATATATACACTTCTTGACATACTTCTTATATTTATAACATGCTAACAAGTGCTTCATGTGTAACATTTTCTTTAAGAACTATTTGCCACCATGGTTGTTTGATACTTTGTTTTCTAGTGTTTGCCATAATATGCCATTTCTTGCGGGATTTGCCCTATGTCTTGCTTTTGCATTGCTTGTTTTTGGTCACTTAGCCCTGATTGTCTTGTGACATTGTGAGAAATGTCCCATATACGCAACCCACTTTTCGTGGTCTAGATTGTATTTTTTTCTTGTTATATTGCTCATTCTCTTCTATATGCATATTTGTCTTATTTACACTAACACATGTTTCCAATAACTTTGTTTGCATGTGCCTTGGTTTATACCAAGCACATTCCCCCCCGTTAGGTATAAGTTTAATATCAACGCGTGGTCCTCTCCTTTGGGTCGTATCCTCCTAGCAACATCACATGCACCATAAACAAGGGGGCATACATTAGGTGAATGAGTCACCCGATTCAGCAGTACACAATCATAGTTCAAACCTACACATTAAAGGAATACAACACATACATAGTCACAATACTCCCTAGATTCTAACTTGAGCCCTCGGTTCGGTGTAGACACTAATGCCCAGCTATAGACATGGGCATGTAGGTGCTTCTAACCCTTTCGGGTGCATATGACTAGGGTAGTTACATTGGTTTTCTCTTATTTCCACAATTTATAGTGGTTTTCACAGAATAGGCATAGTCATCCAACAATCGAATTCATTCTATCTCCTTTTTCTATTTGTGTTGGATCGAAATGGATCAAATTGAAACAAAATAGGATCACACCATCTGTATTGGTGTATAAAGTTTGGGAAGCAGTCAGGGATGGAGAATAACACTAGACATTTCTCCCCAACACTTCTTTTTGTGGTGTTAGATCACCCCAAAACCCGTTCTTGGCCCGACATCGCCCAAAAAAATCCCTTCTACAACATCGTCTAGGACACTTGCTATCTTTTTCACTCATCACGGATCAGGTGCACATGTTCCTTTTACTTATTTTTCACATGTTTACACACTTTTTACATGTTTGGATATAATTTTTCATATACGCATATTTGACTACTATTTTGCTCTTCTATTTATAGTACGTCCTTATGGGAAGAAATAGTCAGTCACGTGGGGAACACATCAAACACATCAAGCATGACAACGAAAACATGTACAACACAACACAACACATATGACTTTACCCCTAGGTTCACTTCCTCTTATCTAGATTTCATGCTTCATTTTATCACTCCACACTTTCTTGTCTCCTCAGCACACTTTTGCCATCAACCTATATGATTATAAGGTACACATATCTTATCTACTTTATGTTATTGAGAATTCCCTCAACATAAAGTAGGGAAAATGTAGACACTAAATCACACACTTGGGTACATTTCTAGGTCCTAATCACATACTTGTATTCATATGATTCCTAAGTGAGAAAAGTACTAATTGACTATTGTTTTTGGCCTCTTTGCTTTCTTTATGGTTTCCTTCTTGGTCTTACACACCTCACTACCCATTTTGACCTTCATCACGTCATCTTCTTTGAGTCTTGACACCAGCACCCAGCTAGGAGGCTCGTGCCTAGGTACCCTTTTCCCCATTAGGCGCCTCCGACCTCTTTGTATCTTACTCGAGCCTTTTGAGTCTCTTTTATCTTTTTGGCATCTTGTTTTCTTATAGGTCATCATTTTAGTGGTTAATTATGAAATTAAAAAAAGGGAATCATATAAATACAATGATATGTGATCAAATTAAAGGACTAAGCTCTAAGCATCTACTATGACCATCTAAGGTTACATCCAAATTCATTACTAAGAGCATCAAAGCATCCATCTAGCTTCATTCAAGGAAAAGGGACTGCATTTTTCTACATATGCTTCATAGGAGGGAAGTTCATTTTGAAATCCACACTTCTACTTACATTTCTACATATAGCTATTGTTTGTTATCAAGTGCATCCTACACAAGAGCCTCCTAGGATATAATTCTTGCACACATACACAAGAACTACATGTAGTCTCGAAATATAGTGCAAGATGCCAATTGTAATTTCACTCAGCTAGGTGACCGTCGGGGTCAATTCGACTCCCCATTTGCATATTTTTTATTTTTAGGATTTGATGTGTTTTGGGGTTTTTGCAGGATATATTTATCTTTACATGTTATAGGAGACATTTGTGGACATAGTACGACACACATGCAATCAAAAGTGAGGGTTAGTAACCCTCTTGTGACACAATGAAAACCAGTTTATGAGATTTTGAGAAGTCACTGGCACCTAGATAGGGTCTCTAGCACCTAGGAGTCCCAGTACCATCCCAGGCACCCTAATCCATCCTATTTTGACAAATGCACAATTTTCTAGCATAGTGACAATAGTTTGCACTCCTTTTTCATCAGTTTTCCAACTCTGTACACTTCAGGATTTATTGTGAATCAATTAAGTCTTCTTTCATCCCTTTTGCACTTAGGGTTTTAATTTATATGTGCTTATTACTTGTGTCATATTTGTACTTTATTGTTGTATCTATTGCATGTGACTCTGAAATATCCTCTAGGGTTTTACGAAATCAATATTTGTTAAATTAGTGGGTGATAATGATATTGCACATCTTGACCTCGAACTGAGAGCATAGAAGATGAAAGAACCAAGAGAACCTATTAAGGAAAATATTTTCATTGTAGTAATATTCGAGCAGGGAGGGCACCCCCTCTCTATTCAAATCATTGATATTGTCTTGGCCTATGCGAGATACTATGACACTAACATAAGAATTATCATTGTAGAGGAAAACTCTCTACTAGTGGTCTTAACACTAAAGGGGATTTCTCAAAGTCTACAAATTCCCACCCAGAATCACATGGTAATCATATCAAGGGAGGATGAATCATAGGAGTGGTTCAAGACTGAGTCCTATCTTCAAGGAGTGGTAGTGGGCTCATGGCTCAAACAAGGAAGAAAACCCTCTCACATGCCCAAGACCCTGTCATGGAATGAATTTCATGAAGCATACTCAGATGTAATTGTACTTCTTAATAGAGTGATGGGTGAAGAGAGCATAAGATAATTTCAAGACTAGATGTCCCAATTCATCTTGATTCTCATTGAAGGAGAGAAAATGAATAACTAAGGGCAGATCATCAGTGATAACATCCACAGGAAGTTGGAGCAATTCTTCACCTCTAAGAAGTTCACCATGACTTCTTATTTGGTGTATGTTCTTGCATTCACAAGACCCTTCCTGAGGTCTTTCACTGGCCCAGAATGTTCTGCAAAAGGCACCTACATTCGAGAATTACCAAAAACTCACTTTCCATGAAAGCAATGCATAGTTATCAAGAGTAAATGATGCATTCACAATGTATCTCATCAATCTGATAGAAGGATACCCAGCGCAGAGGATTTCACCCGAGGTAAATGAGTTGATCCAAAAGTACAAGAGCTTCTTCACATAGTTCTAAACTTTCATCTATCTTCAGGTATGTGGTTTGATTGCACTCCTTTAAGATTGAGAATATACGCAAACAACAAGATCATCTTGATTAGATTATGTATACAACTTCATATTATTCATACCATGTGTAAGGATGTGATAATGAAAGGTGTCTCATTTCCAATTTCATAGGGTATATCTTCTTTCATGAATGCAAGTGATGCCTCAAACATTTAAATATCCATGGTCTCTTTCAATATGCATTCTTATAAGGCTATATATAACTTCAATCTCATAATAAATCACGACACCTTTGTTCTACCTGACTTGCACTATATTCCTCGAACTAACGACTTCTAGGCTAATTATGTTGATGTCCTAGAATTTTGAAAAACAGACTATATGAGGATTTCATTTGAATAAATGAGCTCTTTTATGTTTGATTGGTTTGTTCAAAGTGTGCCTAATGATTATTTAGACCTATTTTCTCTTGAGTATGAAGCGGAACAATTTTTGCCTCTCTCCCATCCCATGGTATATCGCTAAGATGGGTAACATCAAGGAGATAACAATGCATGTGATCCAATGGTCCAAAAAGTGGTACAAGAAGAAGAGGGTAGCTTGCATTAAAAAGGGTATAATAGTTTCCTTTCCTAGGAAATCTTCTCTCTCCCCATCTCACGAAGCATCCGATGGAGGTACAGGCTCATCTTATTCCAAAAAGAGGAAAATCATAGAGGTTGATGAAACATCTCCTTGATGGAGGTGTACAAGAGGTCCAAAGTCAAAGAGGATCTTGTTGAGAAGCTTGAGGAAGGTGAGATAGGTCCTTCACAATCCTCGAGCATCCACCAGATCTTATTATCCCTATGGAGGTTGTTAGATCAGCCAATCCTATTCATGTTTTGGTCTCCTACCAAGCATCCGAGGTGTTTGATCTCCTTTCTACTCCTTCCGAGCCCTTCTCATGGATCAATGACTTGTTTGGAGAGGATTCAAGAATAGTGCAACAAGTTTTTGCACCCAACTTTGATTCCATCTCAAAGTAAATCAAGAAAAAGAGAAATAGGAAGGCACAAACAACCTCTAGGTTCTTCACTGAGGCTTAGAGCTCAGTTTGTAGAGGTTGCACGTCCAAAGGTCATCAAACCTATGGAGGAGATGACACCCGATGACTATGAAATGAAAATAGTATATTTTGGACAAGCCACACATAAAGGTGATGCTCACTTGTTCAAGGAGTCCTTAACTCGGATATCTACATGGAACGAGGAATAAAAGTAAAACATTGATCAATTGGAGGAGCCTATGAGGACTTTGTCTTCATATGTACAATCATTTCTTGAACTATGTTTGTAGACATCTAAAATTTTGACATAATTAATTGTGATTAATTTTTCCCACAAATAACCTAAAATGTCGACATAATTAATTATTGTTTGAAAGGATTAGATTAGGAATCAATTTGGTTTTTGGTATCTAACTTGCATTTGCATATAATATTTTCTAACATATACATTTATGGCACCCACCATGGGTGTTACCCCCAATTTTTCATCATTTTCAATATTATTTTATCCCTAGAATAGGCTGTCAAAGTTTCAATAATTTTCGTTGCCATTTATCCCTTCAAATTTTGATATTTCGGGCTCAAATTTTGTTACTAGCACAAAACAACGCCTTTGCTTTGTGTATTGGCTCCTATGCAGAACATAATGGTGCTTATGACCTAAAGTGGCAACTATGCCATGTTTCAGCACCTATGCACAAACTTAGGCACCTTTTGCAGAGATACTTTAGCACCTTTGTTCTAGCATCAAAACCCTATTTTTTAATTGTTTTTGACCATTTTTCACTCTTTTGTCATATATTGGTGCCTATATTGCATAGAATGGAACTTATTACCTAAAGTGGCACATTTTTTGTAATTTAGATCCTTTTCCATAATTTGGTGCCTATGACCTATCAATCAACGCCTTTGCAGAATCATAGTTTTTGCTTACAACTAACAATCTAATCCTGTTTTCAAGTGTTTTGGTGGTTTTTATAGGTCTAACATTCTGATTTTTACAAGTTTATCAGTAGTAACAAGGGATATTCCATCCATTTTCATATTTATCTTGTTCCATCTAACCTTTTTTGGTGATTTTAGGATTCAAAACTACTAATCCTTTTTATTTTGCATCTCGTTTGGTCCAAGATATTGGGTTCAAAAATCAAACTACTAACCCTTGTTTTTTGTACGGCCTCGTATTATAGACCCAATCATCAAACTACCAATCTTTATCATTTAATTTTATCATCTATCATTTAATTATCTTTTGTTTATCATCCTTTTGTGTGTTTTCCTTTTTTGTTTGTTCATCCCGAAAGCGAAACCCTGTATGCTCTCCTCTCAAGTTCTACGACGATCTTGAGGATCAAAAGCAGCTAGCTTTCCATTTTTTTATTTTCTAGGGGCAACATGATGTATAAGTGATATTCATGCACTTACCATACTCATAGGGATCTCGTGACCATGGGCTTCATCTCCACACACGTAGACACACCCCATGTTCCAGATGGGATACAAATTCTTGGATATCGCATATTAGCTAAGTGCTTGTTTGTTTTAAGATCCATGTGAAGTGAGGGGCTTCCACATCCCAATACCATGGCCTTAGATAGAATCATTGCAACATGAACTTGGTCCCCATGTACCACAAGGTATATCGAGGACTCCCCTAGCAAGCTCGTATATCCTAGTCTAGGAAACCTTTTGGCCGCATATCAAACTATAGTACAAGGAGGCCACACTCCCTAATGTCACTTGCTAGCTGATCCCACATTGACACATATGTGGAGCATCAGTTTGTGGCACCATCATTGGTGTTTGGTATTAAAATTGTGCTATAGTTTGATTATAATCCCACTTGACTAGTTATGGTATGTATTACATGTTTTTTGTTTGTTTATGAACACCCTTAACCATCTTATTACCTTAAAATTTTAATCAATCAAACATCATCATAATCAACCATCCTTAATCAAACAATCCCACTACCATCCTTAATTAACCAACCTAATCCAAATCTAATCACTCACACATCTTATCTAACCATGTCCTTTGATCCTCAATCCTCTCCTCTCTCCAAACCAACGTCTAAACCCCTACCTCTTTTCTAAATCCATCAACCAAGCTATCCTATCATCTCCCACCCATCAAAGTCATCCATATTGATTTAATCATGAAATCCCACACACTATCCAACACCTCAATAAAAAATTCAAATCTCACATCCTACCTCAACCAATCCCTCCTCACCATCTAAATCAACCATCCCATATTGATCCTAACATCCTAAAAACCATCCAACAACTCAATCAACAAATATCCGACCTTAAATCAGGTATGAACCAATCACTTCCTAAACCATCATCTCCCAACCAACCCCATTCACAATTTCCCTTCATAATATCCCTACCCTCACCCCATTGACTTCCTCTTTGAGGAACCAAAATATCTCAATCCACACCCCAACCTAATCAACATAAACCACTATCCCCGGATGCCTATTACATCAACTTTGAAATCCTCCCTAACTTTGATCTAGACCAAGAGGACTTCTTTATGTCCTTACTAATCTAACCACCAATCCCAAGCCCACATAAAAATTCCAAGTTCCAACGTCCTAATCCCATTTCAATCATCATGACTTATACCTTCCTCCCATCAAAACTCATGTGGATAATCCACCACCATCCAAAATCTCAACTCTTAAATCCAATCATCATAAAACCTATAATTGAGTCCCATTCACATATCCACAACAATCCCAACAACTTAACCCAAAATTATTATCCCTCACATCTCATCTTAGTCATCCATCCTTTTCATCTTAAACATCCCAATCAGATCTTATGGACTTTCTCCTAAATCTTTCCCCATCCCCTAATCCACCATCAAATTTATCCTCTAAGCATATTTCATCCCCTCCATCACCTAAGCTCAATCCTGTCAAAACTATCTCATCCATGTGACTCTTAATTCACCCTCATCCCCTTCTACCCCTAATCCTAAACCATCTAATGTGGCTCATATGCCACCCTCATCCTCTTCATCCACACCTAATCATATCTTACCCCCTTCATCACCTAAACCTAACATTATCCTATCCTCTAATCCTATTTCAAATCCACCATCCCCCAATCCTAAAACATCTAATGTGACTCCTAAGTCACTAACTCCTAAACCTAAAAATCCAATACCAATCCTCTCCCCACCCCATCTCCTACCCAATATAATGAGGCTCCTATGCCACCTTCATCTACTTCATCCCCTAAATCGACCAAATCTAATGTGGTTCCTACACCACACCCATCTCCCAAATCTCCTTCATCCCCAACATCACCCAAATCTAATGTGACCCCCATATCACACCCATCCCCTTCATCTAAATCTACTCCATCCCCTTCATCTACATCTACTAATCCCAAACAATCTAATTCTAAACCAATCTACCTCAAAACCACATAATCCAACCAATCCAAAATAAACCAAATCTACTTTGGTCTTCATGCCCAAACCATCCATTTTGCCCCTGTGCCTAATCCATCGCACCTTCACCTTCTAAGCCACAACAATCTAATTCAACTCATAAATCCAAATCAACCAAAACATCTCATAATCTACCCAATCATGCACCTTTACTTCCTACTCCCCAAAACCATTTAATCCAAACTACTTCACCCTTTAAGAGAATCCATTACCACCATCTTCCATCATCCAAAACCTTCAACATGATCATCCATCCCCAATCAAATCACATGATAAAAACTTTCCAAACCATTTTGGTATTAGGAACATTATTATTGTGACTTCCATCGCACCCATGGACATTCGACCAATCGTTGCATGTAATTTAGGTCTTATGTCCAAAATCTCATTAACCAAGGGCTTCTTATCCTTATACCTCTTTATCCACCACCTTTCCATCCCAATACTCTCCCTAACCATCGTCCACCATCCAAATCCCACTCGACATCCAAACATCATCAGCCATCCAAATCTCATCATACATCCAAACATCCCTCACCGAACCAAAAACCAAAAAATCTCACCTCTCATCTTTTGTTAAGTCCGACCTCTTAGCGGATGACAAAACTACAACCCCCTAGTCTCATGATGACCACATGGAATCATATTCCCCCCATTCACTTCAAAAATATGTTCACTAATATGAAACATCGAGGCAAAGGCTTAGGAATCCATGAACAAGGAATTCACAAACCCATCTCCCTTCATCAAAATCCAGGTCATTTAGGATTAGGGTATAAACCTAACACTAACAACGTCCCTCCCACTACTCCATCACAACCCATTTCTACCACTCCTCTTGTTGATCCTACCATCCCAACCACTCAACCCAATCACAAATTATTTAATCCCCCTATAAATACCAAACACCTAAAAATGGATTGAGCACATAATTCATCACTTGCGCATGAATGTTCTTTCCTTCCCACCCATCCTTCTTCCATCCAACATCCAAATCCTTTGCATATAATACATTCTTATCATCACATCCATTTATATCCTCTTCTAATCCATTCATTTGAACACTTTATCAACTTGCTCGCACATGTTGTAAGTCAATAATACCTATTATAATTGTATGACCTTAGTTTATCATTACCTTCAACATCCAAGCACAATTTTCCTCCTAGAGATCGACACACTTTAACACACTTAATAAACTTGTATTGAAGACCCTTAGACATGTTTTTAACACTATAGCCAATGTCATCCCCACACTTATTTCCATTTTCCATTAAGCCATTAGTGATTTTTAACCCCTTAAGAGTTCTCAAGAGAGTGGAACCTCTTTATGAAAAAAATCCAAATATCAAAAAAATCCAAAAATCATATCAAAATTAAAAATATCAAATAAAATCCACCTCAAGACTCTCTCTAGGGGTGTTTCCAGCATCTCTACTAGGGCTATGGACACCTAGCTGATAGTAGAGAAATGTTGTGATAAGAATCAGATGCATCTTCGTCTGCGGGCTATCGATGTTTGGCCGTGCATTGGGCAATGCAATGCCTTCGTTTCACCCTCCATCCACCTATTTGACTTAATCACTCCCTATATATTGGGTATTTTTTCTTCACACACAACCTATTAAGTCTTCACTTTGCATGTAATTAACCCTCACAATCACACACACTTTGATCTCACAGAGACATAGGGCTCGCATGTTGCCAGGTATTGTTTAGACCTTGGTCACACTTTTGTTTTAGTCCAAATATTTCCTTACAACATGTGTCGTTAGGCTCATATTTTGTTCATCACTGATGTTATTTTCCTTCCATCCATCACATCCACATAATTTTTCCTTGGATCAAACATTCGTGGGTAGATAATGATCCTTTCCTTTTCATCCAATCCTCCTCATGTCCCTTTTCAATTGTCATCATCATGACTGGGGGAAGCCTTACTACCATCCTGCTGGGGCATCATCCATTTTAGATACCCCTCACTTCCCATCCTACCCTACACCTGGGGGAAAATTGAACCCATCCATCCATCCACACAGGCCACCCTACTTTACACTTGGGGGCACACCACATCTATCCCTCAATCCATTCCTCTTATACTTAGGGGCATATCTTATCATATTCCACATCCCCATCTTATCATATACCACATCCCTCATCATATATATCTATATCACATCCCACATCCCATCTAATCCTAACCTATCAACCTATCATATCTATCCAAACCTATCCAATTTCCTCAATCATTCCCTATCATCCTACCCAAACTTGCTTTAGGATTTATAGGAGAAAGTCAAATCCCACCTTACATCCCTTCACATCCCCCATGAGCTATCCCATTCGAATCCTTTCATCTTACCTATCCTCAACCATTCCCCCATCCCAAATACAAAATCTCAAGTATCAACATCAAATAATCTAAAAAATCCAAAATCTAAAAATCAAAACATTCAAAAAATCCATCAATAAATCACAAACGATACAAAAATGTAATGCCTGTATTTGTTTTTTCTTGTGTGTGTTTGCTTGTTTATGTCTGCATTTACATTTTGGCCAATGATATGAGGCCCCTTTTGTTTCTTTTTCTTTTTCACAATCTAATGATATGAGGACCATATTTTTTGTATTAATTTGTCCAATGATATGAGGACAAGGGAATTCATAAATTCAATCATAATGGTATTTATGCCTTGATGCATTTTCTTTATACCACATCCATAACATTGCTAATGATGGTAATCATGGGAACTTTATGGTAGCACACCCCTTCTATCATCATATTTTAACCCTATCATCATCCACACCTAATACTCATCATCATCCAACTAACTATCAAATCTCATCACCAACATATCCAATCAATACATTATCAATCAATCAATATCCACATCCAAATCTCATCATCTCACATCCAAAATCCAAAATCATCAACCCTTGGCTGGGGAACCTTTTAACACCCTCTTATAAATATAACTCGAAACATTTTGCTCGTCACAATCTTAATCACTAATCACCTCATCAATGTCCTATCATATAAATTGATCCAAACACCAATCCATATTCTTTCATCCAAACACCCTCAATCTTCTAATCCTCCAAATCCAACATCCTATCCCTATCTTCCTATCCAAGTAAACCTTAGATGTAACATCCTCAGCTCCTCCGTCATCCTTAAATATAACATCCTCAACTTCGTCATCCTCAAATATAACATCATCAAATACAACATCCTCAAATCTAAATCCCAAATCTTCAATCATAACCCCTTGACTGGGGCATCCTATAATCCCAAATCCTCAAAACCTAACTTCTTGATTGAGGGATCCTCTAATCCACCAATCCTAAATCTTTACCCTTATCATACATCGTTGACTAGGGCATCCTCTACTCCAAAATCCAATATCTCTAATCCTCTCTCTTATCTTCTAAGCTTCTCATCATCTCTTGTATCTTCTAATCCTCTAGTGCTCTCTCTCTCCTATAATCCTCAATCTTCTATCCTCCTCTAATCCTTTCCTCTCCTCTAATCCTATTTCTTCTACTAACTTGGGCCTCTCCTCTTTTCGAGTGGTTACCCGACTCATTCCTTCCCTACCTAACCCCTCAAGGGGTCTTCATATCTCCATCCTAACATATTCTCTCTTTTTCTTTGAATGTTCATTGCTCCGCAATAACCCTTCAAAGAGGATCCAAATGTAGACATATAAAATGTCAACATAATTAATTATGATTAATTTTTCCCACAAATAACCTAACATCATCACTATCTAAATCCCTATAATAATTAATCGCAAGATTAATTATTATTAATCCCTTTTATCACATATACCCTTTTCTTCTAATTATTTTAATCATTTATCTAGTATCCCATCTAATCATTAATCCCTCTAATTCATTATTATATCCTATTATCCCATCTTAATCCATATTAACATTTTCTAGGAATTTAATACTCCAACAATCACCTACCCACCTACTCTACATCTACCTACACCTAGCCTTTCAATGCAATATCATCCCTAATTAATTTTTATCATCTAAAAATAATCCTAAACTAATCACATTCTCCACCTCTAAATCTAGACACTTATATTTCTAGAAGCCTCTCTAAACTTTCCTCCATTAAATTTAAATATTCAAATAAATCTTCCCTCCTCAATTAAATTAAAAATTCAATGGAGGCTTCTCTCAATTCTAGAATTCTCCATTCTAGAATCCTCCAATCCTCTCATCAATTTCCAACCATTGATCCTCATCCTACTTGGATGGATCTTCACCCTCCATTTTCTCTCCCACAAACTATAAATTGAACTCTCCTCCTCCATGAGAGCTAGTTGGAATGTCTCATAATCCATAAAAATCTTTACCATTTTATTTCATCAATCATCCACAATATTCAATCCATCTCCAATCCAATCTATCAATCCAAGGAAATCAAGGGGAGGTGTTTCCCAAGTGACTCCACAAAATCTGAAGCAACCAACACCAATCCAAGAGAAAATCCAACACAACAAAGGAGGAGTATTGCATCTTCTTGGTAAGTGCAAGTATTTATTCTCTCCCCCTTTTCATCTCTTGCTCAATATGAGGTATTGTTTAAAAGGATTAGATTAGGAATCAATTTGTTTTTTTGGTTTCTAACTTGCATTTGCATCTAATATTTTCTAACATATACAGGGTTCATCATCCTTACCTCCAACTAAAGCAATCTCTCCCATTTGCAGCTTCAATATTCGGTCCTCAAACAAGCTCAAATGTGCATAGTGTAAGGAAGGAAAGTGACCAATGGGTGAGCATGATCATAGAAAAATGGAATGATCTCTTCCATGAGATTATCTCTTTTTTCACATTCCTCTTGGAAACAAAGTTAAAGATCAAGAAAACTAGTGTAGAGATGAATAAGCTTGATTCTTATGCCTAGGTAAGTTGAAGTGTGTTTTCATCCACCTCGGATAACTTGTCTCCGATTTGGTATTGTACCATAACCTAGAGGTGTGATTAGCTAAAAGAGGCCATTATTGATTTGGAGTCTTGAAAATAAAATGCATCAAGAATTTTGGAGGTGTTGGTGAAATAATTTTTCGTATGGAAAATTATGTGTTTCACCAACGCTCACGGGATATGCCCCTCCTTCTTGTGTATGGGGAGGCTCCCATTATTGAATGTAATATATCCTAATCATATATATTATTATGGGGTGACTAAATAATCTAGGGACCACACAGGAATACTTCACCGACCCTGTGGAAAAGTGCTTATATGGAATACAAGGGAGGAATTTGCAGCGATGAGGGGTAAAGGAGAGAAATTATGAAGGGGGCTTATTGTTATGAGTAGGAAATAATAGAGTTCAAACATAATAACTAGGGGTATTTTAAAATTTAATTAGAGGAAATAAACAATGCAAGCCATTAGTGAGACTAAAAATAAGGACACAGTTCCTTATATTAATCTATCAATCATGCAAAGTTCCTTCTTGATCACTATGCTTGCAAAGTGTGGAAAAGAAAGAGAATAGAGGAAAACATGAAAAGGGAAATGGAAGAAATGTAGCTTTTATTTCTTGTGTTGGTGATACAAATCTCAACACCCAAACCAAAATCCACAATTGCTACCAAGAACTAAAATTTCAGGATCCTTTGGAATGGAGAAGCCATCCCAATTTATAGCATTGTGAATTGACATTTCATCTACCCCCACATGACTCTTCATGATCTCACTCAACTTGTGACTTTACATCTTCCTAGAAATGAGAAAATAAGTTACATTTTTATAAATCAAATGGAATTTTACAATTCAACTTTATAAATTTGCTTAAGTGAATGAGACGAAATATCATAATTACGTACAATGAAGAATTAGAAAGGGGGAGAGAAGAAAAGGGAGAAAGAGAGAGAGGGAAGAAGTTGCCATCTATGATGAGGAATTTCGTTATGATGAAGAACTTACTTTGCTTCATGATTCCTAATGAGAAGTTTCTCGGAACAGAATCTTGTTCCTTGAATTCTTTGTTGAACTAAGTTATCACGGTTGCCAACTTATCGCCGCATTAGAATGCAAACACATCCCAACACCTTGATCCATAAACCAGAACCTCACCGATCTTCTTGTATTAAATGAGATATCTTTCATGCTCCTTTATAATTTTAGAAATTGAGTCCCTAATATTGGAAATAGACTCTAATACATCTTCGTTGAAGGAGAGAGTCACTTGCCACTTTCTTGACCAACTCCTGATAGAAAACAATGAGTTCTTCGATGACAAATTCTCTATGAGCGGAGGGAACTCAAGTTTATGAACACAATTATAGACCTCATTCAAGATTTCAAAATCATGTTGTCCATAAGATTCCAATTTAGAGATGGCATCTTTGAGCATTCCATATCTCACATCCATGATGCGGATCCAAACTTGAGACAAGTTCTCATTAGCTGATGCAAACACATTTTTGCTCATGAGAGTGTGAGAGTCGAAGGATCTCATCTCGGACACCAATGGGAACACCTCATCCAAGTGAATTATCTCTTTTTCAATATCCTCTTTTACTTTATTTACTTCTAAAAATTTGTAAGAATGTACTTAATGAGAGAAATGACATCTATAAACAATGCTTGCCTTGCTCAATGATTTTCTCAATCCACTTCTCGTTATCCTTCCCCTGCATCATGTAACCTTGTGCTTTCTTGAACATCTCAGTTCAACATTTGTTGATCAAAGGAATGTATTCTATCGTAAGAGAGTATGTTGAATCGGAGTTCTAAGAAGGGTTGAATGTAAGCATTGAGATATTTTACTTGTTCCTCCAATTGCACAATTATTTTCTTGTATTATTCATTCCGAGTGAGGAGGCAGGAAGAGGATTCCTTAAACAAATGATAATCACTCTCATGTGAAGCTTGACCTAATGATATTTGGATCAACTCATAATCTGATGGTGTCATCTCCTAAATGGGCTTTTCATTCCTAGGCCTAAAAATTTCAACATACTGATTACCTGAGGTAACACTAAAGAAGCACGATGCTTTCTTGCCCTTCTTCCTTCGCTTGGATTTAAATTTTTTGATAGTTCTTTGAGGTTGGGCATGATAGCTTGTTGTGTTGTTCTTGGCTCACTTTCAAGCATTTCTTAAATCCATGAGAATGTCTCTTCAATATTTGACACAATGTTTCTTGTCGGAGAATTTTCAAGACCTTGATGTAAGATCACTTCTTGTTCATCATGGGGAATCTCCTCCATCAGGGAAGACATGCTTCGATATCCTTAGATAGATGAAGGCTGTAATGAATCACTCTTGATTAACGTGAAAGGTTATGTGATAACTTCAATGTACTTTTCCTGCTTATGAACTTTCCTAAAATATGAAATCACTTTTTGTTCTTCGTTCATTACCTTCACTTTTGAAAACTCATGCTTGTTATATCCTACTTGCATCACTTTACCTCAACCATCTCACCTTGGACAACTCATTGAGCTTACTCAACTAGTTCACTGAGCTCTAATCAACCAGCTCACCAAGATCCAATCAACTAGCTTACCAAGGACACACTTAGCTTGAATCTTGAATTATATTTGACTCTTTTTTTTAATATCTTTAGAGTGCACAATGTCCGTGGGTTTTATTTGTCGCTCCCCGAGTTAAAATGCCTTTCTCCTAGATATAAACTTGATGCTTTTGGATCCTGCGAAGAGTGATTTATCTCTTTTGAGCTATGAAACCACCCGAAACCATGTGAGTCAAAAACTAGTGATATTAATGAAAATGGATCCAATTAAAACTTTCTGCATCCAAAACGAAGACTTTCTATTTTTAACAGGTGGAACCAGGACCTACCATTTTGGAAAATTTCACCTATTTTGCTGAAATTTGAAATTCTTGATCCTCTAGCATACTCAATTAAACTTTGTTGAATATTTATTTTTGTTTTTATCAAGTTTCTATTTTTAGCAATAGATTTTTGCTTTTTTGTTTTCTAGGAAAATTGTCAATTTTACCCGCTCGCTACTTCACACTATTTTCAAATGAGTTGAATGATCGAAATTTAAAATTTGAAGGATTTAGTAATTTTAGCATGTGGATGGGAATGACATATGTTATTTTTAGTAAGTAGTCATTCTAGACTCATTTTGCATCGAAAACATTATTTTTGGAATTGTCTCCTCATTACGATCTTGTGCTCCGAATTTCACTGTGTTCCACCCATCAGAATGCTTAGAAATCGAAAAAGAAATTTACTAGGGAAATGGTTTAAGAATTGATGTTATCATGACATCCGATAATGGAGTCACCTGAGCCCTAGTTATCACAGGATTCTTTGAAGAATAAATCTTAGCTCAAACCCTTGGTAGGATCAATTTCCTGGTTCACTAGTACTCATAAAAAATTCCTTCTTACAATCACATATGCTCTAGGAACTTTTTTACATTTATGGATGTGTTTTCAATTTTTTTGGATGTTTTTAGACTTCAAATATAGACGACACCTTCAACTATGTGAATAAATGAGGTGAGAAGAAGTTATTTTAAGCTTTTTAGCTTCCCAACAATATTTTTGAGTGCACGAATGAGATAGAAGTAGCTAGGTTGAAATATAGGTGTTATTGATGAAATTTTAACACCCCCTTTTTTTCAAATAAGTCACAAATATTTCCCATTACTTCTCACTTGTTATGCATTCATAATGAGTCAGGCAGGGGCCACTAAGTATTTAATGCATTATTTAATTTGTCTAACACTAAGTGGTTTCGTGGCATTCTTTAATTTGTCGGTTATCCTAATGAAATTGATGTGTGTGTGTGTGTGTGTGTGTGTGTGTGTGTGTGTGTGTGTGTGTGTGTGTGTGTGTGTGTGTTATTTTATATACCAACATGGATGGTGAGTTTTCAATAATGGAGATTAAGTTCCGCTTCGTGATATCTTTTTTGGCTTCTAAGCTCACATTTTGATATTCTTATTTTTCCCGTTCTAGAAATAATTTGTTGAAGGTGACAATAGTTGAAGATTATATTTTGAAATTGATTTCAATTTGTCGTAAGTCGATTAGTGGATTGTCTCTCTTCACCTAGCTTTTTCATTTCAAATGTGTTATCTTCATATCAAATGTGAATGTCATAGGTAATAAGGTTGAAACCCTGTAATTAAAATGTTCTATCCTAACCTATAAATTTCTATTGTTATGGGTTTAGTTTTTTATAACACGATATGTTTGACATAACTTGTATGGCATGTGGAAGGTGATATAAGGTGATCTATGCTAAGTTAGCATATTGAATTTTTTTAAATTAAATCATTGCGCAAATTACAATTCAAAAACACCATTTTTTGAGGGAAATGAGCTGACAAATGGGTAATGGCAGAGTAGGTGGTGGTGAGTAAATGTGTATTGAATGGTCCTGTATGGGCATTGAACTATGGGATTTTTTTATTTTTGAGTCATTTGTTCAACATTTTGTATTGTGAAGTGATTCGAGCCTGTATGTTTATGGTTTTGGGCAAGTTGTTATTGTTGTTTATGAGCTCGAATCTTTGGTGTTAACAAATACGTGGCAGATCTCAGCAAGTATGGGCTATCTTTTATAATGTTGTTTTCCTTTTCCTAAGTTTGTTTTGTGTGCATGTAAAGGTACTATAATAGTTCTTACCTAGTTTATATTGGATATTTTATCTTTGGAGTTTTAAATCTGTCTCGAGTAGTTATTTTTCATACCCATCTACCAAGCTTTGATATTTTATATATGGTGAAATGGCTATCATTTGCAAGACATAAAGATGATTTCTTTTTGATTCTTATTCGATTCTCCAAAGCATGCAGCCATTTTTAAGTATTGAGCTCTCGTTGTTCATAATAAATGAAATGTGCTCATATAAAAATCCCAGTTGCTTGTTTTGAATACAATCAAGTTGGATATATGTTACTGTGGAAGCTTGTCAAACAAAGAATTTTGTGTCATGTATTTTCTTTCTGGGTCGCAATAGAGATGCATGTTTCAATGAAAACAAGATAATCTCTCAGTTTCTTTTAAATGGTTTCATTTTATATTGAATGGTTTAAAGGATAAACATCGACCGTGAGTTTGAAATTATTTGGGCACTTGCAATATTCAGTCTGGTTATTCAACATAATCTTTGAGTTTTTATAGTTTGTGATGAAAGGGAGACAATGTCAATTCATGCATTTGATTGAATATACCCAGTTCATTGTTTTTAGAAAAGAAACAGTATGGAGATTTGGGTTTCAAACTTTTGATGGTAATATTCTTGCATTTGGGTTTACAAGGAAGTAATAAAGTTTGAAACAAAATGGAACAAAGTTTGGACAAGTTGTAGTTTGTGCATGTACATTTTGAAGGAATATTTTGCTCCAAATCTTCATAATAAAGTTTGAAAATCAGACAGTCATTTGATTTTGTTTAAAAAGAAATAGTAGCATCCTGGAGATGATTATTTTTTCTTGAAATGCTTTGACTATTTAAAAATGAATAAGTGGATATGAAACATGGAGATTTTAAAGAAAACTATCTTGAAGAGTACATGCATGTTTTCTTTCAATTTCAAAGCTCAATGTTTTCATATAGATGACTGCCATATGTTACCTTGATTGGGACTAAGATTACTTTATTTTGTGGAAAGAATAATGTTCCTATGTATTAAATTATTGGTATTTGTCTCTCCTTTTCAGTATTGCAAACATGTCTGGATGGGATGGTTGGGGGTTCTAGGAGATCTGGGTCTCATCATTCTTGGGGACATGATAGTTTTCAAGGTCAGTCACATTGGCAGAGAGGCTCACCTAGGGGTGGCCGAAGGGGAGCTAGTACACTTCGAGGTAGGAGACCCTTTACGAGACATGGTCCTACCCAAGTTTTTGTACACTTTGATGCAAATGAACCATGCCTACAAGAAGTATTACAAGTTATTGAGTCATACCCCCATGCTCAGCCTTCCTACAGTATCAATAAACCCCCTTTGCATAATGTCAAACATGCACATGTTGATCATAATCCGTCTTCTTCAAACCAGTATGCTCAATTTTTGCATCTCATTTGCCTCCTTGTAATGTATTACCTTCCACTACCTCACCATTATTACTTGGGCAGAATCAACCTTTGCATTCACATGACTCACCCCTGCCCTCTAAGTGTGTTAGGTCCTCTTCTGTGGTACCTAAGGTGATGGGTGCATTAAAAGAGTAAAGTTGGAGGTGGAAGAAGATACAAGAATCATTACTCGCACCATCCTACCGGTTGAGCCCTATGAGTATGTTGAGATGACTACATAAGCAGGAACCCCTTTGTTGGACCTAACTGGAGAAGATTGATTATGATACTTTAGACTGATGAATTTGATAGACATACATTAATCATTTGCGGATACTTAATATTTTGGATTGTGATTGGTAAACATATGATGATGGTTTACTATATATATATATATATATATATATATATATATATACGAGTTTGCATGACATTTAAATTTTGAGTTTGATAGTTATTTTGGTGGCGATTATGTGTTTGTTTTTCTTAAAAGGATCAGAATGCTTTATGGATGTGTTAATATTTATTTAGTCCATTGATATTTGGTGGGCCCCTATTTAGCATCTCATGCCTCATTAAAATTTCATATGTATTTATAGTTGCTCGAGTCCTTTGATTATAATCAAATGAAACATTATAAGTGTTACTTAAGACATAAATTAATAACTTATTATTTTGAAATTCTTCAAATGATATCAACTGGTTGTAACTGATTTTGTACAAGAAGAGATTATAAAAGGACTTAGAAGATACATTTTCAAAGGATGAGAAATCAGGTATTGTAGCTATTATGAAGATTATTTAATTCTAAATTATTCTTGTGTAATTTTTTTCTGAAACAAGTGATATTACAGACGCGTTTTGATGACACTATTTTGAGGTTTGTGTATGAAAATCAAATGCAGCAGGTATATCCAGTTTTAATATCATTTTTCTAATTATTTGATTTATTATTTTGTGCTTCATCTAAAGTAATTACAGATCTTTATCTGTCATATCCAAAGCAGGCCTTGATGGCATCTTTATTTTGATCTCAAAATAAATGAAAATGAATCATGACTCTTATTAAGACGATGTTTTAGTAGTCATTGTACACTTTCGTGAATGCAAATTATGTCTCGCTCCATCATGTCTATTTTTTCATCTTATCACTTGTGTAAATATGTTTATATTTGAATTTTATTTGTGTTCTTTTCTTTAGTTCGTTGTTGTGTTTTCATCTTCAATATCATTATATCATTTTGATAAATAAATGACAAGTAAGAGATTATAAATATATCACTTATCGATTTCACCTTTTCAAGAGGTTACCTAATCAATAGGTTTCACTCTGTCGGATAAAGGTTGATAATAACTTTTGTGTGAGAAATCAGTCTGCTTTATAAGTGATTATTATATTTATACAATGTGGTAAGATTTGCAGAGGATCTCATCATTAATCTGATTAAATTTTATGTGGTCTTGTGGTGTCTTTTTGGAGTGTTTCTTCGTTCTTTTGTTTAATTATGTACATCCTCTTTGTTGCTAAGAAATAGAAGTCTCCCATATCTTAGGTTGACTCATTGATTAACATATGTTAAACTACCCATGCTTAAGTGAATTATTATGCTCAATATGATTAAATTGGTCTGATTCCATCTTAAACTTTTGCATTAGGCGAAAGGGTTGGTTAGTTGTCAGTCTATTTACTATTGACAACACTAGGTTTTTCACTTTAAAGTATGGGGAAAATTTATTGCCCAATCTTTCCCCTTGGTATAGAGAAAAAGAGGGATAGAAAAATGTGTCCTCTCCTCTACTTGACAAGTGTCAACTTTCAATTGGATGACGGGGGAATGGAGAAAAACATTTTTTTAGCACCATGGAGCTGAGACTGGGCGTATGAGGAACCATGACAGGGGATGAGAGAGGGGAAGAATTTATTTTCCCTATATCCCCTTGAGATAGGTTCAGGAGGGACAAAAAATTGTGCCATTCCCTGGTGATGACAAATGGCACAGTCTAATTCGCGAGGAGGTGAGGGAAAAGCTTATTTCGAGCACCATGAGCTCAAACTTGGTCACATTGAAAACCATGGAAGGGGAAAGAGAGGGGTGAATTTTATTTTCCCCTATATCCCTTTGGGATAGGGATAGGAGGGAAATAAAAATACACCCTCACCTAGTTGTGACAAGTGGCATACTTTCATTTCACGATGGGAGGGGCTAGAAATGGGTAAACAGGCATGCAGAGTGCTTATCGGGATCATATGAGGAACCCTGGATGAAAAAAGGAGTGGGTTAAATTTTATTGTCCCCTTTGTCACCTTGGGATAGGGTCAAGGGGGGACATAAAAATACACCTTAACCTGGAGGTGACATGTTTCCTCTTGTAAAATTGGCTAAGTATGAGAGACATACCTTCCGAGAGAGAGACTTGTTGACAATGTTGTCGAGCTCGAGAAATACTTATTTGATAAAATCTTATATGATTTTGACTCCAAATATCCTTCCAAAGACAATGGGATGGGTACTAAGATCTAATTATTCCTACAACCCCTAAAATATCTCATTTTTCTTAGGACCACAAGATGTGTCTACACAGTTTGAGTTTCTCTCGAGAGGTGACCATGTCTTGTGAAGGATTTAATGATTTGATATTGTAGATATTTTTTAAATATTTCCAATGAGTTTTTTTACTCCTAAATCCTTATGAATCTCCCATAATCATCCATGGAAGATTAGGTACCTTTTTCAACTACTTACTCCTTGCACCTTAAAAACCCGTAGTTACACAACTTGTTCCTAAACCTTCAAATATTCCCTAAAATTTCCTAAATCACTTCCAACATACTTTAGGATCTCCAACACCACTTCCAGATGATTTTGGGCCTTCCATTCAATCTCGGAGGATGCATATGATCATGAAATAGCTAAAAATTTGCCTTTCTAGGCTTGAGAGACTTCACCACCGAAATCACTTTACTTAAAGAAGTGAATGATTTTATCACCTTGTTTCAAACACTTAGGGAAAGTTTTTATAATACATATGAGGGCTCATAAGATTAATATAAGCATGAAATAAATGGAATACTAATGCGGAGAGGTGTTCACAAGGGTTCACAAGAAAAATTTGACACTAGGGTTAAGTCATCATGTTTCAAGTTTGAATTTTTCCCTTGCAAAAACACATGACAATAAGATAATCTTGGCACAAGCATGCAGAATATTGGTACTCCTTCCCTCAATGAGAATAATTCTTTGAAGGATCTTTTGAATTCATTTCAAGAATTGGTTCAGGTAGAGATTGGTGATCCTTTTTCCTTCCATGGTGACAATCTATAATCCCTTGCGAAGATTAGAGGTTTAATCTCTATTCTGCAAGGAATTAATGATAGATGGTTCAATCAATGGAAAAATCTTAATGTGATCTCGGGGACTTGGCTCAATACATTGGATCATGTGAACATCCCAGAGGCCGAGAAGGGTTCATTTATAGTTATCGGAGTTTAGTAAGATGATCAAGGGTAAAATCTTCGTCATTATAGATCTTCCACAAAATCCAGCCGAGTTGATTCTTCATCAGAGTAGGATTCTTCATCAAGTAGTTGATCAAATCCCTTCTTCTTCTCTCTCTTTCTCTCTTTATGTCTTTCTCTTTTTCTCTCTTTCTCTCTTTCTTCTCTCCCTTTCTAATTCCTCATTGTATGTAATCATGAATTTTGTCTTTTTCACTTAAGTGACTTTATAATGTTGCATTACAAAATTCCCTTTTGATTTATAAAAAGGGGAATTATTTCCTCACTCCTAAGGAAGATGAAAAGTCACAAGTGGAATAAGAACTTGAAAGGTCATGTGGGGGTAGAGGAAGAGTTCTCATGTAAAGCTATAAATTGAGGTGACTTTCTCACTTCAAGGAGATGGTAATTCTTGTTTTCTAGATTTCATTTTCTCTTTAGAGAGAAAGTAGTTGATTTCTTCCATTTTCTAGTCTAATGCATTCCTCTCCTACTTAACAACACTCCATGGGAATTGTAATCTTGTGAAACATAATGCAATGAGACTTTGTGCTTCTTTTGTATTGTTCCTTTTTCTATGTTAATGGTTCCCTCTAATTAATGTGTATGGAAATATTTTGGTTTTGAGAAATAAAATCTATTGTATTATTTGTTGTGTGCAAAACCCTCTCACTATTCTCTTCACCCCTCTCTCTCAAGATATTTCCTCCCTTGTTGTATCTACAAGAATTTTCCCACATGTGCATGTAAGTACCCTTGTGTGATCTCTGGTTGAAATACCTCCCAGGCCTATTAGAATAATATACATAATTTCATGCATTCAATAAATGGAGTTGTTGCATTAAGAGAGGTACTTAGTCCAACAACATTGGCGAGAGATCCCTAATTTTCCCATGTGACAAATTATTTTTCCAACAACCCTCAAAAGCCTGTAAATTATGAAAACATCATAAAATATGCAAAACATTAATATACTAGTCTAAAACATGTAATAAACTTGCATTTGGCACAACTTTCGCACATTAATTTCGGGTCTATGGGAAATACTTCAAGAACTAATAGATCATATGAGGAAACACATTGAAATAGTCAAGGAGAAAAATAATGCACAAGGAGAGATTGAATTATTCTAAGGGGCCAAAATAGAAACCAACATATAACTTTGCATGGCATGATCAAGACTATACATATCCAAATGGAGAAAGTTATATCCAAAGGGAAATGGAATCCTCAGTTGGTGGTGATTTGAATGTAGAATTAAACCATTGGATGAGAAGGGAGTATGAGATAAGACCGGTGAGGATGGTATGGGTTGAAGAAAAACATATTTCACAATAGCTTGGAACTTTGAATTTAGATACATTCTTGGTAAAATTACAAAAACATGTGCCTCAAAAAGAACTAACAATAATTGTATTAGATTATGCATTTAAAGGAATAGCTCCATCATGGTGGGATAGGCATAAGTCAAAGACTCTAACCTAGAAGGAAGCCACCGAAATGTTGCAGTCAAGATTTATACTAGAAGATAGGATCACTAAGAAATGACCTAAGTATTGTGTGGAATAATTCCTATAAATATATATCCAAGAATGCATCAAAGCTTGGAAATTTTAATGAGATAGATCTCCAACTATCGATGTATATATTCGAGAAACGTTGACACCATTACGAAATTATGGTATGTTCACAAAGAAAGAAGAATAAAATCATGCGGTGGGGACGATTCTTGCGATATGATTATATCTAGACTTCACTTTTAAATATAGTAATCTTATGGTTGATACTTATTTTCATAGAATTAAAACATTCCTCTACCACAAAAACATTGACTCGAAGGAGAAGCATAATTTCCAAATCCCGGAGGAAACAATAAGAAAAAATACCCAAGGTATAAGAAATAAATTATGACAAAGAACAAAGAAGAAGAAAAAATTAGAAGTTAAAATAGAGTGGGGGTTAACAACAAAGAAAATAACAACCAGAAAAATGAAGAGGATAACAAAAGTAGTGAAATATTAGAACCAAAATGTCTTAACCCAATACCTACGAGAAAAATATGTGCACAATAAAGAAGAATCACGGTTGTGTAATCTAAACATAAAAGAAAAAGAAGAATCTAGGCTAGTTATAAAAACCTGCAATCAAGGGAAGGCTAAAAAATGATGAACCGAGTACACAAGAGGGTAGAAGACATCAGATTAAAAGGGACAATAAAACTATATACTATTGGAGATTATTAGATGGAAAAGGATATGTTAGAGATATTACAATTATATCGAGACTATACAAACGTATTCCCTAACAAATTTAGTGAAATAAAAATTTTGGATTCAAATTAGCATCAAGTTGAAAGAAGGGTAAAAGTTATAAAGAAAGCGACCATTCATATTGAATTTGAATATGAAAGTAAAGCTACGAGGTAGAATTGGATAAGATGATAGAAGAAGGTTTAATATACCCAATAGAAAATTAGATCGGAGTAACTCCGATAGTTACTAAACCCAAGAAAATGGGAGAAATTTTAATTTTTGGAGACTATAGGGCTCTGAATGATACATTTGTTAATGACCCATTCCCAACTCCATTCACAGATGAAATATTAAAAGTAGTAGTGGGAAATGAAGCATCTTGTTTCTGAGATGGATTCAGTGGCTACCACCAAATCCTGATTGCACAAGAAGATCAAGGTAAAACCACATTCACAATTGAGTGGGGAAGTTTTGCATATAGGGTCATGTCATTTGGACTGAAAAATGTACCTGCAGTATTTTCTCGAGTTGTTATCATTGTGTTCGAGGATTTCATTCATGACTTCCTAGAAGTAGACCTGAATGAATGGGCTATATTCTCCTTATTCAAAGAACACATATCCAAGGTACACCTAATGTTAGAATGATGTAGAGCCTTGCAAATTTCATTAAATTTGAAAAAAATACATCATTTGGAGTGCTACTTGGGCACATTATATGTAAAGAAGGAATTTTGGTTGATCAAGAAAAAATAGATATCATAATTGAATTTAAACCACCAAAAACACCCTCATAGCTCTACACATTCCTGGGACACACAGGGTATTATAGAAAATTTATTAGGGGATATGCAAGCATACTACAACCAATGTAGAAGTTGTCACTTAAGGGTGAAGATTTTGAATGGAAAACCGAATGTCAAAATACATACAGTGGTTAAAAGAAAGTAGTTAGTGCATCGATAGTATTATTTCCATATTGGTCAAATATTTTCTATGTACATGCTAATGTGTCAAGTATTATAATTGGTGCAATTATAGATCAACCAAGGGAAGGATTCATAAACCATCCAATCTAATTTTCCAGCAAGAAAGTGTCACTGCGAAAGAAAATACACAACTACGAGGCGGGAAGCCTTAGCTATGATTTTCACACTCCAAAAGTTAGGCAATATTTGTTAGCCACTAAATTTGAATTTTTCATAGATCACCATGAATTACTATATCTAGTGAATAATATGCTCTTAGGAGGTAGGATATTAATATGGATGATGTTATTTCAAGAGTACAAGTTTAAAATAAACGTGTAAATGGGTAGAAAATGTAGGACCAAATCACTTGAGTCACATAAACATGGGAAAAGAACTAGAGGAATTAGATGAAGATGCTCCATATGCGCACTTATTTTGGTTCATCACAATAAGAGTAATTATAAGATATTGTGTAGTTTCTACGAAAGGAATTTTTCCACAACACTATACAAAAAAGAAAAGAAACAATTAATTACAAAGGCCCTACCATATACTATCATCAATGGATTTTTGTACAAACTAGGCAAGGATGAAGTATTGCATGAGTTGCACTAAAACATGAAAGAGAATTATTACTATGTGAAGCTCATGGAGGCATGTCGGAGGTCATTTTGTTAGGGAAATCATTGCAAAAAAATAATTGTAAAGTGGAATTGGGTGGCTAATCATGTTTCAAGATGTGCATCATATAACAAAACATTGTGACATTTGTCAATGAGTGGGAAACCAAATTAGAAGGATGAAATGCCTCTTAATCTCATGTTAACAATGTAACCATTTAAGAAATGGTAAATAGACTTTATTGGGACAATTATCCCTCCATTAAGAAGGTCAAAGCAAGATATATAATTACAACAACTAACTATTTTACAAAATGGGTGGAAGTTGTAGACACATCAAATTGCGCAACAAGGGATACATCTAAATTTCTATATGAAAACATAATAACTAGATTTGGATGTCCACAGAAACTAGTAAGTGATAGGGGCACACATTTTTGAACAATACCATCAAAATACTCATAGAATAATTTATGAATTCACACAAAAAAGTGCGATGTATCACCCACAAGCAAATGGACAAGTAGAAGCTACAAACAAAGTCAGTAAAAAGTCTTAACAAAAAACTAAAATGTGCGAGATGATTGGGAAAATCAAATACACATAGTTTTATGGGCATTCATAACCAACTAAAATATAAATATATGATAGAAACCATTTCGAGTTGATTTATGGAATTGAAGCAATCATGCCAATGGAATATATGGTACTAAGCCTTCGCATTGCTGATAGTTACTCGATTAGGATATAAAGAATCTATTGAAATAAAATTGTTAGATTGGACAAAGGTAGAGGAATATAGGGAAAGCAGTCAATGGAACCGGGGAAAAAAATACATAAATCTTGATATGACCACGGTTTATCAATAAGGAGTTCTAAATAAAACAAAGGGTTTTGTTGTATGAGAGCAGGGTCGAATCACACCCAAGTAAATTGTGCAAAAGATGGAAAGGCCCATATAACATCCATCACATCACAAAATAGGAAATGTAATATTATGGGATCTATAAGGAAACATATTTCCTAGAAGAATAAATAGATGTAGGCTGAAATCCTATAATGCGTCATTGTGTAAATTATCAAAGAAGACGATAAGTTCTAGGCACATGATGGTTAGAGTAGGAAGTTTTTCAAAATTTGAAGTTTGGTAGAATATATGTTTGTGTAATTAATCAATTGTGTGTGAGTGTGTGTAAGATAGCAAGGATTCAAACAAGATCACCATCAAGTGGTGTGTGAATTAAAAAGGGGAAAATTAGATGAATAGATAAGTCCAGGAAATCTACACAAGTAAACAAGAAAGCAATGGAAGTAAAAAGCCAAGTATAAAAATTTGAAAATAGCAAAAACAACTTTCTAGCTAATAGTATGGATGAAACATCGAAGGCCTAAGATCTTGCAGAAAATAAAATATCCAATGGACAAAATCAATTAAGGAGATAGATCAAATGATCAACGGCTTAAAAACAACCACTTATAATTTACCAAAGGTATAAACAATTGAAGAAACTTAGCAAAACTTCAATTTCATACCAAACCAAACAAGATACATTGAGAGAAAGTATGTATAAAAATAAATCAAAGTAATCATATATAGAAATGGAACCCTTTAACAAACCTATTGGTGTAATGGTCAAAGAATGATGTAGGAACAAGGGTTCTTATTTTACCTTTTATTTTTCATAGCTCGATTTGATAGGTGATCGGGGGGAGCAAGTGTAGTCACAAAATTTTAGGCATTATTTATTACAATCTCCTATTATTTAGAAGGTTTCAAGTGAAGAAAGTACTAATTAATACCACCTTTTTGCCATCTTATTTTATTTTAGCCTAAATTTCATCGTTTTCCTATCATTTTAGCCTAAAATGGACTATCTTGGGTGCCTTGGTGCCTAGTCCCCTGGGCGCCCTAATCCTTTTTTTTATTCTCCGTTTCTTTTTATCATCTTTCTAGCCATTTTTCATCCTTATATTTTTCCTAGTCGGCCATGTTGGGATTAATTACAAAATTAGAGCAAGAGAACCCTATAAATATAAAGTTATGAGACCATAATGAGGGTCCTAGCATCACTTACTACTATCACTCCATCTAGAGTTACATCCATTACATCACTTGCATCCACATAGTTCCATGCATCAAGGCTAGGAGATCTACATCAACACACACACAACATAGGGGAGGATTCTATTCTATTCCATGCACACATACTATTACATTTTCTATATTTAGTTATTGCTCGCTACTTCACAAAGTGTGACTGGCATAAGAGCACCTAGGGCATGACACACACACACACACCAGAACTACATTTGGGTCTAAAATGTAGTGCAACGCTTAGATTAGTAAGCCCACTATTGTGGCAGCTGAGGTCAATCGACCCATTCATTTTGCATATTTTATTTTTAGGGTTTTGATACTTCTTTGTCTTTTGCATGTCATTCCTTCATCCTACATTATTTGATACATTTGGTGCAGGTCGGCAAATCCATGTGATAAATAGGAATATTTTAGAGTATCTTGTGACACTAAAAAACCAGATTTTGAGATTTTATAGAGACCAAGGTGCTTATTTTGTAGACCAGGGCACCCTGGGTGCCCCAAGTACCTCTGGGTGCACTCCAATCTCCATTCAGATCCTCCAGATCTGCCTTTACGGGACCTTCGATATAGTCGTTCTCGCTTCTAGAATCCACACATCGGACTACTCTGACACACCTTGTGATAGTTTTCAAAAATAGCTAAGTCCTTTCCTTTTACATCTTTGCATACTTAGGGTTTTATTTCATTTAATATAATTATTTAAAATTATTCCATATTGTTTTAGTGCATATTTTACAATGTTTTAGTCCTCCTATATTAGATTAACTATTATTATTATACTTTCCCATAGTTTAGTTTAATTTTAGTTAATCATTTTGGTGAACCCCTCATTTCTTCATAACACCTTCTAGGGTTTGCATTTACATTTAGCCATCATGAGTATCTCCATCAACGATTATCTGCTTACTCATCTTGATTTACTTCATCATGTTCAACATATTTTTGCTACTACAAATTTTTATTGACATGCATCTAGATTCCATGTATAACACATTTTTCGATGCATTCTCACAACATATAACATTCAAGGCCAATCCTCTCATGTTGACATTCATCCCTTTGACAATGACCCACCCCTCCATATTATGTGTTCACATTTATAATGTTGGTGTAACATGCACTCTAATTGATAATGGTTATGAGCTTAATTTGTGCCCCATGTCATTCCTTCAGATTTAGGTTTTTCTACTCATGACATTAGTCCTTCTTCTATTTCATTGTGTGCTTATGATGGTACCATTCATCCATGTCTTGGTCATGTTACCTTGCCCATTACTGTTGGTCCCAAAACTCTCCCTACAGATTTTCTTTGTTATAGATTTTCCCATCTCATACAATTGTTTGTTGGGTAGGCCATGGCTCCATGCCATGCTAGGTTATCACTTCTATGGTCCATCGTTGTGTTAAGTTCTTACATGAATGCATTGAGTATACTATCTTTCGGGACCGTGACCCATTCCAATATTGTGTCCATGACCTTAACACTAGTCTTCATATCCCTCACATTGATACTATATGAGCCTCAACCTATGGATGACCCACCTCATTTACCACCACTTGAGGGAGCTATTTGTTTACTAGATGTTGTCCCTTCTCCACCACCTCCTACTACAACTATTATTCCATATCAGTCACTTGTCCCTCCATGGACACTACTTTCCCATCTTCATCTTCATCATTTACTTTCCACCCACCATTCACTTGCACACTCTTCATACATGGTTCATATTGGGAGCACATTCCATTAGATCCTACTTCACCTAAAACCATATGTACGCATGATGGCTTAGCCCACTTAGGTTTTTCCATCACCGATATTCATCCACCGCCATACCACCCTCATTTATACCATGGGTTGGTCCATGTCACAACCGCTTATGGACTTCATGTCTTTCATCTTGATGTTTTTCTTACATGTACTCCTACTACTGTGCCACTCACATTAGGATAGTCTTGGCTAGACTATATTGGGGGCACCCTAGATCTGGATCATACAAATATATCTTTTCCTATGCCTTTTGGATGTATTATCATCTGTAATAGCTCTTTCCTAGGTTATACACAAAATCTCACTCATTGGTACGCACATGGCTGCCCCTTCCCTCCATTCACTGATGAAGAATATGCTATGGGCATGTATCACTTATGTCTCAATGGCTCATTACATGATCAACCTACCACTATAGCCTACCAAGTTACTAATGCATATCCATTCGATTTGATCCGAGGATGATGATCTTCTTGATGAGTTTACATAGTCCCTTGGCACACTACCATTGGGGGGGGGCATATCACATTACACACTCCCCCCCCTCATGTTTCCACATAGTTACATAATCTTACATCACACCTTTTTTGTACTTCTCATTTACTGTCCTTTCCTATAAGCATATATCATACATCATAGCACCATCATTACCCGATGATGCACACTCTTGTGCTTCGGTTCACACTTGATTATTGAGGGATTACCATTACACTAAACCCCACACACTACACCTACATTATACATTACATTCCATCATACATTGCACATCATCATACACCATTCATTCTATGCTTATTATACATTATACTAGTCCTCATCTATACATTACATTCATTATGATATCTACTACACTTAGTCACATTATACACTACGCATTTTCATATCATACATTTTCTATATACTATACTAGTCATCATTACTTATGAGTCTAGTTTTACATTTCATCCCTACATTCTACATTATACTAGTCCTTACCCTACACACCACATACATTATTAGGTTATCCATGCATAACCTATACATATTCATACTACGCATTTCCACATACATTCTACATACTACACGCTAGGTTACATTATATATGGGTCTAGCTTTACATTTTATCACTACATATTCTATTTCTATCTACACCTATCATTATCTTACATATTACATATTCTATACACCCTACACATCCTACATTGCATTATTCACACCACACATTTATACATTCTACTTATCCTATAGTCATTTTATCATTACTACATACACTACATTGTTCTACATGCATGCATCATCACCCTCACTTTAGTTCCTCGGTCCATACTTGACCGAGGTTTACCAATCAAATGACACTTTAGTTCCTCATTCATACTAGTGACATATTGCCGAGGGTTTACCTAATCAAATGGACCTTTACACTCACCACATTTGACATTCTTAGGACTAGTGACATACACTTTAGGCTAAATTGTCACTCTTTCTATCATCATATAGTGGTATACACTTTAGGCTAAATCACCACCCTCCATTATTTCATCTTATAGTGATATACACTTAGGGCTAAATCATCACTCATCCTTTCATCTCATAGTGATATATGCTTAGTCATTAAATCATCACCCATTCTTCATCTTATAGTGATATACGCTTAGGGATAAATCATCACTCACCCATTCAACAAGTCGTGATATACGCTTTGGCTATAGGGTTCACACACATCTCTCCACATGTCACATCTCATCACTCACTACATATACACACTCATCACAGCACTAGACAAACAAACACTACTCAACCATTTCCCGATGATGCACTCTCATTTATGGTTCATTCTTGACTACTGAGGGGGAAAACAAAATGAACCTCATTACATACACTTCCATACACTCGGGGGCACGTTGCTCCTATCATTCCATCTTGCATTCCATTCCATCCATCCACAACATATTGCATTGTCTTGGGGGCATTTACTTTTTCTTACTAGTGTTTTACATGATCACTTTACTACACATGTTAGATTGATTTCTTATATGTCATTATCTATATCATACACACATGCGTGTTCATGCCTTTTTTTAGTGTGATCACAGATATATGAATTTTTACATGCGACATGGATGCTCACCTTCTACCCTTCCTATATTGGTCGTTGGGGCATCCACATTCATCTTATCCAGGTGTTATTGTTTCATTTTGTACTTAGCATCTTACATTTACTTGATCATACATGCTTTGACATATTGGTTATTGCTCTAACATGCTAATGGGTGTTCCATGTGCAACACTTGTTTTGCAAGGATTACATGTTTCCATGACTACTTGTTTGTTTTTTCTACTTGTCTTCCATTGTTTTCCATTATATGTGGGCTTTTCCCTATGTTTGTGTGCACACTTTTTTTTTTTTGTGGCCATGATGGACTTGTGTGTCTTGACGACATCGTGAGTGATGTCCCATGTTTACAACCCACTTTGTGTGGTCTACTTATTTTCTTGTGTTTACACTACTTTGTTTGGTAGTTACTACATTTTGCATGTATTTTACACTTGTCTTATTGCATGCATGTGTTTTTGGACTAACACTTGTTTTGGCTAGCCATCCCCTTTTGTGTGCACCTTGGTTTCTACCAAGCGCTTTCCTTTCCCCCTGCAAGGTAGAGTTATATAGGTCAGAGTGTGGTAGGTCCTCTTTTGGGGCCGCATTCTCCTTTCAGCAATGCATGCGCCCCAAAAAGAGGGGGCATCATTGAGGGTTTTACATACTAACACAACATATTTACATTGGTTCAAGTATAATGCACTTTCCGCCCTTGGCATTGTGGGTTTACATACAATGAGTGAGTTTAGACCAGTCTATGAACTCCATACACAACGGATTTTACAGGACATGGTGTCCTTAGCATTTTGGGAAGTAGTTACAGGCTTGGGGGTTACAGTGGGTGTGCCTCTCTACACTACTTTGGCTAGTTGGCATCGGATCGCCAAAAAACTAGGACAATACAAATATCTCTTCACACACATTTAGAAGAAAGTGGTTCAAAGGTTGGAGGACACAAAGCATTTCCTCCCTACACTTCTTCAGCAAGGTGGTGTGAGATCACCCAAAAAAATCACAACAATACAAGATATCCTTCTACACCCTTTCTCTCGACATGGATCAGGTGCACATGTTCCATTTACACTTTCCTTTTAGCGTATTTTACATTTTTGTATTTTACATATTTTATACACATGCGTATTTTACACAACATTTTTTTACATACATACATATTTGACTACTTGATCATTTTCTCCTTGCAGGTCTCACTATATGAGAAACAAGCAAGTCAAATTGGGGAAACAACAACAACAATGAAAAAATGATGATGACAATGACAATGCAATGACACACACCATGACACTTGCCTTTACTAACCATGTAGGTACACTACACACCACATACAACTACACACGCATTTTCACCCTAGGTTCACTCTCATCACTTTTTATGCACATTTTTCATCTTTAGAATCCACGCTCCTCCACTTTTTCTTTTTGTCATTCCATGCTTGAGTCTAGTCCATTGGCACGTCTCTACTACACTCTACATGGATATCAGGTATGCATCTCTATCTACTTTATGTTACCGAGCATTTTCGCTCACCAACATAAAGTGGGGGAAAATGTAGTCACAAAATCATGCACTTTAGGCATTATTTATCCCGGTCTCATACTACTATTTAGAAGGTTCTCAAGTGAAGAAAGTACTAATTAATCCCACCTTTTGGCCATCTTATTTTACCTTTTATTTCATCATTCCCACGTATTTTCATATACATGCCCAATCTATTTCATCATTTCCCATCATTTTAGCCTAAATTGGGTGCCTAAGCTTGTACTTACTGGGGGCACCCGGGGCCTGTCCCATGGGGTGCCCCGATCCTTGTTTTACTTTCCCACCTCTTTTTGGGCTCTTTCTAGCCATTTTTCATCCTTATCTTTTTCCTAGTCGGCCATGTCGGGGTTAATTATGAAATTAGAGCAAGAGAACCCTATAAATATAAAGTTATGAGACCATAATGAGGGTCCTAGCATCACACTTACTACTATCACTCCATCTAGAGTTGCATCCATTGCATCACTTGCATCACATATAGTTCATGCATCAAGGCTAGGAGATCTGCATCAACACACACAACATAGGGGAGGGATTCTATTCTATTCCATGCACACATACTATTACATTTTCTATATTTATTATTTCTCGCTACTTCACAAAGTGTGACTGCACAAGAGCACCTAGGGGCACACACACACACACACACACACACACACACACACACACACACCAAAACTACATTTGGGTCTAAAATGTAGTGCATTGCTCAAATTAGTAAGCCCACTGTTGTGGTAATTGAGGTCAGTCTGACCCATTCATTTTACATCTTTTATTTTAGGGTTTTGATACTTCTTTTGTCTTTTCATAGATCATTCCTTCATCCTACATTATTTGATACATTTGTACATTGTACTCAAAAATCTAGTGTGTGACAGATAGGAAATATTTTAGATATCTTGACTGAAAGAACCAGATTTTGAGCTTTTATAGAGACCAGGGCACCTATTCCGTAGACCGGGGTTCCTCGAGGGTGCCCGAGGCACCCCGATACCTTCTTAGGCGCTCAATCTCATTATATCCTCCAAATCCACCTTTATGAGACTTTTGAGTATAGTCATTCCTACTAGGAATTCATAGTCAGGACTGTGACACCTTAGGAAAATCTTCATAAATCAGCTAAGTCCTTTCTTTTACATCTTGCATACTTAGGGTTTTATTTCATTTAGCATAATTATTTAAGGTTATTCCATATTGTTTTAGCATATTTTACAATGTTTTAGTCCTCCTATATTAGATTAACTATTATTATATTGTACTTCTCACAAGAGAAGTTTGTGTAGTTCATTCAACAAAACCCTATATTGTTTTTAAAGACACGCAAGTATTGGGAATTAGTTGTTACAAATAAGAGAAATACTTAACACCACGGGGGTTCACTTTGTAAAAGTATGGTATAAAGCACGTGTGTTTAAAGGGTATTAAAGAATACCCTTAATTCTAGTTTTTACCTCTAGTTATTCAATTGATAATACCCCTCTCGTTATATTATTATAATGAAAATACCCCTATTTTTCCAAGTACCTTACTTACCCATTTTTCCACACTAATTTTATTTACCCCTTTTTATTTCTACCACGATATATTAAACAAAAAAATATCATGTTTCTCACTCCTTTTTTTTAATATGCATTTTCTCTCGAAATATAGTTTGAATCCATTCGAGACATATTACAAATTACCTTATGAATGTAAATATTTAATCATTTATTAATAGTTCTTCAAATAATTATGATGGTGAAATAATATCACTTGTGTTGAAAATCATACTCAATCCTAGTTTTCTACCATATTATTATTTCTTGGTTAAGAATCTCTTCATTCATATTTCTTTAATCAAAAAGAGATTATAGTTTAACTTTATGACCACACTCAATAAATTGCAATGTTAAGGTATTTAGTTCTAAAAATAGGGTTCAAATGTTTTAGTTTTATATTAAAATTAAAACTCACTTTCCTTTGGCCCACTTATCTAACCTACCCCCAATACCTGATTCAGAATATGAATAAATTAAACCCTTTCACCCCCTCATGTCTACCGATATATTGAATTTACTTATATTAATTTTAAATACCTCAATATGAACCCACGTGCTAGGATATTGCCTAGCTAATGAACCCCTCGTGCTCAACACAAACTCCCACATACCTAGGGAGATAAGAACTTATACTGACCATATATTCCAAGATCACATTGTTATATGACGAGGTCATACATGTAATCAAAGGTTACCAATGCCAAACATCCAAAACCACTTCCATTTTTCATCAACATGGATATAGCCAACTCCAAACTAAGTAGAAAACATGACATGATCCAAACAAGTGTTTGATAATTATGCACACAAGGACCAAAGTAACCAAGTGATGGCAGATCTACAAATGGGAACAATTGAGCAAGATCAACCCATATCATAATTTGAAAGAGAAGAGTCGTCAATAGAGGTGAAAGGAAAAAAATTTAAGTATTTGATCACTACACTAACATGAAGACAATCACCAAGGGTAGAAACAGACCCCAGATTACCCATCTAATTTTTCAATCTGAACTTTCAAAAATGTAACTTGACAAATAGAGAATGTGTACAATTGTATTACGAAATGGGCACCAAAATTTATCTTTCTCGAGGAAATGGAATGATACACTTAGAAGGATATCACAATGGATTAGGTCATAAACAAAAATATGAGGATATAAGATAGGGTTAAACTCTCGTTAATGCAAAGTATATCATGATCGGAGGGGAACAGGAGGACATGACACAAGAACAACTTGTGTGAAACATAAATGAGGGTCTAAAGGACCAGGGGATCAATGTAGCCACTTTAAAGGAAGAATTCCTAGTTTTTCCACCCAAGAAGAAAATAAGTGAAACAAGTCCTTTAAGAGTAGTGCGACTACCTACAATCAAAGAACCAACTATCTTAAGTGAGGGTGTCAAAGCATGCATTGAAGATCCTCACGATACTGAGAAGAGGACGTCTGACAACGACAAAATAAAAATATGCATTAGGTGCATGGAAAGCCTATTGATGATATGGAGAAAAGAATGCAAAAGAGATTGTAAGTAAAGGAGAAAAAAGGATTAAAAGCACAATCCTCAAATCTATAACTCAAGTATCGAGGCACACCTTCTCCTCCTCCATCTCTCGTAAGAAACTAGTGATCTATCCGAAAGTGACATAATGGAAATGTTAAGTATGAAGGTGATGCAAGAACAAGAATCCAACATATAGACTAGTGTACATCTAGTGGAGGAACCAATGTAAATAAACATACAACAAGATTATGCATCCAAACAACAATGCATAAATCGGAAGGTATCATAAGAGTAGTTGTGCGATTAATAAACCGAAGATAAACAAAGACAAGAGGAGAAAATAATGAATAAGGAACAAGAAGCAAAGAAACAAAAGATAAAAATTGTGTAAGATGAAGCACAAAATTCCGTAGACATGAAAAGTAAGAAAAAATAAGAAGAAAAAATTTAGAGAGAAGAAAAACAAAGAGAACAAGACAAAGCATGAGTTAAGGGAGAACAAGAGAGAGAAAAGGAAGTAAAAGAAAGTAAAATAAAATAAGAAGAAATAATAAAGAAAGAGGAAGGTAAGAGAGCGGGAGAAGAACAAAGCGCTACAAATCCTAAGAAAGCATAGGAAAAATTAGAGACCAAAAAACTCAATACAACATTGGCAAAGAAAGAAGAAGAAGATAAGGGGGATGCACAAGTGTTTGTGTGGATAGAAAAATCAATAGCACCAACACATAAATGTAAGCTAATTCTCTCTTCATCCCATGTTTATAGTGTAATCCCACAAATCACTCGGACAAGTGCGTAGACTACAACCTCCTAGTCTACAAATCACCATGGTGGAAGTATATTTGGATCAATTGTCATTGTAAACCCATATTGGATTACACACATTATAAGATAATATTAAAGTAGCCGCACTACACATGGCACATTAGAAGGATAAATTAGAGAAGACATCGTGTAATCTAAGGTCATATGTCAAACAAAATTATTCCAAGTTGGTCACGAGATACCATAGACGAACAAGTCATGAGTGAAGTAATATAGATAACACTTCTCATTAACAAGCTAATGGACAATTGGAACAACAAAATGGTGAAAAATATTACAACACAAGTAGTGAATGCCAAACATGAAGTAAATGAGGAAATAATGATACTCAAGGCATGTATCACAATGTTGAAGTAAGCTAAAGCTTGAATGAAGAAGCTGATGTTTGAGCTCTTGTATTGGAATACACACACTTTCTAGGTCGTCATGTGAGACAATAAAAATGACATTGAAGCGGGGAAAAATGCATCAACAAATGTTGACGGATATAGAGGATCAAAATTTTGAAAAGGATTTATATTCATCATTGTGGACCAAGGACAATGTTAATGAACAATTTCAAGAATGGGAATAAAATGCAATAAGGAATACTTTTTCATGGGTTTAGGAAAATTGAACGAGAGATCAAATGGAGATACTTGTTCGTAGGATATATAGATCAATATTCTAATTTACAACCAAGCTTCCCAACAGGCTAAGGATGATCAACTATATGAATTTATATATGTACTAGCACAATTGCAACTATACTACTGAGAGGAATAAATAAATCCTTTTCATAATGGAATACATACAAGGCAGACCTAGAGGTCATTGTCCTAACTACGCAAGCAATGAAGAACAAATTATTTTTACGTATATAATTCTTTGAAGAGACAAGGATGCACTAATAATGCCACCCCACCCCTCGCAGATCAACTCCAAAATATGGAACAGTAAAAACTAAGCAAGAGAAAGACACAAGAGCACCATAATTTTTGGAAGGTAGAAAATTTTGTTGTATCTATAAGTAGGCCCGCATAATCTAAAAACCCACAAGGGTAGTCTATGAGGGAGCTCCAATATATTGAAAACCTGAAAGGGTGGTCTAATGGGAAGTCTACTTAATTATAAACTTGAAAGGGAGGTTAAGTAGCACGCAAAGGATGAAAACCGTAAATGGTATCCTCTCTGTCAATTGCATGACAGATTCACTTATAACACAATGTAATGAACATTCAACACTAGATAGAAGTAGACACATATTCAATTCCCCAATAGCTCAAAGCAACTTTTATCTTGGGACAAGACAACTATTAAGTCGAGAAAGTGTTGGATAGTAAAATGTAATAGTAAGTCAACATGGATATAGTTCATGATTATGTAATCCTTTTGTATGTATATAGTTAGTATAAGACAAAAGCTAGAATGTATATCTTATTTGTGCATATGTAGAGAATATGAAAAGTCTCTAAAAAACAATAATTAGATAAAAGGAATGGTAACTCAATTGTCATCATATTTGTATAAAACTATGTAATCCTATTGTAATAAAGGTTGATCTTGGATCTTAATAGAGATTACTTTAGTATAGTTCATTGTCCATATGGTTACGATATAGTTCTTTTCAATTCTAAATGCCTTATGGAATTCATGTGATATGGTTATTTTTCTTAAATATTTGTATGTTGTTTATTGCACAATTGAACTCTTAGTTATATTTCTATCATGTTTCTTAATGTAGACTACAACTTGTTGCAATTTATGGTTCCATAATCTAAGAACTTATGCTACTAAAATGATAAAAGGTTTAAAATTATGATAATAAAGTAAGAAATATGTCTAAGATAAAGTTTATATTTATGGTGACCAATTAAATTTCCATCCTAATTAATAAGAGATGGACCTAAATGGGATATGATAGATAAGTTACCGAAGTATTGGAGGTAGGAAACAGTGGATGTAGAAACTCCAATAAGAAGAAGGAACATAAGAGGAAGATAAACCCAAGAGGGAAGGAAAAACCCAATTGGGAAAGATAAATCCAAGTGGGAAAGATAAATCCAAGTCGTAGAAATAGATCCAAGAAGGATAAGTAATATAGGGATATGAGATGCATCAAGTAAATTGAGTGAATCAGTGAAAATTTGAAAAATATTGACACGTGTCATTTATTATATTGATTACTTTATACAAAATTTGATGGAAAGTGTGAATTATGAGGTCCTCTTAGTTATCCTAAATACTTTTGATACCATAGTGAACCTCAGATCATATAGAAAATATATAAGCATCAACCTATTTAGATATTTGTGTGAGAACATCAGAGCGAGATGTCATTAAGGAGGACAAGGGGGAAGAAGTAAGGAGGGAACTAGATGATTACATGGAAGGTGGTTGTTATTGTGAAGGATATTATACTTTTCATTTAGGTGCATAAAGAGAAGGTTATCATACTTAGTGCTTATGATAACTAATCTAATAAGTATCATTTGTATGTGATAAAGATACATGAAGTGATAAATAGAGTGGTGTTAAAAGGAAGGTTAAATGGATTAATTTTGTTGATCTTATTGAGCCTCTACTTTAATCATCGATAGGTTCTACAATCCACAAATTCATGGCCAACAACCTCATGCCATGTGCAAAATGGTTTATCCCAAAGTGGGCTAGCAACAATAATGGAAAAAGACCCAAAGGTGATCTTATGGAGGGTAAATTTGTAGAAACATGTAGAGAAGTCAAAGGGGAGGGAAAGGATATGTCACAAAATGTATTATAAGAGTAGATGAGCTAAGCGAGGGAGTAAGTAGTGGCCCAAGAATCGGGTAATTAATAAAAGGAGTGTAGTGTATGAGTTTTCCTTAAATTCAAACTCAAAGAAATCATCCTCATCATTCATCGAGTCATCTTGTTTGGGTTAAAAATATGTAAACATGTCTCGTAAATAAACAATGGTAATTTTTTTCTATGAGTAAGGTAGGATTCAATGATTCTTGATACCAAAATATATTTGTATTAATATCCTACTAAGAAGGCATTATCAAGGGTATAATCATCATCATAATTAGGCATACTTACTTCAATAACACATGATTCAATGATAGTCTCGGGCATAACTACATACTCTATGTGAGGACACTTGGTGAAGTAATAGTGGTGGGGACTCGATCAACATCCCTATTACGAGATTGAGTTTGTAGAGAAGGAGGTAATTGTGAGATAAGGATAATTTGAATGTCAGAAGTGTTGATTCTAATGTTTATTCATTAGGCTCATCATTTTCTCGAGTCAAAATGGTTGGGAAAAGTATGGCCCATGACCTTACGATGACCAATATAGCTGCGAAGGAGCCTCGAGATATTTAAAACATTGATATGCATAAAATGGGATAGTAGGAAGCTCTTCTAAAGTAGGAATTTTGAGTGCCCACATTGTTAAAAGAGGTTGAAGTTCCAAGGGTTGGTGTTTACTTGTACTTTATAAATATCCTCATATATGTTGAATTAATGTATTGACAAGTGGATGATATGATTGTGTGTATGTTGTGGGTCCACGATTGACCTAAGAGGATATTATAAGATAGAGAGAAGTTGAATATCATGAATTTGATTCAGATGATGTGAGGAAGAATAATTATGGGTAACCAAATGCAGCCTATAGGGGTATTTATTGGCAGTCGTAACCTTGAAACATCTTCGTATGGACAAGATTATTGATAGAATAGCCAAGTGTATTGATGAAATCGAGGTAAGAAACACAAGTACTAGAATATTCGTATATGAGGACTTTCTTAACTATAGCATATCCAATTTGGAATGAGATAAAGAGATGAAGGTCATCTACACAAAATATAATCTCATCAAGAATCATGGAATCAAGAGGAAAATGAATGCATAAAGAACAATTAGTATAAATGTTAATTGAAATGGATATCTTTTCACATTGGCATAAGATTATCTCTTTTGAGCCATGTAGGGTAGGTTCTTTCCCCAAAGCGGGTGGAATAGGGATATTCATATAAAATAAGGAAGACAATCTCTTTGAGCCATGTGGGGTAGGTTCTTTCCCCAAAGCGGGTGGAATAGGGATATTCATATAAAATAAGGAAGACATAAGATATTCACAATGTTTAGGTGAGGTATGATTGAGCTCTAAAAATGGATTTTGACTTGGGAGTTTAGAGATTTTTGCAAGGGGGTCCTAATCTTCAAGGCTAGATTATGAAGTAGTTTAAACCTATGGGTTTTCAATATAAATAGGTGTTGAAAGAGTGAGGCTTGCAGAGAGATCCATATTTTGATTTTTTTGTATCTCTATGGGATCAGCCATGGTAGAGAAATCATTGCAAATTCGATGGCATAAGAAATAAAAGGACCGAGTTTAGATGGGGTTTTCCAAGTAGGATCACAAGGGCTTATGGCATCGAAGATGGTGGTGAATCCACAAATAGGATTGGGCATGTAGGAAAATTTACATAAGGGTCGATGGTGTTTATCTACACTATGGAATCATGGATTGATGCGTGTTCGGGAAATGTTTAGCTTGGATAATATGGATAAAAAAATTATAATCTCTAGTCTCAAAAGAATAAAGATAAGTGGACTCAATACAAGAAATAATTCAATTGACACCTTACACATTGACCATTTTTAGTAGATGAATATGGAGTTTCAACAATGTTATTAGTTTTGTTATTGTTCTTAGTGGGACCAAGACTAAGTTGGTCATACTTAGAGTGATATGGGACTTGGATCATTATAGAATTTAATGCATTCATTCTCTTAAATAACCACCTCATGTCAATTACATTGTTGGGCTTTATCACATGCCTTGATAGCTCCACATAACCTCTCCCAAGTAATGGATTCACGATCAAATTTGTTTCTAATGAGAAAGGTGTAGCCAAAGGATCAAAGGGCACAATAGTTTTTGTAAGAATGGCCCCATTTAGCCTACCACCATAAAAAAAAATCATCATGTCATTAAGGAAGAGGTCAAGAAGGGTCTATAACCATGGTTAATGGTTGAGTTAGACACCATCTCAACTCGTCCTTGGATAGAGGTTGGTGATGGGAGGAAGAATGTGATTTAGAGTTTTAATGTGGCTTATGAGTAGAGTGATCAATGTTATGGATAATCCTATTAGAAGAAGTTCCTTGAGGAAGATTGTGTATATCTCCATCATCATTGGTGCTCTTATTTCTAAGACATATGAGAACTTGGATATTCTTAGGTTGTTGTTTCCTATGGGTAGGATTTTTAAATTCCATCATGAGGTAATCTTGTCATTTTTCTTTCTTGAATGTTTCTTCCAACATGATAAGAGAGAAGGATCTCACCTTATATTAAAGGTGAGGTTTAAGGGCTCTATAAAATAATTGAAATAGACTCTTATTGGGAATATTGTATTATATCTTAGTGGATAAGGTTTTCCATTGGTTGATGAAATATTGGGAAGATTCATTTTTATCTTGTTTACAATTGATGAAAGAATTGATGTTGTTTTTAGGGAGATCATGATATTAGAATTCATTTACTAAGGTAATCACCAAGCTTTCACGTTTGATAATAAAGTTTGTTAGAAGGGTGTGATACCAATCCAAAGGATCTCCCATTATTGTCTTGTCTAATAGCTTGGTGGCTTTATAGGAGTTGACTTTGACCCAATCCTTGTAAATGTTTCCAAAGGTCTTAATGTAAAGGTTAGGACATCATAAGAAATGAAAGGTGTGATCCTCTAAGATCCATGGAAGGGATGTATGGTGCAAGAGCCTCAATTTGAAAGGTTGAAGAACCTTCGAGTAAATTTTAGCGGAAAATATTCATTAATTCATGAATATTCTAGTTTTTGAAATTTGTGTTTGGTGAAATTTTAGGTGTAGGGATTAGGACTGGGTCACCTAAATTTTTGGGTTCAATTTACTTTTCGGGGTTGGTTCACCTAGCATTTACACCAATAGCCAACTATTTTAATTCAAATCACCATTAGCATGAAATTAAAATTTGTAAAATTCGCCTTCATATATATAGTAATTACAAATTTACAATTCCGAATATCAAGTACACATCAAATTTTCTTCGCAATTCCTTTACCCGTGCTGTGGTCCTATGGGCATTGATGATCAAGATTGATTGCATATCACAACCCTCCAGCATTAAAGGTATTTTAATAGTTAATATGTTATTCTATTGAAGTTGCATATATTGCAAAATGTCAAAAACACTATCGTTCGATGAAGCATATCTTTGCGTTGCGGTCGATAACAAATTCTTTTAAGATAATACCATAGAATATTTTTTCTTATTGATTGGTAGCACATTATATGTTATTGGCTAATAACAAATATTGTTCTACTAAGCGATACAGAATATTATGATATCGCCCGATAGCATACATTATGGTACCACCCAATAGCATACATTATGCTACCAACCCGTAGCACAATCTATGTTACCAGACGATAGCACATTATATGTTATCAGTCGGTTGCAGATATTATGTTACCATTTGATACCATAAATATATGTTATCATTTGATACCATAAATATATGCTATCGTTTGATACCATATATTATGATACCAATCAATAACATACATCGTGTTACCGGTCGATAACATATTACATTTTTAGTGATGTGGTAAAATGAGGAAAAAAGATAGGATTTTTTTGCTTATGCCATATTTTGTGAGGAGAAATTTCTCATTGAGATGATAATTTTAATTGCTAACATTAAAATTTTCAAAACAATCATTTTTTCCCATACAAAATTGGCAAAATCAACATTTTTCATAAAAACATTTTTTGATTTTTTGTTTATGCCAAAATTTTGCAAGGATAGATTTCTTATTGATACGATTGTTTTAATTGTTATTGTCAAAATTTATTTTTAAAAACTTACAAATGTTGTTGGCCGACGAGTATATGCTATCGTGTGACAATTACTACCGGTCGACACCATTATCAAATAATTTTCCAAACCCTTTGAAACATGTTTCCTTCAAATTCTCCATGATTTCGAAAGTCATTTTCACATATTCGCCAAGTAATATCTACGAGTTTTTTTAGGGGGTCTTTAAAATTTCCTTGAGAACCTTGTTATAAATGGGCGATTAGGCAATGGGTGTTCCATTGATACTAATCAAGAGGGAGGGTTAAACCTAGTTTTACATGCCCCAAGAGACCATTTGTGGTCAACTAGTAAGCTAAGCCAAGTTGGTTTGTATTGTAAAAACTAATTGGTTGTTGTAGTTTGTTATTGGCTTAAACAATCAATAAGTTGTATTATAATGAGTTGAGTGGGATTTGTTAGTTTAAGGAGGGGTAGTGTTGTTAGTTGGATTAATTTTTTCTCTATTCATATGAGGCTCAATATGATTGATATCTACATCCAACTTGCTATAAAGATAATCTTCAATGCACTTTTACAATATATCGAATGACTATCCTATAAATTTAGGGAATTGATAAAGAAATTTTTCTATGGTCGAGAGGATAATCATAATTAGGAATATCCTCATGTTATCCTCGGTCTTCTAAGTGGAAGATTGGATTATGAAGGTTAGACCTGACCTAAATGTTTCAAGTTGGTGGTTTTGGTTTCTTAGTGTTACCATATCTTATGGATAAAGAGTCACTGTGATGAGGAACTAGCTTACGAAAAGCATTAGTTTCAACATTGTTATCATTGTAAAGATATTTCTTGGTAGAAGAATCAAGAACCACTAGTTAAATATTCCATTGTGATGTTTTCTTAGATTAAAGTGACTAGAAAAGGGGTTCTAGAAAGACTTTTATGATGGGGTCATATGTGTAGAAAGCTTGCACAAGGTACGATGGTATCGGGAAGAAAAATGTGAGAAGTCGGAGATAGTGTAGCAAGATTGGACATGCAAGAACGCATACGAGAGGTCGATGGTGTTAGGCATGAGAGAATAGTGCATAGATAAGATTTTTTATGTAAGGATTTTTACAAAGTGGTCAATCTTATAAGGCATGAAAATCTAAAAAATCATAGTGAATCTTACCTAATATAAGGTAGAGTAAGTTTACTTCGAGTTCACTAGAATATCCGATGGGCTAAGATGGATTCCCATCCGGGTTTTCAAATTTTCAAGGAAACATTTAGACCTACACATAAGATGTAGATACCAAAATGGCTCAAGGAGTGCTAGTATCATAATTATAGAAAATGATAGCCCTAACTCTAAGGTGGTTATAGGTTTCAAGGCCTATACTTAAGATAAAGAGAGGTATCCTATTAGGATTCAAAATAAGAGTAAATCAAAAGATGGATAAATCTAAGGGGCATAACATAATAAGACAAAGAAATAGATTAAAGAAAACATACATCTACCCTAATCTATAACAATGAATGATCAACCATCCATACAAAAAGGAAAAAGAAGGGTTAGAAATACTTATTTGAAGTGTGGTTGTTGATGCATGATCCTCCTTAGAGACAAAAACACCGAGATATAATCATTATGGGTGGAGAAGGGGAAATATCAAGAAGAATACCTCCAATCCTAGATCACTATGGTGACCCAAATGTAAAAGGGCAAGCTCCAAAATCTCAAGTCTAACAACTAGGTGCAAAATATGCACAAATGTCCAATGTGCAAACAAGTGTAGTGTTTTGGAATGATGAATGAGTGATGATCAAATGACAAAAGATATGGGGTATTTATCCCCGATTCAATGTCCCATAGGCAATGGCATCGACCATGGTAAAAACCAAACCTAACACCATCACTCATGGGCGATGACATTAGCCTTGGGGGAACCTTAGTAAGGTTAAAAGGTGTAAAACAAATTGAGGTACAAGCCAAGAAATAAATGAGGAGAATGATGAAGGTCTATGATGACTAAAGCATAAATAAGAGCATGTATGAGTGTAAACAAGTGAGCCTAATGAGATGAGTGGACATAATGGCTACAACACATGAACAAAAGGAGGAAACAAAGTGAGGATAAGGTAACTATAGCATAATAACAACATCTCTCAAATGTTGTGGTCTAGCTCACGTGACCAATTTCAATCACACCCCAATCTCGACAAGCCCCTTAGGGAACCTATTCAAGAGGAAAATGCATCAACATTTGATCCATAGGGATCCAAAATAACTCTACTTCATCAGAAACAATCAGCACAAAGAAGAAAAACAATAAACATGAGGTTTTGTCTTGTAAGTAACAGGTTGCCACCCAAAGCGGGGTGGCGGTCCTGGGACCACCGGTCTACATAGGGCGGTGGTCCTGGCCATTACGGATAGAAAATAAAATTCAAAACGAACAACCTCTGAATTTGAAAGGATGTTCGTTTCTCTTCTCCTTCATGACCTTTCCCATTCTCTAGTGCACGGGAGGACATGAGAAAGGCTATAAATACATGATTGTAGAAGTGTAGAAGGGCATCGAAGCATGAGAGCAAGTGAGCAAGAAGTCTTAGTGCTGGAAATTGTATTGTTGTAGAAGAAAGGAGTGTTGAGACAGAGAAAGCAAGTAATTGAAAGGAAGTGTTGAGATATTATCTACTTCCCTTTCATACTTATTGTAAATTATGTACTTGTTGATTTGAATTGGCCAATAGAAGTGGGAAGAAAGAGCAATTGCCCTTCCCAACTGGTTTTTCCTCCATTGGAGGTTTTCTAGGATAAAATTGTTGGTGTTATGAGCTTATATTCTTTCCTTTACTACAATTATTGATTCTAAGCACAATAATAATTCATTCACTAGCTATCTCTGTTATTTTCTAATAGAAAGTAAACAACAGCGATTAATTGTGATTTTGTGAATAATTCCAAAGTTGAAGAGTTTACAGATCATTTTGGTATCAGAGCTAACAAGTATCCAGGATTGTGGTATTTCATTCTTGAATTTGTATGACAGTGACAAGATCTAAAGGTGAAGAAACCTTACCTTGCGATCCAAAGATTTCTACAAAGAAGTGGAAATAGAGAATTGGGGAGAAATGGAGGAAGAGAACTTGATCCGTAGAATCGAGATGTTGGGAACCATGATGGATAGGATGTTTAGAAGGTAAGAGGAACTTGCAGATTTGCAGAAGATAGCTTCCGTCAAGCAAGACTCCATGGACTCGGTGGTTTGAGGCTTAGCCGAAAATTTTGGTATAGGCAAGGGCCACCATGAGGAAGATTATGGAGAAGAGCATGAAGAAGAGACTTCTAACACAAGAGAAAAGGTAAAATCTGAACATGCTCCTTTTAAAGTTGAGACTAAAGTCGAAATCAAAAGCTTTGAAGGACAAGTAGATGCAAAGTTACTTGATAAATGGTTGAAACAGTTAGAAGTCTATTTTAGCGTCCATAATGTCACTGAGGCACAAAGGATCACCTTTGCATGTCTCAAAATGGAGGGACATGCTCTAGTTTGGTGGGAAACTCATCTAACTACTTGTGAAAAGAAGAAGCGTCCTATTGTGAAGTCTTGGCAAGAATTTAAGGAATTACTTAGAGCTAACTTCTATCCTATTGGCCATAAAACTGACCAAATGATTAAATGGCAGTATTTTAGACAAGGTAGTGGTCAAAGTGTGTAGGACTATACTACGGAGTTTCGGAGGCAAGCCATGTTGCTAAACATGGATTTGGAGGATGAGGATATTCTGACCAAGTACTTGGGAGGACTTCACACTCACCTTTGAAGAAAATTCATCTCCACAAAGCCCAAGGATCTCAATGAAGCATGTGTATAGGCATACTACATAGATGATGAGAAAAAGCAAGGAGAAGCAGAGCCGAGGGTAAAGCAATCGACAAATCAGCAAAAAAGGATTATGGGCAAACAAGTAACAAGAGTAAGTGGAAAGGAAAAGGTAAACAAGCTGCCACTACTTTAAATACTTGTAAAGATCCCAAGAATTTTTGCAAGAATTGTGATATCAATGGTCATATTAACGCTACATGTTGGAAGTTGCATCCGGAGTTACATCCGAAGAACCAAACCAAGGACTCCAAGAAGTCCATGATAGTTGTAAAGACAAAAGGGAGGTGGAAATCGAAGATGACTCTGATGTAGATGAAAGGCTCGGATGCACGACCACCAACATGGACAGTGAAGAGGAGATGAGTAGACTATTCCAGATCAAAATCCAGATCAAGAGAACTAAGGTAAATGCTTTGGTTGATATCGGTTCTCAATCTAACTTGATTTCTGAGGCAGTTGTAAAGAAGCTTGGTCTTGAGACTTACGAGCATCCGCACCCTTATCCTTTGGGTTGGGTGAAGAAGGGTGTTGAAATTCAGGTAACAAGAAGATGTAAGGTCAAGTTTGGGATAAATTCCCAATATATAGATGTTTTTGAAGTTGACGTTATTCCACTTGATGCTTTTGATGTTGTATTTAGAAGTCCTTACTTGTATGTTAGGGATGTTATATTTATGAGAAGGGAAAACTAGTACAGATGGGTCAAGGTTGGGATCAGCTACAACATCCTGGCACACTAGCATAAGACACGGGTTACTATGGTAAGTGCTAACCAAGCAAAAAGACTTATTCATGTAAATCATAATCAGTTTTGTTTACTTTTGTTAAAGGATAAACAAGATGGGGTAGAAGTTCAAGAGATTTCTAACCAAGGAAAAAAAGATTTGGATAGTATTATTTAGTCTTTTCGGGGAAGTATTTCAGGCTCCTACTAGATTACTACCAAAACGGGAAGTAGAGCATGAGATTTAGCTATTGCCAGAGTCACCTCTACCGAACATCGGGTTGTATAAGCAATCCTTGATTGAGAGTACTAAAGTAAAGAAATAACTCTAGGAACTAATAGACCGAGGGGTGATACGCCTAAGCACCTCATCGTGTGGTTCGCCTATTGTGATGCTACCAAAGAAGGATGGTTCTTGGAGAATGTGCATTGACTACCAAGCTTTGAACAAGATCACTATAAAGAACAAATATACACCTCCCTGCATAGATGATCTCTTAGACCAACTTCAGCATGCCAAATTTTTCACGAAGTTGGATCTTAAGTCAGGTTATCACCAAGTCAGGATGAAGGAGGAGGATATATAGAAGACTGCCTTCAAAACAAAATATGGTTTTTATGAATGGTTAGTACTTCCTTTTGGATTATGCAATGCACCCGCTACATTTATGAGATTGATGAATGATGTATTGCAGGATTTCATAGATTCATGTGTCATTGTATATCTAGATGATATCTTAATTTTTAGTGCCACATGGGAAGAACATCTAATGCATTTACAACAAGTCTTGCAAGTTCTCAAGGAGAAACAACTGCTTTGTAATATGAAGAAATGTGAATTTTCCAAACAGTCACTTGTCTATCTTGGGCACATGGTTGGAGGAGGAGAGCTACGAGTGGATCCAAAGAAGGTGGAAGCCATCACAAATTAGCCAACACCAACAGGAGCCACAAAGACTAGAAGTTTTGTGGGAGTAGTACAGTACATGCGGAAATTCATTCCAGGTTTCTCAGCAATTGCAGCACCTCTACACACAGTGGCCGCAAAGAGTAAGGGTTTTGACTAGGGTAAGGAACAAGACAAATCCTTTGAGTTATTGAAATACAAGATTAGTCATGCTCCAGTACTTGCTCTTCCTAGTTTGTAGCAACCTTTTGAAGTAGAGACAGATGCCAGTGATTATGCTATGGGCGTAGTGTTGCTTCAAGGAGGTAAACCTGTATGTTATCCGAAACCTTCACTTTAGTGGTTAAAGGATATACGAGTATATGATAAAGAAATGTATGCACTAGTTAGGGCAATTAAAAATGGAAACATTATTTGTTGGGTAAAGAAACTATTGTGCACACTAACCACAAACCTCTCTAGTATTTGCAAGCACAGTCTAAATTACAACAGGAAAGACACTACAAATGGATGGGGTTTCTTTAGCAGTTCCACCTAGTGATCAAATACAAGAAGGGTAGTACAAATTTGGTGGCTAGACATGTTGTCTAGGCCACCCACACAGGAAAATTTCTCCTGTTTGGCCACTATCTCTCATATCGATCCCTTCACGAAGGAAGCTTACGGAGAGGCATATGCCCAAGACAAAGACTTTGGGGTGACATTTCAAAAGTTGCAGTCCCAAGGGGCTGAAAAAGACAGGGATTGAAGATTGTTATCTCAAGGATGAGGCTACTCTACCGATGGGGAAACTTTGTGTGCCTAAAGAAGAAAGACTTCTATTGATGAGGGAAGCACATACCTCGAAAGTAGCGGGACATTTCGGTGTTGGTAAGACCCTAGCCCACTTGCAAAGGTATGTATATTGGCCCAACATGCAAGAAGAAGTATCAAAATTTATTCGTGGATGTAAACTTTGTTGTACTAGCAAGCCTAAAACTAGGAAGGAAGGTTTGTATATGCCTTTACCAGTACCTACTCATCCATGGGAGGACATTTCTATGGATTTTGTAGGAGGATTACCTATGTCTAAACATGGCCATGACTATCTCTATGTTGTTGTTGATAGATTCAAGTAAAATGTGTATTCTTATGGCATGTAAAAAGATAGTAAAAGCACATGAGGCGACAGATCTTTTCTTTGCTAATGTATGGGTGCATTTTGGTTTTCCAAAGTCTATTGTCTCTGACAGGGATTCTAGGTTCTTGGGGAAGTTTTGGACTACTTTGTGGGACAAGATGGATACAAGTTACAGAGGAGCACAACTTTCCATCCACGGACAAATGGACAAACAGTGGTGGTAAACAGGACTTTGGTACAATTAATCAGAGGGTATAATAGCATATACCCAAGGACTTGGGATGAATCCTTAGCCTACATTCAGCATTCCTATAATCAGGCAGTACACACATCAACTATGAAGTCACCATTTGAAGCATGCTTGGGATATCTACCTACAAATCTACATTGGACATAGCAGTTGGACAAGTAGGACGAAAAGGAGACATGAGACATAGAGGTGACTAGGGCTAACAAATTCATTGAGAGGATCTGGAAAATCCATCTCAAAGTCAAAGAACAACTAGAGAAATCTCAAGCCAAGTACAAAGCTAGGCATGACTAGCATAGGAGAGAACACAAGCTTCATGTTGGAAATAAATTTTGGCTTTATTTGAGCAAGGAGAGACTATAAGGTCAAGCATGGAAGCTCAAGCCACTACGATACGGACCCTTCACCATATTGGATCAGGTTAGAGAAAATGCTTTTCGACTTGATTTTTCGTCATTCATGAGGATGTATTTTGTAGTAAACTCGAAAACTTGCACCTATATGAACCATCCATGCTAGATGAAGATGAAGAACTACAGATTCTTTGCTACCTTATTGAGGATTGCATCTTGGACTCACGAGGTGAATTGGAGGAGGATGTAGTGCTACAAAGAAAAGGTTAGAGAGACTAGAAGAGGTCCCAGGAGTCTTGGCAAATCGGACTGAAAGGAAAGACACCAAGGTAGACCCGGTGGTACTCAAAGGAGCAAGCGAGGGAATTGTTTCCTCATCTACTCCCCACTAAGATTTTGTGGGACAAAAATCCTCCTAAGAAGGGGAGGTGTGATCCATAGGGATCCAAAATAACTCTACTTCATCATAAACAATCAACACAAAGAAGAAAAACAATAAATGGAGGTTCTATCTTGTAAGTAACATGACCGCCGCCGCCCGGTGCGGGCGGTTCTGAACCGCCGACCAGATAGGGCGGGCGATCATGGGACCGTCGATCTGCATAGGGCGATGGTCCTGGCCATTACGAACATAAAACAAAATTTGAAACGAACAACCTCTGAATTTGAAAGGATGTTTGTTTCTCTTCTCCTTCATGACCTTTCCCATTCTCTAGTGCACGGGAGGACATGAGAAAGGCTATAAATACATGATTGTAGAAGTGTAGAAGGACATCGAAGCATGAGAGCAAGTGAGCAAGAAGTCTTAGTGCTGGAAATTGTATCGTTATAGAAGAAAGGAGTGTTGAGATAGAGCAAGCAAGTAATTGAAAGGAAGTGTTGAGATATTATCTACTTCCCTTTCATACTTATTGTAAATTTTGTACTTGTTGATTTGAATTGGCCAATAGAAGTGGGAAGAAAGAGCAATTGCCCTTCCGGACTGATTTTTCCTCCATTAGAGGTTTTCCAGGATAAAATTGTTGGTGTTATGAGCTTATATTCTTTCCTTTACTACAATTATTGATTCTAAGCACAATAATTTCATTCACTAGTTATCTCTGTTATTTTCTAATAGAAGATAAACAATGGCGATTAATTGTGATTTTGTGAATAATTCCAAAGTGAAGAGTTTATAGATCAACATCCCTACCCCTACATAAGCAATAAGTTTACAAAGCATAAAAAATGAGGTGTATACACTACTCACCCTTTGATCTAGTAGTATCTCCATGAGTTTACGAACCATATAATATAACCATTTGAAATGAGAGATTTATCTCCAAAGCATGAGATAATAAGTGTTGAGACCTTTAACCATACTTACAATCATTAGAGTTGGAGAATATGAAAAGATTTTACTTTCCAAGCAAGGCATGATCTAGCCTTATAACAACTTTATCTTGGCCTTGCCTAAAGTTAGTATTTTGAGTGCTTTGATGTGAGAATATAAGCACATATAATGGCAAATATCATGTCACGAATACTTTGATCATTTTAGGTATAGCATTAGAGCTATACCACATGCTACATGTCAATTCTTGAACACATGATGTTAAGATGTCAAATTCTACCTATATCTCAATTCGTCCTTTTACAATTTTATATCTTGGGTTTCATCTCAACACTTAAGACCATAAAACAATTGGAAAATGAAGTGTTTTATCTTACCCATCAACTACTCTTCCATTTAGCAAGAAACAAGGTATGCCTTACTTTTTGACATTTTAAACTCCTAGACACTCCATTATATTTTACCGCTTATATGTGCATGTGTGTGTGCGTGCGCGTGTGTATGTATGTATATATGTATGTACATATATTATGTACTACATACACACACACTTGTGTATGTGTATATGCACATACATGCATATGTGTGTATGGTACATACACACACACACATATCATACATACATACATGTGTGTGTGTACACACACACACAACATTTCTAATGTTTTGAAAACATAATTTTGTAATGAAAAAATTTAAGATTTGTTTTTTAAAATATTTTCTAGAATTTATATGGGTAAAATTAAAGTGAAGGAAGCCTACTCAAGTGCATGAATGTCAAAGTTATAAGCAATGATCACATTATGCATTTTGTTTTCTCATCTACCTAGTTATTTATGTGTATATTTCTACAAAACTAATTAAAAAAGTGTTTTGGTTATTTATTTTATCATGAGCTATAGCATTGTTTATCAATATTTACTAGCATATGTTGTGAAACCTTAGAAAATTTGATTTTAAAGTAATTTATCCATTTTAAATAATTAAATATAATTTTATAAAGCAAAAAAAAAAGATAACTAACTCCAATATTACATTAACTCGCAATAAGAGCCAAATTCTATGTAGCATATACTATTTTTTGCCCTAAGCATGGATTGTTTACCTAAGAGCCAAATTATATGTAGCATGATGCGATTACTTTGTAATACATAAAATACAATAAATTTGTAAAACATAAAATACAATAAATTGGAAAAAAAAAAATGTAAAACCTACATAATTGTTGAAATATATTATATCTTATTAACTTTAACATAAAAACTATCGATTAAAAAAATAAAGTAACCAATACACAAGAAGAATAAACTTATCATAACTAGTTTTTAAAAAATTGATATATACCACTTCAAATTAAATACACTTTAAAACAAGAGCAACAATGTTGCTAAGTATATCATCGCAACTAAATTGACAATGTACATGTTGGTAAATAGATATATTATATGATCTTATAAGCCGCAAACAATGATGAAGAAAATGATTATTGTATAGGAGAAATATTTACCTGTAATGTTGGCAAGTATTGTCGAGGGGATTAAGCCCTAAGCGAGACTAAGCAATCGCGTGGGGGCTCCTAAATGTAAATATGTTCATTATTTTTAAATATTATAATTGGAACTCAACATTAAAATTATTTTACGTAAGTCTATTTTAGTTGAACCTTGTATTGATATTATTATAAAGTAAAATAAATTCCATGCATACATATAAAAATGTAGTATAATAATTTTGTAATTTAAAATAAATATGCATATACTTAAATTCATAAAATATTGTTGGTATTGTTACCCATTCTCTAATGTAGATCTAGATAATTCAAGTGTGTAATTTTTCTCAAAAAAAGGTTTGTGTATTTTTTATAATGTCATTGGTGTAGTAGTTAGTAAATGCAAGTATAATTGAAGAAAATAATAATTGAAGAAAAGAATAATTTAATTCTCTATTCCCAATGTTTTGAGGGAAATGTCTTTTTTTATGGAGGAATTAGTTGACTTCGTGGAGATACCACTCTTCACAAAACCATGGAAACTACTTTATATTTTTTACTACTTTCCAAAAAAAAAGTGCTTTGTTAAATTTCAAGTCCCATCACCTACTTGATATAGGTAAATAAGACAAGTAACCAACCTTGTATAAAAATTGCATTTGTCTACTTCTGAGCACCTCTTGTGACTAATTCTCTCCATCTATGGATTATTACTTGTCCTTATTTAATAATTTTATAGGATTAGTTTTATTCCTTTTGTATACCAATTTCTCTAAATTAGTGATTTATTATGATCCTTATGAAAAATTTAAAATACAATAATGTATGTAGCTTTTATTTATTATTTGATAAGATTAACTAAAATTTTAAGAAAGGCGTCCACTTCAATTATTGCCTATGGTGGTCTTGACCTTTAATTCGCTATGAGTATTGTCCCAATAATAGAAAATGTCAACTGATCAATGCTTCATAATGATGCATAAGTGTGTATTCTAGTCACTGTCAAAAGCGTAGAAGAACTCAAACAAATTTTCCTTTGTTAGTACAGCCATCCTTGTTATTACAGCCATCCTTGTTGTCAAACACATTAGGGGATATGACACTAACAGATGCACACATTTGGTGAGGCTTTTCCAAATAATCACCGACTTCTCCCCAAGAAAAGTACCTTCTTGGGGAGAAGATAATACTTCAATGAGAAGATGTGGATTAATGGGACAATACAAGATCTAGTACTGTCACTAGAAGGAGAATTTAAGAAACAACAACCTGCACTTTATTCCAACGCTAGAATGTTTGAGACCTGATGCAAACAATGCGTGTAGCATTCAAAGTACAGACAACCAGTCTTCATAAATTTAGGGTGAATCCTCCCAATGGTTTTATTGATCCGTGGGGAAAGTACTCCTGGATGTCATTCTCAAGCCCGCCAACAGATTTCCCTCATCAAATTCGTGACTGTCATTGATATAAAGCCCAACCTGCGCGTGCCCAAAGAGTGGTTTGTAGCTCGGCAAGTCCAAGGCACTTGGGATGAGAGAATCAAAGTTATTTACACAGTGCCCACTCTGGTAGAGATGGGCAATGAATAAAAGCTACTCAAAATGGTGAAATTGACAGACACATTAATGAGGGTGACGGAGAGAGCAATTGTTTAGATCGCGAAATTGTTTATAGGTCAAGCCAAGCCCGCCCCTTTCTACGAGGTTGTATGCTCGGGCAATTTGGAGTTAGGAGGATTTGGCCGCGGCTCTGAACCATTTGAGCATTGTTGATTCGCTATTGGACAAGTTCGAAACGGATCCGGATGTGCGGGATATCCAAGGGATGAGCTATCTACACAAGGGCATATTGGGCCTATAATATACTTGTTAAATCGGTAGTACTAATAATCTGTTTTTATATATATTTATATATGAATACAAATATTTATTACCATTGAATATAATAAATTTAAAAACAAAACAAAGAATACTATTGTTGTATGAAAATAGTCTCCTCATGGAAAACAACAATTGTTAAGTCTTTCACTATTTTTGATTGAGCAATATTTAATTGGGCACTGAATTACATAGTTTAATGGCATCTCTACCTAAGTTTCGGAGGGGAAATTTACATTGTATGTGAAGAAACTAAACTAGTGAGCACCTTCAGTTAAACAGCTACGGGTAACGGGCAGCCACACCGTCAAAGTCATCAAGGGCACGATCTTGGCCTCAACCGTTTGACTCTCCGTGTCAAGTATCTCCAGGCCTTGCACTCAGCAAGACTTGACCTCTAGTAGGCTCCATGGGCACCAGCATCATCACCAATAGACCAAGGATCTTTCACTAATTTAGAACTATTCTCGTACTTACTCATATCTTTGGAAACAACAAGTATATTTATTTGATAACTTTGTCCAAGGTGAAGATGAATTTTGAACTTAAATGGGTTTAAAGCCAAAAACTCATAACTAAAATTTGAGAATAGCTTTACGGAATTTAATAACATTTGCTTTACAAATGTGTTCGGTCAGTATATGCCATCGACTGGGTGACGTAGCAATGATCCGCTAATGTATTTTTAAATTTTTGGAATCAAATTGGATTTGTTGCTTTGTCTATTGCAACAATTACAAATGAGGGTGGCTCAGCTATCAATTTGATTTGATGACATACATTATCACCATCTTCCTGTTGAAGCTATTTTGATCATGTGAAAAAGTGGCTATACTAGTGTTGTTGTTGTATGACACGGCACAAGCAACACTGAGCCTTCTCGAATAAATGAAATGGTAAAAGGCAGGGTTGGGGTTTAAACGGAAATTTCTTGAAATCGGTCTCATAACGGATTACTGTAAGTTCGGTGCAGCTCCAGCGTGTCTTCCAATATTATGTCAATTCAGTAACAGGTTTTGTTTTGCTTACAAAAACAATGCAGAAGAGAGAATTTCTGATTGTGGTAAATGAAAGTGTATGTCGTGCATGACAAGTTATTGGGTTTGGAATTTCTATGAAGGGAATGCTTGCATGCATACATATTGTGCAAAAATGTTATGGTGACCATCCACTAGGAAATGTAAATAAACCAATGAAGAAGGCCCTTAGGCGTTCAGCTCACGCAGATGCCTTACTAAATCAACAATATTTTGCTTTTGGTTTTGTATTTATTATCTAAATTCTTTTAGATGTTCTTTTTGATGTAACATTAATGTCATCATATTTTCCTCAAAATTGCTAAAGGCTGTAATAACATGTTAATTTTTAGGCCAATCAAATTGAAGATAAATACATTTTTACAATTATTTTGTTAAAAAATGTGCAGGTTTACTAATATTTATTAATATGGAAAGTGTATATTTTGTTAATGAAAATAATAACAATGTTTGATTGGTTGAAAAGTACAGACAATAACATGTTAAAGCAAATATGAAACATATACTATACTTGCCTTCCCAAAGTACTAATAACTTATTCCTCTTAAAATTACTTCTACAATTCTAAAATCCCGATCTCGCCCAGGAGCCCAGCGTCGTCATCTCGGTGCTCCTCGTTGCATGGCCATGGTGGTCGGTGTGATCGTTCTCAACGGTGTTCTTTTAGTCGGGCTCGGTGCTCGCCCCACCCTCAACATTGACAGAGCCACTCACCTCCCACTCGTCAGCAACGCTAGGATCCCCGCTCGTCAACTCAAGTGGGGGGCTCACCAACTATCCCTAAGACGTGCACGTTGGATGGTGGAATCGCCCCGCCGCCTTGTTTGTAGCCTTCGACAAATGAAGAAGAAAATCCCACTCGCTAGGACATTCCGCATGTCGGCAAGGACCTCTCGCAGGCTGGCTGGCCGAATGACCATGATCCTCCTGCTGTAGGAATGTTCGTCGTCGTTGCTTAATCTTGTGTTCTATTAATCTCCTAGGCGTTGCCTACTTTATTGTTCTCCTAAGCTCGGCCTAGTGTTCTCGTTGTTTGCTCGTTTGTCGTTTTGGGGAGTGCCTTCATATTGCCAGCGTTTTTGTTGAAGGCTATCTTGTATCTTATTGAATTAATATAATATAAAATCTTTTTTCATTAAAAAAAATCCCTCATCTCATATTATCCTTATCTCTTTGTAGAAATGCACACGTCATTGAAATACACCATAAATTTTAAAACTATGATCTGACATGATTAATCACGTTAATTTGATTTACAAGCATGTTATCAAGAAATCTTGTTTCAAATTTCGAGTACTATCTCATCTAAAGAATGGAACACTTTCTCATCTTCTTTCTACGTCCCTTCTTAATAGGGAGTTTGATAACCGCTTTAATTGCGAAATCAAAAATTGCCTTGATATTCTCGTATGTGAGATAAATACATAAAAGGAAATTCAAAATGTGAATTCCACAATGAGAAACGAAAACTTTGAACAAGGGAAAAAGATTTTAATTAAAGTTTGTAGCATCCATGCCAATGAGATGATTTTGATTGTAATACTGTTGTGTTTTGGAACTGCATTCAATGTATGTTGCAGCCCCAATCTGTTTCCTTAGCTCTTCTCCTGGAAATAATGAAGCATGGCAAATGTTAGATGTTTTGTGCGTTCATTGAGTGCCCTTACTTTATGATTATTATAAAACATATATATTTGAAAGATTATCATTTCAAAAATAACTATTCATGAAAAGTTATTATGAGAACATTTATAAGGTATATAAAATATCACCTAAAATTTTTGACAACCTAAAAAATTGGATATTTGATACAATTAACAACATATATACCATGGCCTCTCTTTAACAAGCTCTCATTTCAAAATATCAAACGTCCCAATTAAATCTCATATCTTTGTCAAGCTTGGTGAAATATGGAATTTATAGAGACTAAGGTTCAAATCAGGTGAGTAGCCCTCGGCATCCCTCTATGTCATGTCTATGTTTTTACCACCCAAAAAAACCATCCAAAAGCCCATAAAAATTGGGTTAATTTTTTTAAGAAAGTATTATTAATTAAATATTAAATTAATTATTTCATTACTAATCCAGCTTGTAAATCTACTAGTGATGACTACAAATAATCCAAAATTTTATAACACCTTAAAAACCCTTTTGGCACAATTATGCGATGGTGATTTAAATAGCAACCTTACTTAATGGTGAGTACAGGATGGAGGATCAATCAATTCTAAAACATAAGGCCTTTTTACATGGTACATTTCAAAATGTACTGAAATGACTCAAATGGGAATGATGAGGTTACCATTGGAAGGTATACAAGGACATACCTGAGTTGTTGTTACAGCAGATGTAGTCGCATGAGCACTAGCAGAATGTGTTTCCTCTCTTAAATCTGTGGAAGAAATAAAAATTACAAAATTAAATAACTTGTGAACTATAAATACAAGCTCAATTACAGAACCTATATTGGCATTCTCTTATCAAACAAAACCCAACCTAATTTTGTTCCTAATAATTATTGGCACACCAGGTGCATAATGTCTGAGTTCAGGTACCCACTGCAGACAAGGAACAAAGGATCAAAAAGCAAGTCTAGAAATAAAGAATGTGTAGCTTTTGGTTGTCAAAAAACACTAGAGTGATACCTTCTTCGATACGTTTTCGTAACTCGCCCTGCTGATCAAGGAAAATGCGAGGAGGAAGAAATTTGCACCCTTGTAACTTAAGGGTCTCAACCTATTGCAGTCTTTTTGGCCTTCATCTAAATCAGCTGAAACCATTTAGTATTTAGTAATGAGGAAATAAATGTGATCCCCAACGGTCCCTAATGCAGAAAAATTCTTTCTTATTGGCAAATGGAAACAGGCAAGAAAAGGTTTGGCCTTTTCTATATACACAATCGCTATTGTTATAAAAAAATAATGAGACATTTATGGACAAATAGAAATGAAATTTAACTATTCAATCAAATGGGTTGTGGTCCAACGGTGTACATGATGTTGTCTAGCCATGCACCAAACTTCCAATTCCAGGAGATACCAATAAATAAGGGATGAGGTCAAGATTGTGCCCTGGCCGAATTTGGAAGAATCGAAACTCTTGGTCCTTGAAAGTTAAGCCTAAAAATTCTGTGCGGCTAATCCTTGCAATTTCAGATTCAATCAAAAAAAAATCTAACTATTCAGAAATCAACTCAAATAAATGCACATCAAAAACATTAGACCAACATGTTTTCAAGATGGCTTTTCATTCCTTGGTTCATCTTTGAGCAGTTAACTTCCATAACATTACCACCCAAATGGGGCATTGTTGGAGCCTGCTTCTCAGGAACTCAATCTCAGGCACAAACATGATATAGGGCCATAAATACCCTGGGTTCTAAATTGCAATACATCTGCCATGTGTGAAAATGTTTATGAATGCTTGCATAAACTAAGCCTGGCTGCATCTTTAGCACCTTTTGGTGTGCTACAGTGTTAAACCCAGGCCAGTCAACAGGAATATTCCAGAACGTGGGTTTCGAGCCCCAAAACTTTCCAGCTCAAAACCATATTCTGAGCTCTGCATGCCCAGATTTACATATACAAAGCTGATGGACCGCAGAGTGTGATCGGAGAAGTTGATTAAAGAAGAAGAAGATTACACATAGTACATGCATGAGCACTAAAAAGAAGAAGATTATTACCTGCAGTATCCCAGAGGCCAAGATTGATACTATTGCCATCAATTACTACATTTGCACTGAAATTATCGAAGACAGTGGGTATATAATCCTGCTCAACAAAAGCCATACCACCCAAGCAAGAACCATATCAAAATAACCAGCATTAAATACAAATTAAGAAAACACAAGAGTGGAGGCACTGCACTTACAATTGGAAATGTATTGCTGGTGTAGGAAATGAGCACGCATGTCTTCCCCACAGCTCCATCTCCCACTGTAACACACTTGATAAACCTTGAACTGTACATGTTTGGATGTTTATGAGACCCAATATGGAAATAACAATAAGCTTCTCTTTGTTTCTCTCATTGAAACTGTCAATCCAGATAGATCCGATCCTTACGAAAATGCCCACAAAGCAAAAGCATCCTATGTGTTTTAGAATTCACATGCAAATGCTGAATGATAGTAAATTGAATGGAGTTTGTTATATGTTGGTTAATTAGTTTGACCAAGTCCAATCGATTTTCTCAACCATCTAGTGTCCCCCACACAAAATATGAAAATTGAAAAGTATTTAGCCCAGAATTTTAAGGACAAACGAGAAGAGTTGTCCATCGCCTTTAATTATGCGGATACGCCGGTTAGACACATTCGGGTAAAATCCCACCAAACTAACTATCTAATAATTTTTGGCGGGGAGTAAATTAACTCTCCATACAATTTTAATACTTATTTTATAAATGGATATTGTGCAAGTGTTATTATAGTGTTGGTGAAATAATTTGTCACAATATAGATTATTGGTTCTTACTAAGGGCTAAGCCACTCCTTCTTGGGAATGGGGAGGCTGTTATTATTAAATGTAAACTAACTAAAATTGTGGAGTGGTTGTCGGACCGAGTATCACACAGATTCTACTCCACTAAACTTGTCGCAAGTGCTTGTACAATATACAACGATAGAATTTGCTTGGGAAAGAGGTAAAGGGGAGTAGGAGAAATAGGGGAGGAGGTTAATGTTGTGAGTAGGAACTAACAAATTCTCATCAACAATAACCAAAGTAGGTCCACATTCAATTAGAAGAATTTGACAATGCAATCAACAACAAGACTAATAAATAAAAGACACAAAGTTCTATACATTCATTAATCAAGGACACCGTTCCTTCTTGGTTGTACAAAATTACAATGCTTGCAGAGTTGGAAAGTAGAGGGAATGAAGGAACATATGAAACGAAAGGAGATAGAAGAATGTAATTTATTGTTTGTAGTAGTAGTGATACAAAGCCCAATAACTAACAACAATCAATAATTGTCAACCCTTTGGAATGGAGAAGTCATCCCAATTTATAGCTTACAAGATGTCTCTTCCTCTTCCCCCATGTGACTTTTCATCTCACCACTATGTGACTTTTCAAATTCCCTAGGAATGAAACTAAGTCCTTTTCTTATTTTTGAAAAGGGACTTTTACAATGCAAATTTAAGTCACTTAAGTGAATAAGACAAAAGAGTGAAAAATACATTCCCAATGAAGAAATAAAATGTTAGAGAGAGAGAGAGGGAGGGAGGAGAGAAGAAGAAGAGAGAGAAGTGAAAATTTGGAGACGGGAAAGAATTTTGTTGACAAAGATTATGCCTATGATGAGTCTTGAGTGAATGCTCCATGAATGAAGTTTCCTGCTTTTGACCTCCTGTTGAACTAAAACATTGTGATTGCAAATTCCTCCTCCTATGAGATGCAAACACACTCCAAGGCATTGAATGAGTGTTTAGAAACACTTTTGTGAGACTTGCATTGATATGGAAACATGATGATCCTTTTTGAACACAAGGTTGGAGTTAGAACATGGAGATCATCACCTTGCTCTTCTTGGCTTCAAAATTTTCTCTACAACAAAAATGTATCCTTTTTGAATGGAATTGACCCAAGATGTTCAAACATCTTCTTACTCATATGTTACTTATTGGAAAATTTCTTCTCCTCCAAATAGAAGAATTGTTATGTAATGTCCCTTTTTCCCACCTAAGATCTCGAAAATTAGTCTTCTTGTCATTCCTTCTCCATGGCAAAGAAGAAAAAATGAAGGAGAAGACCCTTAAGCATTTAATAATATATTTTATCTAATATTATAATGTTTTCTTTAGTGTTCTTTTGTTCTATACAGGCCGGCCTTGTCTAAATAAGCTTTGGCGCCAAAAAGGAAGATATAAAAGGAGTTTAGAGGATCATTAGCCACTAGTCTTGGTGCATTTTATTATACTTGGGCAAAGAGAGCTAGTTGCTCCTTGGTCATCCACTTGAGGACAAAAACCCTCTTGTGAGGCCTCATTGAAGGACGAAAACCCTTCATGTGGCTTAGGTGAAGGACAAAACCCTTCATCATCCTTTGGTATTGATGAGAAGAGTTGATTTGAAGATCTTTATGTAATTTCCAGCCATTATTGTAATTATTTTGGGTGGAGCGACCTACCTTGGGTAGGGTTTGGAAACATTGAAGAGGAATTTGATAAATTTGAGTTTGTAATCTGATTTGCACTATTTTTAAAGGTCGAATCAAGTTTGGTGATTTTTGGGGTTTCTATGCCCTAGATATCTAATTTTTATTGTGGCTGCAATTTCCAGATTATATTTAATTTCCAGCAGTGTATTCTTCAGTATTTCTTTGTGATTTTGGCTTCTAAAATTCCATAAAATACATATAAAATTATGGCGAGTTAATTCAAGGTGTTTCATGGTGTCTTTTGGCATATTTCATGGTAGATGAAGTCGTTGATTTTGTATTTTCAGTCTGCTGCCTTTTAAAATCAGATTTGCATATTAGTGTGTGTTGTTAAAACCCTCAAAAGGGACATTACAGTGGTATCAAAGCATGGATTCTCAAAGGCCTAGGGTTTCAATGGACAGATGGATGAAGGTGCAAGAAGGTATTTTCAATGAAGAGCCTAGGGTTTCGAAAGTCAACAAGGTGGTAACTCTCTTTGAGGAATATCAAGCTCTTTCGGAGAAGATCCGTGATGCCCTAACATTTTCAGAGTTCATAAATTTGGAAACAGAAAGAGTGGGCATTGGAACTCGGTCCAAGCCCTATGGCATGCACAAGGGTTTTGGGGAAAATACCCCTACCCTAGTGAAAAGAGCTCCATCTTGTTGGCCAAGCAAGGAGTGGCTATGGAGCTTGTTGAAGAAGAGAACATAACCCCAAGTTCGTTGGGAGATGATGGGCATGCTTATTTCCCTAAGGACAAGAAATTGGATGTTAAATCACAGCAGCAAGTCATTGAGAAGGGGCAGCCCTTGGGAGGGTTAAAAACCTCCAATCCTCTTGCCACACTTGATCACTTGGATGGGTCTCCTAACAACACCTTGGTGACACAAGGGTTTAATGAAATTGCGGAACACGAGCCAAGGAAGGAGGAACACAATATTCCAGATTTACACCATGGAGGAAAAAGAGCCATGAAGAATGATTCAGCCCCTACCTCCATTATTGCTCCAGATGGTCAACATGGTGAAGTAAGTATTGATCATTGTTTGACTAATAATGATGATATTTTTGCATTTGATGAATTTATAGATGAAAGAGGGGGTTGTGAACAAGAAGAGGTAGTGATAGGGACGGATGGAACCCATTTCCCAAGTGGAAATGATAAAAGTCAGCTCGCTGGTCCGTTTATAACAGCGGACAATAAAGAACCCAAAGACGAAGAATTAAACTTGGGTAAGAGCCACCAAGATATCCCAAGTACATGTGAACAAGGTATGATGGTTGTGCAAAGGGAGGAAGCTCCAAGTATCAAAGAGGATAAGGAAAAAGAGGATGAAAGTCTTGTTGCAATTCTGAGGATCGAATACATTTCAGATTTATTGCTACCTAGTTCACCCTCACATGGAGTTGATCATCATCATCAGTTTGATACAAATATGGGCAGAATGAGGTGCACATTGAGTGATAAGGGGTACTTACATCCTTTCTCGGAAAACCCCAAGTTATGCATGTATCAAAACAAGTGCCACTCTAGGCACAAGAGCTGAGATTGAAGTAACAAAAGGTAACCTTCTTTCCAAGGCCCATGGTTTGCATACTAAGGTAACCATTTCCTCTTTTAGTTTGGTTGGCCATCCGCTTGATATACTTATGTTTGAAAGATTAATTTGGAGTTGTGTTGATAATACCTCAACAAGCCCTTTTGGGCCATGGAAATGGGAGAAAACTCCCCATAAAGAACAAGATGAAGGGGCTGGATTGTACCTAACAGCAAGAACAAAGAAAAAGTCAATTGAGGAAAATCTCAGCCCTACGAAAGCTCAAGAACATGGGGAAATTGTCAAGCAATCATCAAGCAAAGAAGAAGGTAAAGAACTTTTAGTTGTTCATGATATTCCTTTGTTTTTTAATGGTTGCATGTGGCAAGATACTAAAGAATTTTGGAGGCATAAGAAAAATAATGGATATCATGAACAAAGGGGTAGGAAGGAGGTCTATGTTCTCTTTCTTAGGTGGCTGCCATGTTCTCACCTTCACCATCCGCAAGGCCAATCAGTTTTGCAAAGGGGCCTCGAGAATGACACTCGGAAAGCAAAAGAGCATGAAGGTAAGGTGATTTTGAAATATTTTCTGAGTGTTGGTTCTAACTCAGAATTTCTGAGTCCTACGAAGGTCATGGGCAGCCCATGGCACAAAGGAATCCCAAATTCATTACCTATCAGTATGTCAGATCAGGTATGTTGTATTCATACACAACCGGTTGAGAAGGGTAACTATGTTTTAGTCTCATTGCTCTTTCCCATGTCACTGCCTTGTGTATGTTCTTATGATCAACATGTTTCAAGGAATAGAGAGATAGGAAGTATCTCTTGTGATAACGAATGTATGGATGATTGGGTTCAACCCCAATATTGTTTCTGCATAGGTGTTGTTGTAAATTTGGAAAAGGTCTCATTTTAAAATCAATGTTGTTGGTGATCTCATCCTTGTATGTTTGGGTACAAAGGTGGAATCAAACCTTATCATGGGAAGCTCAAATAATTCCAAGAGGATCAAGGAAAAGGAGGCCTTATGCACATGGAATAGGAATTGTCTTCTTGGCAAGACCTATGGTTTATTTGGGAAGGTAACAACTTTCTTTTTTCATATGGTCTATGAACTAGCTGATACACATGTTTTTAAAAGGAAAGTATGGAATCAAAGGGGCTTGGATAGTGAAGAAGTCACCTTCAAAATGGATGCATGGGAAATAGAGAAATTGTTACACAAATATTGTGATAAAAGAGTTGTTATACATTGTTGGATTACAATCCTCAACAACCTTGGTCCCTACTACGTGCCTTTCGAAGTGACAAAGACAGTCGGGACATAAGAAGAATGCCTCTTCCATCTTGGGCCACAAACAAGGTAATTTCAGTTGTTGCATTGTGGTTTTTTGCCCTTGTCATTTTAGAGCTAAGGAAGGGAAGGTATTATTACAGCTGTGATGTAATTCTCTTTCCAATTCCTAAGAATGGGTTGTATATGTTTTCATTGGGAAACAATTCTAAAGAAGTAAATAGGGGTGTGGGCATGCATTGCTTGTATAAAGAGTTGAATTTTGAATGGAGAGAAGGAAATGAAGGGAAAGAAGTGGCAGCCAATTCTGAACCAATCCAAGAGGATGTGTCAAAATCTGATCTGGAAGAAATCAGCACCCTTGCTACACTTTCCAAATTTCTGGGTACCACCCTTTCAAGGGAAAAGGTCTTCTCCATGGGAAAAAGGTAACGGTTTTGATTGATTGTGGGGCTACCCACCACTTCATTGATGAAAGATTGGTGTCAAAAATGAGGTGAAGGTAGAAGAATTCAAGGGCTTCAATGTCATAGTTGCTGATTGGGCTTGCCTAACTACTGATTACACATTCCAAAGATACATCATAACAGTTTGGAGGGAGAACATTCAAAGTATCTTGCACAATGATCTATTCTTAGCCCCTACAAAGGTAATTTCAGTCATGATCTGTGCCTCTTTTAAGATGAAAATGATTAGCTACAATTGTACTCTTGTTAGCATGGACACCAATCAGTTGAGTGGGAAAAATAGGAGGGCTGATCCAAATAAAAGAAGGCTGGTACAAAGGAGCAGCTTGTCTTGGGCATCCAGATTTTCAATTACTTGGGAACAAGCTCTTGATTTTGACATCGAATATGTCAAGAGGAAAACATTGCAGCAGTTGATATCTTCTCACGGAAACCAGCTCTCCGCAAGAATCAAGAAGGAACACAAGAAGGATCCAAGCAAGAAAGAGGAAGAAGAAGTTGGGGCAGCGGATGAAAAGAGTTTGCAATTGCTTGAGGGCAATCAATTTTGGGGAGGGAGGATCTGTAATGTCCCTTTTTCCCACCTAAGAGCTGGAAATTGGTCTTCTTATCATTCCTTCTCCATGGCAAAGAATAAAAATGAAGGAGAAGACCCTTGAGCACTTTATAATATATTTTATCTAATATTATAATGTTTTCTTTAGTGTTTTTTGTTCTATACAAGTCAGCTTTTTTCTAAATAAGATTTGATGCCAAAAAGGAAGATATAAAAGGAGTTTAGAGGATCATTAGCCACTAGTCTTGGCGTATTTTATTATACTTAGGCAAAGAGAGATAGTTCCTCCTTGGTCATCCTCTTGAGGATGAAAACCCTCTCGTGAGGCCTCATTGAAGGACGAAAACCCATCATGTGGCTTAGGTGAAGAACAAAAACCCTTCATCATCCTTTGGTATTGATGAGAAGAGTTGATTTCAAGATTTTTATGTAATTTCCAGCCATTATTGTAATTATTTTGTGTGGATTGACCTACCTTGGGTAGGGTTTGGAAACATTGAAGAGGAATATGATAAATTTGAGTTTGTAATCTAATTTGCACTATTTTTAAAGGCCAGAATCTGAAGTTTGGTGATTTTTTGGGGGTCTCTATGCCCTAGATATCTAATATTTCTTGTGGCTGAAATTTCCAAATTATATTTTCCAACGGTTTATTCTTTAGTATTTCTTTGTGATTTTGGCTTATAAAATTCCATAAAATGCATACAAAATTATGGCGAGTTAATTCAAGGTGTTTTATGGTGTCTTTTGGCATATTTCATGGTAGATGAAGTCATTGATTTTGTATTTTCAGTTTGTTTCCTTTTAAAATCAAATTTGCATGTTAGTGTGTGTTGTTAAAAGCCTCAAAATGGACATTACATGCTCTTTCATTCAACTGAAAGTGCATAGTGTGAAATCATGAATCTGTCAAGTCACTGTGAAGCTCTGCATTATTGCAAACACATACAAGTGCTCTTTCTTCAGCATGAGAGGCTTAACATCCTTGTTTCTTAACCAATATCTTGACACTTACTATTTTTAGTAAGCCTTATTTTGAGAATTCCATTTTAGTTACTAGTTGCTTAATTTGCACTTTTGAGTTTCCTTGATGTGCAAGGGGCAATGGCAACTCTGAGAATGAATTGTTTGCAACACTTACTATTTATAGACAGTGAGGCTTAGGAAGGCTTAATATTTTTAGAAGTGGGTATTCTGGTGTTAGAATGAAACGAAAGTGGTCTCAAAAGTTTTGTTATTTCACAAGGAGGCTTTTCTCCAATTTTTAGAGGATTTCAATTGTTAGAACTCCATAGATATGAAAAATGAGTTTTATTTTGGGAAAATTTGTCTGGTCATTAAAAATAATGTAGACCACCATTGGATGCAAGGTTGGATTCATTTGAAAGGTGTTTTTGAGAATGAATTGTTGTTAAAATCTCATGGGGATCGAAAAAGTGTCTAGGAGATATGAGCAACTTGATGATGATGTTATTTCTCATGTGCTCTATATTTGAGACTTTGTAAATCAACAATTTATCCACAATGTAATTGTTGATAGCCATTCTAAGCACAACATGTGCACTTTCACCTTGCTTACTTCTTTAGAAACTACTAAGAAACATATACAATTTAATGCACAATCTATAAAATTCAAACACACGTTCAAGATTTAATAATTGTTCTCTGCCCAAACCACACAGTTTGGATTATACAATTTCTTTTTAAAACGAATGTTCCCTGTTCACATATTTACAATATGGAACACACATTCAATGCCATTCAATCTCATAACAGATTCTATATGCTGCTGTAAATGACTCGATGAACTGCCGATCTTCCATTTTCATGGCTCGGAGTTTCAACGATCCTTCATTTCATGACTCGGCAACAACCGATCCTTCATGTACATGACTCGGCAACAACCGATCCTTCATGTTTGTTTATGCATAGTATATTTTATATACTTGTTCTCATAACCTTCCCCGGTTATCGAAGTGATCCATTTAAGAAGCCTATCTGAATATCTGTTACTGATATTCATCTGACATCCTGCATCTTAAATTAAGTGATAAGGACAACGCAACCAGCAATTGCGATACTTTGGCCAAAGATTTTCACATGCTTTGCATGATCATATTCCTGAATGTGATACACATCTACGGAATACGTCCTTCACTTCACTTCACCTGTTATCTAGAATGGTCTTTCCTGGTTCCTACCAGTCCTCATCGTTTAAGTTCCGTTTTAAACTTTCGATTCCAGCCAGTAATATGAGCGGGTATAGGAAGGCACTCCTGGTAACTAAAGATACGCAGACATACGGTGTCGTTACCCCACGACTCCGTGTGTCTGATTATCTTTAGTATTCCGGAGTCACTCCGTATACCAAATCATACCCTATCTCCACCCCAGCTAAGATCTACACATTCAGCCTATGTATTCTAAATGTTTTAATTCGGGAGGGCATTGCTATATGTCAGCTGCAACATTGTGTCGTCATGAAGACCCCGTCTTCATGAAGACACCTTGCTGTAGCTGGCGTATGCCAATGTCCTGCAGAATTCTCCCAACGAGAATACACATCCTGCCCAAGTGACTTAGCCACGAGTTAATAGTTTAAGCAATTTTCAGCATCCACGCTGATCCCTTGATCCTCGTTTCGTTGCAGTTGTATATAACTAAAAGGGACTAAACTGTCCATTAGTTCGTTATGTATCGTCTCCTTCGTATCGAAGAGCTACATTTCCTTACTTGGTTTATTTCTTAATCATTAGATTAAGCAGTCCGTACCGACGGACATAATAAGTTTAACCTATTAAACTTAACCAAGATGTTTCCAACTGCAACTTATTTCAGAATATTAACTTATTAGACGTCATTCAAACGAGGTCTAAACTTCAAGAAATGAACTCATTTGTTTCCCCTTAACATTATATAGTTAAGGATCATTAGTTATGGATATATGTATCCTATATCCTTTAATCTGAATTTTTATCAAACGGGATCAATGATGGAGTTCGAAAACGAAGTTCGAATACTCCAAATTTAAATTGATATTCCTTAGCTCCTAAGCTAATCTTGAATACCCTCTGATTATAAAATCATATTCTTCTTAATCCTTTTTAATGTCAATTCAAAATTCATCTTTACCCAAGTATGAATTAATTGCATTGTTCAACTTAAAGGTTGTATTTAAGTAAGAATAGATATCAGTTTCAATTCAGCATCCATCCAAGGATTATGAAACAATTCCAAATCGAGAAGTAACATTTTATTCCCAATTTATATAACAATATCAAACTGATATAATTATTGAAAATATCACACTTGTAACTGTATTCAATATTTCAAGTCATAATTTGTACATTTGCCAATCCAACTGATTGGGTATAGTTTTTACAAAGCATCCATACAACTCATGGACAGAAGAATATATTTTCTTCTTTCACAATTCCTCAAAGAGGAATAAAAGCAACAGTTACAATTTAATTTACATTTAATCAAGAGGCATCAGAAAACAGCCAAGTCTTCATTCTAATCAAATTCCATCTGCAAAATGAATTGCACGGGTCAGTTCAATGAACTGAGCACATTAAGCACTTATCCTTAAAATAAGATGCTTCAACTAACTGTTTCAATAAAAGAACCCTGCTTTTATGAAACAACAGCAAAACATCAATCTCGAAAAGCACAAAAGAGAGATCAGCATAACCACTAATTCATCAAAATATCATCACAACCAGCCAAGGGACTGCTGTCCCGTTTTCACATAATCATTGCAAGTATCAATTTACAGTATTTGCAAAGTTAGGAATACAAGTAGCTTGCTGCCTACATAGCATACAGTTATCTTTTCCACGCCTTTCATTAATAACAATTGCAAGGAATGAAACTAACTGAAAATAAATCCATTACTTTCCTTTCCGTTCATGAAGCACATTAAGTTTTAAAGCATTCAAGTACAAACAAGAAAAAGCGAACAAGCAATGCATATAGTAGCTCTCATCTAAGCTCCATAAAATTCTTCATTCACGAATTCCAGGTTCCTAATCGAATGAAAGAAGAAAGATCATCTTTCTAAAACATTAATTCATATCTCTATCTCTTTCCACATGACTGCCCTAAAAGTGGAATCCAGACGAAAGACAAATCAATATAATGATTCAGAGTGAAACTTACAAAATCCACTCGGAATTCACTTTCTCGGGCAAAGAAGAATAATTTCATTCATTTCAGTTCATATAAATGCCAAACAAAGTTAGTAAGACATTATAATTATCGTGGAGCAAGCCATATCAATATGATATACTAGGTATTTGCTATACTAGAAGATTCCTTACTTCTTACATCGTATAGCTAACCAACAACAAATTTGCAACCACGCAAGTATATATATTCATATAATCTTTTATGCCTCGAACACATATAGTTCTTAATAACAAATGGTACATGGCTATTACCTACAAAGCAAGACCGAGTCTTAGACACTATAATTCCAATGTCACTTTCAGAGTCCCAAATAGCAAAAAGAGAAGAATTCATTCTCTACTATTTCATTAAGAACAATCATTGTTTTCAGAATGAAGTAAAAACATTCAATCACGTTTTTTTCTAAGCAAGACAACTCAACTTAGGCAGACAACAACGTAAACGTTCTCATTGATAAGCATCTCACATAGCAAGATACAATTTCTCAATCCAACAAGCTACAAAGAATGAACATTCCAAACCAAATTTGCATTCTCAAGATAGTAAAAACAAAATAATATCAGAAGGTCAAACTTCGACTGCCAGACGCAATGGGGTCATCCTTCATTACAGCAAGAAGAAATTATAATCATTCATTGCACAGAATACAAAACTAGTTTATAATTGCGTCAATAGTCTGATTAAGAAGACCGAACAGTATCAAGAAAACACAATAAAACCATCCTATTTTCACAGCAAGGAGAAAATATAATCCATCAATAACTTCAGAAGGAAAAACAGTCTACTTTTCCTATTTTCACGGATACCAAAACGTAATTGCTCATTTCCTATACAAGAAAAGGCACAGCCATGGAAATGTTGCTAATACTTGAATTCAATTCGAGTTCAATTACTCGTAGAGAACCCGAATGCCACTTTCATCAGAATCCAAGACAGTAGAAGGAAGAGAATCTATTTCCTTTAAAAATTTCAATATGAAACAACTTCAACAACCATCGCTTCTTTCATTCCAGTTCATCAGCAAAAGAACTTATGGTTTCAAAAGAGAAATAACTCAATTAACACGTACAGACCCGTGATACATATGACAATTTTTTTTTTTAAATCCGTTAAACAACCAAAGACAACAGAAAGCATTTCATTCTAGAAATACAAGGACACTGAACTCGGCGACAAATAATAATAAGATATTTTGTATCATTTCCAAAATGACAACAAGATTCAAAGAACCCAAATTACAAAAGCAATATATGCAATCGTATTTCCATTTCCTCTTTTCTTGCAAAGAGTTCCACATACACAAGAAAGAAATGATTACACTAAATGGAAAACCTTTACACCATAAGGAACGATTACACACTGTTCCACTTTCAAACAACACGAACAAAGTGAAAGAATTATATCTATTTCAAACACCATACATCACAACAAACCAAAGCACGTCGTGGAAGTGTTTCCAACCAATCAAATGCAAGGACGGATTAACCACAACAAAGAAGGGGACGATCAGTACCCCATTATTTCCAAAAATGACAGCAAGAAAGGAAGGAAACCCATATCGTAGCAACATAACATGACTGAAATTCCATTTTTCTCTTCACATGTAATAGCAGTTCCAAGCACAACATCAAGGAGAACGATTACACTATAAGGAAAAGTTTAAACAGCCTGTCCACTCCATACCACATGTACAGAGGAAGAAAATGTTTATTTCTTTCTACAACACTGTCAGCAACCACAACGGTAATTCCTATTCCAACCAAATTTAAGCAACAACAAATCAAGGCCGAGCAACCAGAGCCGTTTCATATCATTTTCCAAGGAAAAGAAGGCAAGAATCAACAAATCCATTTCCAAATCAACTCAAAAACAATCAAGCAATCCCAACCCAAGAGCAGGGTTGTTTTAATGAAACATTTAAATCAAGCAAAGATTTTAAAGAGAAGGGCTTAACATGCCTGTAATCTCTTTTCCAGAACTCGAAGAAAGCTTCGTTTTGCCGCGTTTTTCTTCCACAACGGCAACACAATATTCCCAGCACTTTCTTCCTTCTTCTTGGCTGATCAACAGCCTCAAAACTTCCAAGAAAATGTCAAATGCAAGAGCTGGCTCGACCGAACCAGGTCAGAGAAACCAAATGCAGAGCAACTTTGCAAAAAGCTCGAATCAACAAAAATGAAAATCAAAATTCCTCATACACTTGCCAAGGCGAGTGGTCGCGAGGACCAAGAACCATTAATGCAATAAAGGCTCGCCCTTTTTCCTTATTTTCTACGCCACCTCCACTTGGGTTGGCAAGTCTCCAATTTTCAAATTTTTCCATGCAAATGAATTTAGCCAAGCTTCCAAATGGATACCTCTATCTCCTACCGTCCCGCCTAAAATCGGCGCCGTCCCCGAAGGGACAGTTCATAAATGCCAATGAATGCCTCCTACCCATCCTTATCCTTTTCTTCCCAAGGGTCTGCGTACCCCTTTAGCTTAGGATTAGTTTTAGGTTACATAGTTCATTCGACCTAGGTCTTAGTTAGACCTTAGGTTTTAGAATTTAGATTTATTTTCCTTTCTTTTTTTTTTTTTTTATAATTTAAAAATCCACTAGGATAGTAGTGTAGGATGTATGTTAGGTCTTAGGGTTAGTTTAGGTTTAATTCACACTAACCACTAACACTAACAACTTCCTTCCAGCCCCTTGCTAACATCCACGTTAACGCAGAGCAGGACGTTCCGTCCTTCCGATTACATGCCAAGGCCACCCGTGTCCAGGCGTTTCTCGCCCCACGAGGTCCCGAATTCGACAGTACAGGGTTCAAGAATCGAACCCCTGTCGTTGGCATTTTCGTGCTAGCTATTCACACCTGTAATCAGACGCTGCACGCTTATAATAATCCTAGTCCAGTTCAAGTGTGAATTAACATAGAAAACACAAGAGGACCTCAGCATACTTGAATCAATGGAATTGATTCAGGGTATGCTGTCAATCAGCACAAGAGCAAGCAATTATACGACAATCTGTCGTCACATCAGCAAACATACAAGTACAATATTTGTTGTCCATGCAATAAGCCACAGTATGCAAGAATCCAAATTAGCAACACATTCTCTTAAGATCAAAACATATCTTAACATGTTTGCTTTCATTTCAAGAGCTATAACAGTATGTAAAACATTCACCAAGTTAGCATACAAAATCAGAGTGTTACATTCTTCCCTCCTTAAAGAATCATCGTCCCGATGATCAGATTTACAAATCAAGGAGTTCATAGGACAAAATTCAGTTATTGTCCTTTCATTCATAAGTTCATACCAAAAACAGATTCTCTCTTAAAAACAACGTTTTAAGACAACTGTACAATAGACTAATAATTGTCTAAATTTGGTAAAATTTTCAGTTCTCTGAATTTCATATTCAGTTAAACAGATGTGGAAAAGTAGATCTCATTTCTTCGAGATTCTCCCAAGTTGCACTTTCTTCGCTGAACTGGTCCCACTGGACCTTACATTGGTTCACTTCGCGATTTCTCAAGTACAACTGGCGAGTTCCCAACACTCGAATGGGCTTAACCACGATTATTCCTGGGTCTTGGACCTGCAAGGAATTCCAATTTAGCACATGTGATAAATCTGTCACGTATTTCTTAAGCAAAGAAATATGAAAAACATCATGCATTTGAGACAAGGCAGGAGGTAATGCTAGACGATAAGCTACAGGGTTGATTATTTCAATAATTTCAAAAGGTCCCACGTAACGTGGTGACAACTTGGCAGCCTGCCAAAGGTTATGGAGCTCTTTTTCGGCTTCACCCGAAGAAAGACCTTCTCTCCAAGTTTATAATGCCTGTCAACCCGCTTCAAGTCTGCATAGCTCTTCTGCCTATTGGCAGCCTCCTTTAGATGTTCCCGAATCATTTTGATTTGCTGTTCCATTTCCATAAGGATTTCTGGCCCAATTACCTCTCTGTCCTCAACGCTGTCCCAGCTGACAGGGGTTCTGCATTTTCTTCCATATAATGCTTCAAAGGGCGCCATTTTTAAAGAGGCATGATAGGTGTTATTGTAAGCAAATTCTACCAGCGGAAGGTATTCCTCCCATTTATACTGCTGGTCCATGCAATACATCCTCAGCATGTCCTCTAAAACTTGATTAACTCTCTCAGTCTGTCCATCCGTTTCTGGATGATATGCAGAACTGAAGTTTAATTTAGTTCCCAAGGCTGCATTAAGCGTTTGCCAAAACCTTGATGTCATCCTCGGATCTCTGTCCGATATGATTAATTCCGGTATTCCATGCAACCTGAAGATTTCATGTACAAATCTTCTTGCTAAAACTGGTGCATCGTCCTTCAAATTACCAGCAATGAAGTGTGCCACTTTGGTCAATTTGTCGACTACAACCAGGATAATGTCATGTTTATTTCTTGACATAGGCAATCCTTGAACGAAATCCATCGTTATCACTTGCCACTTATACTGCGGAATGCTGTGGGGATACAATAATCCAGAAGGGTGCATATGTTCCGCTTTAACACGCTGACATTCCAAGCAGTGTGTTACAAACTCTACCACATCCTTTTTCATTCCCTTCCAAAAATATTGCTGCTTAAGATCAGCAAGCATTTTTGTGATGCCAGGGTGTCCAGAAAAAGGTGAATTATGGAATTCAGTGAGCAATTTCCCTCTTAAGTCATTTGCCACAGGTACATATACCCTGTTTTCGAACCTCAGAACTCCTTCGTTATCAAAACGAAATCCCTTATACCTGCTGTCCTGCGGGTCTGCAGCAAGTGCTGATTTGACTTGCTGAAAATAGGGATCTGATTCTAAGGCATCTTTTACCTCATCCTTAAACTGAGTTCTTAACGTTATAAGAGCAGAGATATGCTTCCTTCGACTCAGAGCATCTGCTACTCTATTTTCCTTGCCCTTAATGTAGCTTATATCAAAATCATACTGAGACAGAAATTCTAACCATCTTCGTTGCCTTGCATTCAGATTTGGCTGAGTAAAAATATACTTCAGCCCCAGATGGTCTGTTTTTAATTCAAAGGGCTTGCCAAGAAGGTAATGCCTCCATATTTGAAGCGCATGTACTATGGCAGCGAGCTCAAGATCGTGTGGAGCATAGTTCTGTTCATGTAACTTAAGCTTTCTGCTTTCATAAGCGATAACATGGTTATTCTGTAACAAAATACCTCCAAGGCCTTCTCCTGAGGCGTCCGTTACAACCATAAAATCTCCATTTGGATCAGGTACAGTCAAAATAGGTGCTGTAGTTAACTGCTCCTTTAACTTTTTAAAGGCAGATTCACATTTGTCTGTCCAGACAAATTTCTTTTCTTTCTTCTGCAACGAAGTGATTGGGGCAGCAATTTTTGAAAAGTCCTTAACGAACTTTCTATAATATCCAGCCAAGCCCATGAAGCTCCTTACTTCGTGCACGTTCTTAGGCGCAGGCCACTCAGTTATAGCTGTGATCTTTGAAGGGTCAACAGCTATCCCGTCTTTGCTTATAACGTGTCCCAAATAATGCACCTCTGCATCATAAAAGGAACATTTGGACAGTTTGCCATACAACTTCCTCTTTCTTAAGATTTCCAGCACTATCCTGAGATGTTCTTGGTGCTCTTCGACATTTTTAGAGTATATAAGAATGTCGTCTAAGAATACAAGCACAAACTTGTCTAAGTATTCTTGAAAAATGTTATTCATTAGATTCATGAAGGCGGCAGGTGCATTAGTCAGCCCAAAAGGCAACACCGTGAACTCATAGTGCCCATACCTCGTTCTAAAAGCTGTTTTATGAATATCTTCCTCTTTTATTCTCAGCTGATGGTACCCTGACCGCAGATCTATTTTTGAATAGACTGATGCTCCTCGCATCTGATCAAACAGATCATCGATTCTTGGAAGTGGGTATCGATTTTTAATGGTTGCTTTATTCAGCATTCTGTAATCAATGCACAGCCTCAAGGTGCCATCCTTTTTCTTTACAAAGATTACCGGCGCTCCCCAAGGTGAGACGCTCGGTCTGATCAGCCCCTTAGTCAGAAGTTCTTGTAACTGAGCCTTCAGTTCTACCAGCTCAATGGTAGTCATTCTATAAGGTGCCTTAGATATGGGTTCCGTTCCTGGTTTGATCTCTATAGCGAAGTCAAACTCACGTTTGGGCGGAAGACCCGGCAATTCCTCCGGAAACACATCACGGAAATCCCTCAACAATGGATACCTTTCCATGAAATCATTATCTTCCACTTCATTTTCTGTCATTTTTACCGCATACAAAGTGCAGCCTCTGTTTTTAGCCCTCTTTAGTTGCATAGCCGTCAGTTTCCTAACTGCAACTTCCCGTTTTACACCTTGAATGACTCTTTGCGCTTCTCGCAGTCATCAAGGCAACTGATTTGTTTTTCATAACAGTCAACCTTTGCCTTATGTTCAGCCAACCAATTAACTCCAATAATGATATCATATGATCCTAGAGGAGTGACATACAAGTCAACTTCGGTGGAGAACCCAGGCAGGTCAAGAATTGCCCCAAAAAGGCACATTTCAACTGTATGGACAGCATTATTCCCATAATGCACTGTCCATGTTTTATCCATTCTCGCAGCCTTTCTTTTTAATTTCATAGTTAGTTCAGTAGAAATAAAACATTCTGTAGCTCCAGTATCAAAAAGTACAACTACAGGTTTACCGAATAACTTACCGTAACTTCTATGGGCGTCACTTGCTTTTCAGCTTGTCTGTTAGACACTGCAGCATGTATCCTATGCTGCTGTCCGCGATCATCCTTCTTCAGAGGACAGTGATTCGCATAGTGGTCTTTTTCCCACGGTTGAAGCATCCTCCAGCTGGCCCTTTTCTAGGTTCAAATTTATTACCAGCCTTAAAGTTATCGTTCTGGCTTCCATAGGACTTCTGTCCAATGCCATTAACTTTTGGAAAGCTATTCCGCACACTATTTACAGGTCTGTTCATCACAGGTTTCTTGTTGTTATCTACAACAATTTTATTTTTCACACCAAACCTTTTCCAAGGTCCCCTTTTTGGTGCAAGAGACGAAGAAGGATTGGGAATCTTCTTCCTTATCTCTTCCCTGTGAGCAGAGATTGCTCTCAATTTTTGTTCCTGTCTGATTGCCTTTTCGACAACTCCATCCATGGTGGTTGGGCCGTGGACATCCACTTCGCCACCAATGATGGGATTCAGTCCCATTATGAATTTCCGTATTCTGAACTTCTCGTCAGCTTGGTACTGCGGCACATACTTAAGGAGTTTAGTAAACCCTTCCCAGTATTCTGTCACCGACAGCCTTCCTTGCGACCAGTTCTGAAATTCAGTCATTTTCCTATCAAAATAGAGTTGAGGCAGCCATCTTTGCCTAAAATATCCCTTAAATTGATCCCAAGTTATGTCTGATTCGACAATATTCAGCTCAACCTTACGGTTGTCCCACCAGGATGATGCTTCATGAGAAAGCTGATATGCTCCCCATATCGCTTTAGTCTCTTCAGAGAAGTTTCTTATTGCAAAGTATTTCTCCATTTCACTGAGCCAGTTTTCAGCTCCGTCCCCAAGAGTTGTTCCATCAAACTTTGGAGGACTTAATTCGTAAGTTCAGCTGCTAATCTTGCCCTTTTATTTTCAGGGGGATTAGGAGCAATTACATTATTATCATCAACACCCGGATTCCCTCCGTTGATGTTGTCCACAGGAGGTAGCTGATCATTTATTTCAGCTTCTTTCCCTCCTCTTCATTGCCCATTGACTGTTGTTCCAGTACAGTCAAACGATCCCTCGTATCAAGTAGGGCAGCAAGGATTTCATCCAGCTTTTGGGCAGTTGCTGCTTCTCCACCCTGCAACGGGTTATTCGCAGCATTCCCTCTTGTCCTGACCATTTTCTGTTCAATAAGAAAATGTAAACTTTATTAATAACGTGGACTCATTAGGTCCAAGAGCTGCAACCTTCAGCTCTGATACCAAGATGTAACATCCCCATTTTAAAACACCAGAACAAGGGAAAAAAAAAAATTTTTTTTTTTTTTTATATAATATTTCTCGTTATGAATTATAAAATTCAAACACACGTTCAAGATTTAATAATTGTTCTCGCCCCAACCACACACAGTTTGATCATACAATTTCTTTTAAAAACGAATGTTCCCCTGCTCACATATTTACAATATGGAACACACATTCAATGCCATTCAATCTCATAACAGATTCTATATGCTGCTGTAAATGACTCGATGAACTGCCGATCTTCCATTTTCATGGCTCGGAGTTTCAACGATCCTTCATTTCATGACTCGGCAACAACCGATCCTTCATGTACATGACTCGGCAACAACCGATCCTTCATGTTTGTTTATGCATAGTATATTTTATATACTTGTTCTCATAACCTTCCCCGGTTATCGAAGTGATCCATTTAAGAAGCCTATCTGAATATCTGTTACTGATATTCATCTGACATCCTGCATCTTAAATTAAGTGATAAGGACAACGCAACCAGCAATTGCGATACTTTGGCCAAAGATTTTCACATGCTTTGCATGATCATATTCCTGAATGTGATACACATCTACGGAATACGTCCTTCACTTCACTTCACCTGTTATCTAGAATGGTCTTTCCTGGTTCCTACCAGTCCTCATCGTTTAAGTTCCGTTTTAAACTTTCGATTCCAGCCAGTAATATGAGCGGGTATAGGAAGGCACTCCTGGTAACTAAAGATACGCAGACATACGGTGTCGTTACCCCACGACTCCGTGTGTCTGATTATCTTTAGTATTCCGGAGTCACTCCGTATACCAAATCATACCCTATCTCCACCCCAGCTAAGATCTACACATTCAGCCTATGTATTCTAAATGTTTTAATTCGGGAGGGCATTGCTATATGTCAGCTGCAACAATGTGTCGTCATGAAGACCCCGTCTTCATGAAGACACCTTGCTGTAGCTGGCGTATACCAATGTCCTGCAGAATTCTCCCAACGAGAATACACATCCTGCCCAAGTGACTTAGCCACGAGTTAATAGTTTAAGCAATTTTCAGCATCCACGCTGATCCCTTGATCCTCGTTTCCGTTGCAGTTGTATATAACTAAAAGGGACTAAACTGTCCATTAGTTCGTTATGTATCGTCTCCTTCGTATCGAAGAGCTACATTTCCTTACTTGGTTTATTTCTTAATCATTAGATTAAGCAGTCCGTACCGACGGACATAATAAGTTTAACCTATTAAACTTAACCAAGATGTTTCCAACTGCAACTTATTTCAGAATATTAACTTATTAGACGTCATTCAAACGAGGTCTAAACTTCAAGAAATGAACTCATTTGTTCCCCTTAACATTATATAGTTAAGGATCATTAGTTATGGATATATGTATCCTATATCCTTTAATCTGAATTTTTATCAAACGGGATCAATGATGGAGTTCGAAAACGAAGTTCGAATACTCCAAATTTAAATTGATATTCCTTAGCTCCTAAGCTAATCCTGAATACCCTCTGATTATAAAATCATATTCTTCTTAATCCTTTTTAATGTCAATTCAAAATTCATCTTTACCCAAGTATGAATTAATTGCATTGTTCAACTTAAAGGTTGTATTTAAGTAAGAATAGATATCAGTTTCAATTCAACATCCATCCAAGGATTACGAAACAATTCCAAATCGAGAAGTAACATTTTATTCCCAATTTATATAACAATATCAAACTGATATAATTATTGAAAATATCACACTTGTAACTGTATTCAATATTTCAAGTCATAATTTGTACATTTGCCAATCCAACTGATTGGGTATAGTTTTTACAAAGCATCTATACAACTCATGGACAGAAGAATATATTTTCTTCTTTCACAATTCCTCAAAGAGGAATAAAAGCAACAGTTACAATTTAATTTATATTTTATCAAGAGGCATCAGAAGACAGCCAAGTCTTCATTCTAATCAAATTCCATCTGCAAAATGAATTGCACGGGTCAGTTCAATGAACTGAGCACATTAAGCACTTATCCTTAAAATAAGATGCTTCAACTAACTGTTTCAATAAAAGAACCCTGCTTTTATGAAAAACAACAGAAAAACATCAATCTCGAAAAGCACAAAAGAGAGATCAGCATAACCACTAAATCATCAAAATATCATCACAACCAGCCAAGGGACTGCTGTCCCGTTTTCACATAATCATTGCAAGTATCAATTTACAAAATTTGTAAAGTTAGGAATTCAAGTAGATTGCTGCCTATACAGCATACAGTTATCTTTTCCACGCCTTTCATTAATAACAAATGCAAAGGATGAAACTAACTGAATATAAATCCATTACTTCCCTTTCCGTTCATGAAGCACATTAAGTTTTAAAGCATTCAAGTACAAACAAGAAAGCGAACAAGCAATGCATATAGTAGCTCTCATCTAAGCACCATAAAATTCTTCATTCACGAATTCCGTGTTCTAACTCGAATGAAAGAAGAAAGATCATCTTTCTAAAACATTAATTCATATCTCTATCTCTTTCCACATGACTGTCCTAACAAAGTGGAATCCAGATTTAAAGACAAATCAATATAATAATTCAGAGTGAAACTTACAAAATCCACTCTAATTCACTTTCTCGGGCAAAGAAGAATAATTTCATTCATTTCAGTTCATATAAATGCCAAACAAAGTTAGTAAGACATTATAATTATCGTGGAGCAAGCCATATCAATATGTATACTAGGTATTTGCTATACTAGAAGATTCCTTACTTCTTACATCGTATAGCTAACCAACAACAAATTTGCAACCACGCAAGTATATATATTCATATAATCTTTTATGCCTCTCGAACACATATAGTTCTTAATAACAAATGGTACATGGTCAGTTGTTACTCTACAAAGAAGACCGAGTCTTAGACACTATAATTCCAATGTCACTTTCGAGTCCCAAATAGCAAAAAGAGAAGAATTCATTCTCTACTATTTCATTAAGAACAATCATTGTTTTTTAATGAAGTAAAAACATTCAATCACGTTTTTCTAAGCAAGACAACTCAACTTAGACAGATAATAAGTAAACGTTCTCATTGATAAGCATCACATAGCCCAAGACAATACGCAATCCAACAAGCTACAAAGAATGAACATTCCACCAAATTTGCATTCTCAAGATAGTAAAAACAAAATAATATATCAAGGTCAAACTTGAACCGCGACGCAATGGGGTCATCCATTTCATTAAAGAAGAAGAAATTATAATCATTCATTGCATGTAATACAAAACTAGTTTATAATTGGCAATAATAGTCGATTAAGAAGACCGAACAAGAAGATCAAGAAAACACAATAAAACCATCCTATTTTTCACAAAGAAGGAGAAAATATAATCCATCAATTTCGTAAGGAAAAAGCAGTCTACTTTTCCTATTTTCACGGATACCAAAACGTAATTGCTCATTTCCTATACAAGAAAAGGCACAAATACCATGGAAATGTTGCTAATACTTGAATTCAATTCGAGTTCAATTACTCGTAGAGAACCCGAATGCCACTTTCATCGTAATCCAAGACAAGTAGAAGGAAGAGAATCTATTTCCTTAAAAATTTCAATATGAAACAACTTCAACAACCATCGCTTCTTTCATTCCATTTCATCAAAGAAAAGAACTTATGGTTTCAAAAGAGAAATAACTCAATTAACACGCATGCACTGACCGTGATACATATGACAATTTTTCCCAATACATCGTTAAACAACCAAAGACAACAGAAAGCATTTCATTCAAGAAATACAAGGACAATTTGAACTCAAACGACTAATAAAAAGATATTTTGTATCATTTCCAAAATGACAACAAGATTCAATAACCCAAATTACAAAGAATATATGCGATCGTATTTCCATTTCCTCTTTTCTTGCAAAGACAGTTCCACATACACAAGAAAGAAACGATTACACTAAATGGAAAACCTTTACACCATAAGGAACGATTACACACTGCTCCACTTTCAAACAACACGAACAAAGTGAAAGAATTATATCTATTTCAAACACCATATCATCAACAAACCAAAGACGTCGTGGAAGTGTTTCCAACCAATCAAAATGCAAGGACGGATTAACAACAAAGAAGGGGACGATCTGTACCCCATTATTTCCAAAAATGACAAAGCAAGAAAGGAAGGAAACCCATATCATAAAGAACATAACATGACTGAAATTCCATTTTTCTCTTCACATGTAATAAAGAGTTCCAAGCACAACATCAAGGAGAACGATTACATTATAAGAAAAAGTTTAAACAATTCTCGTCCACTCCATACCACATGTACAGAGAAAGAAAATGTTTATTTCATTCCACAACACTGTCAGCAACCACAACAGTAATTCATATTCCAACCCAATTTGAGCAACAACAAATCAAGGCCGAGCAACCAGAGCCGTTTTCTTATCATTTTCCAAAGAAAAGAAGGCAAGAATCAACAAATCCATTTCAAAATCAACTCAACAGCAATCATGCAATCCCAACCCAAGAGCAGGGTTGTTTTAATGAAACATTTAAATCAAGCAAAGATTTTAAAGAGAAGGGCTTAACATGCCGTATCTCTCTTTTTCGTAACTCGAAGAAAGCTTCGTTTTTGCCGCGTTTTTCTTCCACAACGGCAACACAATATTCCCAGCACTTTCTTCCTTCTTCTGGCTGATCAACGGCCTCAAAACTTCCAAGAAAATGCCAAATGCAAGAGCTGGTTCGACCGAACTGCACTAAAGAAACCAAATGCAGAGCAACTTTTGCAAAAGCTCGAATCAACAAAAATGAAAATCAAAATTCCTCATACACTTCCTAAGGCAAGCTGGTCGCGAGGACCAAAAACAATTAATGCAATAAAGGCTCGCCCTTTTCCTTATTTTCTACGCCACCTCCACTTGGGTGGCAAGTCTCCAATTTTCAAATTTTTCCATGCAAATGAATTTAGCCAAGCTTCCAAATGGATACCTCTATCTCCTACCCGTCCCGCCTAAAATCGGCGCCGTCCCCGAAGGGACAGCTTCATAAATGCCAATGAATGCCTCCTATCCATCCTTATCCTTTTCTTCCCAAGGGTCTCATGTACTCTTTAGCTTAGGATTAGTTTTAGGTTACATAGTTCATTCGACCTAGGTCTTAGTTAGACCTTAGGTTTTAGGATTTAGATTTATTTTTCCCCTTTTTTTTTTTTTTTTATAATTTAAAAATCCACTAGATAGTAGTGTAGGATGTATGTTAGGTCTTAGGTTAGTTTAGGTTTAATTCACACTAACCACTAACACTAACAACTTCCTTCCACCCCTGCTAACATCCACGTTAACGCAGAGCAGACGTTCCGCCCTTCCGATTACATGCCAAGGCCACCCGTGTCCAGCGTTTTCGCCCCACGAGGTCCCGACTCGACAAGACAGGTTCAAGAATCGAACCCCTGCTCGTTGGCATTTTCGTGCTAGCTATTCACACTGTAATCGAACGACGCCGCACGCTTATAATAATCCTAGTCCAGTTCAAGTGTGAATTAACATAGAAAACACAAGAGGACTCAAGATACTTGAATCAATGGAATTGATTCTGTGGTATGCATCAATCAAGACAAGAGCAAGCAATTATACGACAACTGTCATGTCACATCAAGCAAACATACAAGTACAATATTTGTTGTCCATGCAATAAGCCACAAGATGCAAGAATCCAAATTAGCAACACATTCTCTTAAGATCAAAACATATCTTAACATGTTTGCTTTCATTTCAAGAGCTATAACAAAGATGTAAAACATTCACCAAGTTAGCATACAAAATCGAGTGTTACATTCTTCCTCCTTAAAGAATCATCGTCCCGATGATCGATTTACAAATCAAGGAGTTCATAGGACAAAATTCAGTTATTGTCCTTTCATTCATAAGTTCATACCAAAAACTGATTCTCTCTTAAAAACAACGTTTTAAGACAACTGTACAATAGACTAATAATTGTCTAAATTTGGTAAAATTTTCAGTTCTCTGAATTTCATATTCAGTTAAACAGATGTGGAAAAGTAGATCTCATTTCTTCGAGATTCTCCCAAGTTGCACTTTTTCCCGAATCGGTCCCACTGGACCTTACATTGGTTCACTTCGCGATTTCTCAAGTACAACTAGCGAGTTCCCAACACTCGAATGGGCTTAACCACGATTATTCCTGGGTCTTGGACCTGCAAGGAATTCCAATTTAGCACATGTGATAAATCTATCACGTATTTCTTAAGCAAAGAAATATGAAAAACATCATGCATTTGAGACAAAGCAGGAGGTAATGCTAGACGATAAGCTACAGGGTTGATTATTTCAATAATTTCAAAAGGTCCCACGTAACGTGGTGACAACTTGGCAGCCTTGCCAAAAGTTATGGAGCTCTTTTTCGGCTTCACCCGAAGAAAGACCTTCTCTCCAAGTTTATAATGCCTGTCAACCCGCTTCAAGTCTGCATAGCTCTTCTGCCTATTGGCAGCCTCCTTTAGATGTTCCCGAATCATTTTGATTTGCTGTTCCATTTCCATAAGGATTTCTGGCCCAATTACCTCTCTGTCCTCAACGCTGTCCCAGCTGACAGGGGTTCTGCATTTTCTTCCATACAATGCTTCAAAGGGCGCCATTTTTAAAGAGGCATGATAGGTGTTATTGTAAGCAAATTCTACCAGCGGAAGGTATTCCTCCCATTTATACTGCTGGTCCATGCAATACATCCTCAGCATGTCCTCTAAAACTTGATTAACTCTCTCAGTCTGTCCATCCGTTTCTGGATGATATGCAGAACTGAAGTTTAATTTAGTTCCCAAGGCTGCATTAAGCGTTTGCCAAAACCTTGATGTCATCCTCGGATCTCTGTCCGATATGATTAATTCCGGTATTCCATGCAACCTGAAGATTTCATGTACAAATCTTCTTGCTAAAACTGGTGCATCGTCCTTCAAATTACCAGCAATGAAGTGTGCCACTTTGGTCAATTTGTCGACTACAACCAGGATAATGTCATGTTTATTTCTTGACATAGGCAATCCTTGAACGAAATCCATCGTTATCACTTGCCACTTATATCATGGAATGCTGTGGGGATACAATAATCCAGAAGGGTGCATATGTTCCGCTTTAACACGCTGACATTCCAAGCAGTGTGTTACAAACTCTACCACATCCTTTTTCATTCCCTTCCAAAAATATTGCTGCTTAAGATCAGCAAGCATTTTTGTAATGCCAGGGTGCCCAGAAAAAGGTGAATTATGGAATTCAGTTAGCAATTTCCCTCTTAAGTCATTTGCCACAGGTACATATACCCTGTTTTCGAACCTCAGAACTCCTTCGTTATCAAAACGAAATCCCTTATACCTGCTGTCCTGCGGGTCTGCAGCAAGTGCTGATTTGACTTGCTGAAAATAAGGATCCGATTCCAAGGCATCTTTTACCTCATCCTTAAACTGAGTTCTTAACGTTATAAGAGCAGAGATATGCTTCCTTCGACTCAGAGCATCTGCTACTCTATTTTCCTTGCCCTTAATGTAGCTTATATCAAAATCATACTGAGACAGAAATTCTAACCATCTTCGTTGCCTTGCATTCAGATTTGGCTGAGTAAAAATATACTTCAGCCCTGATGGTCTCTGCTTTTAATTCAAAGGGCTTGCCAAGAAGGTAATGCCTCCATATTTGAAGCGCATGTACTATGGCAAAGCGAGCTCAAGATCGTGTGGAGCATAGTTCTGTTTCATGTAACTTAAGCTTTTCGCTTTCATAAGCGATAACATGGTTATTCTGTAACAAAATACCCCCAAGGCCTTCTCCTGAGGCGTCCGTTACAACCATAAAATCTCCATTTGGATGTGCATGGGCCAAAATAGGTGCTGTAGTTAATCGCTCCTTTAACTTTTTAAAGGCAGATTCACATTTGTCTCTGCCCGCATAAATTTCTTTTCTTTCTTTTGCAACGAAGTGATTGGGGCAGCAATTTTTGAAAAGTCCTTAACGAACTTTCTATAATATCCAACCAAGCCCATGAAGCTCCTTACTTGCGTGCACGTTCTTAGGCGCAGTTACACTCGCTTATAGCCGTGATTTGAAGGGTCAACAGCCTATCCCGTCTTTGCTTATAACGTGTCCCAAATAATGCACCTCTGCATCATAAAAGGAACATTTGGACAGTTTGCCATACAACTTCCTCTTTCTTAAGATTTCCAGCACTATCCTGAGATGTTCTTGGTGCTCTTCGACATTTTTAGAGTATATAAGAATGTCGTCTAAGAATACAAGCACAAACTTGTCTAAGTATTCTTGAAAAATGTTATTCATTAGATTCATGAAGGCGGCAGGTGCATTAGTCAGCCCAAAAGGCAACACCGTGAACTCATAATGCCCATACCTCGTTCTAAAAGCTGTTTTATGAATATCTTCCTCTTTTATTCTCAGCTGATGGTACCCTGACCGCAGATCTATTTTTGAATAGATCGATGCTCTCGCGATCTCGATCAAACAGATCATCGATTCTTGGAAGTGGGTATCGATTTTTAATGGTTGCTTTATTCAGCATTCTGTAATCAATGCACAGCCTCAAGGTGCCATCCTTTTTCTTTACGAAAATTACCGGCGCTCCCCAAGGTGAGACGCTCGGTCTGATCAGCCCCTTAGTCAGAAGTTCTTGTAATCGAGCCTTGGGCTCTACCACCAATGGTAGTCATTCTATAAGGTGCCTTAGATATGGGTTCCGCTCTCGGTTTGATCTCTATAATAAGTCAAACTCACGCTTGGGCGGAAGACCCTGCAATTCCTCCGAAACACATCACGAAAATCCTCAACAATGGATACCTTTCCATGAAATCATTATCTTCCACTTCATTTTCTGTCATTTTTACCGCATACAAAGTGCAGCTCTCTTTTAGCCCTCTTTAGTTGCATAGCCGCTTCTAACCGCAACTTCCCGCTTTACACCTGAATGATACTACGCTTTCTCGCAGTCATCAAGGCAATCGATTTGTTTTTCATAACAACCAACTTTTGCTTTATGTTCAGCCAACCAGCTTAACTCCAATAATGATATCATATGATCCTAGAGGAGTATACAAGTCAACTTCGGTGGAGAAACCTGTGCAGTCAAGAATTGCCCCAAAAAGGCACATTTCAATCAGATGGACAAAGCATTATTCCCATAATGCACTCGTCCATGTTTTATCCATTCTCGCAGCCTTTCTTTTTAATTTCATAGTTAGTTCAAGAGAAATAAAACATTCTCGTAGCTCCAAAGATCAAAAAGTACAACTAAAGTTTATCGAATAACTTACCCGTAACTTCTATGGGCGTCACTTGCTTTTCAGCTTGTCTGTTAGACACTGCAGCATGTATCCTATGCTGCTGTCCGCGATCATCCTTCTTCAGAGGACAGTGATTCGCATAGTGGTCTTTTCCACAGTTGAAGCATCCTCCAGCTGGCCCTTTTCTAGGTTCAAATTTATTACCAGCCTTAAAGTTATCGTTTTGGCTTCCATAGGACTTCTGTCCAATGCCACTAACTTTTGGGAAGCTGTTCCGCACGCTATTTACAGGTCTGTTCATCACAGGTTTCTTGTTGTTATCTACAACAATTTTATTTTTCACACCAAACCTTTTCCAAGGTCCCCTTTTTGGTGCAAGAGACGAAGAAGGATTGGGAATCTTCTTCCTTATCTCTTCCCTGTGAGCAGAGATTGCTCTCAATTTTTGTTCCTGTCTGATTGCCTTTTCGACAACTCCATCCATGGTGGTTGGGCCGTGGACATCCACTTCGCCACCAATGATGGGATTCAATCCCATTATGAATTTCCGTATTCTGAACTTCTCGCTCGCCTTGGTATCGGCACATACTTAAGGAGTTTAGTAAACCCTTCCCAAGATTCTCGTCACCGACACCCTTCCTCATGCGACCGCTCTGAAATTCACCATTTTCCTATCAAAATAGAGTTGAGGCAGCCATCTTTGCCTAAAATAACCCTTAAATTGATCCCAAGTTATGTCTGATTCGACAATATTCAGCTCAACCTTACGGTTGTCCCACCAGGATGATGCTTCATGAGAAAGCTGATATGCTCCCCATATCGCTTTAGTCTCTTCTTGAGAAGTTTCTTATTGCAAAGTATTTCTCCATTTCACTGAGCCAGTTTTCAGCTCCGTCCCCAAGAGTTGTTCCATCAAACTTTGGAGGACTTATTCTCTTTATATCATTCGTAAGTTCAGCTGCTAATCTTGCCCTTTTATTTTCAGGGGGATTAGGAGCAATTACGTTATTATCATCAACACCCGGATTCCTCCGTTGATGTTGTCCATGAGGCAAACTGATCATTTATTTCAGCTTCATTCCCTCCTCTTCATTGCCCATTGATCGTTGTTCCAAAGATACCAAACGATCCTCAGATCAAGTAGGGCAGCAAGGATTTCATCCATTTTTTGGGCTTGCACGCTTCTCCACCCCGCAACGGGTTATTCGCAGCATTCCCTCTTGTCCTGACCATTTTCTGTTCAATAAGAAAATGTAAACTTTATTAATAACGTGGACTCATTAGGTCCAAGAGCTGCAACCTTCAGCTCTGATACCAAGATGTAACATCCCCATTTTAAAACACCAGAACAAGGGAAATTTTTTTTTTTTTTTTTTTTTTTTTATATAACGTTCTCTGTTATGAATTATAAAATTCAAACACACGTTCAAGATTTAATAATTGTTCTCTGCCCAAAACACACAGTTTGGATCATACAATTTCTTTTAAAAACGAATGTTCCCTGTTCACATATTTACAATATGGAACACACATTCAATGCCATTCAATCTCATAACAGATTCTATATGCTGCTGTAAATGACTCGATGAACTGCCGATCTTCCATTTTCATGGCTCGGAGTTTCAACGATCCTTCATTTCATGACTCGGCAACAACCGATCCTTCATGTACATGACTCGCAACAACCGATCCTTCATGTTTGTTTATGCATAGTATATTTTATATACTTGTTCTCATAACCTTCCCGGTTATCGAAGTGATCCATTTAAGAAGCCTATCTCGAATATCTCATATCGATATTCATCCGACATCCGCATCTTAAATTAAGTGATAAGGACAACGCAACCAAGAATCGCGATACTTTGGCCAAAGATTTTCACATGCTTTGCATGATCATATTCCCGAATGTGATACACATCTACGGAATACGCCCTTCACTTCACTTCACCGTTATCTAGAATGGTCTTTCCCGGTTCCTACCAGTCCTCCTCATCGCTTAAGTTCCGTTTTAAACTTTCGATTCCAGCCAAGAATATGAGCGGGTATAGAAGGCACTCCTGTAACTAAAGATACGCAGACATACGGTGTCGTTACCCCACGACTCCGTGTGTCCGATTATCTTTAGTATTCCTGAGTCACTCCGTATACCAAATCATACCCTATCTCCACCCCGGCCTAAGATCTACACATTCAGCCTATGTATTCTAAATGTTTTAATTCGGGAGGGCATTGCTATATGTCGGGCCGCAACAATGTGTCGTCATGAAGACCCCGTCTTCATGAAGACACCTTGCCGTAGCCGGCGTATGCCAATGTCCCGCAATTCTCCCAACGAGAATACACATCCCGCCCAAGTGACTTAGCCACGAGTTAATAGTTTAAGCAATTTTCAGCATCCACGCCGATCCTCGATCCTCAAGCTTCTCGCTGCAGCCAGATATAACTAAAAGGGACTAAACTGGCCCATTAGTTCGTTATGTATCGTCTCCTTCGTATCGAAGAGCTACATTTCCTTACTTGGTTTATTTCTTAATCATTAGATTAAGCAAATTGCATCGACGACATAATAAGTTTAACCTATTAAACTTAACCAAGATGTTTCCAAATCGCAACTTATTTCGTAATATTAACTTATTAGACGTCATTCAAACGAGGTCTAAACTTCAAGAAATGAACTCATTTGTTCCCCTTAACATTATATAGTTAAGGATCATTAGTTATGGATATATGTATCCTATATCCTTTAATCAATTTTTATCAAACGGATCAATGATGGAGTTCAAAACGAAGTTCGAATACTCCAAATTTAAATTGATATTCCTTAGCTCCTAAGCTAATCCCGAATACCTCTCCGATTATAAAATCATATTCTTCTTAATCCTTTTAATGTCAATTCAAAATTCATCTTTACCCAAGTATGAATTAATTGCATTGTTCAACTTAAAGGTGTATTTAAGTAAGAATAGATATCGCTTCAATTCAAGATCCATCCAAGGATTACGAAACAATTCCAAATCGAGAAGTAACATTTTATTCCCAATTTATATAACAATATCAAACTCGATATAATTATTGAAAATATCACACTTCAGAATCGTATTCAATATTTCAAGTCATAATTTGTACATTTGCCAATCCAACCGATTGGGTATAGTTTTTACAAAGCATCTATACAACTCATGGATGTAAGAATATATTTTTTTTCTTTCACAATTCCTCAAAGAGGAATAAAAGCAACAGCTACAATTTAATTTATATTTTATCAAGAGGCATCAAGAAGACAGCCAAGTCTTCATTCTAATCAAATTCCATCTCGCAAAATGAATTTGCACGGTCGGGCTTCAATGAATCGAGCACATTAAGCACTTATCCTTAAAATAAGATGCTTCAACTAATCAAGTTTCAATAAAAGAACCCCGCTTTTATGAAACAACAAACAAAACATCAATCTCGAAAAGCACAAAAGAGAGATCAGCATAACCACTAAATCATCAAAATATCATCACAACCAGCCAAGGGACCGCTGTCCCATTTTCACATAATCATTGCAAGTATCAATTTACAAAATTTGTAAAGTTAGGAATTCAAGTAGATTGCTGCCTATACAAAGATACGCTTATCTTTTATGCAAAGATGAAACTAATCAATATAAATCCATTATCTTTTTCCACGCTTTCATTAATAACAAATGCAAAAAGGATGAAACTAATGCAATCAATATAAATCCATTACTTCCTTTCTAACAAATGCAAAGGATGAAACTTTTGAAGCACATTACTTTTCCGCTTCATGAAGCATAAGTTAATCCAAACGAAAAGTTTTAAAGCATTCAAGTACAAACAAGAAAGCGAACAACAATGCATATAGTAGCTCTCATCTAAGCTCCATAAAATTCTTCATTCACGAATTCCGTGTTCCTAATCGAATGAAAGAAGAAAGATCATCTTTCTAAAACATTAATTCATATCTCTATCTCTTTCCACATGACTGTCCTAACAAAGGGAATCCAGATTTAAAGACAAATCAATATAACAGCTTCAGAGTGAAACTTACAAAATCCACTGAATTCACTTTCTCGGGCAAGAAGCAAGAATAATTTCATTCATTTCAGCTCATATAAATGCCAACAAAGTTAGTAAGACATTATAATTATCGTGGAGCAAGCCATATCAATATGTATACTAGGTATTTGCTATACTAGAAGATTCTCCTTACTTCTTACATCGTATAGCTAACCAACAACAAATTTGCAACCACGCAAGTATATATATTCATATAATCTTTTATGCCTCTCGAACACATATAGTTCTTAATAACAAATGGTACATGGTGTTACCTACAAAGAAGACCGAGTCTTAGACACTATAATTCCAATGTCACTTTCGTAGTCCCAAATAGCAAAAAGAGAAGAATTCATTCTCTACTATTTCATTAAGAACAATCATTGTTTTTTTAATGAAGTAAAAACATTCAATCACGTTTTTCTAAGCAAGACAACTCAACTTAGACAGATAATAAACAAACGTTCTCATTGATAAGCATCTCACATAGCCAAGATACCGCAATCCAACAAGCTACAAAGAATGAACATTCCACCCAAATTTGCATTCTCAAGATAGTAAAAACAAAATAATATCAAGGTCAAACTTCGATCGCTGACGCAATGGGGTCATCCTTCATTACAAAGAAGAAGAAATTATAATATTCATTCATACGTAATACAAAACTAGTTTATAATAATGCACAATAGTCCGATTAAGAAGACCGAACAAAGATCAAGAAAACACAATAAAACCATCCTATTTTCACAAAGAAGGAGAAAATATAATCCATCAATAACTTCGTAAGGAAAACAGCTTCTACTTTTCCTATTTTCACGGATTCCAAAACATAATTGCTTATTTCTTATACAAGAAAAGGGCACAGCCATGGAAATGTTGCTACTACTTGAATTCAATTCGAGTTCAATTACTCGTAGAGAACCCGAATGCCACTTTCATCATAATCCAAGACAAGATAGAAGGAAGAGAATCTATTTCCTTTAAAAATTTCAATATGAAACAACTTCAACAACCATCGCTTCTTTTCATTCCAAAGCTTCATCAAAGAAAAGAACTTATGGTTTCAAAAGAGAACAACTCAATTAACACGTACAAACCCGTGATACATATGCCAATTTTTCCCAATACTGTTAAACAACCAGCACATCAGGAAAGCATTTCATTCAAGAAATACAAGGACAAAATTGAACTCAAATCGACTAATAACAAAGATTTTGTATCATTTCCAAAATGACAACAAGATTCAACAGTAACCCAAATTACAAAGAATATATGCGATCGTATTTCCATTTCTCTTTTCAAAGCAAAGACAGCTTCCACATACACAAGAAAGAAACGATTACACTAAATGGAAAACCTTTACACCATAAGGAACGATTACACACTGCTCCACTTTCAAACAACACGAACAAAGGAAAGAATTATATCTATTTCAAACACCATATCACAACAAACCAAAGACGTCGTGGAAGTGTTTCCAACCAATCAAATGCAAGGACGGATTAACCACAACAAAGAAGGGGACGATCTGCATTCCCATTATTTCCAAAAATGACAAAGCAAGAAAGGAAGGAAACCCATATCATAAAGAACATAACATGACTGAAATTCCATTTTTCTCTTCACATGTAATAGCAAGCTCCAAGCACAACATCAAGGAGAGAACGATTACATTATAAGAAAAAGTTTAAATAAAGCCTCGTCCACTCCATACCACATGTACAGAGGAAGAAAATGTTTATTTCTTTCTACAACACCTGTCACAAGAACCACAACGGTAATTCCTATTCCAACCAAATTTAAGCAACAACAAATCAAGGCCGAGCAACCAGAGCTGCTTTCATATCATTTTCCAAGGAAAAGAAGGCAAGAATCAACAAATCCATTTCCAAATCAACTCAAAAACAATCAAGCAATCCCAACCCAAGAGCAGGTTGTTTTAATGAAACATTTAAATCAAGCAAAGATTTTAAAGAGAAGGGCTTAACATGCCTCGTAATCTCTTTTCCGTAACTCAAGAAAGCTTCGCTTTTGCCGCGTTTTTCTTCCACAACGGCAACACAATATTCCCAAAGACTTTCTTCCTTCTTTTGGCGCGATCAACGGCCTCAAAACTTCCAAGAAAATGCCAAATGCAAGAGCTGGTTCGACCGAACCAGGTCAAAGAAACCAAATGCAGAGCAACTTTGCAAAAGCTCGAATCAACAAAAATGAAAATCAAAATTCCTCATACACTTCCCAAGGCGAGCTGGTCGCGAGGACCAAGAACCATTAATGCAATAAAGGCTCGCCCTTTTTCCTTATTTTCTACGCCACCTCCACTTGGGTTGGCAAGTCTCCAATTTTCAAATTTTCCATGCAAATGAATTTAGCCAAGCTTCCAAATGGATACATCTATCTCCTACCTGTCCCGCCAAAACTGGCGCCGTCCCCGAAGGGACAGTTCATAAATGCCAATGAATGCCTCCTATCCATCCTTATCCTTTTCTTCCCAAGGGTCTCATGTACTTTTAGCTTAGGATTAGTTTTAGGTTACATAGTTCATTCGACCTAGGTCTTAGTTAGACCTTAGGTTTTAGGATTTAGATTTATTTTTCCCTTTTTTTTTTTATAATTTAAAAATCCACTAGATAGTAGTGTAGGATGTATGTTAGGTCTTAGGTTAGTTTAGGTTTAATTCACACTAACCACTAACACTAACAACTTCCTTCCAGCCCTCTTGCTAACATCCACGTTAACGCAGAGCAGACGCTCCGCCCTTCCGATTACATGCCAAGGCCACCCGTGTCCAGCGTTTTTCGCCCCACGAGGTCCCGATCGACAAGACAGGTTCAAGAATCGAACCCCCCGTGCTGGCATTTTCGTGCTAGCTATTCACACTGTAATCGACGCCGCACGCTTATAATAATCCTAGTCCAGCTTCAAGTGTGAATTAACATAGAAAACACAAGAGGACTCAAGATACTTGAATCAATGGAATTGATTGGTGGTATGTCATCAATCAAGACAAGAGCAAGCAATTATACGACAATCATGTCATTCACATCAAGAAACATACAAGTACAATATTTGTTGTCCATGCAATAAGCCACAAGATGCAAGAATCCAAATTAGCAACACATTCTCTTAAGATCAAAACATATCTTAACATGTTTGCTTTCATTTCAAGAGCTATAACAAGATGTAAAACATTCACCAAGTTAGCATACAAAATCGAGTGTTAACGATAAGCTACTGTGGTTGATTATTTCAATAATTTCAAAAGGTCCCACGTAACGTGGTGACAACTTGGCAGCCCTGCCAAAGGTTATGGAGCTCTTTTTCGGCTTCACCCGAAGAAAGACCTTCTCTCCAAGTTTATAATGCCTGTCAACCCGCTTCAAGTCTGCATAGCTCTTTTGCCTATTGGCAGCCTCCTTTAGATGTTCCCGAATCATTTTGATTTGCTGTTCCATTTCCATAAGGATTTCTGGCCCAATTACCTCTCTGTCCTCAACGCTGTCCCAGCTGACAGGGGTTCTGCATTTTCTTCCATACAATGCTTCAAAGGGCGCCATTTTTAAAGAGGCATGATAGGTGTTATTGTAAGCAAATTCTACCAGCGGAAGGTATTCCTCCCATTTATACTGCTGGTCCATGCAATACATCCTCAGCATGTCCTCTAAAACTTGATTAACTCTCTCAGTCTGTCCATCCGTTTCTGGATGATATGCAGAATCAAGTTTATTTAGTTCCCAAGGCTGCATTAAGCGCTTGCCAAAACCTTGATGTCATCCTCGGATCTCTCGTCCGATATGATTAATTCCGGTATTCCATGCAACCTCAAGATTTCATGTACAAATCTTCTTGCTAAAATCGGTGCATCGTCCTTCAAATTACTAAAGAATGAAGTGTGCCACTTTGGTCAATTTGTCGACTACAACCAGATAATGTCATGTTTATTTTCGACATAGGCAATCCTTGAACGAAATCCATCGTTATCACTTGCCACTTATATCATGCGGAATGTTGTGGGGATACAATAATCCGTAAGGGTGCATATGTTCCGCTTTAACACGCCGACATTCCAAGCAAAGGTGTTACAAACTCTACCACATCCTTTTTCATTCCCTCCAAAAATATTGCCGCTTAAGATCAGCAAGCATTTTTGTGATGCCAGTGGTGTCCGTAAAAGGTGAATTATGGAATTCAAAGTGAGCAATTTCCTCTTAAGTCATTTGCCATGTGTATATATACCCTGTTTTCGAACCTCGTAACTCCTTCGTTATCAAAACGAAATCCCTTATACCGCCCTCATGGGTCTCTGGCAGCAAGTGCTGATTTGACTTGCTTTGAAAATAGGATCTCGATTCTAAGGCATCTTTTACCTCATCCTTAAACTGAGTTCTTAACGTTATAAGAGCAGAGATATGCTTCCTTCGACTCAGAGCATCTGCTACTCTATTTTCCTTGCCCTTAATGTAGCTTATATCAAAATCATACTGAGACAGAAATTCTAACCATCTTCGTTGCCTTGCATTCAGATTTGGCTGAGTAAAAATATACTTCAGCCCCAGATGGTCTGTTTTTAATTCAAAGGGCTTGCCAAGAAGGTAATGCCTCCATATTTGAAGCGCATGTACTATGGCAGCGAGCTCAAGATCGTGTGGAGCATAGTTCTGTTCATGTAACTTAAGCTTTCTGCTTTCATAAGCGATAACATGGTTATTCTGTAACAAAATACCCCCAAGGCCTTCTCCTGAGGCGTCCGTTACAACCATAAAATCTCCATTTGGATCAGGTACAGTCAAAATAGGTGCTGTAGTTAACTGCTCCTTTAACTTTTTAAAGGCAGATTCACATTTGTCTGCCCGCATAAATTTCTTTTTTCTTTCTTCTCGCAACGAAGTGATTGGGCAGCAATTTTTGAAAAGTCCTTAACGAACTTTCTATAATATCCACCAAGCCCATGAAGCTCCTTACTGTGCACGTTCTTAGGCGCAGCCACTCGCTTATAGCCGTGATCTTTGAAGGGTCAACAGCTATCCCGTCTTTACTTATAACGTGTCCCAAATAATGCACCTCTGCATCATAAAAGGAACATTTGGACAGTTTGCCATACAACTTCCTCTTTCTTAAGATTTCCAGCACTATCCTGAGATGTTCTTGGTGCTCTTCGACATTTTTAGAGTATATAAGAATGTCGTCTAAGAATACAAGCACAAACTTGTCTAAGTATTCTTGAAAAATGTTATTCATTAGATTCATGAAGGCGGCAGGTGCATTAGTCAGCCCAAAAGGCAACACCGTGAACTCATAATGCCCATACCTCGTTCTAAAAGCTGTTTTATGAATATCTTCCTCTTTTATTCTCAGCTGATGGTACCCTGACCGCAGATCTATTTTTGAATAGACTGATGCTCCTCGCATCTGATCAAACAGATCATCGATTCTTGGAAGTGGGTATCGATTTTTAATGGTTGCTTTATTCAGCATTCTGTAATCAATGCACAACCTCAAGGTGCCATCCTTTTTCTTTACAAAGATTACCGGCGCTCCCCAAGGTGAGACGCTCGGTCTGATCAGCCCCTTAGTCAGAAGTTCTTGTAACTGAGCCTTCAGTTCTACCAGCTCAATGGTAGTCATTCTATAAGGTGCCTTAGATATGGGTTCCGCTCTCGGTTTGATCTCTATAATAAGTCAAACTCACGTTTGGGCGGAAGACCCTGCAATTCCTCCGAAACACATCACGAAAATCCTCAACAATGGATACCTTTCCATGAAATCATTATCTTCCACTTCATTTTCTGTCATTTTTACCGCATACAAAGTGCAGCCTCTCTATTTTTAGCCTCTTTAGTTGCATAGCCGCGCTTCTAACCGCAACTTCCGCTTTACACCTTGAATGACTGCCGCTTCGCAGTCATCAAGGCAATCGATTTGTTTTTCATAATAGTCAACCTTTGCTTTATGTTCAGCCAACCAGTTAACTCCAATAATGATATCATATGATCCTAGAGGAGTGACATACAAGTCAACTTCGGTGGAGAAACCAGGCAGGTCAAGAATTGCCCCAAAAAGGCACATTTCAATCAGTATGGACAAAGCATTATTCCCATAATGCACTCGTCCATGTTTTATCCATTCTCGCAGCCTTTCTTTTTAATTTCATAGTTAGTTCAAGAGAAATAAAACATTCTCGTAGCTCCAAAGTATCAAAAAGTACAACTACAGGTTTACCGAATAACTTACCCGTAACTTCTATGGGCGTCACTTGCTTTTTTCCTTGTCTTGTCTGTTAGACATCGCAAAGATGTATCCTATGCGCGTTGTCCGCGATCATCCTTCTTCGAGGACAAAGTGATTCGCATAGTGGTCTTTTTTCCAGCTTGAAGCATCCTCCACTGGCCCTTTTCTAGGTTCAAATTTATTACCAGCCTTAAAGTTATCGTTTTGGCTTCCATAGGACTTCTGACCAATGCCACTAACTTTTGGGAAGCTGTTCCGCACGCTATTTACTGTGTCCTGTTTCATCATGTGTTTCTTGTTGTTATCTACAACAATTTTATTTTTCACACCAAACCTTTTCCAAGGTCCCCTTTTTGGTGCAAGAGACGAAGAAGGATTGGGAATCTTCTTCCTTATCTCTTCCCTGTGAGCAGAGATTGCTCTCAATTTTTGTTCCTGTCTGATTGCCTTTTCGACAACTCCATCCATGGTGGTTGGGCCGTGGACATCCACTTCGCCACCAATGATGGGATTCAGTCCCATTATGAATTTCCGTATTCTGAACTTCTCGTCAGCTTGGTACTGCGGCACATACTTAAGGAGTTTAGTAAACCCTTCCCAAAGATTCTCGTCACCGACAAATTCCTCCTGCGACTCGCCTCTGAAATTCACCATTTTCCTATCAAAATAGAGTTGAGGCAGCCATCTTTGCCTAAAATATCCCTTAAATTGATCCCAAGTTATGTCTGATTCGACAATATTCAGCTCAACCTTACGGTTGTCCCACCAGGATGATGCTTCATGAGAAAGCTGATATGCTCCCCATATCGCTTTAGTCTCTTCAGAGAAGTTTCTTATTGCAAAGTATTTCTCCATTTCACTGAGCCAGTTTTCAGCTCCGTCCCCAAGAGTTGTTCCATCAAACTTTGGAGGACTTATTCTCTTTATATCATTCGTAAGTTCAGCTGCTAATCTTGCCCTTTTATTTTCAGGGGGATTAGGAGCAATTACGTTATTATCATCAACACCCGGATTCCCTCCGTTGATGTTGTCCACAGGAGGTAGCTGATCATTTATTTCAGCTTCATTCCCCTCCTCTTCATTGCCCATTGACTGTTGTTCCAGTACAGTCAAACGATCCCTCGTATCAAGTAGGGCAGCAAGGATTTCATCCAGCTTTTGGGCAGTTGCTGCTTCTCCACCCTGCAACGGGTTATTCGCAGCATTCCCTCTTGTCCTGACCATTTTCTGTTCAATAAGAAAATGTAAACTTTATTAATAACGTGGACTCATTAGGTCCAAGAGCTGCAACCTTCAGCTCTGATACCAAGATGTAACATCCCCATTTTAAAACACCAGAACAAGGGAATTTTTTTTTTTTTTTTTTTTATATAACGTTCTCTGTTATGAATTATAAAATTCAAACACACGTTCAAGATTTAATAATTGTTCTCTGCCCAAACCACACAGTTTGGATCATACAATTTCTTTTAAAAACGAATGTTCCCTGTTCACATATTTACAATATGGAACACACATTCAATGCCATTCAATCTCATAATGATTCTATATGCTGTCAGTAAATGACTCGATGAACTCGCCGATCTTCCATTTTCATGGCTCTGAGTTTCAACGATCCTTCATTTCATGACTCAAGCAACAACCGATCCTTCATGTACATGACTCGCAACAACCGATCCTTCATGTTTGTTTATGCATAGTATATTTTATATACTTGTTCTCATAACCTTCCCTGTTATCGAAGTGATCCATTTAAGAAGCCTATCTCAATATCTCATATCGATATTCATCTCGACATCCTGCATCTTAAATTAAGTGATAAGGACAACGCAACCAGCAATTGCGATACTTTGGCCAAAGATTTTCACATGCTTTGCATGATCATATTCCTGAATGTGATACACATCTACGAATACGCCCTTCACTTCACTTCACCCGTTATCTAGAATGGTCTTTCCCGGTTCCTACCAGTCCTCATCGCTTAAGTTCCGTTTTAAACTTTCGATTCCAAGCCAAGAATATGAGCGGGTATAGGAAGGCACTCGGTAACTAAAGATACGCAGACATACGGTGTCGTTACCCCACGACTCCGTGTGTCTGATTATCTTTAGTATTCCGGAGTCACTCCGTATACCAAATCATACCCTATCTCCACCCCAGCTAAGATCTACACATTCAGCCTATGTATTCTAAATGTTTTAATTCGGGAGGGCATTGCTATATGTCAGCTGCAACAATGTGTCGTCATGAAGACCCCGTCTTCATGAAGACACCTTGTTGTAGCTGGCGTATGCCAATGTCCTGCAGAATTCTCCCAACGAGAATACACATCCTGCCCAAGTGACTTAGCCACGAGTTAATAGTTTAAGCAATTTTCAGCATCCACGCTGATCCTTGATCCTCGTTTCGCTGCAAGCCAGATATAACTAAAAGGGACTAAACTCGGCCCATTAGTTCGTTATGTATGTATCTCCTTCGTATCGAAGAGCTACATTTCCTTACTTGGTTTATTTCTTAATCATTAGATTAAGCAAAATTGCATCGACGGACATAATAAGTTTAACCTATTAAACTTAACCAAGATGTTTCCAACTGCAACTTATTTCAGAATATTAACTTATTAGACGTCATTCAAACGAGGTCTAAACTTCAAGAAATGAACTCATTTGTTTCCCCTTAACGTTATATAGTTAAGGATCATTAGTTATGGATATATGTATCCTATATCCTTTAATCGAATTTTTATCAAACGGGATCAATGATGGAGTTCAAAACGAAGTTCGAATACTCCCAATTTAAATTGATATTCCTTAGCTCCTAAGCTAATCCTGAATACCCTCTGATTATAAAATCATATTCTTCTTAATCCTTTTTAATGTCAATTCAAAATTCATCTTTACCCAAGTATGAATTAATTGCATTGTTCAACTTAAAGGTTGTAATTAAGTAAGAATAGATATCAGTTTCAATTCAACATCCATCCAAGGATTATGAAACAATTCCAAATCGAGAAGTAACATTTTATTCCCAATTTATATAACAATATCAAACTGATATAATTATTGAAAATATCACACTTGTAACTGTATTCAATATTTCAAGTCATAATTTGTACATTTGCCAATCCAACTGATTGGGTATAGTTTTTACAAAGCATCTATACAACTCATGGATAGAAGAATATATTTTCTTCTTTCACAATTCCTCAAAGAGGAATAAAAGCAACAGTTACAATTTAATTTATATTTTATCAAGAGGCATCGTAAGACAAAGCCAAGTCTTCATTCTAATCAAATTCCATCCGCAAAATGAATTGCACGGTCGGGCTTCAATGAATCGAGCACATTAAGCACTTATCCTTAAAATAAGATGCTTCAACTAATCAAGTTTCAATAAAAGAACCTCGCTTTTATGAAACAACAAACAAAACATCAATCTCGAAAAGCACAAAAGAGAGATCAGCATAACCACTAAATCATCAAAATATCATCACAACCACCAAGGGACTCGCTGTCCTGCTTTTCACATAATCATTGCAAGTATCAATTTACAAAATTTGTAAAGTTAGGAATTCAAGTAGATTGCTTGCCTATACAAAGATACGCTTATCTTTTCCACGCCTTTCATTAATAACAAATGCAAAGGATGAAACTAATCGAATATAAATCCATTACTTCCTTTCCGTTCATGAAGCACATTAAGTTTTAAAGCATTCAAGTACAAACAAGAAAGCGAACAAGCAATGCATATAGTAGCTCTCATCTAAGCTCCATAAAATTCTTCATTCACGAATTCCGTGTTCCTAACGAATGAAAGAAGAAAGATCATTTTCTAAAACATTAATTCATATCTCTATCTCTTTCCACATGACTGTCCTAACAAAGTGGAATCCAGACGAAAGACAAATCAATATAACAGCTTCGAGTGAAACTTACAAAATCCACTCTGAATTCACTTTTCTGGCAAAGAAGAATAATTTCATTCATTTCCAGCTCATATAAATGCCAAAAAAGTTAGTAACATTATAATTATCGTGGAGCAAGCCATATCAATATGTATACTAGGTATTTGCTATACTAGAAGATTCCTTACTTTACACCTGTATATAGCTAACCAACAACAAATTTGCAACCACGCAAGTATATATATTCATATAATCTTTTATGCCTCTGAACACATATAGTTCTTAATAACAAATGGTACATGGCTGTTACCTACAGCAAGACCGAGTCTTAGACACTATAATTCCAATGTCACTTTCAGAGTCCCAAATAGCAAAAAGAGAAGAATTCATTCTCTACTATTTCATTAAGAACAATCATTGTTTTCAGAATGAAGTAAAAACATTCAATCACGTTTTTCTAAGCAAGACAACTCAACTTAGACAGATAACAACGTAAACGTTCTCATTGATAAGCATCTCACATAGCCAGTACAGCTGCAATCCAACAAGCTACAGCAATGAACATTCCAGCCAAATTTGCATTCTCAAGATAGTAAAAACAAAATAATATCAGAAGGTCAAACTTCGACTGCCAGACGCAATGGGGTCATCCTTCATTACAGCAAGAAGAAATTATAGTCATTCATGCATGTAATACAAAACTAGTTTATAATTGCGTCAATAGTCCGATTAATTAAAGATCAAGAAAACACAATAAAACCATCCTATTTTCACAAAGAAGGAGAAAATATAATCCATCAATAACTTCTAAGGAAAAACAGTCTACTTTTCCTATTTTCACGGATTCCAAAACATAATTGCTTATTTCTTATACAAGAAAAGGGCACAGCCATGGAAATGTTGCTACTACTTGAATTTAAATTCGAATTCAATTACTCGTAGGGAACCCGAATGCCACTTTCATCAGAATCCAAGACAGTAGAAGGAAGAGAATCTATTTCCTTTAAAAATTTCAATATGAAACAACTTCAACAACCATCGCTTCTTTCATTCCAGTTCATCAGCAAAAGAACTTATGGTTTCAAAAGAGAAATAACTCAATTAACACGTACAGACCCGTGATACATATGACAATTTTTTTTTCCCAATACTGTTAAACAACCAGACAACAGAAAGCATTTCATTCTAGAAATACAAGGACAAATGAACTCAAACGACTAATAATGATATTTTGTATCATTTCCAAAATGACAACAAGATTCAATGTAACCCAAATTACAAAGCAATATATGCGATGTATTTCCATTTCCTCTTTTCTTGCAAAAGACAGTTCCACATACACAATAAAGAAATGATTACACTAAATGGAAAACCTTTACACCATAAGGAACGATTACACACTGTTCCACTTTCAAACAACACGAACAAAGTGAAAGAATTATATCTATTTCAAACACCATATCACAACAAACCAAAGACGTCGTGGAAGTGTTTCCAACCAATCAAATGCAAGGACGGATTAACCACAACAAAGCAAGGGGACGATCAGATACCCCATTATTTCCAAAAATGACAGCAAGAAAGGAAGGAAACCCATATCATAGCAAGAACATAACATGACTGTAATTCCATTTTTCTCTTCACATGTAATAGCAGTTCCAAGCACAACATCAAGGAGAACGATTACATTTTAAGGAAAAGATTGAACAGTCTGTCCACTTCATACCACATGTACAGAGAAAGAAAATGTTTATTTCTTTCTACAACACTGTCAACAACTCACAACGGTAATTCATATTCCAACCCAATTTAAGCAACAACAAATCAAGGCCGAGCAACCAAAATCAAATCTTCTTATCATTTTCCAAAGAAAAGAAGCAAGAACCAACAAAATCCATTTCCAAATCAACTCAATAACAATCATGCAATCCCAACCCAAGAGCAGGGTTGTTTTAATGAAACATTTAAATCAAGCAAAGATTTTAAAGAGAAGGGCTTAACATGCCTGTAATCTCTTTTCCAGAACTCGAAGAAAGCTTCGTTTTGCCGCGTTTTTCTTCCACAACGGCAACACAATATTCCCAGCACTTTCTTCCTTCTTCTTGGCTGATCAACAGCCTCAAAACTTCCAAGAAAATGTCGAATGCAAGAGCTGGTTCGAACCAGACCAAGAAACCAAATGCAGAGCAACTTTTGCAAAAGCTCGAATCAACAAAAATGAAAATCAAAATTCCTCATACACTTCCCAAGGCGAGCTGGTCGCGAGGACCCAAAAACAATTAATGCATTAAAGGCTTGCCTTTCTCCTTATTTTCCACGCCACCTCCACTTGGGTTGGCAAGTCTCCAATTTTCAAATTTTTCCATGCAAATGAATTTAGCCAAGCTTCCAAATGGATACCTCTATCTCCTACCTGTCCCGCCAAAACTGGCGCCGTCCCCGAAGGGACAGTTCATAAATGCCAATGAATGCCTCCTATCCATCCTTATCCTTTTCTTCCCAAGGGTCTGCGTACCCCTTTAGCTTAGGATTAGTTTTAGGTTACATAGTTCATTCGACCTAGGTCTTAGTTAGACCTTAGGTTTTAGGATTTAGATTTATTTTTCCCCTTTTTTTTTTTTTTAATTTAAAAATCCACTAGGATAGTAGTGTAGAATGTATGTTAGGTCTTAGGTTAGTTTAGGTTTAATTCACACTAACCACTAACACTAACAACTTCCTTCCCCTTTGCTAACATCCACGTTAACGCAGAGCAGACGCCCGCCCTTCCGATTACATGCCAAGGCCACCCGTGTCCAGGCGTTTCTCGCCCCACGAGGTCCCGACTGACAAAGACAGGTTCAAGAATCGAACCCCCTGTCATTGGCATTTTCGTGCTAGCTATTCACACTGTAATCGACGCCGCACGCTTATAATAATCCTAGTCCAGATTCAAGTGTGAATTAACATAGAAAACACAAGAGGACTCAAGCATACTTGAATCAATGGAATTGATTCAGTGGTATGTCTTGTCAATCAAAGACAAGAGCAAGCAATTATATGACAATCTGCCGCCACATCAAAAAACATACAAGTACAATATTTGTTGTCCATGCAATAAGCCACATGATGCAAGAATCCAAATTAGCAACACATTCTCTTAAGATCAAAACATATCTTAACATGTTTGCTTTCATTTCAAGAGCTATAACGTATGTAAAACATTCACCAAGTTAGCATACAAAATCGAGTGTTACATATATCATGTAGGTCTTCTAGGTATCCTCGTATAGGAATCAATATGCTAAACTTGTCACATAGCCTCGTCTTAAAGTGACACATTCTACTCCCACTATGCATCATACTCTTTTGAGGTACAATCCTCCTAAACCTATAGACTCCTCTCTTCACCATCTTGATTACATCATAGGATAACACTTATTTGCAATGTTTTTAATATAAAAAATATTTCAAAAAACATTCAAATGATCACAAAATACAAAATCGGGACATGAACATAATTTCATTTACTAGTTCTTTACACATGACTCTACATGATCATAGGTGTTGGAATTACCCTTTACCAATGGCCTTACTAATTTGGGGGCATCTTTTGCCTTTGTCAGGTGTTATTGTTTCATTTCTTACATGGTGTTCTTCCACATCCTAATTATGCTTATATTATATGTTATTTGTCTATATTTTTTGGACTAACAACCGTGGGTTATACATGGTTAGTTCTATATGCACCTATTGGCTACTCTGTCTATTTTCATCATTACACATTGGAATGTTTATTTTTATGTCTTATGTGTGTGGCCCTAGCCTTCTATATGTGTGTGCATGACATTATCATGTTGCTTGTTTTTGGCCTTAGTGTAGACACACAATCACGCACTTTGGGTAATTATCTAGTCCTGATTACATACTACTATTCATATGATTCCTAAGTAAGAAAAGTACTAATTAACCCATGTCTTTGGCCACCTTGCTTTACTTTCTATTATTATTTTTGGTCTTACACCCTTACTTGCTCAGTCTTCCTTTTTAGTCTTTGGCATTTGTCATCTTGGATACCTGTCACATCCCATTAATTCAGTTTGTTTTTTTGGGAGGATAAGTTGTAAAATGTTGAATGAATTACGAAGGCAAGACACTAAGCCTTGTCACATAACTATGTGTGCATCTGCACGCGCACATGTATATCATGAGAAGGATATACACATGTACTCGTAATTACACACACAACCGCGCAACAATGCTTATTGTCTAACGTCCGCAATACACTTAACATTTATAGCTTACCCTTGTTATTGGCTTAGAAGTAGAGCGTACTTACCTTGTTGTGTATGGTGTTTTCAAAGGCAATGTTGAAATGTTATTTGTTGTACTTGTTATTTATACATTTTTTTACACCATTTTATGTCGTGAATGCAATAGGATACTTACCCTATGAAAGTGATGATTTGAGGCAATTTGATACTTTCCTTTAATATAGTAATTGTTATTAATGTTTTGGTATATCTCACTTGCTAGAATTAATGGCTTGTAGGCAATGTCAAAATTATGCAATAACGATGCATTTTTGGTTATTCTTGTATCATCTCATTACCAAGAAATAATGATTGATGTGTTGATCGTAAAACTCTAGCTTGGGCTTAGCAAGTATTGAAATTTTGCAAGTTGTCACAATAATTCCTACTTGGAAAATTGATCATGACAATTGGACAGATTGTTATTGGTCACTATCCGATTATATATTTATGACTAAGCCCTTAAAGTGAATCAGGTAATGGTGCCTGTACGGAAACAAGAATGGTACAAAGCCATGAGATAGGGCATTTAATTGATTGGGAATTTTAATGGCCCTAGGGTATATTTTTTAATGTTATTGCAAATATGGTAATGTCTTATTGCTTTAAACTAAGTTCTTTAGACCTCATCATGACAAGTTGTGAAAGGATATATATATATATATATATATATATATATATAATGGATACAAAAGGAATGTCATACTATGGTACTTCATAACCATTATTTATAATTTGGGATTGGTAATTATATGGTCAAATCAACCTCACCATGTTTAAGGTTGAAGGTTTGATTATTTGATAATAATGATGGCTTAAAATGGGCGTTAAACCATGCAGAACATTGATATATATATAACGGATACAAAAGGAATTTCATACTATGGTACTTCATAACCATTGTTTATAATTTGGGATTGGTAATTATATGGTCAAATCAACCTCACCATGTTTAAGGTTCAAGGTTTGATTATTTGATAATAATGATGGCTTAAAATGGGTAGTTAAACCATGCAGTAACATTGATATTCTTAATTGTTTGAGTTAACCTTGATCTATGACCGATCGACTTAAGGACCTCTATGCAAGTATTTGGTTCAATCATTATTAGTATTCATGTTGTTTGGTTAAGGCCGAATAGCCATGCAAATCAAGGAGATTTAATATATTTTTAACTCCGCTAAGTTTAGAGGGCAAGAAGCTCATTAGGCGGTGGCAAAGTCTCCAAAGCCCTTACATGGCTCGATATAAATGAAATGTATTAATGCACATTCAACTCCCTCGAGAGTAGTGAAGCTTATCCAAGAAGCTACTACCTTTGCATGTAAATATGGTTGATCACTTTGGTCATTTTTGCGAAGCTCGGTTAAGGAGTTGTGTAGGTAAGTTCCTCTGTGAGGTTTGAGAAGCTATCTGTAGTAGAGAAACTTAGGTATTTAGACAAAAGGGATCAAGAACGTTATCGAGTTCTGAGAATTGGAGACGCCTTCTCGGTTTAAGTTGTGTTAATAAACTTTGTGGGAAGAAAGTGTGGAAACCCTTTATCACTTGGCATGGAATATCGATTCTCATCTTGCCCTTTTATTTTGAGAATATTGAGTAGAGTTTGGATTATTTATTTGTCATATTTGTGTGTATTTTGAAAACTAAAAAATGTGGAAATAAAGTGATTTGAACATTTTATTTATTGGGTGCTAATACCAATTTATAAAGGGAGTTATGAAGTGTGTTGATTTATCTCCATTAGCACGAATTAGTAATCCTTATTTACTCAGATTTGAAATAGGTTGAATGGGGTTTGAACATTCAGTTTGGTAATGGACGATGTATCCTATTCATGTTGTGATTTTTAACCTACTCGGCAAGTGGGTAGCGAGGGTGTTAGATTCCCCCAATTTTTTGTGGGATTTAGAACACCTTTGGGGTTGGGTATGGGTTATAATATTCCAACCTAGGTCAAACTACAAGTTTGATCATAAATGGACGACTCATGTGGATTTTTTTCATATTTTTGAGCTTAGATAAATCCTTATTCCATATGACTAGGTAAAATCAAATCATCTCTCAATAGGCCATTATAATGAATGGTTGGATGATGAGGATAGACACTCCTATGTTCGTTATTAGTTGTGGTTGATGTGCTTTAGCTCAATATGAGTTATGGATAGTGTTTTAAGGATTGGATTTAATACGAGCACTTTCTATTAACTGGTTTCATGTGTGTAAAGACTATCCTATCAAATAAATTAAAAAAAGGATGTGTATTATGTTCATATATGTTAAGATGTATGATTACGCACTCTTATGGGACTATGACTCCATAGACTTCAAGGTTGTCCTCACTAGGAGAGAGAATTATATAAGATAAAGTAGCTATATGGATTATTTACTATGATAGTCAAAATTATGATGTCTAGAATATACACTATCATGAGCATTTGATTGATTCATGGGTCTAATTGTGCCCATTAGGGTCTGCATGATGAGTTATAAATCTTCCGTGGCTTTCTCAAATAACCATATTGTTAGAGTTAGGAAATTCTAGAGTTGGTATTGGCATAAGAAAGTGAAAAACTTAATCTTAATGGAAAGGGTCTAGTTTCCCGAATTCACCGTAATGACACTTTTATGAAGGACATACTTGGGAAGTCTTGAATATTTATTTAATGAATTATTATGTACGCTTAGTGAGAATATTGAGGTATATACTTAGGTTCACTTCATCTATTTGGTTATTATGACTTGTTTAGAATTTGATTATATAATTGAGTTTGAAATAATCCTTACTATATTCACTCTTTTGAAATAAAAACCATGATAAGAATTGACATTCCATGTCGGTTCATATTGAGTTGACCATGTACAACTACTATTCCAGTTGTAGGTTTGGTGGGAATTCTTCGAGATGATGGAGGAAAAGGATTACTTGACTTCTATGATTATTCTACATCTATGAAAAGAATGTTCTAACTTTTGTTCGTGAATGTAAAAGAACTGTTTGTCAATGCTAAAACAACAAGCCTATTGTAATGTTGACCATCTCTAAGGGTCACATGTGGCTTGCATTAATAAATATCAATTGTTAATATATAAATATATATTACAGATCATTATGAGTATGATTGAAAGTGTTATGGTATTACTATTAAGTCAATGAATTATTTATCGTGGTTGTGTATTAACAATATATAATTGTGTTGTTATTTAAATAAGCAAAGTATTTATCATAGATGGATAGTTAGGAAGATATCATAACAACTTGATATTTAGTTATTACTTCAAGAGGAATAAAGCAAATATAAGGGTAATATAATATGATATCTAGCAATAATAGGTATGTTAATCGGTTGTTAATAAAATCCTTATATAATGTAGATGATGTACAATGGTTGTAAATATGATAAATTAGAACAACTCATTGTTGCTTTTTAAGTTGCAGCAAACTTATGATTTCACTTAACAAATAAAGGATAATCATAACAACAATCCTATAACCGTCCAACTTAGGTAAGGAAGATGATATAACCTTAATGGTATGTTGAACCATTAGGATACTATCTCGCTTTGCCTTGAAGGCTTCAACTTACACATCTAAAGTTTAAGTTGTATCATCATATAAATATACCCGATCCCAGTGAAAAGGAAGATACATCGATATATGCCATGAAACTAGCAAGATAATGTACAAGAATTAGAGTATAATTGATGCTAAATAAGATGTACTAAATTAGTTATATGGATGAAACATTGCAAAATAGGTTGTTATCTCATAACAATAGTGACGTATAATTTCAAGATTAAATATCAACATAGTCGATCAACTACGTCCAATACGGAACATAGTACAAAGGTACCTTGTATTCACACAAGTTAGGTACATAGGTATAATGGGTATTGTTAAAGATAAATTAAGTATATAAAATGATGTCAAGGCTTGTACTTGACTAAGTAAATAAATATAGTTAACACTCACATGGAAGCGGTACATATGCATGTAATAACCGAGATCATTGCATACCCCTAATGTGGTTTAGATATCGTAGTGAACCTAGTTAACCTACTCTTAGGAAGAAGGTTTACATTTTAGTAAATAAATAAACTAAATTGGTTAACTATTAACTAATACATAATTCACAAAACCGAATCCCAATAGTATGAATGAGACGATTGTGCGGTGAATGGAGGGACAAGTTTCATGTGACTAGTGTGTAGTCACGAAACTAGGCTAGCTAGCGTGATGCCCTAAAACTATGGCCATAGTATTGCAAGCACGGTGATTGTATTTTCTTATCACCATTTCTTCTATGTTATGTTCAGGAGGCTACACTAAGAAGATACACATTCTCTTGAACCTTTAAAAGGTATAACCAAATGATATATTGGGTATATTAGCTCGGGAGGAGCATTTAAGGGGATCGAGTAGGATCTAAACCCTTGCAGTTGCACATGGTTATCATAGCTTGTCTGGTTGGATTCTGAACATTAATTAATGTTGGATTAATCTATTGTAAGTAGTTAATCATTAAAGGCATCAATATAATTAACTAATGCTAAAATAATTCAATGAGCATTGTAAATGATGTTACTCATTTCAGTGTATGATAACATAAGGGATTCATAACTCTTGTGTAAGTTGGAATTTAATCAATGTTTGTTAAATTCATTGAAGGCATTAATCGTAGCTAATGAGAAAAAATAAAAAATTCCCTAATTTTGATGAAGTAAAAAGTGGTGTTACAACACCAGCGCCTAGCCAGGATGTTAGTGCTAGGCACCCTCATCCCCTTTGGGCGCCCCTGTCCTCTTTGTACTTTACTCATACTTTTGGGTCCTTTCTAGCCATTTGAGCACCTTATCTTTTTGGTAGTCGACCTTTTTGGGGTTAATTACAAAATTCAAGTAAATCAATCATATAAATATTAAGTTATGTGATCATAATAAAGGAACAAGCACTAAGCAATATCTATCACCACCTAAGGTTGCATCCATCAAGGCATCTAAGAGCTCCATTGTATCCATATAGCTCAATAACAAGGGACACAGGGGTTGGTTTTCTGCATAACACTTCATATGAGGGAATTTCATTCTATTCCATGCACACATTTACTACATTCTACATCTAGCTACTTGCTCGCTATCCAAGTGCGACTGACACAAGAGCAACCTAGGGCATAATTCCACACATACACATAGAACTATATTGGGTCTGATATGTAGAACAACGCTCATTCGTAAGTTCACCATTGTGACAATTGAGGATAGCACGACCCCTCATTTTACATCTTTCTTTTTTAGGATTTGATGTCTATTTGAGGGTTTTGCATGTTCATACTTTATTGTAGGTTTACAATGACCTCGGACGATCTTAGTGCGACCTCAGAGAAATCAAAGGTGACTAAATTTGAACACCTCATGCGACACCTCGAGGAGGTTTTCGAGCATTTCGCAAACCTGGTGCCCATAAACAAATCCAAGGCACCCGCAGGTGCCCCCATCCCTCTCCAGGTGCCCTAGTCTAGCCTATTCCTCAAGTTATGCATTTTCTTTGCTCTAGTGCGACAATTTGTGCTTCGTATTTTCTAATTTTCTAACTCGTGCATTCTCCATAACTTTACGAACCAACTAAGGATTTCTACCCTCTCTTTGCAATTAGGGTTTCATTATTTATTTCTTAATTACTTGAGTATTCATTGTTGTACTTAATTGTTATTCATTTATTGCTATTATAGCATTTATATTAGGCTCTTATTTACATATTTAGCTTAATGGTCATATTGTTGAGCATCTTGAAGATCTAGACTTGCTCTTACATGTTGCTCATGAGGAGGCCACCAATCTGGCATAGCTTGTTGCTTCGCTACCATCACCACTTCCATTGTTACTCGACCACCTGCTTCTACTCTTCGCCCATTTCAACCATCCCCATTTCATTGAATAGCTCATTCATCAACACACACTTGGGCGGGCATTACACTCATTCCTTCCCTATCATCAATACCTATCTCATATTCACATCGTTTCACACCTATATTTTAGCATATACATCTTCACATGCCATCGTATCGACATTTCCCTATGATGTTCTCTTGTGCTATGGTTCACACTTGATATTGTTGAGGGAATCCTATATACATGAACCTCACACTCTGCATTGTCGACAATACACATCACATCTTCACACATCATACACTTTTCTACATATACAATCTTCCATCTATTCTACATCATCTGCACTTTGTGCTTTATACACCTATACATAGTACACATTCTACACACTACATCATTATACAATCTACACACCTTGCATTACACATTATACTATTATACTTACACACCCTACATTCCACATTACATGTTTCATGCATCACACACCAATGAAATATTCTTCACTTACTACACACATCACACATTTTACTCATCCACTTATACACTTTGCACTCACTACTGACGATGCACCCTAGTCTAATGATTCATACTCGATTGCTGAGGGTCTCATTCAAAATTGAACCTTGCCTCATCACATTTATATCATTTTATACTTTAATCTTCACAATTAACCTTTTTTATCACACTATGCAATATTTTTAGCCACCACCTTCTTCACACATATTGAGATATACGCTCTTAGGCTACATCATCACCCCTTTCTAGCATCTTATCCATGCATTTCGTGATATACGCTTTGTGCTACATCATCATGCTTTCTAGCATCTTATCCATACATCTCGTGATATACACTTTGTGCTACATCATCATGTTTTCCACTAGCATCATGTTCATCTATTTTGTGATATACGCCTTGTGCTACATCATCACATGTATTAGCATCTTACTCACCCATCTAGTGATATACGATTTAGGCTAAATCATCACACAACACTCATTCCCTATGTCACATACAATATCATCAACGCATTACCATTCCAAAATCATCACTCTATTCATCAACCCATTTCTACATACAACACATTTCAAACCATTTCTCAATGATGCACTTTTTTGAGTTCATTCTTGACTATTGAGGGGGCATAAATAAATGAACCTCATTGCATACATACACATCCACTCGGGAGGCACACTGCTCCTATCATTCACACTGCATTCCATTCCATATCATCCACATCATACTACATATCTTGGTTGCACTTAGTCTTGCTTACATTTACTTGTTACATGCTCACTTTATTACACATGCTAGATAGATATCTTGTATGTCATTATCTTTTCATACACACATGCACATTCACTTACTTTCTAGTTGTGATCGTAGATTTTATAGATCCATTACAAGCATGGATGTTTGGTGTAGTACCTCGTACCAATCCCACAACGGTTCCTAGGGGTATCAACGTTCATACACCACATGTGTTATTGTTTCATTTTGTTTTATAACACATCACTTTATCATATTATACATGCCTTGCCATACTTTTTAATCTTTCTAACATGTTAACGGGTGCTTCATGTGCAACATTTGTTATGTAGGGCTATTTTCTTCCATGGTTATCTGTTACATGGCTTGTCATTTTTTGCACTTTGTTTTCTCTTGTTTATGGGATTTTCCCTTTGTCTTGTGTGCACACTTGTCTTCTTGCGCCACTACGGCCTTGATTTTATTACGACATCATGAGTGGTGTCTCATGTTTACAACCCACTTATCATGGTCTACATTGTCTTCTCCTTACGTCTTAGATTATACATTGTCTATGTAGCTTACATTTCATCTTTTACATGAGTGTTTGTCTTTACTTATACTAACACTTATTTTCTGAGCCACTTGTTTGTGTGTGTCTTGGTTTCTACCAAGCACATTCAATTCCCCCTATAGGACACAATTCAACACAGTGGTCGGTCCTCTTTTGGGCCGCATACTCTTTTAGCAATGTCGCACGCACCCCAAATGAGGGGACATCATTTGGATGAATCACCACACCGTATAATGTTATACACGCCACGTGACTCGTACAACACAATTTTCGATTTTGGACAGGATCAGAATCATACTTGGGTCCTTAACATTGCAGCCTTTCCTGGATGCTTGAAACTAGGGGCAATACAACAGCCTTTCTTGGATACCTGAAACCAGAGGGGAGTTATAAAACAATTGGTAGTTCAACACAGTCTATAAAACTCCATACACAATGATTTTACAAGGTGGATAGTCTTTAGCACATGTGTTTATATACACCATTTGCAGTGGTGTTCTACACATTGGGAAATAGTTAAAGGTTGGAGGATGACACCAAACTATTCTCCCTACACTTCTTCCATTTCATTGGCGTGAGATCGCCTAAAAAAATCGTGCATCGACATCATCTACAGGATCCTTTCTACACTCTTTCCTCATCACGGATCAAGTGCACATGTTCCTTTTTCACACTTTCAACATTTTTACATACTTATTTACATACTTTTCTTACACACTTTTATCATGTACAGGTGTATTTGACTACTTGTCGACTTCTCTTTTATAGGTTCGTTCATATGGGAAGTAGTAGTCAACATCAACATCATCAACAACATCACACACATCAACATCGACATCAACAACATGTACATCGCGACATCTACACATACGCTTCCACCCTGGGTTCATTTTCATCATCACTTTTTACACTTTCTCCTCCTTAGCATCCACGCTTCACATTTTTAGCACTCCACGCTTTGTCTAGTCCCTCGGCACGCTTTCTACATCGATCTACATGGTTATCATGTACACATATCTATCTACTTTATGTTACCGAGCTTTCGCTCACCAACATAAACTAGGGGCAAATGTAGACACATAATCAAGCACTTTGGGTAATTATCTAGTCCTGATCGCATACTTCTATTCATATGATTCCTAAGTAAGAAAATTACTAACTAACCCATGTCTTTGGCTACCTTGCTTTAATTTCTATTGTTTTTTTGGTCTTACACCCTTACTTGCTCGGTCGACTTTTTAGTCTTTGGAATTTGTCATCTTGGACACCATCACCCACCTAGGACACCAATGTGAGCCACCCTCGTCCCCTCTAGGTGCCTTTGTCCTCTTTGTACTTTATTCACACTTTTTGGGTCCTTTCTAGTCATTTGATCATCTTATGTTTTTGATAGTCAACCTTTTGGGGTTAATTACAAAATTCAATCAAAATAATCATATAAATATAAAGTTACGTGTTCATAATAAAGGACCAAACACCAAGCACTATCTATCACCACCTAAGGTTGCATCCATCAAGGCATCTAAGAGCTCCATCGCATCCATCTAGTTCCATAAGAAGGGACGGAAAAGGGCTGGTCATCTACATCACACTTCATAGGAGGGAATTTCATTCTATTCCATGTACACATTTACTACATTCTACATCTAGCTATTTGCTCGCTATCCAAGTGTGACTTGCACAAGAGCAACCTAGGGCACAATTCCACACACACACAAAACTACATTGGGTCTGAGATGTAGTGCAACACTTAGTTGTAATATCACCATTATGATAACTAAGGACAGTTCGACCCCTCATTTTGCATCTTTCTTTTTAGGATTTGATGTCTATTTGAGGTTTTTGCTTGTTCATACTTTATTGTAAGTTTATAGTGACCTCGGCGATCTTGGTGTGACCTCGGAGTGACTAAAGGTGAACACCTTGCAATACCTCAAAAGATGTTTTCTGAGCATTTCCGTAGACCCAGGCACCCCAGTTCAACTTGTTCTTCCATTTCTGCTTTTTTTTGTGCTCAAGTGCGACAGTTTGTGCTTCATATTTTCCATTTTTCCAACTATCCATTCTCCATAACTCTGCAAACCACATAAGGATTTATACCCTCTCTTTGCAATTATGGTTTCATTATTTATTGCTTAATTGCTTGAGTATTCATTGTTGTACTTAATTGTTATTCATTTACTGTTGCTATAATATTCTGATTAGGCTCTTATTTACATATTTAGCTTAATCACTCAGTTTCCTTTTCTTGTGTGTCCATCTAGCCCTTGTTTATGTGTGTCAAACTATTATGTCTCTTGTATGCAGCCCTTAGCCTTCTCTATGGCATCATGTTTGACATTGATTTCCATATGTGTATGTTTATGTGCTTTTATGCTTGTATACTTGCATGCTTGGTGTTTATGTTATTTCTTTGTGGCATGATTTATATCATGCACTCTCTTGTAGGACCAGTTCAACATGTTCACCATCTACAATTATCCTCTATGTGGTCCAAAATGATTATATATTATATCTAACATGGGCACACTTCAATTTTTTTAAGATGAGCGAGCTACAATCTATCTCACTCACCTCAAAAGAGGTGGAATTCAATGGGGTTGTCACAAGAATATCAAAGTGCATTTTAAGCACACGAGATAGATTATAGATTACAAAATGTGATGGAATAAGCTATAGGGCCACAGTACATGAAAATATAAAAACCATTCACAAAAATTCAATGTGGACAAAATTGTCCAACAAAGGACATAATTGTTTAATAAAGGATATAACCATTTGAAGTTATTGTCTTAATGGATGGTACAATCCTACACAACTTTTGTCATCCAATTTAAGAATTTTTAAGAAAATACTTTTTTCATGTCTTTAGTATAGGTTCAAGGATAAATACACAATTTAAGTATATAATCCACTATGTTTTGGTATAGAATGTGGGGGTACGATGACAATTTCAATCTAACATCGTTACACATTTTTTATTTAGCATGCATTTGCATTATCACATTGGCATAGTATGGTCACGAGCATGAGCATCATTGTTTTTGCATTTTCGTAGTTTTTAAGCACAATTGAAATGCATGGTGGCAACATGAACTTATACTTAATTACCTTTTGAATTTTCACAACTTTACACATGTTGGATCTAGATCCATCTACACTAGTGTGGTTCCATGAGTGGATGATTTTAATTTGGATGTAGTGACATCTAAGAGCACCATTCTCCGACTCTATTTTGAAGTTGTTACGCTAAGTGACATACAATATTATTTTTTTATTCATTCGATTAGGTAACCCTTGATATACTCTAGTTATTTCGGTGTTGGGACACTCAAGTCCCTCTTGGTTCACACTACTGATTGGGAATGATTACCCCATCCCCATTGGTGTAATTTCAACCCCCTCTCAAATTACTTTAACGAAAAGCTCATACATTCGCAAGGCAAACAAGTGTACTCCTTCAATGCTTTGTTTACTTTCAAATTTCAAGTTTTATGTTTAATTTCAATTTAGAGGTAAGGTTCAATTATTTTTATATAGATGTTGAGTACACTTTATGTTGCAAGTTTCACTTCGGGATCTTACAACCACTCAAGCATCTCGAGAAATCAAACATATCAATAAAATATAGAGTGTGTTTACACACTCGAATATATTTTCCTTTTAAAAATGAACTTCGTTTCCTAGATTTAAGGGGGAAATGTAAACACTCAATTTTGATAAGTTATCACTTGATAATATCACTATTGGATTAATTCCTTAAGTAGTGACTTGTGCACATATTCCAAGCCTAATTTCTATATCTTAACCTATCTTTAGTCTTATTGTAAATCTTTCTCTTCTCATTGCCTTGCTTAGTCATCTATAGAAATGTTCACATTATTCATAAGTAGTCCACTCATCCTAATTGTCATGCACAAAAATGTACAACTCAGTATATTCCTCCTAGACCAAACCCATCCAACAATTTGGTTTTAGGAATAACAATCCTATCCAAAGCCACCCAATAATTGATTTCTTAATTTGGGTAACTTTACAGTTAGTTTTTCCAATATGGGCTAGTCTTAATGTGAAATTACATCCAAGAAATCATATATATGCAAGTCTAATGCACTCATTTACACACTTAACACTTTAAGAGCACCCCTTGTAAATATTTATCATGTCTTGTGAAATGCTCTCTTAAAGTTTCGTAAAGTAGCAAAAAAACATTAGGAACAACCCTCACACAAGTCTAAAGCACTCCAAACTAGATTCAAAAGTAAGCTTCCTAAATCAAAATACCTTAAAGACAAGTCAAGCACAAGTAATATAATTCATTACAAAACATTATCAAGTAATTGGGTGATTGAATATAGTTATATCATGTACTATTATGTCACATCTCTAGGTGAAGAACTACATGTAGCTTGAGGTCTCTTTGGAGTAGTGTCAATGTAGGTAGTGTATAGATTACACTTTAACCCAACTATTAAGGGTATTAAGACAAGTTGGTTGATTTAAGAGGTTTTCCCACATTGTCGAGACCTAATATCTCATAATAAATCATATACCGCTTTACTCATGAAGGTTCAAAAATTTATAGATCATTGTTTTTGCATACCCATACAAAACTATCTAACATGATGAAACCACCAAATTCTTTAGTCCAAAGAGAACGGTTTTGTCCTTATGTACAATATATTTATAGAATAATAGATGAAGCATCTATAGAAGAATTTCAAATAGTTCATCCCTCTATCACACCCAAATAGGCAATGAGCTAAGAGTACTCATCTTCTCATGTTTTATTGTAGACACAAAATCACGCACTTTGGGTAATTATCTAGTCCTAATTACATACTACTATTTGTATGATTCCTAAGTAAGAAAAGTATTAATTAACCCATGTCTTTGGCCATCTTTGCTTTCTTTATGTTGCCACTTTTGGTCTTACACTCTTTCTAGCTCAGTTTGTCTTTTCATACCTCAACATTTATCATCTTGGACACCAACGCCCAACCGGGATGCGGCGTCGGCGCCCCATCCCCTCGGGTGCCCCTGACCTCTTTGTATTTTACTCACATATTTTGGGTCCTTTTTATCCGTTTGAGCATCTTATCTCTTTGGTAGTTAGTCTTTTGGGGTTAATTGCGAAATTCAATCAAGGGAATCATATAAATATAAATTTATGGGATCATAATAAAGTACCAAGCACTAAGCATTAATTATCACCACCTAAGGTTGCAATCAAAGGATATTTAAGAGCATTCAAACATCCATTCTAGTACCCATTCAAGGAAAAGGGTCTACATTATTCTGCATACACTTCATAGGAGGGTATTCTATTCTATTCCATGCACACATATGTTACACTTCTTTACATCCAACTACTTTTATCGCTATCAAGTATGACACACATAAGAGCCACCTAGGGCACAATTCCACAAACACACATAAAACTACATTGGGTCTAAAATGTAGTACAACGCTCAGTCGTAAGATCACTTGTTTGACAACTGAGGACAATTTAAACCCTCATTTGCATATTTTTTTAGGATATGATGTTTATTTGAGGGTTTTACATGTTGCGACCTTAGCAAACATTGTGTGACATACTAACAACCAAAGGTAAAGGACAACAAACACCTTGCTCAGTCAATGATGGTTTTCTAAGCATTTTTGCGATCACAGTGCCCGCAAGTGCCCCTACCCTCTTTGGATGCATGTGTCTAGCGCGTTTCTCCATATCTACATTTTTCGAGCTTTTTGTGACAATCTATGCTTCGGATTTTCCAGTTTTCCAACTCTATGCACTTTCAGGATTTTGAGAATCAACTAATTTTTTTATATCCTCTTTGCACTTAGGGTTTCATATTATCTAGCTTAGTTTACTTGGGTTAATTTATGTAATTAATTGATTATGCATTTACTACTACAACAAGAATTAGATTAAGCGTTTTCATAACATATTCATTCATATTTTGCTTAATCATTTTGGTAAACCCATCGATCGAATCCACCTTCTTTCTTAGGGTTTCTTCTTCTTATGCCTGTCATCTGTAGTGGTCGTTTTAGATCTTTTGAGTATCTTGAGCTTCCTTTATCTTCCCGTAAGGTCTCTAAATTAATCTTTGAGGTTTCTACATCAATGACTGCAATTGAAAACCCCTTTGCCAACTCTCGCAATGTTCCTCTTAATGAACTCGAAACATCTGATAATGAACAATCATATGATGAGGATACCAATGTCAATCAAGAAAAATTAGACAAACTCACAAATTTTCGACAAGCTTTGCGTGATAATCCTACACATCTTCCACATATTCTCTATGCTTTGATTATTGCTAAAAATACTCGTGATGCTACTTCAGTGCCTCTTGTAGGTTCTTCCTCGGCTATCATGGCCTCTATTCCACCCCTTCATATTCCAGCTTCCATTCCTACTACTACCACCCCCATTAATCACCCTAATTCTCCCAATACGCAACTTGGATCTTCTTCAAATACTCCTAATTTAACTTCTTTATATCAGGATCTGCAGACACAAATTCGTCAACTTCAATTGGCTACTTCTCGAGCATCACCATCTTTGGATTCCATTGCACTCCTTCACACCCCTTTCACACCCGTTATCTCCACTTATTCATTTCCTCTCAATTTCGTCACCCCTAAGCTGCCCACTTTCAAAGGCCATGACGATCCTCAAGAACATCTTCAATCTTTTCATGTAGCATGCCTAGACTATGTGGATGACCATACTTTACTTGCAAAGCTTTTTCCTCATAGTCTCCAAGATTATGTGATGCATTGGTTCTATGACCTACTTATCCACTTAGTAACATATTTTACGCATCTAGTCAATGCTTTTCTCACTCATTTCTCTATCAATATCGGCTCTAAGATCTCATATGCTCAACTTGCTCAACTTAAACAAGGATCTAATGAACATCTAGTGGATTATGTCTTGTGATATAAAAATAACCTAGCTAAGATGTCTAATGTGCTTGCAGACTCTGAACTTCAAGACCTATTTATTCAAATTTTATTGTCGCCTCTCTAGGAGAGTGTTCTCTTTGAGACATCTCCATCATTTGATCAACTATGTCATACTCTTAAGCTTCACGAAACTAAGCTCTTATCTATAGGTAAGATTAAGTATCAAGAACAAGCTTCATCTTCTACGTGATTTCAAAGTAAATCAACTTTCAAGTCATCAACCAAACCTACTATTGTCAATGTTGTATCTAATACTAAAGAGATTTAATGGAAACCACCTAAGCGAACATACACAAAGTTAACTATCGCTCCACATATTCTACTACCGTAACTTGTTGAAAGCAATCTTATCACACTTCCTCCACCACTTAATTTAGATCCATCTCGTCCTAAAGGTCGTAATTATGATGAAAACTCATATATGACTATCATCAATGTGTAGTACATTCTAAAAATCATTGTTTTAAGCTTCACAACTTCATTCAAGATCGACTAATAACAATGTTATTGAGCTTCTAGAGCCTACGGATTCTACACCTATCAATGAAAATCATAAGCTCAAGATATTCAACAATCCTCTTCCAAAACATGACAAAAAAATGGTTGATTCCTCAACTAATCATACATATCACACAATGCCTCCTCTTGCATCGAGGGCTCTTGATTTCCTAGTTGCTCATGCTGATATTTCTCCACCAATTATTTATTTCTTCAATCATGATCATCATGCTACATTCTCTTTTGATCACTTGCACATTAGTGCTTCTATCGGATCCATTTCTATCAATAACACTAAAGTTGATCCATCATGGCGCATCAATGTGTGTTCTATTGTACTTCTTGTTGCTATTGGCTATCCACTCTCATAAATTTCATATCTAATCCCTAACTCATATGGGGTTGTCAAGCTTCAAGTCACATGCGTGGTCCTCTCACCATGTTTGTACCTTTTCTTGTGGCACCAATAATTCAAGGGTGTGACATGCTCTTAGGCCTCAATTGGATTCACAGATCTCAGTCTATCATATCCATGAATCACTTGTGTCTAAAATTCATTCACAACAACCAATTCATCTCTATCAATGGTGTTCCACCATCCACTCCATGGCCGCAACCTCCTCTTGAGGTTTTCATTGCATCAACTAGAGCATCTAGGTCCCCACGACCTATCGAAACTAAAGCACAAACTACTCCTAGCTCACATATTTGCACATGACCTATGCGGTCTCATCGATCTGTTAGTCCATCACATCAAGTATAGGTCCATCACTAGGACAACTCCTTCATCTAGGCATACTTCACCACCTCATTTCACTTCACATAGGTTTCCATCACCTCTGCGTTTTACTTCACATAGGTGTTCATCACCTCTATGTTTTGCTTCACATAGGTGTCCATCACCTCGCGCTCATTTTTACGTAAGCATCCATCACCTCTGCAGTATACTCATCGGTCGCATGCATATAGGATTCATTCACTGCACAACATCTATCTCATATACCACCACTCTTAGAGCATGATCACATGCCTTTATCTCCACAAGCATCGAATGGAGGACCCTCGTCTTTCACTTTTATCAGATAACACATTCATCATCACACACTTGGGGGGCATCACACTATTTATTTCTCCCCCACTGTGGTAACACACGTCTTATTCTCTCATCACTTCACATCTAGTCTCCCACATACAACATACATATCTTGATACACACTTGTATCGTCATTTACTGATGACACACTCTCGTGTTATGGTCCACACTTGAATGCTAAGGGCATACTACATATATGAACCACCCACACCGCACTATATGCTACACTACACACTACGTGCTTCATACATCGTGCACTTATCACATCTATTTCTCACAACATCTACTCTATGCATTCATGATATATATTCTTGACATCCACTTCTTCGTGTTGCACTCATTACCTTATGACGCACTCTAGTTCCGTGGTTCACACTTGATTGCTAAGGGTTACATCTAAAATGAACCCCACCACACTCACTCACTCATACATTCTCTACACTATATGCTTTATCAATCATATCTTTCTAGAGCACAAATCAAAGCATTTCTCGATGACGCACTCTCTTTAACAATTCATTCTTGATTCTTTGAGGGGGCATATATAAATGAACCTCATCACATACATACACATCTATACTCACTCAGGGGGCACACAACTCCTATCAGTCACTCTGCATTTCATTTTGTGTCACCCACAACATGTTGCATATCTTGGTTGCATTTACTCTTACTTACATTTATGCTTACATGTTCACTTTATTACACATGCTAGGTAGATATCTTGTATGTTATTATATTTTTCCATACACACATGCACGTTCACTTGATTTCTAGTCGTGATCACAAATTCTACAGATCCATACACACATCACAAATGCTTGTCATAATACCTATTATCAGTCCTATAATGGCTCTGGGGCATCCACTTTCATACACTACATGTGATATTGTCTCATTTTGTTTTATAGCACATTATTATAGGATTATATACGTCTTGACATACCTTTTATATTTTTAACATGATAACACGTACTTCATGTGCAAAATTTGTCTTGCGTAGTCTATTTGCCACCATGGTTATCTTTTACATTGCTTGTTCTATTGTCAATATTTGCACATTGTTTGCGGGCTTTGCCTTTTATCTTGTGTGCACACTTGTCTACTTTTGGCCCGATTAGCCTAGTTTTGTCTTGCGACATCGTGCGTGATGTCCCATGTCTTAAACCCGCTTTTCACGGTTTACATTATCTTCTTGAGTGTGTCTTCTTGCGTCTTAGATTACACATTCTCTGCTTATTTTCTAGCTTGCATTTTACATGCATGTTTTCTTGTACTAACACCTATCTCCTAGCCATGCGTTTTTTGTGTTCCTTGGTTTCTACCAAGAAACTCCCTCCCCCCGTAGGGAACACTTTCAACACAAGCGGTCTGGTCCTCCTTTGGGCTACCTTCTCCTCAGTGACACCACTGGCACCCCAAACGAGGGGGGATTAATTTGGGTGAATCAGTCAACCTATACAACAATTCACAACCACAGTTCAACATGACACAATACCGGTACAACACAATCATCAACATAGGACATGGATCAGATCCGACTTTAGTCCTTGAAAAAACATAGACACCGGTGCTCGAGACCGTACACTAGTGCCTAGGCACCCCCGACCCTTCCTAGACATCTATGACCAGGGGGTAGTTACACATAATTCTTCAGTGTGGCACAGTCTACAACACTCCACACAACGGATTTTACAAGGGTTAGTCCTTAGCACACAACATACATAATTTTTATTTTTCGGCATTGGGTGAAAATGGTGAACCGAATGAATTTTTACACACCATATGCAGTGGTGTTACACATTGTGGGAAGTTGTTAAAGGTTGGAGGATGACACCAGACTTTTCTCCTTACACTTCTTCCAGATCATTGGTGTGAGATCACCCAAAAACTCAGTGCCAACACAACTAACATGAGATCGGACAAAAACTTTGTCTTGTACAACATATACAAGATCCTTTCTACACTCTTTCCTTATCATGGATCAGGTTCACATGTTCCTTTTTCACATGTTTTATTTTACATACTTATTTGCATGATTTTTACACATATACATGTGTATTTGACTATTTTTTTGTTCTTCTCTTTTACAGGTCCATCTCGTATGGGAAGTGGTAGTCAACATCATTCATCACCATCCTACATCAACAAAAACATCAAAAACATCAAGCAGACAAGCATAGACATCAACAAAAGGCACATTGATGACATCTACAATGTGCGTTGTTGCCCTAGGATCATTATCTCACCATTTTTGCACTTTCTCATCTTTAGTCTCCACGCTCCATCTTTTTATCACTCCATGCTTTTCCTTGTCTCTTGACACATTTCTCACCATCGATCTACATGGTTATCAAGTACACATCTCTTATCTACTTTATGTTATCGAGATTTCACTCAACAACATAAAGTGGGGGAAAATGTAGACACAAAATCATGCACTTTGGGTAATTATCTAGTCCTGATTACATACTACTATTCGTATGATTCCTAAGTAAGAAAAGTACTAATTAACCCATGTCTTTAGCCATCTTTTATTTCTTTCTGTTGCCACTTTTGGTCTTACACTCTTTCTAACTTAGTATGTCTTTTCACACCTTGGCATTTATCATCCTAGACACCAAAGCCAGCCTAGGATGCCGGCGTCGACGCCTCCATCCCCTTTGGGTGCCCTTGACCTCTTTGTACTTTGTTCACATCTTTTGGGTCCTTTCTAGTTGTTTAAGCATCTTATCTTTTTGGTAGTCATACTTTTGGGGTTAATTACGAAATTCAATCAAGGGAATCATATAAATATAAAGTTATGTGATCATAATAAAGGACCAAACACTAAACATTAGCTATCACCACCTAAGGTTGCATCCAAAGGCTATTTAAGAGCATTCAAGCATCCATTCTAACATCCATTCAAGGGCAAGGGACTGCATTATTTTGCATACACTTCATAGGAGGGGAGTCTATTCTATTCCATGCACACATCTATTACATTTCTTTACATCTAGCTACTTTGTTCGCTATCAAGTGCGACACACACAAGAGCCACCTAGGGCACGATTCCACACACACACATAGAACTACATTGGGTCTGAAATGTAGTGCAAAATTCGGTCGTAAGATCACCCTTTTGATAGTGAGGGCAACCCGATCCCTCATTGCATCTTTCTTTTTTAGGATTTTATGTCTCTTTGAGGGTTTTGCAGGTCATTTTTTCAATGTAGGTTTCCAGCGACCTTAGAAAACATTTTGCAACGTAATAACAACTAAAGGTGAAGGAAAATGAACACCTTGCGACCATTCAAAGATGGTTTTGAGCATTTTCGTGATCACCAACGCCCATTTGCTAGTATGCGGCTCTTGCAGCACCTTTGCCCCTCTCTGGGTGCCCCAAGTGTATTCCTCCGGATCTAATTTTTTTTGAGCTTTGTTGCAATAGTCTGTGCTTTGGATTTTCCAGTTTTCCAGCTCTATGCACTTTCGGGATTTCTGCAAATTAGCTAAGCTTTTCTATCTCCTCTTTACACTTAGGGTTTCATATTTTCTAGCTTAGTTTGCTTGGGTTAATTTTATACTTAATTGATTATTCATTTACTGCTATAATAGAATCAAATTAAGCATTTTTCATAGCATATTTATTCATATTTTGCTTAAACATTTACAATATTTGGCACATGGTCTAATTGATCTATCTTTTAATGGTTTATATGTATATTCAAATTTCAATATTAATGATTAATTATTAATCCAAGAAATAAATCTTGTTCTAATCCTAACTTGAATTTAAATAAGGAACCCTCCTTCCCTTCCCCAAATTTATTTGTTTTTCTAGATTAAATCAATTATTAGCTAAATCAACTAGACATTTAAAAGAGTAAAATTCAACTAAATGAACATAACCACACAAAGGCTCATCTAAACATAAAATTGGCTTATGAGAAGAGCTAGTGGTTGTAACTTAATGACCTTTTCATACAAAGGAGAGGGGACCCTATCATAAAATGGTGTAACTTGCATAAACTCTATTTGAATGTGCTAAGATTAACCCAAGGAGAAGGAAGAGAGTTATGGGTGTTATCTTCAAACAAAGAGAAAGATTTAGCGTGCCATCCACCATTATCAACATTTGTATCTATGTTATTTTCTAGTTCATCATTATACACAATCATGTCATTTTCTCTAGCCCACAAGTAATTCAAAGAGTTATCCATAATAAACGATTTAGGATTTTTGAAACACCGAAACTAGGAATTAGAAACCCTATCACATAAAGGTAAATTCTAAGTCTCAAGAAATTTGTCCTATGCCAAACCCTAGTATGGAAAAACAAAAACCCTAGGTTTTGTGTTTGATTATGAAGCGGGTTCACCAAAATGTAATAGAGAAATAAAGTTTTAACCATAATCTACCTAAAAAAGAGAGAATAATTCAATACTAATAAATTCGGTCTTAATAATAAATTATTGTAAAAATGATATTTTGATATAGTACATTGTTCACAATTTGATAAAACATGATTAGGGTTAAGCAATGGAACAAACTCACCAAATATACATCCAATTGGTAAGACAATGCACTTAGATGTTGTACAAAAGTAAAATAGGTAGATGATAATGTGTACATAAAGTTGTTAGATCGATAATGTGCCTTGGATGGTCTTGTAGCTTGTGGACAATATTGTTCCCGATAGTATATTGTCACCCATGAACCCACCCTCTAGAATTTTGTGTTTGTCTGTTCATTTTGGGCAAGTTAAATCTGTCGTAAGTCCATTTTTAATTCTAGAAGGTTGTGATGATGACAAAAAGACAATATTTTGCTTCCTTTTGCTCAAACCCTAGTTTCATGCCCTTCATTTGAAAAATGGGTAAACATGATTAGGTTGAATGACCTCACCACATCTCGATTGATGTGATGAGTGTTGCCTACATACCACTACTCTATAAAGGAATCAAGCCATCTATAGCTCTCCCAAACCTATGATGAGATGCAATATAATATATTATAAATAACAAGCCCTTGATTTGACCCTAACACTCAACAACATGCACTTTGGGCCTTACACTTCAAAATTAAGCTCAATATGTGATTTAAGACTACATTTGGATGGATGTAGATGTATAGTTTATTGTTTTGATAACATGCACCAATGAGTGTAAGGTATTCCCAAAAGATTCCTAGATGCTTGTAATAGGCCAAGGTTTGTATTTATAGATGACAATTTGTAAGTTTTCCTACTTAATCAACCCTAAAATCTTGTATACGTCAATCAAGCTAAGATACACATTTGAAAATATAACAATTGTAAGTTGGGAGGAAATGTTCATAGGATTTGGACAATATTAAGAATGGTACCGTACATGCTCTATGGAACCATCCATGGATGATAGAAATCAAAGTTGAGACACAAAGGGGTTTAGACAAATGTTTAATAACAAACTTCAAGTGGTTTTGATAAGCTAATGTAGAGAAGGGCTATCGTCTAATGGATTAGAGTGTGTGGGGAGAACAAGAAGATCTTGAAATAAGTACAATAAGTGACATTGCCAAGTGCTCATACCAAATTTAGGGTAATATAAAAGACCTCTTCGAAATTGTGTATGTAGGTAATTGTCAACCATCTTGGGGGTGTGTTGAGACTACTCCAACCCAAAGTGCTAACCCCTTTTTCTAGGTCAAGCAAAAAACACTAAGGTTTGGCCCAAGGAGAAGGAACATCGGAGTTTTGTCACAGATCATCACAACATTTCAAATTTATAGAAAAGCAAAGTAGATCTAGGTGAACTCGCATAAAAGAGTAGAACATCATCGATTCCCCATTGATGTATTCAAACTGAACCTACCCAATGCAGATGCATTTAGACATAAACTTATCTCGGTATTCTGAATGCATCTATAACATATTTCTAGACCATGATTTTTTAAAGCACCTTAACAACTACATTTTTAGCTTCTATTCGACAATTGTGTAGATTGTTACACTTTTTACGAGCCTAATTTGATCGGTTCATTAGTTTTCTATACATTAATCACTATTTTACTATTTTCTAGAATGAACGAAATATTCCAAAGTGCCAATTAATTTAATTCAAATCTAATTAGAATTGTGAATGAATTATTACATTTGATTTCAATCATTTTTTGTCTTAAGTGTCTTTTGATATATAGGCAAAAGAGGGTTAAGGGTACCCTACCCCATTACAATAGCAAGATCAAAAAGAGAGAAGCAAAAAGAGTCCAAACCATGCTCATAAGCATCCCGAGGAGAGAGAAATAGTGAAACCAACGACAAAGTAACAACACATATACCTACTTACAAAAAGGAGGACACAATAGCCCAAAAGTACAAAAGTGAACCCACCAAGCATTATTCCAAAGTTTTTAAGACCTCCTTCCACTCGAAGCTAACTCGAGATTGAGTTGCTTAGTTTTTCATAAGGAAAGTCCCCTTCTTCCCTCTTACGTTTTTTACCTTTATCCTTTACCTCCAAAACTTTAGATAATAAACACTTTTAATATACTAGAGCTATGAACTGGAATGGTGGAGGAGAGGAGCACTTTCCCTAAGTGGGACATGGGGGTGGGTTTGGGCTTGGGTCCTTAATGTCCGCCGAACGATCCACATTCGAAGCACTCCATTGTGTTCCGCTTGGTCCACATGGAGAAGTTTGACCTCTACCTCAAGGTGTCCCCATGGCCACTTGTTGAAAGTGTCTAATGGAGTCAATGAGAATGGAACTTGGGTTGATGATTATAAACTACAAGTAACTCACCAATACCCCAAGACCTTAAGTCCTAAACTTTGGATGGTAAACACTTTTAATATACGCGGGCTTGGGTCCTTAATGTCTACTGAATGATCCACATTCAGAGCACTCCGTTGTATTCCGCTTGGTCCATATGGAGCAGTTCGACCCCTACGTGAAGGTGTCCCCATGGCCACTTGTTGAAAGTGTCTAATGGAGTCAATGAGAATGGAACTTGGGTTGATGATTATAAACTACAAGTAACTCACCAATACCCCAAGACCTTAAGTCCTAAACTTTGGATGGTAAACACTTTTAATATACGTGGGCTTGGGTCCTTAATGTCTATTGAATGATTCACATTCAGAGCACTCCGTTGTATTCCACTTGGTCCATATGGAGCAGTTCGACCCCTACGTGAAGGTGTCCCCATGGCCACTTGTTGAAAGTGTCCAATAGACTCGGTGAGAATGGAGCTTGGGTTGATGACTATAAACTACATGTAACTCACCAATAGCTCAAGACATCGAGTCCATAAACTTTGGATGGTAAACACTTTTAATATACACAACTATGCCTTTGAATGGTGGAGGAGAGGAGCACTAATCTTAAGTGTATTTTAATTAAGACAAAAAGAAACAATAAATATGAGTAAACAAGTAAAATCATGGATTAAAATTCAAGAATACCACAATGTAAGAGCAATAACAGCCGGCGTGAAACCTAAACCGTAGCAAAGCTCTACCTTTTTGAGCTAAATTAAGGGAAACGACTTCATTTTCTACAGGCGGTTTTTAGTTAGTGGGAACATCATTTTGGATAAATATTTGAACATTTGAACTCAAAGGGCTCAAGACCATCTTTTATTTGGGAATGTATTCGCTGTAGACTGCAAAAATACGTGGTGTTATTCTGTTTGGCCACTCCATTACAAAACTTCACTCTCTGTAAGTCGTTTCTATTATAAAGATGACGGTATTGTGTTTTCTACAACATATGCCATTGCAAACGAGCATTTCTTCAACAAGACCTGTAAGTATTCATTTGTTTCCTTTACAACCGCTGCACTGTTTTGCTTTATTCAGCTTGTATTTTTAGTACGAAACAGTACCGTTTCATCAGAAATTATAGTTTTTCACTTTGACGGCTGAACCTTATCCTTAACTTTTGCACTTGGACATTCTTAAAAAATTGACTACATATCGGATATCCTGTTGTTCTTGCCACTGTTTTCAGTAATGGTTGAGCTGGTCTCTGTTATGGATTCTTTTATTAGCAGTTGGTTTTTATTTTATTTCATGTAATGGTTAGGTGCCCCTTATATTTAAATTTTCCTATCATGGAGGTTGATTCACAACAGGCCTTTACGGCTGCAAGATGGTCCATACCTGTGGGATTTGCTGCTTCTATTACTGTTGTGGCCTTCCTTTCCTGTGCTTGAAGGATTGCCTTAGGATTGTATTTAGTTCACCAGATTGTCAGACATCTCTTTAAAGTGCAATTTAGCTTGTTTTGCCAGACAAACGAGCCCATTAATTATCAGGCAGCAGGATTCCCTGTCACATTAGTTCCCAATATTCTATCACAGTACATTGATTCTCTTGTGATGAAAAGCTCCAGCCATTTTTGCTTGACAAACAAGCCCATTAACTATCACAGAGCAGGTTGACCTCCCACTATCTTCACAATATACATTATAGTGCACTGTTTGTCTCAAGATGAGAAGCCAGCCACAGTTTTATACTGCCATCCTACGAAGGATTCATTCAAAATTAACTTCGCAGCCACATCCACTAGGCTTCATTGACATGGAGACAACTTAACTTTGGGGGTATGCCAGCTGGGTTGTGAACATGGATCACGTTTGCTAAATTGCCCCATCTTATGTAATGTTCCCTTTCTTTCGCACCGATGGCCTAAGGGCCAAATTTTAGTCTTAGCCTTGGTCATACCCAAGGGGCTAAAGACTCTAGAGGCTATTGGGTATGGATGATTGTTACCACCTTGCTTATTTGTTATAATTTTGCATTGACATGAGTTTAAGTGGCTTGGTGGGACTAGATGTTATGTTTTGTCGTTAGGGGGGGACCTCATAACACTTTAATGTTATAATTCTTCGTTGGGGTGACTTATGGTACTTTATTATTCTATTTCTTTGTTGGGGTCACTTAAGTCACTTTTAGTCCCACATGGAGCTCTCAACTTGGAAAAAGGTAATGAAAAGTTATAAAAGGAGGTTTGGGGGAGTGATAGAGCTCATTCTTGCATACACACTTATGATTTCCATTGAGCAACTGCTGATTGCTTTTTCTAGCTTGTGGAGTAAGATCCCATAGGAACCCTAGCTTCGGTGGTGAGAGATCCATTCTTAGATAGCAGGGCATTTTTCGGTGGTGAAGGATCCACCCTAGCTTGTCAATTTGAAACTAATTCAAGGCTGATTTTCTAAAATCAATTTTAGAGTTTTTAGAGAAGGGTTTTGGAAGAATTTTGGGCTTTTTGTGGAGAAAAATCAAGGGTTTCCGGATCTGTTTTATTGCAGCGATTAAAGCAGGTTTTGGCACCATTTCTAGAGGAATTTTGGAGGGTTTTGGAGGGTTTTGAGTGCTTTTTCCAGTCAGCGATTGGGATTTCATTCATATTATTAATAGATGTTATTTCCAAAATTTCAGAATTTTATCATAAGTATTTGAGAAGATATGAATTTTTGAGGTTTTCTAGTTGTCTAGGGTTTTCTGTAATTTTCTGGCAGTCATATATGATTCGAAAAATTCCAAAAATATTGTTCTAGTGTTCTTTATTATCATAGCAAGCTTCCTGCAAATTTTCATGTGTTTTGGGCAAGTATTTTGAGAAATATAAATAAAAATCAGTTCATTGCCCTAAGCGGTATTTACTGCAGAAAATCATATTTTCTTTTTGCTGCAATTTATCTATATTTTGTGTACTTTTGCGTGGAATCTCACAAGGGATATTTCATCTTACCACTAGACTACAAACCCGTTGAACAACTGCAATCCAACTATTAATCCACTACTCCATTTCGATATTATTCTTCCTAATAATCCCCTTTCTCTTGTGCAGTCCGTATAGTCACATTTGATGGTTTAGGCCTATACTACACTGTTCGAAAAGAGTCTTTTCTCCCTTTTAACAGGACAACATGTTTTATAGAGATGAACAATTCAAGTTCTAAAATGAATTGTGTTTAGGAAAATTGTCATTCTTAATAAAGATGCAAGTAAATAATGGTTGTTTGTCATGATAACAATGTAGTTTCCTTTTCGAAATAATACAATTTTTTTATAAATAAAAAATCGTCCATCTTTTTTTGAGTATCTTAACACATATTTTTCCCAATTCTTGTACAAATGAGTTATTTTCATTTTTGAGCTCAATATTCTAGTATAGGTCAACAAATATTGTTTATCTTGTGTAGATGAGTTATTTTGAGTTTTTAGGTCATTGTTTTGTAATATGCTAGATGGTTATTCTGGATATCATGAAAAAGACCGTAATGAGGAACTTATGTTATGCTTTACGGATCCCCTTGATGCTTCTAGTGCTTGATATTGTGAATTTTATCGAAATATCTGATACAAATCAAGGAAATCATGAGGAAGGGGTGTACAATCCCATCAAGCCTTTCTTCAAATAAGTAATGAGTGGATCAAGACCTGCTACCTCTTTAAAGATAATGGAAGTGCCAATCAAAGCAGGTGAAAAGTAAACGAGTGATAAAATTAGTGATGAGACCAAAATATGTCTCATCTAATTCACAAATTAACATCCTTTTTTCATCCACGGCTTAGTTCTAAGGTGGATTTTAGATGTAGTTCTAAGAACTGATAGATTGTTTAAAGTAAAATGTTAATATTTCCTAACTGTTAATTTCTTGAAAGTCTATTGCAATCTAATTGTTAATATTTCCTAACATTTCTTGTGAAGAAGATATAGTGTGTGGAAAACAAGTTATTTCAGTCATTTCAAGGAAGAATTGAAGTGTTGAAGCCAAAATACAGCATTAAAGATCAACTTGAGACACATTGGGTTAGTTCAAGACTATTTACTCCCTCAAAACAGCTATACAAAGTCAGCTTTGGAAAAGAGGGACTACTACACAACAGCCCCGGAAAAGCGAACGGTAAAAACATAGGTTTTGTAAAATCATAATTCCCCCTCATTTCTTAACGAATGTAAAAAATTCAAAATGTTCTGGAAAGCTTAGAATGAGGAGAACGAAACCCAAAAACTGTTTGAAGAGATTATGTAAATTGAATGAACAACTTTGATCATAAAACGAGGGACATGAAATATGGCGTTTGGAGAATGTGTGGCTTCAACAAGATTGGTTTTTAGTTTGCTAATAATAAGCAAATGAATCAAGGTGGTAAAGGAAATTTAAGAGACCCAACCTTTTTCCTTAAAGGTTGGGATGAGTTGTTATTTTGTTGAACACACAAGAATGAAAGAAAAGTCAAGACACCCAATCTTTTCTCCCAAAAAGTTTGGGATGAGTTATTTGTAATGAGAGAATAAAGGAGGTTGTTCCTTTATCACAATAGTATTTTGTTAGGAGTCTTAAATAAAATGTTCTCCCATATTTCTCTCCTAGCGGTTGGGATGAGCAACAACAATAGTGTTTCATTAAAAGTCTTGAATAAACACTTTCCCAGTGCTCCTAAATGGATGGGATGAAAAGTATTGGTTGAATAGGACTCATACTTTCCCACGCTTGTCTTTTGACAAGTGGAATATGCGATTAAGTTCAATGTACCACTCCAGTTTTTACTACCTTGGATTTCTCCAAAACCTTCATTGTTGAATGTGACGCTTGTGGTGTGGTATAGGTGTAGTACTCATGCAAGAGGGACATCTTATTGCATTTGAGAGTCAACTTAAAGGTAAGACTTTGTCAAAACGAACTTATGAGAAAGAAATAATGGCTATTCTTCATGCAGTCAAACAGTGGAGACCATATCTTATGGGTTTTCACTTCAAGGTGAAGACATATGATAATCTCAAATACTTCTTAGAGCAACGACTATAATCAAAAGAACAATAGAAATGGTTTACCAAAATGTTAGGTTATGACTTTGAGATCATTTACAAGAAATGATTGGAAAATGCGGTGGTTGATGCTCTATTTAGGAGGGATGAGTCTGCAAAAGCATTGTTATATGCCATGTCCATATTGTAGTAGATTAGACAAGATCAGAGTGGTAGAATGACACAGAGACCCACACTCTCATTCAAAACCTCCAATAGAATTTGAGCATATCAGAAAAATTTATATGAAAGGGAGACACATTATGGTACAAAGCTAGATTGACTTACGCAAGAGCTCCGACCTTAAAAGTTAGGTTCTTTCTAAGCTACATGCTTCTTTAGTGGGTGGCCATTTTGGGTTCCTGAAGACTTCTCATGAAATTGAGCAGATTTCTTCTAGGAAGGGTTGAAAGGGTATTTCCAAAAATTTGTGGCATAATGCTTGGTGTGTTAGCATAACAAAGGAGAAACTATTAAGTCCCTAGGTCTCCTACAACCTCTATTATTCCTAGTTAGTGGTGGGAGGAGGTTTCATGGAGTTCATCAACTGGATTGCCAAAATATGAAGAGAATAGTGTAATCATGGTGGTCATGGATAGGCTCACCAAATATGCTCATTTTGTGCTTTATCACATCCTTTTATAGCGAGTACGGTCGCCATGTATTTTATGGATAGAATTTAGAAGCTACATGGTATACCCAAAGATTATAGTTAGTGATTGTGACCCTATATTTACTAGCAATTTTGGACTAATTTGTTTGCATGTTTGGGTACTCAACTAGCTTGTCGTTGATCTTATCATTCCCAATCAGATGGGCAAAATGAGGTAGGAACAAATGTTTGGAGGGGTATCTTCATTGTTTTGCTTCAACTAAACAAGAGAGATGAGTTCAGTGGCTATCACTTGCAGAATGGTGGTATAACACTTCATTTCACACCTCATCCAAAATGTCTTCGTTTATGGCATTGTATGGGTACTAGGCACCATCGCTCACCTCCACCTTGAGAGTTAGGCCTAAAGTGAGAGCAATTGAAGAGCACATTCAACACCAACAAGAGGTACTCTCTAGCCTTAGAGAGAATTTGACAATGGCACAAAATTGCATGAAGCAACAAGCTGATCAACACCGTAGTGAACAACACTTTGAAGTTGGAGACTTTGTTTTTGTGCGATTGCAGCCATATAAGCAACTCTCCTTGAAACAACAGAAGAAGGATAACAAGCTTTCACCTAAATACTATGGTCCTTATCAAGTGTTGCAAAGAATTGGTAGTGTGGCATACAAATTGGAGCTTCCTCAATTAACCAAAATAAATTCAGTCTTCCATGTTTCTTGTTTGAAGAAGGTCATTCGAAAGAAGGTGTTAGCCCAATCAGTATTACCTGAGCTTGATGAGGAGGGCCGAATCATCTTGGATTCTGAAGGCATTATTCAAACATGCAATAAGAGGCTGAGGACAAGGGTCATTGCAAAGGATCTGCAAGTGGAAGCATTTGGACTACGAAGATGCAACATGGGAAGATGATCCATTCCTACAACAAAATCAAAAAATTTCCCCACATTGGGGACAATGTTGCTTTGATGGGGAAGGGCATGCTACACCTTTGATCCGGTGTCACATAGGGATATGTATGGCCAACTTGTGGCTAACATAATCTCTTATTATGTTATATCTCATTTATTTATGCTTTCATATGCTTAGTATGCCGGCTTGGGTGGTTTATGTAACATAGGGTATATATAGGAGTTAGTAACTCATAGATGATCATCATATTGAGCACTTGAGTCGTATTGTATGGTTTGGAGGTTGCCCCCTGAAGTGGCTAAGTCATTCTACTTGCATATTGTGAAAATCAAGACTCTTCGTAATGTCCCCTTTTCCGAGCTAGTCACTATGGAAGACCTTATGCCCATTCCTCTTCCTGTGGGCATCAAGGAAGGAGTAAAGGAGGGGAACTTGCCATGGTTGTAAATGATGTACCTTTATCATTAATTATTTTATTTACTAATCATAGCATTGGAATGGTTCGACTTGGGGAGAAGACTTGTCAAACAAAGCAACGAGAATTTGTATTTCTTCATTATGAGGTCGGTCTTCTTAAGTGAAGATTAAAAAGTGCATTAAGAGGTCGGCCATGAGGATTGGGCTTCTAATTCATCCTTGGTGCCAAAAAGGAGGATATAAAGGTGGATCGAATGGCCTAAGAAAGGTTATGCATGTTTATTTCAAAGATTGATATCTTGGGTTTGTGCACGGTGTGCCCTACTCTCCACTGAAGACGAAGACCTTTGGTGTGGCTAAACTTTGAGGACGAAAACCCTCATTAGGTCCTATTGGGGACGAAACCCTCAATAGTCACAACACTTGGGGACGAAAACCCTCATTTGTTGCATTGGTGGCTTCATACGGAAGTACAAGTGGACTTAATTAACATATTTCTGGAACAACAAGGTGTTTATCCGTGCTTCGGGCACTCCTACTTTAGCTAGGGCATATTTTTGGGGGTTGCGACATTCATTTTCAGCTTGATCTACCCATTTGGAGATTTCGGGATCACTTTTCAGTGGGTTTTCATGGTTGGAAAATTGTGATTTCACTTTCATTGGATAGCTGGTCTCTTCAAGATCATTTTGAGCATTGGTTTGTGTTGAAACTCCAAGTATTGATGGAGTTATGAATTTTAGAAGTTTCAGTTGTATTTGCACTTAAAAATAAATTTATAAAATACATATTTGCTCCAGATTTCATCTTGTTGGTTTTATTGAGTATTTGGGATATTTCTATGTTAATTTTCAGTCCATATTGCATGTGAATGATTGTTCCTAAGTGCTGGTACAGTTCGACTGCCATAGAGAGGTATTAATTAATGTTCTAAGCTGATTTTGATACCTTAAAAGTGTAATTTCCAGTTCACTGCTAGGGTTTCTAACATTGTTGGATCTGCTGTTATAAAATCAGCGTATTTTTAGTTTGGTGTTGGTGTATTTTCGTATCTGATTCTTAGGGTTTGTGGCCAAACCCTTATTTTTGGTTTAAGCCCTAGAAAGGGACATTATAGTGGTATCAGAGCTTCGGGCTTTTCAGCCTAAGGGTTTTTTTGCAAGAAGAGAAAATGGCGGATAGAATTTTTGGTGATGCTAGATTTGAAAGGGCTTGCCCTACGTTAAGAAATATTACCCAATAAAATGGCTTAGTTGATCTATACCATTCAAGGTCCAAATGGTGGAAGGAGCTCTTCAAAGGGAGTTAATAATACGCAACCATCCAAAGTGGACAACATTGTTATATGGTATGAGGAGTATAGGGATCTTCCGGAGAAGATTCGTGATGCCATGTCATTTTCTGAGTTAATGGGAGTAAGCAAGGGAAGATCAAGGCCCAAGCCTAGGTCACAAGCTACACAAGAAGAAAAAGAAAAATCAGATCTGCAAGAGGGTCAGGTGAAGAAGACCATGTTGAAGGACATGGAGAGGTGTTGCTAGAGGAAGAACCAAAAAGGGTTTTGATGTAGTAGTATTTCCAAAGAAAGAGGCAGAACTACCTATCATCTTCCCTAAGGATGAGCCAAAGAAGGAAGAAGAACAACCGAAGTTGTTGAGCCTTGAGAGGGAACAACCCATGGGAGCCCTAGAAGCCCCCATCACCATTGCCAAAGTAGAGCTCTTGACTGATTTTCAGAACAACAACATGAAGACATCAAAGTTTGATGAAAGTTTGAAGCATGAGCCTAGGGAAATCATGGAGCATGAGTCCCAAGGTAAAAGTTCTTTAATATTTAATGATATTTCATTGGTTTCTAATGGGTGCTTGTGGCTAAATGTTGAAAAGAAATCAGATTTGCATAAGGGTAAAGAGGATGACATTACGGAAGGGTATGTCCATGAAGGAAGGGCACTTCCGGTTCCTCATGATTACTTTTAGTTCGCTGGAAATTTCCAAACAATAGTCAATGATGGGCAAATTGAGGGAGTTTATCACCTTGGAGTGAGTTTCGAAGATGTTCCAAACAAGTACCATCAAAAGAATGGTGGGATCCTTGTTGGCAGCCCAAGGTATGATGAAAAAATCACATTTTATCTCCTCTTATGCCGCTGCCATACTTGTGTCATTATGGGCAGCTTGTTGTTAAGAAAGATCACATGTCATGTTTGATGTCTGGTAATATAATTGGTGATGATGTGAAGAACTTGAGGAGTAACATACGACACATAGATCTTTTCTTGCAAGACTATGTGAGCATTAAAGTTTGGGTTCCGTTTAATCCTTTGAATTATAATAAAGAGGAAACTCTTGTTGAATTCAATGTTGCTACTCTCTTGCATATGGTTAGGAAGAAATTTTATGGAGGACTGTTTGAAATTTGTTATGTATCCTAACAAAGTTGTGAAGGATTTCTTGTTAGAGTGTCCCTTGAAACCAAGTTCTACTCTCCATGGATGAGGAGTTACGGTTTTGATTGATGGGGCTACTCACAGTTTCATTGATGAGAGTTTGAGGGCAAAGGTGAGTTTGAAGGTGGAAGAATTCAAAGACTTCACAATCAAGATAGCGGTTGGATACTCTATGCCATATACAAGGAGGTGCCCCGAACTCCTCTTCACATTGGGAAAACATGAGGTATGTGTTGAATTTTATTTGATTAGCGTGGCTGATATCTATCTTGTGCTTGGGGTCTAATGGTTGCACTCTTTGGGAGAACTCACTTTCAATTTCCAAAACATGGAAATAAGCTTTATGGATATGGGTTAGAAGGTGACACTTAAAGGTATCTCCACGAAAATCGTCATTGGTCTGCCTGTGGTTCAAGGTAAGAGTTGTTTACATGTTGTGGTTGATAGATTCACAAAGCATGCCCCATTTTGTACATTTCAGCCAAGTATAATATCAAAGTAGCGCAACGTAAACACGGTAGAGTTACTTCATGGTTGAGTATTCATGCAAGGGAACACCAACAAAGTATGTGGGTGGTTAGTTGTGACAAAAGCCGTGTACTTTGGAGAACCATGGCTCAAAATTTCAGACTTGGTGCTGCTGTCATTATTCATATCAACCACTACATGATTTCATTTGCATGCATACAAGTGGGTAGGCAAGTATTTTCAGTCAAGAGATGGAGCATTTGTCAATTGATGAATGTTGGGAGAAATTTTTCAGCCCTTAGAGAGGTGTTTTCAGTCGTTGCAATGCTCACATTTCCTAATTTTGCAAAGAGGTTTCAGTTTTGTAACTGCTGCTCCATTTTTAAATTGCTGGTTTTGATAAAATCAGATTATGAGTTGTTTTCAGACTTGAACAACTGCAAGAGTGATCATTTTGAGGACATTAAATCATTGAAAAATAGTGGTAGATGGTTTCATCTGAAGAAGACAACTACTACAACCAACATAGCTCCAAATTGGGTGAATAATTAGGTGAATTATGACTGTCATACTTTGTTTCCATCCACCTACATTTTGATTTTTGAGAGAAAAATGCACGGTTACAACTGTTTTGGGACATCATTTGGATGGAAATTATGAGATGGTTGCAAACAAAGGAAGGGAGCTAGCTATCATGTTCCTAAGGCATGATGAAGAAATTGTAAAAGTGTTGTTAAACACTCTTGTTTCCTTTGATATGTTTGTTTCATGTGCAGGATCATCAAAGAAGGAACAACTGAGATTAATTTGGGATCCGGGCACGTGCATTTGCTTGAGGACAAATAAATTTGGGAAGGGAGGATTGTAATGTGAAATATCCCTTGTTGGGATTTTACAAAAAATTGACAAAATACAGAAATTTGCAGCAAATACTAAATCTGATTTTTTTCTGATTTTTGCAAAAATAGGGCAGCGAACAATAAAAATATGATATCTTGAAAAATACTTGCCCAAAACACTTCAAATTTCACCTAAGTGGCAAAAATAATAACTAACAATAATAAACTGTTTTTGTATTTTTTATAACATAGGAAACTGCCAGAAATTTTTTTATAAGCTCTGAAAATGATAGAATTCCGGAAAATTCATATCTTTTCGACTACTAAACATAAAAAGCTGAAATTCTGGAAATAACTTATGAAAATATGAGAAAAACAGCCAACCTTCGATCTGGAAAATTCCACCGAAACCCTAAATTTTAGGGTTACAATTCTTCAACCAGGTCGTTTTTGCTTAGGAATGGCTGAAACCCTCAACAAATCCTGCCGTTTCGTCAAAGAACCTCTCCTTAGCTGCCACAACGAATTTCATTTTAAACGGAGAAAAACCCAGAAAGTTATCGTGATTTTCCCAAAACTGCCCTTGGAAAACCCTGCCTGAAGATGACTGCAAATCAGATCTGAAAAGGTGCAAGAGCCTAGCAAACTAGGGTGGATCTTTCACCACCGAAGAGTGCCCTTCTAGCTAGGAGTGGATCTCTCACCACCAAAGCTAGGGATCTTGTGGGATTCACTCCACAAGCGGAACAAGCAAACAACAGTTGCTCACTATCAAGTATCACCAAAGAAAATATGTATGCAAGAATGATTTCCAACTCCACCCTCCACCTCCTTATATAGCTTTTTATGAGCCCAACGAAGAAATATAACATTTAATGCAATACATATCCCCCCAAGTCGCCAAAAAGGACTTTAAGTGGCCCCAACGAAGAAACATAACATTAAATGCCAAAAGTGTCCACTTAAGTGATCCCAACGACAAAATAAAACACAAAGGGCCCATTAGATCCTCCCAACACCCAAAATATAACAAAAACATAGTAGGAAATCAGACAACCATCCCCAATAACCTCCAAAGTCGTTAGCCCCTTGGGAATGACCAAGGCTAAGACCAAAATATGGCCGTTAGGCCAACTGCTCGGAATTGGGGACATTACATAATGTCCCCTTTTGCAAGCTAGTCACTATGGAAGACCTTATGCCCATTCCTCTTTCCTGTGGGCATCAAGGAAGGATCTAAGGAGGGGAACTTGCCATGGTTGTAAATGATGTACCTTTATAATTAATTATTTTATTCACTAATCATTTGGCATTAGAATGGTTCGACTGGGGGAGAAGACTTGTCAAACAAAGCAAGGAGAATTTGTATTTTTTTCATCAGTAAAGGTTGGTCTTCTTAAGTGAAGATTAAAAAGTGCATTAAGAGGTCGGCCATGAGGATTGAGTTTCTAATTCATCCTTGACGCCAAAATGGATCGAATGGCCTAAGAAAGGTTATGCATGTTTATTTCAAAGATTGATATCTTGGGTTTGTGCACAGTGTGCCCTACTCTCCAATGAAGATGAAGACCTTTTGTGTGGCTAAACTTTGAGGACGAAAACCCTCATTAGATCCTATTGGGGACGAAACCCTCATTTGTTGCATTGGTGGCTTTATATGGGAGTCACTAGTGGACTTCTTTAGCAAATTTCTGGAACAAGGTGTTTATCCATGCTTAGGGGACTCCTATTTCAGCTAGGGCGCGCTTTTGGGGATTGCCACATTCATTTTCAACTTGATCTACCCATTTGGAGATTTCGGGATCACTTTTCAGAGGGTTTTCATGGTTGGAAAATTGTGATTCCACTTTCATTGGATAACTGGTCTCTTCAAGATCATTTTGAGCATTGGTTTGTGTTGAAACTCCAAGTATTGATGGAGTTATGAATTTTAGAAGTTTCAGCTGTATTTGCACTTAAAAATAAATTTATAAAATACATATTTTCTCCAGATTTCATCTTGCTGGTTTTATTGAGTATTTGAGATATTTCTATGTTAATTTTCAGTCCATATTGCATGTGAAGGATTGTTCTAAGTGCTAGTATGGTTCGCTGCCGTAGAGGGATATTAATTAATGTTCTAAGCTGATTTTGATACCTTAAAAGTGTAATTTCCAGTTCGCTGCTAGGGTTTCTAATATTGTTGGATCTGCTGTTATAAAATCAAATTATTTTCAATTCGGTGTTGGTGTATTTTTAGATCTGATTCTTAGGGTTTGTGGCCAAACCCTTATTTTTGGTTTAAGCGCTAGAAAGGGACATTACACTCTTCCAGTTCAAGAAAATCAGAAAATTGTAATATTTTCTCTCTATTTTGGTGTTCTATTGCTGTTGATATTCGGATCTATCTAATTACTTTCATTACAAAGTATGGAAACCGAGATCAAGAGGCCATCCGTGGCAAATTCGTCACTTTTGACAAATTTGACATCCACCGAATCTATCGCAACCAATTTGGTAGTTGCAAATATGTCACCAACGCTGATTATGAAAACCCTAATGATGAAACCATAATTGAAGACCTAGGAGAAGAACTTGTTGACACACAAGCAAATCCAACCTTTCAATCTTATCCACTTGACCCCAAAACACCACCCTATATTCCTATAAATGTTTTTGACCTAATTAGAGTTCATCCGAATGTTATGACATACCACTTAGTAACTTAGAGCAATACTTCATAACATTTATTACAATGTGATAACTACGGAACTAAATAATTAGTCATTGCTTAGCTTGGGATTACCCCCCCCCTCGCAAACTAGAACCACTTGGACATATTTGATGCCCTTTAAATGCATCACAAAAGTTGAAAATACCACTATCATTGCCTCAATTCCATATCAACTTAGAACCCAAGATAAAATCCTATTCTAGGTCGACCTACCATGAATCATGTTGTGAGTCGATCAAGTTCACATAAGGTCACTACCACCACAATCCAGACAAAACCATACCAACCTACCACTCAAAATCAAAACCAAAATTAGAATCAAAATACAATAATTTCAATAGATGTACAAGGTCTTCTAACACAAATGATGAACCAAATGGTGTGAATTCACTCACTCACTAGAAATCATATAGACCAAATCCAACATCAGATTTCAAACATGGTAAACAACCTAACAACATCAACTATCTTAATATCGAACGTTAGGGGCAATTCCTCTAGGAAATTGTCCTCTGCCACCTCGTCCACCAAATGGATGGGGAAACACTATGAGCACCGCCAATTTACAAAAATACCATACAAACATCAGAAACGAGGTTTTAGCACTCTATATCACCAACATGACATTGGTCTTCAGAAGCATCCACCATTAATTTTCATGGAAGAGGAGATTAAAGTGCTCATATTTGACAGTTTAGATTTTAAACAAGTGTTCTTTCTCGCAAAGTGGATTGAATTATAAGATAAATTTTTGGGATTCAGCTACATAGTTTTGAGCCAATCTACATTGATCCATATTTCATGAGTAGTGGCTCACAAGAATTCCCCATCTTTCATGACCATGAATGGTTCTCTTGACATTCGTTGGATCTTGGTGATACTCATAAAGACTTGGACTTTAGGAAGGTTATCCATCCCAATACTACTATGGCTCAAACATGCTTAGCCATGGATTTTTCCTCATAATCAAGCCCGCTTAGCTTTACCCATAGTTACCGAGATGGGGGACGGCAAAAAATTTCTAAATTTTGGGGACTATGGGGGACGACTAGTTAAAAAATCTATAAATATTTAAAATATAAAGATATAGTGACTAAATTATATAAATAAGCTGAAATAAAACCATTTGAGATTTAAATAAGGTGAAACTTGAACTCATAAACATCAAATACATTCCTAGAACTGTTACAGACAGGATACTGTGATTTCAAAACACTCAACTTTTCTAAACATGTTATAAAATTCTAATATGTTCTCCTTCAATTCTCTGATAGCAATCTTCCCAAACTATGACCAAGTGTTATGGTTCATTGTTGACAATTGTGATCTATTGACCCTCAATTGCTCTTGTCAAGCTTCTACTGACAAAACAGAGAATGATAGAAAACAGGTTCTCATTCAGATTCTACAGTCAGACTAAGATTGTCAAACAATAATAGTAGGGTTTCAGGATATATTAGCTTGATCATTACTTGCACAGGCCCGTGACTTGCTTCTTCACAAGATCTTGAATCATAAGTGATTTACAATTAAAAAATATAGTTTAGAGTGTTGTTTTTATGTTTTTTTATTGAAAAATGTGGCAGACCACGTGGGGGACGTCTGGACGTCCCCCCCCACGTTTCCCATGTCCCCCCACGTTTCTCCGTCCCCAGGACGTTTCCCAGCCTCCTTAGACATCCCCAGGATATTTCCCATCATGCATGTACTGTGGGAAATGTGGGGGAAACGTTTCCCCCATGTCCCCATGTCCCTAAGACGCCCCAGGAGACGTATCAAAAATGGGGGATGTATCCTTGCGTAACTATGCCCTTACCTATTTTTAAAACCTTCGGCAAGTGTTGTCCCCAATGAACCATTTGTTGTAGATATCCCTAGCTCATTTATGTATACAGTGGTGGTGTTGCCATAGTGGATCAAATTATTTGACAATTTTTTAATGTAGAATGGCTTGAAACTACATACCTGAGTCCCAAAACTTGTACCCTCTTTTTCTTGTTAAATGTTCGAGGTATGAGCTCAATTGTACAACACATTCAATGAGGGTTTAGAGGAGTCATGGTTGACCTACATTTTCCAATAACTAGGGTCAGAATAAACATGGTTTTGGTAGATTGTAATGAAATTACTTAAATAAATCTAGCAATGGATCACAATATGAATATAGTCAACAAAACAATGACACACAGTAATAAGAGCAGAATAGAACAAATCCACACAATATCATTGAGAGTAGAGCAAATGTTGGAAATATATGCCTAGGCCACTCTAGGGGCAACCTCCACAACTTCACAATAAGAACATAATACACAATATAATGTTCAAATACTAACCACTCCCTTCTATATATACCCTATTTAGGCTGTGATTACTCCATAGGCTGAATCTTCTACCAATACGAAGATAGAGAATTATGATTTGACTAAGTAAAAGATTATGCTGGCCATGAGTCGGACACCCATATTCCAAGACACATTATAGCTTAAGGGTGTAGTAGAGATTTGATGGACCCTTACCACCATTATGGTCAAAAGGAATAGCTATAAATATCCAAAATGGGTGCATTTCCGATCAATCATCAAAATCCTTCTACAAAAGCTTGATAATTCTAACTCTTATTTACTATGTTCCCAACTTTTGAAATCCCTTTTTCATAGTAAGTGTCTTTATGGAGATGGGAAGCTATATTGGAATTCATTACTAAAGGAGATAACACATCTCCTTAAATTGGAGTGACTCAACTTAAGATGTTTTGTGTCCTGTTTTGATTATACTTATTGTTTCCATCATTATCATGTTCATTTAAAGATATTTTCTATTTGTTTTCTCATAATATCCTAAATGTGACAAATTATACTTTTCATGCCATGTATTTAGCCTTAACATTTGCCTTATGGTGATGGTTAATCCATATTGTTATCTTTCCATGCTTATGTGAGTTATAAGTTGTATTTATTTTTCTTTTTCTTTTTGGAATTTATGATGGGTGTTTATGAGAGTAATGAGGTACAATTGCCATGATATGTGAATGAAGTTATCGTTTATACATTTGTTTATTTTATTTTCTATATGACATGTGATGGAAAACACATGGAGCCATGGATTAATGAGGTTGACTATATGGGTTTATCTCATACAGAATGTTTGATAGTAGTCATATTCCTTATCTCTAGAGGGTCATGGTGGGGATGGGGGTCGTGTATCGACTTTGATCCCGACAATGAATCGTGCTGTTGCACTATTGTTCGTGGTTAATTTTGGAAAATTATGATCTTCTAGAAATTTTAAGCAAACTGTGAATGGCAGTTTGGAGCTCAGAACGACCTTGTCTAATTGCTTAGCAGTGATTAGCTTGTATATCATGGGTTGAGAGCTTTTTGAAAATGCAAACAGTTATGACCTCGGCAAAGTGGCCACTCCAGATGGCTAATATTAGTAATTCTTACCCTCATGAATTTTTTATTCTTAGGATTTTTCCTATTCAAATGCCCATGCATGTTGAATGGCTATAATTCGCTTTGTTTATCTTTAAAGAAATTTAATATTCTTGGTTTTGTTTAGCTATAATACAAGGGGTTCACCCCATTGTAATGCTAGAGTGGATAAAGACACATGTATTCCAAAAAAATGCTTTCTTTGTATAATCACTCTTATCATTTGGCAATAAAGCTTTGTTTTCTATTCTTGCAATCTATTTCAATTCAGAGAGAATAGTTTGCATTATTATAATCTCTATTACCAGAAATGCCCCTGGCCCCCGAACCTTGCTAGAAATGTTTCGAACGGAAACGGGACTAAACGCCCCGTAAACGTGAAATTTCGGGTCTCCTTGAGTCGGCTCAGGTCGGCTAGGGCTTCAGTCTTCAGATTTGTATGGCTGAGCTGCGAAAATACCCTATTTGCGTGCTCTTGTATGCTGCTGTGAAACCCATATTGCCCTGGATAAAGAGCATAAATTTGTTTTCTTCAATATATATTATATTATATTTATAACATTATATATTAGTTGATATTTAACTTAGGTTATGTTTTAATTTTAATAGTTACGGTGGATATTAAAACTTTAACTTCAATTTTATTTTTTTATTAATTGTTTAGTAACTTAGTTGGTAATGTTATTTAATCTAATATTTATGTTTAGTGGTTTATTATTATATATTATTACTATTCATATTTAGTTTTAGGTTTTTTAATTTTATTGTTTTATTCTAATTTTAAAAAATTAATTATTGGTTAGTTTGTATTTAGTTTGTGAAGCTATCTAAAGTCGTAATTATATATATATCTAATTTCAAAATGAGTACTATGCATATATATATATATGTATAAAATTGTACTCATTTAAAAATAATATATATATACACAATTATATATATATTTAAATTTTATTTATTTTTATAATACATTGTATAGACGTTTCGTAACGTTTCGTAGCCAAGGTTTTTTTGAAAATCACGTTTTTTGCGTTTCGAACCCGCACTGCTGTTTCCTGGCAACATAGATTATAATGCATTAATTCCTATCTATGTGTTGTCCTCCGGATTGAATCCTTAGTCCGGATTAGGTTTGTCCATAACATTCCTTGTAATTCTAGAATTGCATCCTACCGCATTGACATGCTACTTTTATAAATGTGCTCCAAGATAGGGGTAGTAATCTGTAATGTGCAACATCTCCAGAGATGTTGTAATTTGTAAAATTAATTGAAGGTTATAGTCATGAATATTTATTATGTAACTAGTCCAAGCCGTCTAATTAGAAGCTCGGGTTATATTAGATTCTTACATTGCCATTACGTTCATGGGTATCCATTATGTTGAATTATTCTTTGTAGCAATACTATTGATGCCTGTGATGACTTCTAACAAGACATTTAGAGACATTATGGGTTGCTTCTCACTATTTGACAATAGGGTGTATCCTCTTAGGCATATTTGGAAATTCATGTGGAAAATACTATGTTGTTGGTTAAATTTTTCTACTTCTTTTCACCCTCAAACTGATGGCAAAGCAATGAGATTAACAGGACCTTGGTTCATACACTTGGATCTATCATCAAATAAACTGGCAGAGGAACATATATCCCTGTTTGATCCATCAAAACTACAACAACATCACAAACCAATGTATGCATCCATAGGGTGTTTTGATCTTGAAGTTTTTATGATCGATGACCAATTGCATCATGTGAACTTCTAGTTTTTCTTTCAGCCCATGAACAATGTCTAAGCAGAATGAATGCGGAAACATCCTTCCCTTTGTTGGAAGCTCATCTCACATACATAAAAATCTCAGAAGCATACTTATCAAGGCAAGCTTATCTCACATGTGTAACAAACTCAGAAGCATACTTATCAAGGTACACGCTAAGTACAAGGTTTAGCAAGATAATCACATTGTTTAACAACAATTTTGGGTGGAGAAAAATTCTAGCTATATCAAGACAGATAGAGGTTCAAAATTAGATTAGACAAATGGGTTTAAATCATTGTTATATAGACCTTACAAAAGTTTGCAGGCTATTTGAATGAGTGCATTTTAGCTTATAGTGTTGGATCATCTTGTTGTCCATGATTTAGTAAACAGCAACAATATCAAACTCTATTACGCACCAATTTTACATTATGAGGTGAAAATTATACACCAACAGAACACTATTTTAGTTTCTACTTATATTACGTACTTTTCTTGACACTAGTACTCACTCTACTGGATATAAGCAGATCAGGACCTTGTTGGCAAGGGGGACACATTCCCAAACAAATTTGCAACCCCAATTCACTTCTGAGCAGAAATTTTGCAATTTGCAATTGAAGTTGGGGGCAATTTCATAGTGAAGCATCGAGAAAACGATAGGCACCGTGGAGTCTAAGACAACATATGCGTTTTTTCATTGTACTCTTCATATAATGTAAATGAAGACAGAAATGATGTATCTTGGTCTTTATCTAACAATCGTTATTTGGGCTACTCAGAAATGTCTTCCAATTGAGAATCAACACATTCTTCTTCTTCAAAATTGTAGTTCCAAATGGGAGGCAATTGCTTATAGCGGGCCTTTGCACTTTTAGGCCATTACCCTTGATGTATTTCATTGTAATAGCAATCCGAGAAAATTTTCTATTGTGAAAATAGTTTGTGTATCTCAGTTTGAGAAAAATCTGCATTCTCCTCTCTCAGATAGAAGATCTGCACTTTTCAGCGTACTCTACACTTAATACATTTTGCTAGCAATTTTTATTATTCATACCTTTAATTCCTGGTAAAGGTAGCTTGACCTGGTACATATTTTCCACTACAGGAAATGATGCATCTTTGTTCTTACTGGAGACAGGAATCTGTAGAGAAAATGGTTATTTACTTTCAATAATCTACTTTCGATTTCTTATGTAGATATGTACTGGGGATAATAATTCAATGGTGGCAATATATTTTTTTCTTTATCTTAATTTTTCAAAGACGAACATCTTGAAATGTAAATTTCAATCTTATTTAGCAAGCTTCTTGTATAGAACATATAAGGAGGTTTATACTCGTTTGCATATCCATAAGTATGCAGGTTTGGACTTGCAGTTTGTTTGTACTTCATTCTTTCCGTGTCTATTTCTGAATAATATTTTGACACTGCAGAAAGTGGCGATGCGCAAGTCTCTGAAAAATACATCAACAGTTGCACTATTTGGCTTGAAGGATCCTCCATATAAACTAGTAAGTATCTATAGGATTCCTTGGATATGGATCAGTTTCCATTGAATGCTCTTTAGCAGTGTTTTTCAGTAGTATCTTTTCATTATTCAAAACGACACTTTGGTCTCCAATAGGCTGATTTTCCTCTATGAGTTTTCCTTGTGAATTTTGTTCCATTCTCTCTTAGATATATATTATGCATTTTGGCAGGATGCATTAGAACCATATATGTCTCGTAGATCTTTGGAGTTTCATTGGGGAAAACACCATCGAGGCTATCTGGATAACTTGAACAAGCAGATTGAGGGTACTGCGTTACAAGGGTATACACTTGAGGAACTTATTAAAGTAACATATAACAGTGGGAATCCTAAGCCTGCTTTTAACAATGCTGCTCAGGTGCTTACAGCTTTCATCTATTTACTTTGTGGGATTTATCCAAGCAGGATAGACAATTGCAATTGATAGGCCTCTCATGTTTATATTTCATTGTAAGGGTTTCTGCCTGCTCCGGGAAGAACAGAGGTCATTTTAGGGCCAAATAGTAGTTTCCTGTACATCTAGTAAAATTTATATTGGAATCCAATAATGTCTTGCTCTCTTCCACCTTATTATGTAATTAAATACTTCATGTATGCGACAGCTTCCTTGGTTTATTCAGTTCTTTTTGTGAGTTGAGTTATTTCATCTCCTGCCACAAACTATCAGCTTGGGAAGTTTAGATCTGCAGATATCACTCCTTGTCGCAGAGATTGTTCAAATAATGAAGAAAGGATGAGAAAAAGCTGAAGTAGCCTTTCTGTCTGACTGTTGATACAAAATGGTTAACATATGATAATGTTTAAAAAGAAATGCTTAGCACCTCTTAGAATTAGTTTTATTTATAGAGTGGAAAATAAGTGTCTTCTGAAGCTTGCTTATTTGAACATGTTCCTGATCCTTGGATGCCATTTCCTCTTCTGAAATGTTTACCTCATTGGTGTTTTGTAGTGCATTTCATTAAATATTTTTAAAGCATAGTGACCATTTCCCATAAGTACTTTTCCTTTCTATACCCATTAAGACAGAATTATATTTAAAGGTTGTAATAAATACCATTTATACATTTGAAAAAAATTATGTTAATGTCCATGGATAATTAAAGTACGTCAGTAGGACTAAAAATATAACATATAAAAATAGCAAATCAGGAGTGCTGAAATGACTCCAACAGCCAAAAATTCAAAACTAATAGTAGAATGAGATCTAGGAAGAAAAACCTATGAGAGGGCATCTCAAATGGGTAAACTCTAGACAGATTACTATTAGTTTATACAAAACTTTATAATACAAAATAATCTTGTGAAAGGAAAACCCCTTGTTAAGAGAGCCTCTGATAAAGCTAGGGAAAAAGAGCTGAAGGAGAACAAGATTCTAGTCTGCATCAGATTCTGGAGAAGAAGGAATGATGTCCTCGTTGATCAACCATGAAAGGGCCAATACAAAGTCTAGTGATGTCCTCGGAGAATGACTTGGGCCAAAGGGGACGAACCGAAGAATCTTAAGAGGGCACAAGGTTCTCCTCAAGTACCTATCCAAACATGCGCGGCCAACGATCCTTCAGATATTGAGAGGAAATGATGGGTGTATGTCCCTGTACTTTGGAATGCGAGTAGTGTAGAGGAGCCACCATTCAAATAACTTCTGAATTAATTTTAAGCAAATATACGAAGAAATGTCTTTTTATGATAGAAATATTAGGATCAAAAACTTTGTGATGGAATGTAGTTAAAATGATTGCATGTTGATAATCCCTTTGATAGGTGTAGAGATTCCAAATGAAGAAATACCAATGATGTTTAGTATGGTCAGGTTTCACATCAACAATGTTCTTAACTAACAAATATAAAGTAGAACCAAAAATTTGATGTAAGAATGATAGCCAAAAAGGAAGACTCTTAGAGGTTAAGAGATGAAGTGAGCAGTGTAGTAGGTCATCCATACATCTACATTTCTTGTATATGTGTTCTTATTCGATGGTGCCATGCCTCCTCTGCACCACTTTGATTCCATGTATGCTCGTAATTGTTTCTCCTCATATCATATGCACTCGCGTAAGCTGCGTTGTTGATTCCAATTATACCCATACTTGTTCCATAGTTGCTAAGTATGACGAGCTATTTCTTCTTTGATGCTTGATGTATGGCACGAGCTATTTCTCCTTTGATGCTTGATGTATGACGAGATAAGATGGATCTCTGCCTGTTCTCTTACTATTGGGGATCAAATCTAGGCTTGCACACAAGATGTGGATACCAAAGGCGCTCAAGGAGCGCAAGAGTTGCAATTTTAGAGGATAACAACCCTAATTCTAAGATAGTTATAGGTTTCCAAGGCCTATACCTAAAGGTAAGAGAAGTCTTGGTCGTCAAACGTGCACCTGCGTCTCGGATCCGTAAGAGCCGAGCTATTTGAGACTAGAATGGAACCGCCCCCAAGTTGTGGGACTTGCGGCTTGGGACGGATCTGGAGAAGGCCGGTTCCCAACCTACCTCTAACGCCTTTGTTACTTCTAATGCCGAAAGCAAATCCTAGACTAAACGTACTCAAGGACCAGGATAAAAGGATGCGCGAAGGGAAATCCTAAGCTAAGGAAGGCGATAAGCCGAGAAAGAAAGGGTCGATCTCTCCACACGGCGGCGAGGGAAACAGAGGCGGGTGCGGGAGAAGAGGGTGGATGACGTGTGTCACGAGATCAACATGCGGGCTTGGCCTTTTGACGCACGCAACACATGAGCATGGGGACTGCAAGCATAGGAGTACACACAACATGCTTTAGAAAACGCAAACAAAGAGGCGAGATGCAATGTAAACGAGACAGGGAAGAAAAGAGTTACACAAAACACGATTTTATTGCTCAAGGGACGCACAATCATTACACTCACGGTAGGAGGCGAGAATACATTGCAGATACCACGCCAAGGTTTGAGACCCGTGGGAAGTCGGCCACCATTTTGGCATGGTGCCATTACAACAGAGAGGGATCCTTTTTACAAAGCAGAACTCTGCTATTTATAGAAGGAGAGAAGAGAAGGAGAAAGAGAGGGAAACTTGGATTCAAATCTTCAACCACCAACAACCAAAGTGATAAATGCTTGCAAATCCGCTTGCAAGGCTATCAGATGCGCTTCCCCATGTTTGTTTGGCGTGAAGAAAGCAAGATCCGATTGAAACCGGTGGTTGAGGTCGATTGGATGTGTGCATTGATGAGCTGAGAGACATTTCCTTGTTTTCCGCCTACCAAATCCCACCTACATTTGAATTTGAATAGTCCAACATGTAGCTTGTGTTAGCAGCTCTCTGACAAGTCCAAAGTGCGCGCGATCGGAGCTCAGAGCGAAGATACAATGTTGCCTAAGAAGATGTCGAGTTGTCAGGCACGTAAGACACGTGGCGCGTGCAAGATTGATTGAAGAAATCGACCAACTGTTCATTTGATTTGTCATTTCTGCCACGTGTCACGAACCGGTTGGTTGTCGGGATAGGTTGCGTGTTGCACACTCAAGTCTAACAAATGATGTGGCACAGTGACTGGCGTAGAAGAAGGCGCAAGGCGTGGAAGCAAAAGGTAGGCACACGAAAGGGAAACAAAGGGAAGGCGTGCGCGCGCAACGCGGCAAGAGAGAAAGAAGGCATACTTGTAGAAGGCAAGTATGGAAGAAGGGCACACGGAGACAAGAAGAAAGCGGGCACGTGGGAGTTAAGTGTATGCAAGCGCACAAGAGGAATGCCAGGGACTTAGCCATTTTGGAAGGCAAGTTTCAGAGGTGCGTGCAAGGAATGCACGACAAGATAGGGAAGAAAGCGGGCGCGCGAGAAGGAAGCGCAAAGGGAAATGGAAAAGGAGATAGCATAATGCAGAGGGAGAAGCGGGAATGCGCACAAGGGTGCGCAGAGGAACAAAAGCAAGGAAGGAAGCAAGGCGCGCGGGGTGTGCGGAAGAAGCTGCGCAACAAGCAAAATGTGCCAAGGGAGCAAGCTTGAGTGTGCGCAACCTCAAATGTGAAACATCAGAGTTAGAATAAAATATAAGTTATCCAAATAACTAGGAGAGTTATTTGGATAACAATATCCTACTAGGATTCATAATATAGATAGGTCAAAAGGTGGATAAAGCCAAAGGGCATAACATAAATAAGACAAAGCAATAAACTAAAGCAAACATACATCTACCCTAATCTATAGAATGAATGATTAACCATCCACACAACAATAAACATGAAACAAAGGACAAAGAAGGGTTAGAGATACTTACCTATGGTGTGACTCGCCGATGCATTGGTTTTCCTAGAGACAACAACATCGAGAGAGAATCGCTATGGGTGGAGAAGAGAAAGCTCAAGAAGAAGACCTCCATCCTAACTCACTATGGTGACCCAAATGCAAAAGGGTAAACTCCAAAACCTCAAGTCTAACAACTAGATGCGAATATGTGTGCAAATGTCCAATGTACAACCAAGATGTGTTTTGATTTAATGATTGATTGATACTAAAATGTTTAGACAAGATGTGATCGACCATGGTCAATCCCATCAGCTATAGTGAAAAACATCTTGATGCGATCGAGGATGGTCGATTGTGTCAATTTTGGGTAGAAACCTAAGGTGAAGGGTGCAAAACAATGAGGAATGGAAGCCGAAGAAATAATGGAAACATGATAAAGGTCTAGGATGTCCAAAAGTGATAGGAAGACTAGTGATGAGTGTAAACAAGTGAACATGACGATGGAAACATGTGAAAAAGAGAGGAAATAAAGTAAGGATAAGGTAACTACAGTATAAAGGACAACATAATGATATCTCTCCAAATGCTATGGTCTAGCACACGTCACCAAGTCCGATCACACCTCAATCCTTGCAGGTCCCTTGAGGCACCCGCCTAGGAGGATAATGCATTAGCAGCCCCCGCACAAGGTAGACAAGCGTAAAAAATGAGGTGTATACATAATACATATGCCCCAACCAAAGATCATCGCATGTCACAATAGTGAAACACGAGATGGTCTGGAAAAAGACTGATGCATTGCCTGAAATCTAAAGTAGATCCTAGAAATGAAGTAATAATATAAGTGCAAGAAAGAAATAATGAACTCCAATAAATGAAATATACTTACCTCATTCTTACCTTTTGATGTCGCTTAGCTTGCTTGTGGTGGGCGCTATGGCTGTCAGAACCTCAAGAAGCAAGACTAAAAAGAAACACTAGAAGATAATTAGTAAAACAAGACATAACTAACCTAACTAGAGGCCATGAGATAGAGGAGCGTAGTGAGAAAGGAGGATGATAGCTCGGGGTGGATAAGCGGACGTTCAAGAGCGAAAAAAACCAATGGGTAGATGTTATAAGTATGATAAAGCGAGATAAAAGGCGCTAACCGAGACATGATCTTTGTTGAGTTAGCGAACCTATAGGTATAGATAAATAGATTACCAAAGTATCTAGGATAAGAGACATTGGTGTAGAGACCCTAGCGAGATGAAACATAGAGAAAAATAACAAAGTTGTTGAAGTCGTTATTTGAAGAATTTTGTAGAAGGTGGATATGGTAAAGAAAGCGGCTATGCACAAATGAGTAAGGAAGAACATTAAGCATAGAATTTCTTGAGAAAGTGAGCATTTGTTGGTTCTTTAAAGATATGGCCTTCATTAGTTTGCAGCAGTAGGTACTGGCCAAGGATGTCTTTATGAGATAGGGACCCCACCACTTTTGGGTGTATTTGCCTTCTTTGTCATGGGTATAATCTAATTTCAAAACAAGATCGTCGATTTCGAATGTCCTAGGCTTGCCGAGTTTGTTGTGTTGTTTATCAATACATTCTTTGTATTTGTGGTTATGGTGAGTAGCATTAAAGAATTTTTCGTCAAGTAGATCAAGAGCATGCATACGGGCCTTGAGAATTTCCTTATGCGGGATGATCCGTGGAGAGAAATGCGGAGGAAGTTAATTGCACCTTGAGTCAAAGGACTACTTCGCACCATATATAAGCAAGAATGGGGTTGCCCCAAGTAAATTGTATGGACACCGGTACAATAAGCCCAAGGTGCGGGATAAATCTTTAAATGCTAGTCGATTTGTGATTTGCGAATTGTCTTTTAGAGAATTTTGTTAGTTGATTCGGCTTATTTGTTGCATTGTGGATGATAAGGAGTTGAAAACTTGTGCTTGATGTTGAATTTAGCACAAATTTGTGTTTACATTTAAAATTCTCACTTTGTTGTCGAGAGATGATTATGAGGAATTCCAAAGCGGCAAATGATTTGGTTAACGATAAATTTAAAAGTGGCGACATTGGTCATATTGGTAAGAGGCATAGCTTTGGCCCACTTAGTGAAGTACTCAGTGGCGGCAATGATGAAAATATATCCATCTTGGGGGCAAGGAAGTTTACCAATGCAATCCAATCCCCACATACTGAAGGGCCATGGAGCCTCAAGTACGAGAAGCTCAATTGGTGGAGAGTGAATGAGGTCATCATGAAATTGGCATGGTTTACATTTCTTAGTGAAGGCATGTTCGTCGCCTTCTAGAGTAGGCCAAAAGTAACCCGTACGTAGGCATTTGCGAGTCAGTAGCTTGGCCGCCGCCATGGTGTCCACCGCAAGTACGCCCATGCGCTTCCTCGAGGGGAGACATAACCTCGTTATTATTGGTAACACATCGGATTAGGTATCTTCAAGTTACGATAATAGAGATTGTCATTTTGAATGATGTATTTAAGAGATTTCGTCTGGATTTGATTTGTTCACAATGATAGCATCCAAAGGTTAGCTTTGATGTTGGAGAAATTGGATGATGTCGTGTACCATGAATCGTGGGTAAGTAGAGACAACTTCCATATGGTAAATGAGGGCAGTAATCAAGATACGGTTGCGTGGAAGGGGTTTACGGATCTGGACCATGTAATGATCTTTTTGCAAATTAAAGTGAGGTTGAAATTGGGTAGTAGATGAGGCTAAGGAATCAGCTAAGGAATTGTCTTCCCGAGCAATGGATTCAATGGTGAAAGAGGCGCGAATTGCTCCGCCAACTCTTGAACTATTTCATGATATGCTTTAAGGTTGTCAATTCTCGCATTGATAGGTGCCACCGACTTGTTGGCGGACAAGTTGGGAATCACCCATGGCATGGAGATATGTGATATTGGAGGCAAGAGCAACTTTCATGCCGAGGATAAGGGCTTTGTATTCAACCATGTTGTTGGTTATGTGAAATTCAATTTGGAAAGAAAAATGAAGTGTCTTACCTAATGATTGATGAGGACACAACCCGCCCTAACTCCCTGAAGACATTTTGCTCCATCGAAATGGAGAGTCCAAGTGTCTTCATGAAGGTCGACAATGATTTCTTCTTTGAGTTTAATGCTGGTTTTCATGGGTTTGGTTTAGGTTTCTTGTCATCGGCCGTGAGGGGTTCCACCTTGAGATTAATAGTGAATCTATGATAATAATCCTTATTTGTAAAGGCTTGATCCATTAATGAGTTGGATATCCTCAGTGGGTCAAGCATTTGGAATGGGTCAAGTTACTGTGTATGGGCGTGATTGTGATTTAATCTGTAACGACTTGGCATTTTACGACCTTTTGCATGATAATGCGTAGATCAAACACCACGAGGAGCACCATTCACTTACCGATGTGGTCTATAGGAAGGACAACATGGGAGAAGAAATGGCGAAGAAGGTCGGTATGAATGATGACACAAGTAGTTTGATAAGTTAGGTAATGTGAAGCTTAGTGGTAGCGAAGTATATGGCTAGGCAGGATCATTCTACAAATGTGTGGGTTTCATAATCAAGAAGAGCTCAACTAACGTAGTAGATAGCATGTTCCTTACCTTTTTCATCCTCTTGGGCCAACATTGCCCCAACAGAGACAAGGGTAGATGAGGTATAGAGGATGAGCGGACGTTTGGGAGATGGAAGCTACAACGTAGGGGTAGTGAGGAGACGCCTTTCCAAGTTCGCAAAGGCTTGTTGACAATCTTTATTCTACTCAAGTGCAATGCCATTTTAAGAAGATTGTTGATGGAGTGAATGCGATAAGCGAATTTGGGCACAAATTGTTGGATTGCCTCAAGTTTCCCTTGAAAAGTACGTTATCGGGGATAGATGTAGGTTGAGGCATGTCAAGGATGGCTTTTATCTTAGCAGGATTGTGATGTCCCCTTTTTGGAACAAACCGGAAAATTAGCCAAATCTGAAAATAAAAATCTGAATCTTACATTTCAACCATAAACCCTCAACAAAAGCACTGAAATCTGGAACTTACTATTTTTAGTAAGTTCGTCAAAACCCTAGGCTGAAATATTCAAAATTCCATAACTTTTGATTTACAACTCCGAATTGCATGAAACGAAAGGGAAATGATAGATATTAATTAGGAGCAAATTTCCGTACAAGAAAACCACGAAAATACGGAAAACCTGATTTTTAAATCCCGAAATACAGCTGCAGCATCAAACCCTCATAACTTGCAAAATACTTATCCGAAAATTATGAACCATAGCTCAAAACGAAGCATAAATTATAAGGAAAATTATGAGATCAATTTTAGAATTTTGCATCCACGAATGCCATGCTAAAAAGTCACCTGAAACTCCAAAACAAGTCGCTGCCCTAATTTTGGGAAATTAGGTAAATAACATAAATCTTCATAAATTCATATCTTGAGCAATACTTGGAATTTTGACACGAAATTACCCTTGTTGGAAAGCTTGGACAAAGAGCTTTCCAATGAACATAAATTCATCAAATTCCAACCAACAGAATTTTCCAGAAATGCAACAAAAATTTCTAGCAAAGTCGCCACTTTCCAAAATGGCAAAAATAAATATCAAGTCTTCAAATCTTCAATGACAAAGTCTTCAAAATCAGATCCACTTCAATTCCAAATCGAATGAGAGAGAGCACAATGAAAATCTAGGGCATACATCCCATTTCTCCAAGCATGGAGAGACATAAATGATCAAATCAACATGAGTCTAACAATGATCCCAACACTCCTTTTATAAGCAAGGAGGCACAAAATTCGAAATCCCTAGGAGAGGGAAATTATTAAATAAAAACAATTTATTTCCCCTAGGTGTGGCATCCCCTTTTCAAAGGGTGATTTTATCAATAAAAACCACTTAAATATTTATTTAATTAATTCCCCATTTAATTTTTATATTTTGGGAATTAAATTAAATAATCTTCACAATTAAATAATTATTGCTTTAGGCAATAATATTTAATTATTTAATAAAATTGTTCCCCTTGCAACATCCCAAAGCCCACGGGGAAAGATAGGCTAAGGGTCTTCAAAAATGGGGACATTACAGTCCTCCCTTCCCAAGATTGCTTGCCCTCAAGCAATAACAAGCCCATGCATCTGGTACCAAAAGGGTAGCTCTCCAAGAACCGAGTTCCCATGCCACTCAAGTGGAGTAGCATCTGTAATATCTTGGGCTGCTTCGTCCTCCTAAAAGTTAGGAGTGTAAACTGTTGCATTTTATTTTTCAAACCTGCACATGAAACAAACCAGTTAGAAAAATGAGTGTTGAAGAACACTCTTCTTGCTTCTTCTTGGTATCTCCATGGCTTGGATGGTGCCCAACTTTCTTTCATGCATGGGCTGCCCCCATAATCTGCTATGCAGTCCCATATGCTCTTTGTAGTCATGCCATTCTTCATCAAAAATCAGACTTATCCCTTCCCAATCAATCATGCATGAGTTACAAACAAACACCCATAACCATATCATCATGTGTACATAAAAAATCTGAATTGTAGAATTAAACAATCTTGCATAATTTGTTTCCTCATTTTGCTGTCCCAAAATCTCAGTCATATGCTTCAAGATTTTCCTGTACTTTTGCCACACTCTTTCCCACAACATGTTAGCTATAAAATCAAGCCATACATAATTCCTCATGAAACTCCATTGGATGTGGAAAAACTCATTACTCATAAAAGAACATGAGTCAGAAACTTCATCACTCTTCCTAACATGTGGTCCATGATCATAAGAAACAACAAATGAAGAAGGTAACAAACTGAAAATGATAAATACATCAGTCTTAGGTTGCATGAGAGCTTGTACTAACAATAAATCATTCTTCTTCAAGGCCCAAGCATCATCTGTTACCTTGAATTTTGGTATCATATAGATACCCTTGAACCCCTGTTTGCATGTCCCTAACTGATTTTGCAGCCCTCTTAGAAAATTACTGTTGGCAGCCCCCTTAAACTGCATTCTTTTTATCAGTCCATGCATAAGAAACTTCCAATTTGTTGTGTCATGAAAAACTGAAATTTTCTGAGCCTTTGCACCAACAAAATTATCTATAAGAAAAGCATGAGGTGGCTGTTTTTTCTTATGCATAACAGCAATAAAGTTTACCCAACTACTTGAAGTGCCAAATAGATCATGGCAAGGAACTTCCATATGCAAATTGTCAATAATCAAAGACTCATCATTAGGCAAACTTGTTCTCATACCTTGGATTTCCCTTTCCTTGTCTTCCTTGGTGTATTTGAGCTCCATCTTTTCTAGGGTGAGAGTGAATTCCCCCAATGTGTAAAACCATTGACACCCTATCATCACATCCATATTATTCCAACTCACAACATAAAAATCATCACATACTTCATTATTTCTTAATGTGGTAATGAGTGGGGAACTCTTGTGCCAACATAGTATGGTAGATCCATTGGCTAAGGATACCTTGAGGCCTTGGAATCCTCCAATATTCAGACTTAAGTTTGCAACCATCCTTGCATCAATGAAATCGTGTGAAGCATCATTATTAATGAAAAAACTCATCGGATTGCCATGCAACATACCTCTTGTTTGGAATAGGTGAATTCTATCATTTCCGGAAAGTGATGCCAAAGTTCCCTCTATTACACTTTCTTCCTTATGCTCATGTTCATCAACAATAACTTCATCATCCTCATTAGCCAAATAAAAATCTGAATAATCCATTACCTTATTACGTGGCTGCCCTTTTGAGGCATGAGTTTGATCACCCAAAAGTGACCTTGGCTGTCCCTTATTCGCTGTTTTTCGCTGCATATGTACAACGGTACTGTACGGACCAACAAGCTTGCCATTTGCATTTTTATTTGTTGGGGGGTATCCCTTACTCAATGCCTTTAAACTCTCTTGGTTGTTCTTTACCTTAGCAGCTGATTCTTCTGTGCCTTCACATTCTATGCAAGTATTAGATACAAGAAACTCATTAGTATGCACCGAAGAACTCATACCTTGAGGATCCATTCCCATATCTTTTTCTGAAGACTTGGCTGCCATATATGTCTTCATCTTGATTTGATTCATGACACCTTTGGCCAAGGTGTGAGAAATATATGATGCCTCCTATCTCAATTCTTCCTTAAGCACATTCAACAAATGTTGAGGAACATTATCATATTCATCTATCACCGTAGACATGATACTCTGTATTGCAACCATTACATTTTCTGAACGATTATCCTGTATGACCCCAAAGAATACCTCGAACATATGAAAGACAAGATCATTACAACCAAGATCGAACATCAATACACAAGATCTTACCTTTGCCATAGTTTCTGAATTTTTACCCTCTTGCTGTAATAAGGGCTTGTGATGTTCCAAAGGCCTTGAAAACTTCCGACCATGTGTTCGAATATGTCTCTCATGATATCATCACTATAGGGCAAATTAGGGGCTATGACCCTTGTGACTTCAGCAATGCAAGTAACAACCATAATTTTCACTCTCACATCTTCATGCCAAAAGATCTTAGGCTTAATCAACTGAAACATCAATGAATGAATCATGTACTTATCTGATTGTTCGACCATGGCCAAACAATTCGTTGTTTCCTCCAAGTCCTTAAGCAAGGCATCCTCGGAATGATGTGGATGCTTAAGCTTCTTTCCAACCCTGATGATCCTTTCTTTCAAACCACCTTCACTCATTAACTCCATGGTTCCACTCAGCCTCTTATCTCTGCATACAAATATGAAAATACAAATCTTGCATTCACAAATGACCCACACGAATAGAGAAAGGAAGCTCTGATACCACTGTGATGTCCCCTTTTTGGAACAAACCAGAAAATTAGCCAAATCTGAAAATAAAAATCTGAATCTTACATTTCAACCATAAACCCTCAACAAAAGCACTGAAATCTAGAACTTACTATTTTTAGTAAGTTCGTCAAAACCCTAGGCTGAAATATTCAAAATTCCATAACTTTTGATTTACAACTCCAAATTGCATGAAACGAAAGGGAAATGATAGATATTAATTAGGAGCAAATTTCCGTACAAGAAAACCACGAAAATACGGAAAACCTGATTTTTAAATCCCAAAATACAACTGCAACATCAAACCCTCATAACTTGTAAAATACTTATCTGAAAATTATGAACCATAGCTCAAAACGAAACATAAATTATAAGGAAAATTATGAGATCAATTTTAGAATTTTGCATCCACGAATGCCATGCTAAAAAGTCACCTGAAACTCCAAAACAAGTCGCTGCCCTAATTTTGGGAAATTAGGTAAATAACAGAAATCTTCATAAATTCATATCTTGAGCAATACTTGGAATTTTGACATGAAATTACCCTTGTTGGAAAGCTTGGACAAAGAGCTTTCCAATGAACATAAATTCATCAAATTCCAACCAACAAAATTTTCTAGAAATGCAACAGAAATTTCCAGCAAAGTCGCCACTTTCCAAAATGGCAAAAATAAATATCAAGTCTTCAAATCTTCAATGACAAAGTCTTCAAAATCAGATCCACTTCAATTCCAAATCGAATGAGAGAGAGCATAATGAAAATCTAGGGCATACATCCCATTTCTCCAAGCATGGAGAGACATAAATGATCAAATCAACATGAGTCTAACAATGATCCCAACACTCCTTTTATAAGCAAGGAGGCACAAAATTCAAAATCCCTAGGAGAGGGAAATTATTAAATAAAAGCAATTTATTTCTCCTAGGTGTGGGTTCCTTTTCAAAGGGTGATTTTATCAATAAAAACCACTTAAATATTTATTTAATTAATTCCCATTTAATTTTTATATTTTGGGAATTAAATTAAAAATTTGCACAATTAAAAATAATTGCTTTAGGCAATAAATTTAATTATTTAATAAAATTGTTCCCCTTGCAAACATCCCAAAGCCCACGGGGAAAGATAGGCTAAGGGTCTTCAAAAATGGGGACATTACAAGGATCCACATCTATTCCTCGTTCGGATATGAGGAACCCTAAGAGTTTTCCTTGAGTGTGTAGAAGATACATTTCCTTGGGTTAAGGTGAACCTTGTATTTATGAAGGCGAAACTGCTGTAACCTGATAAAAATCAAATTGTAGATGGGCTGGAAGTGAGTTACAGTAGCCACAACATACTTAGGTTTCCACCCAACTAAGTACCTTGGTGGTTGTCATAAAAATTGTCTTTAGCTGAACCTTCTTTCCAACCTTTTTATCAAGAGTTTTTCCTTAATTTGTACCAACTTACAACTGTCCTTAGCTGGGAACAGCTGTACTATACCTGTTATTTTCATGCCCATCAACATGAAAAAGGTACAATAGATACCAAAGTGGAATTTTCTTGCAAAAATCAATAACTTTAGCAATGTAAGGGCTGGAAACAGCCATGCAAGCACTGAAAATCCCATACTAACCATCACCAATCGAAAAGAACTCCCCTGTGTTTGAAGGAACTTGTAAACTCCTTTGTATGAGAGCAAAAGGAGTAATCAAGTGGCTGGTGAAGGTGATGACAGCTATACCAAAAATCACTCTCATTGCTGCCCCAATTGTGTCAAGCAACTCTTTTACCTTGGTTGTCATATCAACTTCTTTCCGGTGTGCTTCTTGGGCTTGTGGAGACATCTCTTCATCTTCCGCTGCAATCTCATATTCATCATTACTTGCTTGGGCTGATAACAAACTCAACTGCTCTTCCTTGTTTATACTTGTACTTGCACATGGAACAAACTCATTAAAGAAAACAAGAGTTTTTCTCATCATTGCTTCTTCCAATGAAGCTTCTTCAACCTTTGCACCATCCAATGAACAAGGAGTTGGCTTCCTAGATAGAGCATCCCCAACCGCATTATTTTTCCCCCTCACATCCTGGTATATACAAACAACTCTACCATTCATTCCCATCTTTATGAAATTTGTTATGGTTGTATGTAATGAACCGTTACACCAAAACCTCGAGGCATTAGTGAAATCCGCACATGAGGATCATAACATCCCACCACGCTTATGTAGCCCGGTCTTGCGGGTTAGATTTGCGCTTGGCTATGCCTTGCCCTATACAAGCCCTAGGCGAACAACGCAATGCCGGACGTAGCCACCCGTGCCGGGACTTGAACTTGGGTGGTTGCTCTAATACCAAATGTAACAAACCGTTACACCAAAACCTCGAGGCATTAGTGAAATCCGCACATGAGGATCATAACATCTTTAGTGAAATCCGCACACCAGATCATAACATTATATCGATATCAATTTGAATACCCTTAGAAATTGTTTAAGACTTAATTGAGCCAATCTTTTCATGTTGACTAAATTGACTATATGATGCCAAGCGAGCTCTTATCTTGACAACCTTTGGCTGAATTTCAATACCTTCCATTACATGCAACAAATTCAAAGTCTCTTTCAGACTGCCCAAAGCATTGCCATTTCTTACTAAAATTCAGAGTTGTAGTGGCCAGCAAACATCTTGTGATAGCTACACATACCTTATCAATGTCACTAGGAGAAGAGCGCCTCTTCCTTGTGATCGAAATCCACTTGGTGGCTGCAAATAGAATGTGGAACAAGCTGGACATGTTGGTCATAACAGCCACAAGATTCGAGACAACTCCCATAATGATTTGGGGTTCATGATTCACATTTCCCAAGCTCATCTCAGTCGTGTTAGAAGGATGACTTACACCACAAAACTCACATTGAATCCATGTCTCATTAGGCATTCTTGCTAGGTGTGTTTTAGAGAACCAATCCCAAACAATAGCATGATACATTACTTCACCTCGGTTCATGAAAACTGAATTATTGCATACCTTGTAGCAAGCTGAATTTATATTCCATGCAGCTGAATTTATATTTTCAGTGGATGAATTATCCATAACCTTCACATACATCCAAAAGTGGCAATCTTGAAAGTAACTTGAGTCCCACAAAACCATAGCAAGCTGATTCATACAATCTTGACTATAAAAATAACATCTAGTTTGCTTACCATCTTTACACCTTAAGCATCCAATTGGAATTATCTTCTTTTGGCCATTCCCTACGATCTTGTCTTCATGTGTGTTACTTAGCCCCCATGAGTGTTCTATTGACCAAGAACATTGATCCTTCACAATGTGGTTAGAATGCACAACAAACCCTCTATGATTGCTCATAAATTTCCTTTCAATCCAAGTGCAAGAGATGACATTTACCTTGATCTTCAAAGACCACCCATGCCAAAGCAATCTTGGCCTTGAATAGAAGAAGCAACATACCCATAGCTTCCTTTGGACTAATCCTGCTTCTTAAAGTATTTTCTATGATGACAAAAATATGGCAGCGACATAGGAGGAAAAAACAAATCAGAAATATGGTCATCACTATCATACCTTGGGCTGCCCACAAGGAGCTCACCCTCCTTTGCCTTTGCTTCTTCAACAAGTGAAGATCTTCCCACCTTGACTGCTCCCACATTTTGTGGACACATGTATGGAACATCATCATGGTTCTCGCCGAAGTCATGAGCACCATCAATTTGCTTTCTTTTGATTGCTGTTCAGAAAATTCCAGCAAGCTGAACATCATCATAATCAATTGGAGATTTGGCTTCAACCACCATATTCTCTCCACAATCTTGTAAATCAAAATTTTCTTCTTTCCTTGGCTCATGCTCCATGATTTTTGCCTTGACCTCATGAGGTGTTGGTGTATCCGCTACTTTGGCTGGTTCATTTTCTTCTTCTAAGAGAAACCCTTTTGGGTTTGGCTCCTTGGCATACTCTTGTAGTCTAGGGTTTAACCCTAGCATCTTCATCCATGCATTGGCTGTCCCCTTTGTAATAGTGTAGTCTAACTTCAAATTAACTTGATAAAATAAAGACCACTATACCTCGTTCAAGACAGGGTTTAAGGAAACCTGTAAAGGATGGTTGATGTGATGATCTTTGTTCCACATACGGGCACTCCAAACTCCAATGGGGGTCCAGATCCTATAAATCAAAGACACTAAACAAATATATATTAGATGGATAAATAGTGAGCTGCCTGGCAAAGGCCAGTCCCAGGAGTCAATGGACTTCCTTGCGTGGGTATCAGCTCATGTATCAATTAAGATTTTGATAAGTAAATAGATACAAAAGCATGTAATATTTTTCAATGTTTTATCACCAGAAAATAATATGATGGGAATAAGAAATTAATGACCAAGACTAATTTCTAGGAGGAAGAGGAGGAACTTCATGGCCCAAGTAGAAGGCGGCCAAAGCTGATGCAACAACTCTGTTGAATGCGCCCAAGAGAGCGTTTCCTTCTTCTATATCAACATCAACTTCTTCCCTGATGATTTCAAGCTGATCTTCTATGTTGTTAAGGTTTGGTGTGAACACGATCACATATATGTTGAGCTCATGCGCAATGTTATATTGTTCCCAATGGAACGGATGTGGGACAATCGGTAGATCAAAGACTATAATTATGGGATGGGGACATTAGGTAGACACATCTACACAATGGCTATGCTTAAAAAAGAAGATTAGTAGAAAAGAAATTCAAAGATGCGAGGAAGATATAAAAAAAAAAGTAGGAATTGGCTAGTGATTAGGGAATCATTGGTGACTTTGTTATGAATAATCTAAATAGGTAGATGATTTTATACATTTAATCCAAAATGGTAAATTGATTAATTTTGAGTAAGATAACGGATGAAAGATAAAACAACAAAGAATATTAAACAAATAAATACCTTGATGAGATAATAAACGAAGAGAGGAGAAATAAGCAATTAAGATAATTGATGATGTGCTTGACAAAATGTATCTTTTTGGTTATCAAAAGGTGTAACGAGGAAGGTCATGTGGACGTTGTTTCAAACCTATAAAGAAACTTAAGTTTTATATATTTCATCGATCAATCTTGCCAAACCATAGGGGATGGTGTATTTATAAGGTCGCTAGCGATTAAGGAAAATCGGCAAATTTTGTAAATTTTGTGCAACCTTCATGGAAGAGGTTTCAACCACCTCCAAATGGGTTTGATATGGGATAACTCATACGAGATAAGTGAGAGGACGTAGTCTTGAGGATAGGAAGGATGAAAAACTTATCTATTTTAGGATTTTGGGATAGGATAGAGGTAAATAAGAGGTTAGGGAAGATTTTACAAGGATGAACTAAGGAATAATGGGGGATAGAAATAATAAGGTTCTTAAAACTTAGGATAGGGATTAATTAAATATTAAATTAAAAGGATCATAAGGAAGGATAGGCCACCAAAGAGTGCAGACATTAAGGGGTGTGTCATAAATGAGTGTCTACATTTCCCCTTTTTGATGAGTATGTGTAGGCACGATGCAGCATGAGACAAAAACTAGTGCTAGATGCCCCAATTTATATGGGAGGATAGTGATTCCCCCTCAAACTGATAACGGATGAAAAAGTGTTGAAGTTTGAAAAGAGTCGATGTTGATAAAAAAGATGTTTAATGTCCTAAGTAGGAACTTGAAAAGGACCATGCATCAAATGGATGCATCAAAATAAATGATGTAGGAGTCTTGAAAACAAATGACAGGGATAACATGGCCCTAGGGGAAACCCTATGGATAATTTTTTAGGCAAGTTAACTATAATGGAGGATCCAATGAGAACCTCATATGGCTTGTGGGACCATGAAATAGGTCAAAGGTAATAAATTGTATTTTGAAAAATAAGGATGATGGTCAATTGTAAGTGGGAGATCATTAAGCATGGAGGAAAAATGAATCGAGGTAATCACCTAATCATTTGGAGTGAATCGTCGACGATTACAAGGGCAAAAAAAAAGGGGTCCTATAAATGGGCGGAAAGTTACCATGGTAACTCATTGTTACCGCACACATTTGAGAAAAAAGCTTTGCTTTTGAGTTTTTAGTGAAAAAGACAAAAAAGAAGAAGCTACCGGAGGGAGCTAAGAGGCAAAGGAGGCCTAACGCTAGGAGAGTTAGGCTAATTTTTGCATTTTTGTGTGCTTTTATTGATTTTTTTTTTTTTTTGGAATTTTGATATGTTTTCAAGAACTTATTTTGGAAATCACCTATGATTTGGTAAAATTGATAATTTAAGAGAATCATTGGTGACTAGGTGTTTTTATGTTGTGAATTAATTAAATGTGCTAAATTGATAAAATATTTAATGAATGGTATTCTAATGATTTTTTATGTCTTTGTGGATGTAGGCGAGAGATAAATTGATGATATGGGACAAGATCCCGATTATTTTGGACCATGTACGAGCATCATGTTAGATGATGACTGGGCTCATTTGCAGGATGTTGGCCAAGGAGGGATGCGCCATTATAGACGTATCCACGAGTAGTGGGGTTTTCTTGCTTCTACTAGAGAGGTGGGATCATGTGACATGTGAGAGGACTTTTGGCTACCGAAAGAGAGAGATGACCGTCACACTAGAGGGACGTTCACGAGGATTTTGAGTTGAGGTTTCCTATATAAGGAGAGGAGTATATTCTAATAGATGAGACACGAGAGGCCTTAGGTGATGCGGAGATTATTTGTGACGAGGAAATGAGGAGGCGACCTTGGCTTTCCATTAGTGGATTTTCATATGGGGCACTATATAGCCCAGAAATAGAGGGTCGAGCACTCATGACCTTGATGATGATAGGAATTAGTTGTTATGCCTCGCTTGACTCTATTGGAGGTTAGTTTTATTAGATGTTGATAGGAGTGTTGGAAGATATGATGGAGCACAAGACCGTATTTACATAGGTTCCTACTTCTTTATCGCCGGCGCAAACTTATAGAGAGTTGTGGTCATGGAGGATAAACAAGAGGTTTAGAATTGATGTAGGTTTTTATTACAACATTGGGTTTACGATCACATTCATGGTGGCTCTGGTCGTGGGGATTACCATGGGGTAGTCTGAATTTATTCGAGGAGATCATTTGGATTTATGAGGTGGAGATTAGATAGAGGAGAGGCAGGGCCGATGAGAGGTGAGGAGCACTATAGGTAGCTCGATAGGATTACATGATGGGGATGTTATATGGAGGCCATACATCGGATTCCCTAGTATGGTAGGGTGAGGAGGGTGAGCTCATAGCCACCAATAGGAGACATAGGTATATGGTCGATGACCGGGATAGTGGGAGTTTATCAAATTTGGTGCGTTAGTGGAAATTTGGATTGATACAGATGTACTGAGGCAGGCTATCGCTATAGGTGGGATGATGATGATATGGACACACCACTTCCAATGATTCTGAGCTTCGTCTATGGTAGATGAGGAGGGTGTGAGTGCGAGATTGGATGATCACGGTGTACCCACAAGAGTGGATGATGTCGGGGTTACTAAGGATATACACTATGTGGTGGCAGAGTTCAACTTGTTAGTTTGAGAGGCGGGTGCGAGATCATGTGGATGTGGCACCTTAGGAGGGTATTGGTGAGGGTGAGGGTGGAGAGGAGGAGGATAGGGTGGTAGTATTAGAGGTCATCATGGAGTGTTTAGAGGTCGAGAACGCCGTATTGCATGGATGGTCCACTTTGATAGTTGAGAGGGACACCGTGGTTGGAGAGCGCGATGGGTTGAGTCAACGACTTGCCGCATATAACTAGAGTCGATACAAGTAGGCTACTAGGGGATAAAGATGGTATCATCAAGATAGGTAGGCCTTTCAAAAGGCCTTCGGTGTGATGTGTACCTTAGTATCATATGCTGAGCTTCGAGCTCAAAGCGAGTGGTGGATGGGGCCACCAAGTGGTGTGAGCATGGATAACTACCCATCATTGTGTGCAAGGAGCTGAGATATTATGAGGAGATAGTGCACAATGAGAGGATACCAGATGAGCCTTTTTATGTAGTATACTTTATTATGGAGGTAGGAGACACCTTCAGTAGTAGTATCAAGTGTGGGATAACCACCACAGGGCTAGAAGGAGGTCCTAGTAGAGGACCGAGAACAGAGTGTAGTGGTGTTGGCGCTACGGGGAGCAATGGGAGTATTCATTTATTGAACATTTGATGTATATATTTATGTGAGTAGTAACACTTTTTAATAATGATGTAGATGTATGATATTGAAGCCTTTTTGATATATGATGTATCTGATTTTTCAGGCTCATGTGTTTGTTGTTTTAATGTTGATATTGATATGATGTATAGATGTTGATAGTTATGAGGCTATTTGGAGCCTTTTAGATATGTAGATATATATATATATATATATATATATATATATATGATTTTTTCATTTGACTCATGTGTTGATTTAATTTTATGTTGATGTTATAGATATGTTTAATGATGTGATGGGATGTTGATGATAATTTAGATAATGACATGATATTAGATATATAGATGATTTTTGATGTTTAGATGTGTATTTGATTTGATATGACATTTCAAAAAATGTGATCTTTGATATATGTTTAAAATTTTTAAATCATGGTTAAGAATAAATGTGAAATATTTTCTTTTGGACTGGATTTGATACATATGTGATCTGATGGTAAATTAAACATGTATGATAATGCACTTGAGGCCATATAGAAAATGTTAACACGTAACTAACAATAATTAGTCACATGTAAGATCATGGATGTAGATGGAAATGTGCTTATATACCTTATTACAACATGGGAAGGGTCGACTATATAGTTTTTATGGGGGTAGTTATCCTTTGATGGCTTATAGGCTTATGCCCCAACTATACTTTGTTTGCGCAAACTAATCAATGCGGGAAGTTTGTTTTGATGGGAAAGTTGATCGATGCTGGAAGCTTTCCTAGGATGTTTTTGATATTTTGATTTTGATACGTAGGCTGATCGATGCGAAAAGCCTTTTTGAAATGATATGGGTAGCCATCTTTCGAGGGAGTGGTCTAGATTTTGATTTGATTTTGATAGTCATCCTTCGTGGGATCGGTCTATATTTTGCTTGACAATTTTCCTTCGAGGGATTAGTCTTTATTTTTGATAATATGATTAATAGTTGTCCTTGAGGATTAGTCTATATTTTTGATAATATGCATCCATATGGATATTTTTGACTTTCATTTAAGCTGAGGATAGACCTAGTAGACCATTTGAGGAGGGAAAAGATGTGTACAAACCAAATGTGATCTCCTAACATGTTTTCAGTTGGTAGATGAAGGGTAAATGAGAGTAATGATTTTGGGGTTCCCACTTAAGAGGAACTTGTCCATATGGAAAATGTGATGAATAAAGCCGTGGTGCTCATATTTAAGGTCATAGATATAGGATACGATGGTAGACACATAATTCCAAATCATTACGATAATGAATGATAGGTCGGTGGTGTGATGGGATCTTTGATGTGACTAAAGTAATGATAAATAGACATGTAATTAATAATAGAAAGGCGTAAGTGCAAGGCATTTAGAGGTTCCTTTTAGGTTTACCATCAAGGGAGACTAGACAATGGACTCCCAACCCATATTTGTGAGTGATGACATATGGATCGATCCAGCTATGGAAAACTTTCCATGTTTACTCCTTTCCAGAGTAGTGACATTTTGATTCTCTTTAAGGACAAGATCACCAATGTTAAAGTCATATTCTTTAAGATGTTTTTATATACTCGTTTATGCGCTCTTTGTAGACTTGATGATGTTGAAAGGTTGTTAAACGACGCATTCATTTAACAATTCAAGTTCGTTTAAGCGTTCTTGTTGATAATCCTCATCAGATATAAAATATTTGAGGGATATGTGGAGAGATGGAATTTGAACTTCAAGGGGTAAACCGCCTCGAAGCCATAGACTAAAGAGAAGGGCATAGCACATGTAGGAGTGTGGATGCTAGTTTGATAAGCCTAGAGAGAAAAAAAATTTGGAGATGCCAATCCTACCTGCTTGATCGATGGTTTTTATGAGGATTTTATTGAGTGTTTTGTTAGAAGCTTCTACTTGACCATTTCTTGGGATAGTAAGGGGATGAAAATCTTAGTTTGATGTTGAAAGTGTCACATAATTTCTTAACGTTTTTATTTTAAAAGACTTTCCATTATCTATGATAAGCTTGTGAGGGATGCCAAAGCGACATATGATATGTTGATAGATGAAATCGACGATTTTGTTTGCTTTAGTGGAGGCGAGGGGAATAGCTTCCACCCATTTAGTAAAATATTAGATAAGTATAATGATATAATGATGATGTTGTGATGAGCGTGGGTTGATAAGGCCTATAAGATTGAGCCCCCACTATGAAAAAGGCCATAGATCCTGAGTGGTTGTAGAGCTTGACTAGGGACATGTGTAAGATTAGAATGTTGCTGACACTTGATGCACTTCTAACGTATTGACAACAATCATGATTGAGGGTAGGCCAATAGTATCCCATTTGCAAAATGCGTTTAGAAATGGACCATGCCGCTAAAGTGTCCACCACATATACCGTCGTGGACTTCTTGGATAACTTTGATAGATTCATGAGATTTAAGGCATCTAAGGAGGAGGCCATCAAATCCTCTTTTTGTAAAGGATGCCACCTAAAATAATGTAGCGGGTAACACATTGATAAAGGACCTCCGACCATTTTTAGATAAGTTAGAAGGGAGTTTAGATTGAGAAAGATAGTCATATATTTGTGTATACTAGATATCTGACTGACTACTTTCAACGTGATGATAAAAGGGAGTTCTTTGTTATAGTAGGGTTGTTTGAGCTTGTGTACAACGGCGAAGAGTTTAGAATCGTAGTTGACCATGGTATGAATGAGGTGAGAGAAGCCATGGTGTTTTGTGAATTTATTAGATGAACTAGGAATTGTTTGGATAGTATAACTATCGAATGCTTCAAAGAGGAAGTCAAAATGGCTTTATATTTTTGTAGTATTTCATTTTTACATTGATAAATTCCATTAACGATTGATTGATGATGAGTTGAGAGTCTCCATAGATGTCTAAGGTTCTAACTCCGAGAAGCACGATGGTTTCGAGACCCATGATTAAGGCTTCGTACTCTGCCATATTATTAGTACATTCAAAATTCAATTTGAAGGATAAAGGGATAGGAGTCCCCCAAGGAGGTATGATGATGATACCAACCCCTCCCCCTTGTTGACATTTAGAGCCATCGAAGAAGAGGGTCATTTTAAGAAGAAGATCATCTTCACGATCAAAGGTATTAATGGATTCGTTAGGAAAATGTTCACTAGAGAGTTTATTATTAGGAAGAGGGGTTTCATAAGCTGATCAACGATAACCTGACCCTTGATAGATTTATGGGAGGAACTCTAGATCAAACTTTGTCATGAGCATGAGCCATTGAGTGATGCGATCATTATGATAAGGTTTGGAATGCATAGTTTTGAGAGGATTGAAGTTAGTGACGATGAAAGTTTTATGATTGAGAAGATAATGATGAAGCTTAGAAGTTGTGAAATATAAAGCGCAACACAACTTTTTGGCTTTAGTGTAATGGGTTTCATAATCATGGAGCGTTTGACTCACGTAATAAACAACTTGTTCTTTACCATGCTCATCTCGATGTGCAAGCATGGCCCTAAAGGCATGATCAGTAGTGGATATATATAGATAAAAAGGCTCTGCCCTCACATGGAGGTGTGAGCACGGGTGGTGATAGAAGATATGCTTAAGTTGATCGAAGGATTTTTGACAATCATTGTCCCATTTAAAGTGAACATCTTTGCGAAGGAGATGATGAAAAGGTGACACCGATTGGATAATTGTGAGATAAAGTGGCAGACTGATTGGAGTCTCCCTTGGAGGTTACATAGTTGCTTAAGATTAGATGAGGTGGCATTTCGATAATGATTTGATTTTGGTAAGGTCTACTTCAATTCCTCTAATGGATACTATAAACCCTAAAAGCTTACCAGCTAAAACACCAAAGACACATTTAACAAAGTTAAGCCAGAGGGAGTATTGGAGGAGATAGGCAAAGATGACGTTGAGGACAATAAGATGATCTTGCCAGCATTTATATTTTCCTAATAGATCATCTACGTAGTCTTATACTGTTTTGTGGATAAGGTCATGGAAAGATGTAAGTCATCACACATTGGTAAGTGGCTCTGCATTTTTTAAACACCAAAGGGCATTACTCGGTAACAGAAGGTTCCCCAAGGGGTGATGAAAGATGTTTTATATTGATCGTCGGGTGCGATAAGATTTGATTATAGCCAGAGAATCCGTCCATAAGGGACAACATCTCATGGCTTGTCGTGAGACCGATAAAGCTGGTCGATATTAGGCAGTGGGAAATCATCTTTTGGGCATGTGAGATTAAGATCTGGAAATAGGTGCGAGATACGCAACTTCCCTGTGGCTTTAGTCACAAGTACTATGTTGGAAACCCATTGTGGATAGTCAATGGGGAGGATAAAGTTAGGCGGAAAGAAGTAGCGTTGTAATAATTCTTTTAACAAGGAGAGCGATGAGGATGCATCTTACACAATTTTTGTTTGACTGGCTTAGCATTGGGGATGGTGATGATATTGTGGATGACAACGTTAGGGTTAAGGCCTAACATGTCACTATAGGACCATGTAAAATAACTGTGTTTGGATAAGAAAGTGATGAAAGTCTCGTAATTCACATGGATCAAGAGATTGGCCGACCTTGACCATATGGGGTTTTGTGTGGTCCCTATGTTGATGTTCGATAGTGGGTTTGTTAAGAAGCGTAGATGTGTCCGGTGGTAGAGTCTTTTGAAGGTAATGATCCTTGCCCCATATAGGATAAGATGGATTGATCATCGTGACATTGAAGGACATCGATGGTAAGAGAGTATTCCTCTATCATATCAGGGAACACTAATGGAAGGGTTGCGGTTGTGCCGTTAGTTTGATAGGTCGGTGGTCCGACTCCTAATGTAATCGTTTTGATTAAAAAAAAAGTCGGAGGGGATGGAAACGACATCGCCTGTGTCGATAAAGTGGTCTTGTGAAGATGAAGAGGGTGACTCCGGATTTGTTGTAAGTCCATATGCGGTGATTGTGGAGTTATCTGAAGAAGGTTTGTCCAAACCTACCATACTTTCATGAGGTTTACGGGACTAGTCAAAGACCAAGTCATGTATACCTTGTTTGTAGCTCCCAAACCGAAACCTTTCCAAGCACAATGATGAAGATACATTTGTGTGAAGGATTAGTTGTATAGAAATGAGAAATCAGATATAAATGGTTTAACATGGTGTTGATTGTCGTGATATGGGGAAGGACGATCGATCCCTCCATAGACGAAGTTAGTTTTAAGATGGGGTGGGCCAAAGGAGATGATATTTCCAACGTTGGGTTCATACATTGGTTGTTTATCATGCCTCCCATACATTTTGTAGGAAATGAGTTGAGAGCTAAGAGGCAATACTCCCCCAGTGAAATACATTGCATGACGTCTTCGAAAGAGGTGTCATATGGTAACTTAGATGTAGAGATGGAAGAACTATTAGAAGCCTCGTTGGATGATTCTTTGCGAGAATTGAACACATTGGCTGGCCGATATGTCATGCGGCATGTTTTAAATGGATGATGATCTTTCGGCTATTTCTTACCTCTCTTGAGTCTCATTTTCACTATAAAGTCGGGTCCTTTTCTCCATCAACCTTGGAGGATGCCCTCAAAAAAGCCAAAAGACAAGATTTTCTCATGATTGAATTCGAGAACACTCATCCTCAAACTAAACAACAAAAACTCTTGAAGTCCTTATGTGACCTTGGAACCACGGTGCCATTGATGACAAGTCACAAAGACTCACAATCATGGTGATGCTTGAATAGAACCATACATATTATCGACACCTATAAGGGTTCAGCCTCTCCCAATTTAAGGGATGCTCCTTTCCTCATCTTTTCCACGAAGGGGATTGCCGCCAACCTCTTACCAAAGAAGAATTAAGACGACATCTACCATACCCCAACCGAGGTCCATGGACCCTTCTTGACTTCTCACCTAATGGTATGATGACAAGAAGTTTTGTTGGTGGCATGCTAATTGGGGTCATTCACATGAAAACTATGGATTGCTTAAAAGCCTCTTGTATGCCTTCCTTCTTTGCTGTCACTTTGCGATGCCATGGCTACGAAAAGATATGATGAGGCCATGGCGGTGAAGGACAACATAGAATGCCATGATCAACACAATGCCTTTCATAAGACTATCCCATTCGGGTCTATACACCAATCCTTTGCCTAAACATCTTAAAACCGGTAATCAAAACCAATGTACCAAGTATAATCGAAATTTCAATCCTTCAGCGAATACCATTGAAACTACTTTCAATCCTAACATTGCGAACGAAGAAAACATGGTTAATCTGTAAGGTATGAAACGAGTAATTGCATGCATTGAATCCACTTATAACACAAACTCCTCCTAAGAACTATTTAGGCCTACACAATAGGTCATACTTATTCAAAAAATCACCCTTAAAATTAAAAATTCTAAAAATATCCCACAAAATATGCCATCATCAATGTTCCCTTTTCTAAAATAAAATAATTAATAATGTTTTAAGTTGGGCCCGATCATTTCCAAATCTTGAGTAACTTAATAATATCATTAAAATAAAAGGTATTTTTAAATACTTAAAGTATTTAGCCTATTCATTATTATATGTCGGCTAAAGGGATGAAAAGGAAGGGACTTTATGGAATAAAGTGAAAACATAAAAAGGAGAAAAGTATTAAAAGATTAATTTATTTTAAATGCTAAAGTGGCTGACCCAAGGTGAAGAAAGAAATTGGAGGGGAAAGACAATAATTAAATCAAATTAATCCTCCAAGTGGGGTGACCCCTTTTGGAGATTATTCTAGAGGTTTGGGCCATCATTTGTGTATAAAAGGAGGTCGCTTGGCTTGTTTGAGGATAATTTATTCCTTATCATAATTTTCATGAGATTTTTGGGTTGCTGCTCATTCCTTTCCACTTGAGGATGGAAACCCTCTTGTGGGGCTGTAAGTGACAATGAAAACCCTCCTTGTTCCCTAATTGAAGGATGAAACCCTTCAATCCTTGAGGATTCTCCATTCAGGGTTTCCATTGGGCTTGATAAAGTGATTCAGCGATTCGGTGAGGGTTCTTGTGATGAAGGGCTGCTAGGGTATTTTTGGGAGTTTTCAGACCCTCTTGTAGGGTGGCGATCCTCCTAGGGTGAAGTTTGTTGGCTTCTAGGGCATGACAACTCACTTTCTATTGGTAATTGGGTTCCTCATATTTTTAGAGGTTGATTGCACTTTCTGGACTTGTATTTGGGCTTTGGAATCATTATTTCCAGCCATATTTGTGAAGTGTATTTGCTGCTGTCATTCATTTATTCCAGCTGGTCCAAAAATACAAAAAAATATTTTTCCAGTGGGCTCTTGTCTTATAATTGTTCCAGCTCATGAATAAAATATTTTGAAGGGTTTCTATATTTATTTCCAGCTGTTTTGTGTATGTGAGCTGCCATAAATTAATAAAAATCAGTCGCTGCTAGGGTTTGAAAATTTATTTCAGTTTGCTATCATTGGGGTTTTCTGCAAATTCCGTATCTTTCAGATTTGAGCCCAAAAGGGACATTACATACTCAAAAATCACCCTCAAAATTATTATTTTTAAAATATCCCACAAAATAATGCCATTGACCATATTGGATCTATAGGGTTGATGCCATCATCCATGAAGCTTGTCAAATCTGATACCATCGGCCAATTTGTTACAAAATGGCCAATGCACTTACTGAGTCGCCTCGGCCAATCATCATGGTCGTGGCTATAGAAAATGAGAAAAAAATAATAATCCAGCCCACCACGATTCCTTAGTCACTTCAAAAATCATTTAAACTAAATTCCTTAGGTCTAGACCAACATTGTACAACCTAACTTGGACGAATGAGATCCAATCAAGGAGCTCTCAGACCTCCCAAGTTAAATCCCCTTTGTTGAACTCATGAGAACATTTTTAAGCATCCCATTTGTTTGGTGAAGGTACTCTTTGACATGAATATCCCACAACCATCCTCAACTACCATCTTTGGGGCAAGTGGCTTGTTTGCGTGGTTCGGATGAGAGTATTTTGCAGAAATGTGAAGAGCTATCTATTTAAAGTAATCAAAGCACCGATCAAACCTTATTGTTTTGTCTTTGATGACCCTCCTCCGTTCATTTTAGTTAAGATTGACAATGTACAAATCAAAAGGGATCACATAGTCAAGGGTCCAACACGTGTTGCGTCTCTTGAATTCATCAAATCCTTAGGTTACTCAACCGATAACCTCAAATCAACCTGCAACATGTGTCAAGGGTATGAACGAAGGCAAATGCCCCGACCGGGACAAGTTTGTATAACCATCACCATGTCTTCTTGAACCATTAAAGTGAACATTATTATATTCAACTTTCCTCCATCTTATAACATTCTTCTTGACCGACCATGGACACATCGGATGTGCATCGTTGCTTCATTTGCATGTTAATGTGTCGAATTTCCTTACCTAGATGCTATTTATAAAATTCAAGGTGACTCAAACCCGTGGAACTTTTGAACAATTTCAATAAATAGGTGCCTTCAAAATGCATGCTCTCGAAAAACTAACTCGTGTTCCCTTTCGAGCGAACTAATGCTTTGATTATCTAGTTGACACCATTCGCGGATATAGTGGCCATCTTGAACTTGTGGGAAGGACTCCACCCAAACTCCTCCTTTTGGATGATGAAATCAACCTTAAAATCAAAACACTGGACCTCCTCGATTCTATCACTGCCCAACTGCCCCTTTTTTGCAGCCCTAATCTCAAAAGAAGACAACTAACACAATCCTTATCACGATATCTATTGTTACACCTCCTCTTAAGGAGATTCCTTCTTTTCCTCCTAGAAACCATCATTTAATCACTTACTGTCGATCTTACCAACTCTAATTACGATGATGGATATTCGTGAGATGATCACTTCTTGTATGGCTATTTCAAAGCTAAGAATTTGGATATTCTATGATATCAAGAATCTTTGCAATCAACCTCTAACTCTAGTGACTCCGACGAGTGAGGGCCCTTCATTAGTGCTCAACCTTAGGAAACCCTACAAACTACTGTTAATTCTAGAATCAACACTGTCAATCTCTTTCTTGACTGAGACATCCAGGTTTATGACATGATGAGTAATGAATACTTTCCTTTTCAATCACAGCCTGAACCACACACTGCTTCGGCTCCTTTGGTTAGGTCTCGTATATCATAATTGACACATACTATTGCATCTTGGCCCCCACCTATTATCACGTCATCTACAACCTCACCTATTGAGCCTATACTGTGTTGCACGTAAATGGGATAATGCCAGAATAAATGCCAAAGTGATATTGCCAAGTGTCATGAGACCAAATTTTGGGTACTATAGTTGCTCCCCTTTTAATCTAGTGTTGAAAATGTTTGATTAAAAGAAAAGAATAAGTAAATGCAAACCTCACATCCTAATCATACGATGATAGTGTGAACTAAAAAGTGTGCCCATATGCAAATCCAATGTGAAATCTTCAACCTCATGGAAAAGGCACGTGTTAATGCTCAATAGAGATATAAAACAACATATAAAATACTAAAATATGAAAAGTGAAATAATCCATAGAACAATTACACTCGATTGGTCATGTCGAACCATGCCCCCAATGTGTTGCATGAAATGTGTGCACTTGAGCTTGCCCCCATACTAAGTAGGTGCTGACAAGCTGTAAATGATGTAATATCTCATGTGAGATCAGCTTTGGGCCAATGCGACCAAATGTATCAGTCATTGGGCTATTGCGAGAGCAAGAGCCATACGTATTAGTCATTGGGCCTTTGAGAGAACCATATATATCAGCTTTTGGGCCACTAAGAGAGTTAAATATGGGTCATAGAGAGAGCAACTAAGAGAGTTGGATGTATCAGTTATTGGACCATTGAGAAATCCGGATGCCTTTGGTAGGGCTGCTGAAAATCTGATATGAATAGAGTCGGATGTATTAGTTATTGGGCCATTGAGAAAGTCGAATGCCTTGTACGCTTGTTGAAAATTTGAAAGGAATGTGACACAATGGTCAAAACCTTGAAATGATGAACTTGTGCAAAGTCTATGCCCATTTCATCTAAATAAATATTAGCCATGTGTCTCTATGTAAATAATGGACTTGTACAAAGTCCATGTAAATATGATAAATGTATTTGAATCCAAAAGATAAACTTGTACCAAGTCCATGTAAAAGTGGCTTGAATCTGAATAACTGTTGGGTGTATTTGAATCTATATAATTAACTCGTACCAAGTCCATGTAACTTTAATCTCAATACGTATTAATGTCATAAATGTATGAGTTGTGTAAACCTTTGTATCTAAAGCTGTGTGAAATGTTATCACCACCCATACCCTTGCCTGTGGCGTTCGGGCATGATTTGTGTGAACTTCTAAAAGATCCCACTATGTGCCCTCCTTTTGAGGTGAGGATCTGTCGTGTATCGCTTAGCTCAAGATAAAAAAATTGGTTATACGTAGTAAGTATAATCAAAGCATCTAGCATGTGAACCATAGATAAAGCACGTATACTCAAACATGGTTTCAAAAGCAATGTGCATAAGATATGATCAATAGAGAACAAGTAGTAGATGTGTCATCTCATGGGAAAGCATATTGTAAACATGTCTAGTAATCTATAAAAATCAATAACTAAGAGCATAACAATGAACAACAAAGTAGTATGTTAGTAGATATATGACTTGACACCAATGGATCTATTGGTACTTGCGACATGGTGGGCTTACCATATGACATAGACGACTAACAAGACTTTGCGATGATGACTCAACCATGTTAGTAGTAGTTAGTAATGTGTGTTAAACATGTGTGAAACGGTAATGTGTCAAACAATGTGTTCTGGTGCATGCACCACATTTTCCACTCTTAATTTTTATCTTCCTAGGTGCCATTGGTACATTAACCTTCCTTGAGCGATATCCCACTTTGGGTATCACGGGAGTGGCGTGGGCTAGTTAGTATCGGTACTTGTGAGAGCACATTGATGTGCATCCCATGTACCTTAGATATCCTATCCATTTACATCCTCTTAGTCATCCTTTTACGGCCTCCTTTGATATCACCTTACTATCTGTTATAATCACATGCATATCGACTTTCAACACCCTTACACCTCTGTCATATCACCTCCTTATCAACTCCAAAGTCTTCTTCCATCCTCTCGAGCTTTTCTCTATGAACCATGATCTACTATTACTTATAGCTGATGGCATCAACCATGGTCAATGCCATCTGGCTTTCATTCCTGACAATTGACTGTCGTCAACCATGGTCAATGTCATTAGCCTTAGGGAACTGTAATAGCTAATCGTGTTCCAAATTTAAAGGCGGCATTTGAATGCATTTGACATCACATTGTCATGAGCCATTCGGTCTTCTTGCACTCGTCAGGCTGCTCTTAAAGGTCTTAAAGGTTTAGAAGTTAGTCTTACTTATCTTTGGAGGTCTGCTCTTGGAGCATTGGGTCTAGGAAACTCAAGAATAGGAGCTGCATCAGCAAAGTACATTAAGTCTTTGGAATTCCCAATTACGATCTACTTGGGTATTCTTCCTATCCGTCTTGTGGTCCCCCACATCAACTCTCTCATAAGGTATTGCTAACCTTGGGGAAAGTTAATGTGCCAATGATGTTTGCATAAAGGCAAGTATCCATGTTATTTCACATTTGATTGGTAGTTTGATAGATCATGTATATAGGTTAGAATAGAGTAGCATATTCTTAATCTATTGCATTATTATCTATCGACTCTTGCCTTACAGTTCTCCCTTTGGGCTTTACAACTAATCAATCCTTACAACCCATGTTTACAACCCTAGCATAAATATCTTCTTCTTGTTTAGAATCTTTACAATCCATCTACAATCAGAATACTAGTAAGATGCCATCCCCTTTCCTAGACTTAAACATTGGAATCCTACGTCTTTGATAAAGAGTGGCTTACCATCTTCTAGATTGACAGATTTAGCGCCGTCAACCCTCTTGTGTGTGGCCCTCGACTGGTCCACTTCTTATCCTAATCTATATTATCGAGAAGAGAAAGCGCATATTTTATAGACCATTCATAGCTAGCATACAATCTGATGAACCTGACGTGAATCTTACTCTATCATTGAGTGTGTCATCTTCACGTTATTTTACCAACTCAAAATATCCTTCAAAATCAACTTAATATCTCCTTCTCTTACCTCATCCAATCTTGTTAAAGCCTTTTATATACAATCATGTCTTCTCCTATGTCTCTCATGAATGAAGATCTAAAAACAGATCTTCCTCCTTTCCCTTGCATCACTTTATTATGACTGAACATTCACATAATGATTTTCCCCCCATCACTCTACCATAGCGAAGATTCACGAAGATCTTCCCGTTTCTTGTCACAATCTCGTGGATGAAGATCCAATAATAGATATTTCCCTGTAATGTCCCTTTTAGGGCTGAAAACGAAAAACGTGTTTTATCGGCTATCCACAATAGATCTGATCTGAAAACACCCTCAAGCACACACACAACAAACTAAAAATAGCTGAGAATATCTTAGAATGATTAACCAATACAAAATCTGCAGTCTCCTAGGGCAGCAAACTGCCTATGAGATTCAAATCCACTTTTCACTATGCAAATCAATGTAGAATGCCACGAAATAATTTATCTAGCCATGACAATATTTATACATCACAAATACATCAAAAGATTGAAGAAATATTTGATCATCACAGCTGGAATTAAATATTTATAGCAGCAGCAGTGCAACCAAATTGAGGGCTAGGAAAAATAGCAAATCCTCACCAAAATCCGTAACATGACTCAACTCGACAACTCGAGGCGACCAGGTTTGTCTATAGGGACCAAACACCGTGCTAGCTGCCCTACCCTATAGATATACGTAACATGATGAGATGATGAAACGTTGGCGCACCAACCAATCAATCGGAAGAGTGGTACGATCTATTGGGTTATTCCCTCTCCCCACCCCCACCCCCTACTCGGGTAGTTTGGATAGGCGCCCTTTCAATTTAGATTAGGAAAACAAAATATGGGTGCCAACTAGAACTAGAACTATCGATGCCCTTTCCCCAACTGAGCTAAGCTATATATAGTAGGCCGTCGGGCCATATATAGATAGGGACGCCATATCTATAGGGTGCCGACCTAATATACTACGAGGAAAGTTCAGATTACGGCCTTATAAATTATGGCGAACAAGAATATCAAACCAAAGTAGTGAAATCAGCCCTACAACATACCAAACCTTGCACCCATGCAAGTCGCTTAGGGTAAGAAGGGGGATAAACCAGCAATAAATCACTTTGAAGTACTTTGGAAACCCCCATATGGGATTCCCCTCGAGCTTGAGGAGTGTTTGTTCCTCAATCTTCCAACAATAGAGGTTTTCGTCCCCAAAGTTGAGCCATACTAAAGGTTTTGTCTATTGTGGAGAGTAGGGCACATTGTGCACAAACCCAAGGTATCAATTCTTAAATTAAACATGCATAACCCTTCAAATGAACCTTCGTCCTTATATATCTTCAAGTGGCGCCAACATCAAAATAGAATCCCAATGCATAGGTGGACCTTCAAGTAATTCTATATCTTCATTAACCTATATGTAGGCTCTCCAATCAAGGCTGACCCATAAGGATTATAAGTCTTTGAACCAAATAAGAGGCCTTTTATGCCCAACTCACCATTAAAGGTATTTAGAAATACTGTTACACCACTGCATCAAGTAGAATTCATCATCCATTGAGCCAATATTGACTCAAACAAAGACATAATGGGAACTAGAAGAAATATGAATGCAATTCTCATTATGTCCCATTTAGGGGACATTACAGTCCTCCCCACTCAAAATTGCTTGTCCTCAAGCAATTGCAAGTGCTCGGATCCCAAATAAATCTCAGCTTCTCCTTTGGCTTCCTGTTTGTACCTACACATGAAACAAACTCATTAAAGAAAACCAAGGGTTTCAACATCCTTGCTTCCTCATATCTCATGGACATGATGGCAAGTCTTCTTTCTTTCCTTTCAACAATTTTGCAAACTTCCCCAAGGGATGAATTCTCATATTTTCCTTCTGGCTGTACCAAACACAGCTGTACCCATGCATTTCTCTTTTGGAAATCACGATGTTAGGGGCTGAAAACCTTATTACAGCTGATAGCAACATGAAGAAGGGGCTGGAAATGTTTATGACAGTCACATAGAAGCTTAGGACAACATGCTTGAATGCCCAAAATTCAGTATTCTTACTACTTCCATTCATACCAACAACTTCCAGCTGAGATACAATATCTGGAACTATTAGATAGCACACAAAATTTGTGAACTCAGCCTCTTCTCTTAGTGGAGTACTTACTTCAAGAGTATGCTTATCATTTTTCCCTTTTGATGCATCCTCAATTCCTTCTATGACTGATATATGTACAACTGCAAATTCATCATAATTGCTTCCCTTTTTCCACATTTCTTCCGGTTCTTTCATGGATCCAAGGGTTAGCAATACATAGATCGAAAAATCAGAATTACAATTCTTACCTTGATGACCCAAACATAACAATTGCATGGCATAAAAATGATGCAAACAATCTCCTCTATGAAGACGATCATATTGCTGTGTTCCCCATAAGGTTCATTTGATCTTTCCCTCATCCCGACACTCATAATGATAAAATTATCAGCAATACTGATCTTGAAATCAGAAGTTTCTCCTTTTGCAATACTCACAAAAACACCCATATCCCATATGTGGAAACAAACTTGAAATTGAATCAAAGATGTGCTTCTCACCTCATCATTCCTTGGAGTATGAGATGCATGATAATATCCATACAACAATGATATAGGAGCTGGAAATGATCCTATATTGATTGCCAACAATGCTATAAACTGAAAACCAACACTTCCCATGACTGAATCCACCTGTATGCTTACAAATGTGCCACTATGCAAGCTGGAAGTGCGTATGACAACAATGTTATGATCAAAATTAATGAAGCCATTATGTATGTGATGTCCGGTGGGACATCCGCCAACTCTTGCGCAAGGTAGGGGATGTGCCCCATAAGACCTTGGCCACGTGTCCCTGACTCGAGCGGTCCTCCGGTGGATGTGTAAATCCACCCTTAAGTGCCACGGTTGTATCGGGCACTATCAGGCCGGTCTTTTGGTGCAATGGCAACCGCTCTTGGTATCAGAGCAGAGGTCTCGAGGTCGAGCCTCGCGGAGCGTGGTGGGCTGTGATGTCTCGGTGGGACATCCGCTAGCTCTTGCGCAAGGTAGGGGATGTGCCCCGTAAGACCTTGGCCATGTGTCCCCGACTCGAGCGGTCCTCCGGTGGACTTGTAAATCCACCCTTAAGTGCCACGGTTGTATCGGGCACTATCAGGCTGGTCTTTTGGTGCAATGGCAACCACTCGCCCAAAATTCCCATTTGCACTTTAAGTGATTTGATTTTTATAATGGAAAAAAACAATCTTCTAGGAAGCCTCCAAATTCCCACCTTCCAGGCAGCCCCAAAATTCCCACTTTCACTTAAATGACTTGACTTCCATCATGGGAATTTTTCACCTTCCAGGCAGCCTCCAAATTCCCACCTTCCAAGTGACTCCAAAATTCCCACTTTTCACTTAAATGACTTGACTTCCATCATGGGAATTTTTCACCTTCTAGGCAACCTCCAAATTCCCACCTTCCAACAACGCCAAAATTCCCACTTTCACTTAAGTGATTTGACTTTCATGTTTTGCGTGGAAATTCAAGAGGAAGGGCAACTTTGAAAAATGCGACTTGTATTATGAAATTGCTCTTCCCAAAAAGTGCGACTTGCATGACTTCTGCTTTTAAAGTTGCATGAAAAACTCAACAACATTTTTTCCATTTTTGGATTTTCGGTGAAGAAAACACTAGAATAAAAATTTCCAGTTTTGGAAAGGGTTTGGGAAGATGTAGCAAAAAAACTTACAAGTGCCATAAATTTCACTCGTGGCGCCGTTTTAGGTGTTGTTTTTCCTAAAAGTGCATATTTTCTCGAGCTCTACACATTGGTGGCAGTATTTTCTTATTTTCATAAAATCCATTATTGCACCTTTTTGGACCAAGCAACCTCTTACGCAATCTCGAAGGAATCTTGACTCTGCTGTTCTTCTTTAGGCAGTTAATTAGCAATTAAAAACACTTGATAGCTTTTCAAAACCCTAGGCCCGAGAAAAGGTCTGGCAGGAAGAATGAATAGGCTATGGGGATTGTCGGATGGAAAAGAGAAAGACAAAAAGAAATAAAAACAAAACCCGAAAGAAGTTGCGGGCAATTGCTTGAAAACTTTCTCCGATTAGTTGATCTGCAAAAAATTTTTCCCCGGGTGAATGTTTTGTGGTAATAATGATGGGGTGAAGTGCTTTATATAACCTAAATCCTCCAATTTTAGCTCAATCTATTTTTATTTTTATTTATTTAATAAAAATAAATAAAACGCTTGCAGACAAGGTCTGGCGAAGGAATTGAGTGAGCTTCAGCATGTGGGTACTTGGCGAATTTGGCTTTTATGACTTTGGGGATACCTTAGAGCAATGCAAACAAGCTGCGCAGAAAAACAAACACAAAATGATCCGTTACTTGAAAAGAACGAATTTTTTTAAAAGGGTGGTCCATTTTGGTGAAATCTTGGGGACACCAAAAGTATCATCGGATTTGTTTCTATGATTTTCCTTCTTTTAATGAAATTGTGAGCTAATTAATTAGGAGATTGTTTCATGTTGAAAAACTTTTGAAAGATATTTTCAAGAAGTTCAAATTGTTGAAATTCCTTTATCAATAGGATTGACTAGATCTTTCAATTCGGTGATTGAATATTGAGAGAGTTGATTGCATGCCGAGTCTAAAACCTCAACCATTAGGGTTTTAGTCGGTAGTTTAATATACACATAGGTATTGGTTTAGATCCACTCATTGCAGAGAGGTTTCCAAAGGCCTTAAGATGAAGAGCGGGGTTAGTTGACTGTTATAAGAGATAAATGGTAAAATCCCCTAGATTTATCAAAGCGATGTAAGGAGCTAGGGTTTCATTTTTGTGATATTCAGTAAAACATTGTTGTGGATTGGAGTTGGGGCATTGAGTTCTCAAAGACATCCAAAGGCAACAAAGATGTAGAAAAGGGATTTGTAGGTCCTACTGATGATTTGCATAGGTTGAGATGCCATTGCTAAATTTGGTTATGCATTTAGGTCATGTTTTGATCAGTCGTTGTTTGCATACGAGCCATTTGATCCAACAATTTGACCATCACAAGATTGATGTTAATTGGTAAACTTTGGCTAGTAGTAGGAAGAGGATTGGTAGTGTTATTGATTGGATTTAAAAAGTTTGAAGGAGGATTTTCTAGAGAATTGTTAAAGAGAGTGTTAAGTGATTTAAATAGAGGATTTGCAAATGACTTATACAAGGTTAATCCCATGGGTACTTCAATTTGAGGAATTTGGACAAGGGTGCCATCCTTAGTAGGAGTGGAAAGATTCTTGGTGTCCAAGTCCTCAAAGAGAAGATTGGGATCTAACTCTCCTAGTTGGACCATACTGCATTAAGTGTTAAGCATAAATTGAAGTAAGGTGCCCCATGAGTTAGTTCCTCAATAGTGGGCACAAGGGAGATATAAGGGTAGCGAGAATTAGGAAAATCAGATTTTGATTTTTTTTTCATGGTAAAATGGTGAAGAAAGGAAAGGAGGAATGTAATGTCCCCTAAATGGGACATAATGAGAATTGCATTCATATTTCTTCTAGTTCCCATTATGTCTTTGTTTGAGTCAATATTGGCTCAATGGATGATGAATTCTACTTGATGTAATGGCGTAAAAGTATTTTTAAATACTTTTAATGGCGAGTTGGGCATGAAGGCCTCTTATTTGGTTCAAAGACTTCTAATCCTTATGGGTCAGCCTTGATTGGAGAGCCTACATAGAGGTTAATGAAGAAATAGAATTACTTGAAGGTCGGCCTATGCATTGGGCTTCTATTTTGATGTTGGTGCCACTTGAGGATATATAAGGACATGAAGGTTCATTTGAAGGGTTATGCACGTTTAATTTAAGAATTGATATCTAGGGTTTGTGTACAATGTGCCCTACTCTCCACTAAAGACGAAACCTTTAGTGTGGCTCAACTTTGGGGATGAAAACCTCCATTGTTGGAAGATTGAGGAACGAACAATCCTCAAGCTTGAGGGGAATCCCATACGGGGGTTTCCAAAGTGCTTTCAAGGTGGTTTATTGTTGGTTTTCCCCCTTCTTACCCTAGACAACTTGCATGGGTGGAGGGTTTGGTATGTTGTAGGGATGATTTCACTACTTTGGTTTGATATTCTTGTTTGGCATAATTTATAAGGTCATAATCTAAACTTCAAAGAATTTTGGCGAGGATTTGTTATTTTTCCTAGCCCTTGGTTTGGCTGGACTTTTGTTATAAATATTTAATACCGATTGCGATGATCAAATATTTCCTCAATCTTTTAATGTATTTGTGATGTATAAATATTGTTGTCGCATTAGATAAATAATTTCGTGGCATCCTACATTGATTTGCATAGTGAAAAGCGGATTCGAATCTCATAGGTAGTTCAACGCCCGGGAGGCTGCAGATTTTGTATTGGTTAATCATTCTAAGATATTCTAAGCTATATTTAGTTTGTTGTGTGTATGCTTGAGGGTGTTTTCAGATCAGATCTATTGTGGATAGCCGGTAAACCACTTTTCCTCGTTTTCAGCCCTAAAAGGGACATTACGGTGGTATCAAAGCTTCGGTCTTCCTAGCTTGACTCTTTTCTTGCAAGAAGACAAAATGGTGGATAATTTTTTTGTGATGTTAGACTCAAAAATCTTTCCCTAAGGAAAGAGAGAATGGCCAATACAATGGCTCGGTTGATTCATACCCTTCAAAATCCGAATGGTGGAAGGAGCTCTTCAAAGGAAGTCAATAATACTCAATCATCCAAACCTGGACAACATTCCTATGTGGTATGAGTAGTGTAGGGATCTTAGGAGAAGATTTGTGATGCATGTCATTTTTGAGTTCATGGGAGTTAGCAAGAGAAGATCAAGGCCCAAGCCTAAGTCACAAGCTATACACAAGAAGAAAAACTAGGGCTCTTTAGTAATGGAGAAGAAATGGGCCATAGAGGAACTCACAGTGCATGTTGATGAAGTAAAAATTATGGAGCTTGAGCCAAAGAAGGAAGAAGAACAACTGAAGTTGTTGGGCATTGAGAGGGAACAACCCATTGAAGCCCTAAAAGCCCCCATCACCATTGCCAAAGTAGAGCTCTTGACTGATTTTCAGAACAACAGTGTGAAGGCACCAAGGTGTGATGAAAGTTTGAAGCATGAGCCTAGAAAGGAAAGGGAAATCATGGAGCATGAGTCCCAAGGTAAAAGTTCCTTAATATTTAATGATGTTTCATTGGTTTCTAATGGGTACGTGTGGCTAAATGTTGAGAAGAAATCATATTTGCATAAGGGCAAAGAGGATGCATTGGAAGAAGGTAATCCAATTGTCATTTTGGAGCATGAAGACAAAACAGATCAGCCCCTAATTGAAGAGGAAAAATCATATCAGCAGAAGGTTGATGAGGAAGGAACCTCACCGGACACTTGTGTGGATTTTCAGCCTGCTGTAAATTCCAAAACAGTAGCTGAGGGTAAGCCACTTGATTTATTTTATGATCATAGCATGAGTATATTGCATCACACTAGGTTACTACATTGCTTTGGTCATCATGAGGGCTATTCTAACAATGGCGAGAAGATGAAGGAAAATAAATGGGAAGAGGATCTTCCAAGCATTGCCTATAAGTTGGATTTTCATGGCAGCCAAAGGTATGATGATCATTCTCCATATTCAATGCTCCATACTCAAGCATTTTCATATTTGTGTCCAAGGTATGGGTATACTTCAGATTTGTTGCTTCCATTTATGTCATATCAAGATAGGGGTCATTATGGAAAGCATGCTAGAATGATGGATGTAACTTGCAACATAAGGCATGTAGACCTCTTGATGCAAATTCAGATTTGTGTGTGCATAAGGGTATGGGATCTTGGTAATATTTTGAAGAATAGAGTTTCTAACATTGAAGCTACTCTTGCTAGTTCCTTTGTCATCTCATACCAATGGGAAGGAAAGAATTCAGAATTGGTCCTTGAAGAACATAAGGAAAATATTGGCATGACAAAAGGAATTCCACCCATTGCTATAGCCAACATGATGAGAAGTGATTTTGAAGATGAGGGGACAGCTCATGGTAAGCAAATCACTATTTCTAGACAGCCATCTCTTCTTGAGTATCTTCAGATTGCACATGATCCTAGAGGAAATATTCCAAAGATAGAAGTCGAATTTATGTGCTCTATGTTGAGACTTGAACCAATGGGGTTCAATCTTGCTGCCCATAGCCAAGAAGGTATGATTGTGAAGGTTGCAAAAATTGATTTTTGGGATTTTGAGCTTGTTGTTATCAACTATTTCAGTTTGCCCTACAATATGTTTGTTGTCATCAATAAGAGGACAGCCATGAGAGGAGATAGTTTCCAAATTTCCAAAGCATTTTCAGCCATCAGGGATTGGTCCCTTCTCACCTCATTCATCATTGCAAGGGCAACAAGGTGTTTGATACGGAAAGATGGTAAGCATAGTAAAAATCATCTTGTTGTTGATCATAATGTTTGGATTCAACATAGCATGGTTTTGTTGGAATTGCATTGCACAGAGATCTACTATTTTCGGGTATGTAAAGGAGAAGCCAAGGATGATATGTTTTTACATCGAAAGATCCCAAACCCCTTTTACCTGAATATATATATATATATTTTAATATAACGCTCAGGTGTAGAACTGAACTGATAACATCAAGCAAATCCATGGAACAACATTCTCATACTGCATAAACAAATTAAATAATGCAAACCCCGCAAACCGGGTGAATTTATATAAAGGCGCCTAGGGTTTAAATGGCAGATTTCTTCATAAATAATGCAGCCATATATTCAATATTGATTTCTGATGATAAATAATTAGGGTAAACACATAGAAATCTGCAGATGAAATGATAACAAATATTGTCTAAAATCCACTGTAAATGATCCAACCCAGTCGATTTGATATATATTTGTGGCTGAAATATACAACAATAAACTGGCATGAAAAATACCTCAAACACTGCATAAATCAACTACAGAATAAGTCGCCCCACTCTGGAAGTTGTATAAATGCTCACTGCTGCAATTTATTCCTTTCTCTGAAACTGCTGGAATGATAAATAACCTGTGTAAACAATGAAGATCCCTGAGTGGAAACTTCTCTCACTGCTCCTGGGGTTTCCGTCCGCAAGAGGAATAATCTAAAGGGTTTCCGTCCTTGGATTTTGTCTGGAAAAGTTCAGAGCTAACTGTCGGGAGAAAAGTAATAATAATCTGAATGCCCTTTCCCCAAGTTGCATTTTTCCCTTATAGCCAAAAAACCCTCCAAAGATGCAAGTCGCACTTTTTCCCAAATCAGCATAATTAATTTTTAATTAATTATTTCCTTCACCAAGCAAGTCGCATTTTTTGCTTATTTGACCCTTCCCCAAGGCAAGTCGCATTTTTTGCCTAGGAAGGCACATTAAATAATTTATTAATTTATTTAAATGCACTTTCCTAAGTCAAAGTCACTTAAACAATCTATTAATTCATTATATGTGCTTTAATGATATTTTACTTTATTTTGAGCACAATATAATAAAATTAATAAACCAAAGTCACCCTTGAAAACACCCTTTGGCCGTCGGGTAGACAAAACGGGCCAAAGGTCTTCGATCGAATTACTTGAGAAAGAGGGACATTACAGTCCTCCCTTCCCGAGATTGCTTGTCCCCAAGCAAATATAGAGCTAGATGCTGTAATATAGACTCACCCTCCCATGTAGCATCCTTCACTGGTAACTCTTTCCACCTCACCAGGAACTCCCGAATAACTCTATTCCTCAGTCTCCTCTCTCGGCTATCCAAGATCTCCTCTGGCACTAAGTCCAATCTCCCTTCCTCATCCAGGGGTGGTAACTCTGTAGAAGAAATAATGTGCTGCCCCAAGGCCTTTTTCAAGCAAGATACATGAAAGACATTGTGTATCTTACTCTCAGAAGGCAATTCTAGCTCATATGCCACTTCACCAACTCTCCTCAACACCCTGTATGGACCATAGAATCGCGGCTTGAGCTTTTCAGCCCCACTCTTCTTGAGAGTACTTTGTCTGTAAGGCTGAAGACGTAGAAAAACCATGTCTCCTACCTCAAATGATCTCTCCACTCTGTGCCTATCTGCATACATCTTCTGTTGATTCTGGGCCCGCTGAATATTTTCCTTAAGTACCTTAAGGATGTCTTGACTATCTTGTAAACTCTCCTGAGCCTTGGGGGCTCTACTGTCCCCAAACACCAAATCAACAAAAGATCTCGCATCATATCCATACAATGCTCGGAATGGAGTCATACCAATAGACATATGGTAAGTGGTGTTATAACAATACTCACATAAATATAACAACTTTACCCATGCCTTCTGCTGTCCTGCAACATAGTTACGAAGATAACCCTCTATCCACTTGTTCACAATCTCGTCTGCCCATCCATCTGAGGGTGATAACTAGTGCTAGGAGTCAACTCAGTGTGAACCAAACGGAAAAGCTCTTGCCAAAATATGCTCATAAACCTGCTATCCCGATCGCTAACTATGTTCTTCGGAAGTCCATGCAACCTGAATATCTGATGGAAGAACAAATCAGCCACATGAGGTGCCTTAAAGCTGGTAGGGACAGCGAAAAAGTGTGCATATTTTGTCAACCGATCAACTACTGCATAAATGCAATCATTCCCTTGCACCACAGGAAGACCTGTAATGAAATCCATCGAAATACTTTCCCACTTCTGCTCCGGAATTGGCAATGGTTGTAGCAAACCTGCTGGGAAAGTATGCTTTGACTTGTTCTGCTGACAAGTCATACACTCGCGGACATGGCGCAAGACATCATCCTTGAGACCCTTCCAGGAGAATCTCTCTCTAATTTTCTGTATGTTTTAAAATACCCTGGATGTCTTGCAAGTGGTGCATCATGGAAAGCATGCATAATCTTCTCCTTAAGCTCAGATTTAGGAACTAGGTAAATTCTACCCTTATACAAATCAAATCAGCTATTACCTTATATTGGCCATCCTGAATTTTTCCATCCATAATGTCACATGCCCAAGTGTTTTTGGAATACTCAACTAACAATTGAGATTTCCAATCTGCTGAAATCTCGCTCAAAGAACATAGGGCAGCGAGATGGGGTTTCTTGGAAAGTGCATCAGCCACTACATTCTTCGTCCCCTTGACATACTCAATGTCAAAATCATATGCCTGGATTCTGCTGACCCATTTTTGTTGCCTCTCATTGAGTTCCTTTTGTTCCAGGAAATATTTCAAGTTGTTGTGGTTGGTTCTCACCACAAATTTTCCACCCACCAAATATTTTTTGAACTTTGCCAAAGCATGCATAATGGCAAGCATCTCCTTATCATAGGTGGAATACAATCTCTCATTATCTCTCAACTTCCGGCTCTTAAAGGCAATAGGATGGCGATCCTGCATAAGAATTGCACCAATCCCCAATCCCGAAGCATCACACTCTAAAATGAAAGGCCGTGAGAAATCTGGAAGAGCCAAAACTGGACAGTGCTCATAATCACCTTGAGCCTCTCAAATACTACCTGTGCCTCATCTAACCAACTGAATGCACCCTTCCGTGTAAGATTTGTCAATGGAGCTACCAGCTGAGAATAACCCTTCACAAACCTCCTGTAGTAATCACATAACCCCAAGAATCCTCGCAAGTTAGAGATGTTCCTGGGTGGTGGCCAATCCTGCATTGCCTATATCTTCTCCTGATGGACCTTGACCCCATGGGCCCTTGATGACATGCCCAAGATACAATATCTCCGTAAGTCCAAATTCACACTTGGACATCTTAGCAAATAAAGACTGAGTCTCCATTATGCTAAGTACCTCATCAAGATGCCTCAAATGATCATCCCATGTCCTGCTATATATCAGAATATCATCAAAAATACCAACACAAACTGCCTCAACTGGCTGTTGAAGAGATGGTTCATACATGACTGAAATGTAGCAGGTGCATTGGTGAGTCCAAATGGCATCACCAAGAACTCATAGTGCCCATAGTGACACCTGAAGGCTGTCTTGTGAATATCCTCATCCCGAACTCGAATCTGGTGGTAGCCCGATCAAAGATCAATCTTCGAAAAGTAAATAGATCCATGCAACTCATCTAACAACTCATCAATGCGAGGAATGGGATACCTGTTCTTGATGGTTTTCTTGTTCAGTGCACGATAGTCAATGCACATCCTCATGGTCCCATCCTTCTTCACCAAAACAACTGAAGAAGCAAAGGGACTAGAACTAGGACGGATGTGTCCCATCTCCAAGAGCTCTCTAATGGCCTTCTCTATCTCATCCTTATATGTCTTAGGATGGCGATAAGGCGTAGTCATCACGGGTTTAGCACCCTCCTCAAGCTCTATAACATGCTCAAACCCTCTATTTGGTGGTCTACCTGGAGGAATGTCACCAAACACTGGGCCGTGCTTATCCAGTATGGACTGGATGTCAATATGAAAAGGCTGCTCATTGTCTAAAGAAGATTTGGATGAAATGAAACACTAGGCTGCCCATGCAACCTCTCCATGTCTGACTATAGACTCCATCATGCGTGCTGAAACAACTCTAGGCCCACCATCAGAAAGAGCCCGAAGCACAATCTTCTTCTTATCAACCATAAACTCCAACTCCATTCTCCGAAATCCTGCACATATCGCACAAGGACCGTAACCACTTGAATACCCAATACTATATCAATCTATCCAAGTCCAATAACATAGAAGTCATCGGTCGATGTGTAGTCCCCCATCTCGAATACTAAGCCGTGGAATCCTCTTAGTGCAACTAATAGTAAATCCATCTCTTTACCTTGTTATCGACCAATTTTGGTACATGCAAAATTAAAAAAATAAAAAAATAAAAATGGAAATTTTGAAAATTTTCAAAGCTGTTACTTTGCGTGGTTTATTACTTTCATCACATTGTCTCATTTTTGTGATCATTCGGTCTTCGTTTTGTCCATTTCAAGCGAGAGCTCTGCCAGTCTCAAATCGCGTTAAATAATAATTAATTAATATTTAATTAATTAATTACTTTGTTTGATAAAATTAATTTTTAATAACTTTGGAGTATTTAATTAAATAAATATTAATTAAAATTCATTCGACAAGTTTTTGCCGGGAAAAATAAGCTTCCGCTTCCCATTGCCGGGGATGCCAAATTGGTTTCTGGGCTGGATTTCCCCTTTCCTGGAAAAATTGCTTTAAATCCCGCTCGTGGGATTTCTTCCCCCAATTGCCAAATTAATAAATTGGCAAACGGGCAAAAAATCTCCCGATTTCCCACATGGGGAAATTGTGTGGGGATTGCCAGCCCACTTTGCCATTCCCGTTGGCAATTGGCCGTTGCTTTCCCCATTTCCCCCGACAATTAATTCCACTACCCGGGAAGAGGGGAAGTCGGGTTAACCCTCATAAATTCCTCCGTCGAACTCGTTGGAAAGAGTCATACGAAGCTTTCTAAATTGCTTCTTACTTCTTCTAAGAAACATAATAATATTTTTATCACATTCCTCAAACTGTGAACGCCATTGTGAAGGAGAAATACAAGGAGGACAGCAAAATCATTTTTCACGCATTGGTGAAAGAGGACAGTCCAAACCAAATCATTTTTCCATGCTGGTGAAGGAGAAGACAGTCATAGAAATCCAACGCATTACCATTGGCAAAGGAGACAGTAAAAACAAGTTTCCATGCATTGGAGAAGGACAACAGTCCAAAATAGCAAGGAGACACCAAATCAGTTTTCCACGCATAGGAGGGAGGGCAGCAGGTGAGAGAAAAGACAAAAGCTGCGCAGGTTTTAAAGTAAAGAAAATACAAAAAAAAAAAAAAACTTTCCACGCATTAAAAAAGCCAGGACAAAGAAATGCGCAGGTTTTAAAGTGAAGAAAAATAGAAATAAGTTTCCATGCATTTAGGAAGCAAAGCAAAGAAAGCACAAAACAGTCCAAAAGTTCCCACTCAGCATGCAGAAGTTGTAAATAATTTCAACGCATTTGTTTTGAAAGGAAGAAAATTAGAACAGATTTCCACGCATTCTCCAGACCAATAACATTCCAAAACGCAGTCATAGAGAAGGGAAAGTCCCACGCATGAGCAAACAAAACAGCAAGGTGCAAGCACAGGCCACGTGGGAAGAAATAGCAAGGAGGAAAGCTCACACGCAGGGCAAAGAAAAAGCAGCAGTGTCCAGGCAGATTTAAACAAATAATGTTGTTAATTTTCCACGCTGGTTTTGTTGAAATTTGCAGTCCACGCATTGGTGAAATAAAGACAGACCAAGAATAAATCATTTCCACCACGCATTTACTTGGGCAAATCACATAAGAGGTAAAAGGAAGTGAAGGATCGGTTTTCAACGCATTGCAAGAAGAAAAGTCCACATTCCAACAGGAGTTTTCCAATTCCCAACGCAGAGATTTTTGGTGAATTAAATAAAATCGGAGATTTTAATTTAAATATATATATATATATATATATATATATATATATATATATATATATATATATCGTTGTATCGCCAGATTTGGAACTCGAGCTTAGTCTCGATATATTTGTATTTAAAAAATAAAATAAAAAAATAAAAATTTGTAATCGGGACTGGTTATTATTATTATTTTTAAAATAATAATAATAATAATAATAATATTAAAGTGAGTCATATTTTTCTTGCATTGACGGGGTTTCGGAGACTGAGACCCGACCCGCTTGCGTTGTTTTACGTGCCCGAGTCATTCTTCTGTGAAATTCATAATGGCCGAGAAATCTAACAAATCCATAGGTAGATCAAGGAAGCCAGTGGAGAAATCGAATAAGTCCACACTCAAGTACGAATTCCAAGGAATCATCCCTCCCAGTTCCATTAAGTCAGCATACGACAATATCACTGATACAAATTTGGGTCACATCAATGTGCAACAATTCTATGAACAGGTGGCGAAGGTAAAACCATATTCTCGGATAGGCTTTACCATAGTGGTCTACCTCAAGCAGCAGACATTTCCTGTCTTGGTGCAATGTCCAGAATTGGTTATCGCTTGTGTGGAGCATTATGATCCTGAGAGGCGAGGAATTTTTAAAGATAATCGCGAGCCTTTCCTCTTAATCACACTAGAGCACATTGAGGAATTGCTCGGCATACCGACTTTCACGAGAATGCGGATATCACTTGCCTGATCAAAGACAATAATTTTGGGATGAAGAACCCCGAGATGGAGCAAGATGGTTAATAAGAAGCTGGTTAGTGACCAAGAGGCCTCGAATTGACCGGCTTCCCAAAGAAGCTGTACGTACCATGTTGAGTTTGTGGAAGAAATCGGGGACATGATTACTCTCCTAAGACGAGTTTTCGGTTTACCCTCTGCTAGGATTTTCCACCTATGGATGTATCAGTTTATCTGTATCATCCTTGCCAAGAAAGAGTTTGTGGATTAGGCCACCGCCATCGCAGTAATACTCTTCACAAACAATTGATAGAAGCTAAGATGGTGGATGCTTCTACATGACATCGTATCTGACTTATGCGGTAGCAAAAAGAAAGCTATTTTCGGGACTTGAAACGAGAGGAGTCATGGGGCCGTCGAATAGTGTTTTTCATTATTACCCTCAACTTAGTTTCAAAAATAGTTCTCACCATTTTAGAAGAGTCAACGATGCATTCACCTTCCGCATGATTCGGAACCTGAATCGGAATACTGAGGAAAGGTTTTCTAAAGAAGCCATGAGTGTCATTTCCCAATGGGGAACCTGGTTTATTCAATTTTCATCTTTTTCCTACATTCGCGTGAGTGGCTTTGCTGGTACCCCGTGGAAACTTCCTAAGTACGTCAGTGACAGATGGGCATTAATGGAGCTGCAATTATTCCAAGTTCACTGCCTTCTTAGTGACAAGCACCGTTCAAGAATTCATTTCCCAATCCAAATCGGGAATACCAATGTCCAAATCTTTTCAGTGCACAACTCATGGAAAAAGAGTTTGCCCTCATCACAATTCATCCATATGTGAAGAGAGCCCAATTTGATATCAATGGATATATGCAGAAGATTCTTGGAGCAAAGTATCAACATAACCCTACCATGGAAGATTTTTGGGCTGCCTGTTCGGACGAACATGAAGTAAGAAGATGAGAGTTTTCTCGCCTAACACTTGCTCAGATCAAGGCCTTCCGCATCAAGAACCCTCCCGATTCATTCATAAATGATGATGAAGATGTCATTGATCCCTCATATGATGCAATTGCTTTTACCCGATGCCTCGAATTGACTGGACCAAAAGAGATGAATTTTCTCTTGATAGCAAGAATCAATTGATTCTTGAAAGAAGCATATCTTGGTACGATAGAGAACTTGCCAAGTTACAATCAATTCAAGATCATACTTCAGGATCACAAAAATTGCCAACACGAGGAGGTCTTCATTCAACCAAAGCCCCTTCTCGATCAACCTCCGTACCATCCAATCATACACAACAAGCAAGAAAGGAGTGGTTGCAAAATCCACTTCGCCGAGTAATGTGCCATGAGGAGAAAAATCTAAAGACCCTAGCCCCGGCGAAGGAAGAGAGCGTGTATCAGGATTTTCTACTTCAAGTAGAGATTCTTCTACCCACATTGTTAATAGTGCTCAGAAGCTCGTGGCAAACGATCCTCAGCCATGCTTTGAACAAGCGTCCACTCAGGTACAAGTAGTCCAAATATCAAACACTTCGGAACCTATAGTTCATGAAGAAATTTCCCAAAATCTCCCAAATGATCAGGAGGTGGATATTGAGGTTATTTCTCCCCAAATCGAGGTCGTAGATAGGATTCTTGCAGGATCTCATGATGTCGAGAACAATGAGAATATTGATTTGAGCTCTAGGATTTTGTATGTGGAAATAGTGCATGATACTCCTTCTTGGGTTGATTTCGAGGTTAAGAAAAGGAAGAGGGTTGTCAAGGCAATTGACATTGATTTTGATGCCCTTTTCAAACTTTTGAATGACGTCATTCCCAAGAAGCCTAAGGTGCTTTCTCGAATAATGGTGGATAATGACGGAAATAGATTTGCATATCTCGCCATCCCACAAGTTGATAAGGAGCGTGATGCCATGACACCTGCTAATTATGAAGTTTCCAGACTTGGACTTGGGAGGTCCACATTAGAAAGTGACATGGCGATGGCTCGAGATTCAATTGATATCGTGTTAAAGAGACTTGAGAAATATAAGTCTCAGAACTCTCATCTCAAGGCCGAAAAGAATCAATTGGTGGAATATGTTCAACATTTGATAAATCCCATATCATCCACTTTCCCAGTACCTGATGTAGTGGCTGCCCCTGATGAAGAAACTCTCAATTTGTAAAAAGAAATAAACACATTAGGTCATGTCACTAAAACTTGGCTATCAGAGATTCTCGTTTTAGGTCAAGGGACGATCAAAACAACGGTTAAGCTCCATGAAGATGTCAGTGCGTATCTTGATCCAATTCTTTCTTTCAAGGAAACCTTTGTTTCTAATATATCAAATTTGGATGAGATATTGCCCAGTTTGCAGGAGATGACGAGTATGGAATCCTCAGTTTTAGCCATTGAAGGAATTCTTGAATTTGAACATCGAGGGACACATTTTCTTTGGTGTCTACATCTCAAATCAAGGAAGACGCTTCTCAAGGATTCTATGATCCATTATGAGAGCATATGCAATGAAGCCTTCACTTCACTCACCTTGATTCAAGAATTCATAGCTGAGATTCCTTTCAACCTCGTAAATGAGCATAATCAAAGGTGTTCATCGGAACATGTGGAAGAGCAATTTTCACAATTGTTTAAGGACATATACACTCCCGCCAACAATTTCTTATCGGTTTGATGGGCGGTGCATCAAATTAAAGAACTTATTTGAGAACGCTCAATCAAAGATTATTAATTTAAATGATATGCCAAGTAGGATTCTTGAATTGCATGTATTTTGTGAAGCTATTCTTCGACCAAGTGAACCTTCAGAAGAAGAAAAGATGTTTGAAACTTTGGGAAGGTTTAGATCCTTTCAATTGGCAAAAGTGGTAGATCCTAATTTCATAGGGTGTTCGGGGGATAATTTTCTTGGTATCTAACAAAGTGGGAAAGTCTATTTCTCATACGTTTGAGATAAAGCGGACCCCATTTCAATGGATAAGGCCTTTGGTTATTATTGTATATTTTAAAAAGTGGTTTTTTAAAGAAAAGGATGTTATTTCCTTTCGGAAAACCGTGGATAACTTAAGTGATTTCTATTTTTGGTTGTTTTTAATAAAGTTGGTTAGAAAAAGTCAAAGGTCACATAAGTGCCTTATTTACTGATCATGTAAAACCCTAACTACTTTGTAACCAACTTTTTGGTTATAAAAGGAAGTGAGGGGCTCATTTGTAAAGGTGACTTTGAGAGAGAGAAAAAATACTTTGTGTGCAAGCTTTGTTTCAGGAGGAAACTTCGTGTTCTTTTGTGAAGGCATTTTGGAGTTAGTAAATAATGAACTTCGTGTCCCATTCATTGTCTCTTATAGCATTTGATTTTCTTATGTTCATTAGATGTTAGTGTTTGAATCTTGCATGCAAATATTGTCTTTGATCTTATTATCAAGCGTTATTATTCTGTTGTTCTAGTTCATAGTGATCAAGCTCGATTATCTCTTGGCTCACGTGTGGTCCCTTTTATATATTCTTGTTTAGCTAAATCAAACTCCGTTTTATTTGTGTTAGTTATTCATCTTTCCTCTTCGTGCAATATTAGGCTTTGTTTTTATGTAACTCTTGCATGTTCTTTCAATTCGTTCCATTCCACTCCTTCATTCCATTCCATCTCCCTCATTCACTTTTCTTTCCATTAATGTTCCAAAACACCCCCACCACATACAATTTTGAATGTACAAATGCAAATACAATTTTGGTTTTCAATAAAGGCAGCCTCACCTTCATTGAGAAGGGACTTTGTTCCCACACTTTGTTGCATGTCATTTGCATGCATGCAAATCCATATGCTAACATACCCGTATACTAAACCCCTCAAATTCCTCAACCTGTAATCCTCGCTTCGCAGCCAACCCCTCATCAATGAAGTTGTGCGTAGCTCCACTGTCAACCAAACAAACAATCCGTTGTCCCTTAAGCACTCCCTTCAGCCGAAAGGGATGGTACCTAGGAACTCCTGAGAGTGTAGCAATAGTGACATTGGATGAATCCAATGCCTCACTCTCGCTCCAAGCTCTACTTGGGGCTGCTCCCCTGTGCATCATGGTCACTGCCCTCATCCTCTGCATCTGTATCTGGTGAGTGATCATCATCCTCATCTGAAATCACCTCAATGAGATGCACCTTGCCTTTACCAAGGCAACGATGTCCAGGCTCCCAATGATCTTTGCAATGAAAGCAAAGCTTCTTCCTCAACTCATTACGAGTCTCCTAATCCACCTTAGGAGGTGGTGCACTCTTCTGCTGAATGGTAGAGCGCTGAAATGGCCTAGAGCTTGTGGGAAACTTCTTATTGGGTTGATAAGAAGTGGGCTGATAGGAAGTGGGGGATGTGTCCAAGTTTAATGCCGTCTGGATGCCATCATGCAATGTCCTAGGCTTAAGAGCCTTGACCAATCCTCTCATCTTGTCATGAAGGCCCTCTATAAATAACATCACCACCCTCTTCTCGGGCATCTCTGGAACCATAACTGTTATACGCTAAAATTCGTTGATGTATGAATCAACGTGTCCACTCTGTCGGAGTTGTGCAAGTCCCCGTGTACTGACTCCACATCCTTGCGATCAAATCTCGCAATCAACCTCTTGCTGAAATCCCTGTATGACCGTAGAAGCTCATGACCCTGTGTAACTAATCCATGGTGCCACCAATCATAAGCCACCCCCTCAAGGTGTAATGTAGCGAATTGTATGGCCTCCTGCTCCTCATGGGTTTGAGGGTAAGATAGGTGTCGAGCTTGTGAATCCAAGCCCTGACACTGATCTTTCCACTACCATCAAAAGTGGAGAGGGTTACCTTATTGGTAACATGCTGCAAATCCTGCTTTTTGTGCTCTGGCCTCTGTCTGTCCAGCCCTCATCTTATCTCTCCTCTCGAGCACATCATATTGTGGGAGGGGAAATACATCCCTCACATGTTGTGGCAAACTCCACTCATCACTGATTGCCATAATAGTATCCAGGAAAAGCTACTTCTTCCGGTCGTCCCTCAATCTCTGGTGGGTCATCTCTAGGCAAGAAGTTAGGCTGCATAGGCCTATCTGTAGTCTACATAGGTCTCCTCTCCTCTGTATGAGTGTGTCTCCGCTCATCTGTATGAGTTTGCCTCCGCTCACGGCGTGGCGATCCCCTAACACTCCCAAGCTCTGAAGGTGATTTGCTATGATCCCTGTAACCACTGGCAACTGATATGGATCTATCCCTCTTGTCGTGCCTGTCCCGCGGCCTATCTAGTGCCAACCTGTCCAAGGTAGTGCCCATGCGCTCCATGGTCTGTAACAACTGCCTCTGAGTGGCTGCCATATCCCGAATGAAATCCCTATCTGGATCTGCATGTTCCTCTCGAGGAGGACTCTTAGGTCTATCACCCAAATATTCCATTCTGTCACCTCCTACAATACCAGCTTCGAGTCGTGCTCGTCTGCGGGTGTAATATCTGTGTGGACCGTCCTTTCTGTGTTGTAATCAAAGCTGATTTCTGTTTTAATACACTCTCTGCTTCCTTCCCACACAGGCTGGGAGGATACACAACTCTGATACCACTGAAAGATCCCAAACCCTTTTTACCTGAATATATATTTTTTTTATATATAATGCTCAGGTGTAGAGCTGAACTGATAACATCAAGCAAATCCATGGAACAACATTCTCATACTGCATAAACAAATTAAATAATGCAAACCCCACAAACCGGGTGAATTTATATAAAGGCGCCTAGGGTTTAAATGGCAGATTTCTTCATAAATAATGCAGCCATATATTCAATATTGATTTCTGATGATAAATAATTAGGGTAAACACATAGAAATCTGTAGATGAAACGATAACAAATATTGTCTAAAATCCACTGTAAATGATCCAACCCCAGTTGATTTGATATATATTTGTGGCTGAAATATAGAACAATAAAGCGGCATGAAAAATACCTTAAACACTTGCATAAATAGATTGCAAAATAAGTCGCCCCACTCTAGAAGTTGTATAAATGCTCATTGCTGCAATTTATTCCTTTCTCTCGAAAGCTCTTTGGAATGATAAATAACTGTGTAAACAATGAAGATCCCCACAGTGGAAACTTCTCTCACTTGCTCCTAGGGTTTCGTCATGAGAGGAATAATCTAGAGGGTTTCCGTCCTTGGATTTTGTCTACAAAAGCTTAGAGTGACTATCGGGAGAAAAATAATAATAATCGAATGCCCTTTCCCAAGTCGCATTTTTCCCTTATAGCCAAAACACGCTCCAAAGATGCAAGTCGCACTTTTTCCCAAATCAACATAATTAATATTTAATTAATTATTTCCTTCACCAAGCAAGTCACATTTTTGTCTTATTTGACCCTTCCCGAAGGCAAGTCACATTTTTTGCCCAGGAAGGCACATTAAATAATTTATTAATTTATTTAAATGCACTTTCTTAAGTCAAAGTCTCTTAAACAGTCTATTAAGTCATTATATGTGCTTTAATGATATTTTACTTTATTTTAAACACAATATAATAAAATTAATAAACCGAAGTCACCCTTGAAAACACCCTTTGGCGTCGGGTAGGCAGAAGCGGGTCATAGGTCTTCGACCGCACTACTCGAGAAAGAGGGACATTACAAAATTTTGGGGCTGCCTGGAAAGGAAAAAATTCTCACCAAAAGGTTTTATTCACCCATGCAAGTCACACTTTTGGAAAGAAGCTTTCTTTCATGCTAGTCGCACTTTTGGGAAGAAGCTTTCTTTCATGCTAGTCACACTTTTGGGAAAAGTGATTTCTTCATGCTAATGGGAATTTCGGGGCTGCCTGGAAGGTGGGAATTTGGAGGCTTCCTGGAAGGTTGTTTTTTCCCACAATGTAAGTTAAATCACTTAAGTGCAATATGGGAATTTTGGAGCTGCTTGGAAGGATAAAAATTTCCACTTTCTTGCCCTCATGTTTTTTCCACAATTCCTATCCAAAAAGTGCGACCCATTCTGGCATAGCTAAATGCCTAAAAGCTGACTTCTTTTAATTGCGGGATGCATCCAGTTTTGGCGCCAGGGTTGGAAAGACTTTTTTTTTTATTATTCTAGCTATTTGCATGTTGATGTGAGTGCACTGATTAATAAAATAATATTTTTTGCTTGCTTGGCATGCAAACAAAGTCTAAAAGTAGAGGACAATGAGACTTTATAATTAGATCTCAGTGAAGAAATTAGATATTCATGCTATGGACTGCATACTTGTTTGAATTATTCGCAGGAATACTTAATTTATGCCCATATTGGTGAAGAAAGTAGAAGTCAATGTTTGATACATTGAATATATCTTCGGAATCAATGGGAGAAATAGATCCAACTCTCATAATTGCAAGGGCTTCCGACAAAAAATCATCCTCTTGTTTCTAACGCAACACATGTGGAAGTAATTGCATGGAAAATTCCTTTCAGGAGCTGGTGCATGTGTTCCCAATCTTCTAGTTGAAGCCTTCATTGAATTTACTTGTATTTGCATTCACCCGGAGTGCTTTCCAGAATTTAAAATGGCTCATATGCAATTAAAAATAAAAGGTGATGAGTTTTGTCTGAATTGTTTATGACAAACATTCAGACCGATGCACATCTTAGAGAAGAAGCGCTAAAGCTTCTAGAGGGAAGATAGATCATAGGTAGCACCCCAAGCGAATCTCAATTCATTTGCTTCCAGATCCAATTTGGTGAGAATCAAAGGAAAGGATTCAACAACATATGGGAGAAAAAACATCTCAGATTCAAGGCAGAGATATCATTCAGATCATTCATGAGGCAAGAGGTGCAATACAAGTTGAATCAACATGCAAAGTATGGAAGAAGAACAAGACTGAGAGTGTTGCAACAACTTTCTTCTAATTTTTTCTCCTCTTTCTTCTTCTTTCTCTTATTTTCTTCGACAAAGTAATTGAGTAATCAATTAAATTGTAAAACTTAAGTGATTGGTTTAAAAGCTGTTACTTCAAGTTATTGGAAGAAGTCAATTACTTGGAAATATGTGGCAGACATGCAAAATTGAAGGTTTTATTTTCAGTTATAAATCATGCATGTCATGCAAAGAGGGATTCTAGGAGAAGGATTGCCAACTGTCCCCTTTTCTATAGCTTCATGCGGGAATTCATTAAAAATTTTCTATTTGTAATTGCCCTCTATACACTATAAATAGAGGAAGAGCGTATGGGTTAAATGGGGGGATCACAATTTGTTAAATAGTATTCTTGAGTTCCAGACTTTGTGCTGCAGCCCTTGATGTCATTTTTGTGAAAGTTGAGGAATTGAATAAAAAACATATTTCCAGAGAACTGTGTGTCCACGGTGCATTTGTTTCTTTCTTCTGGTGGATCTTTAGATAAACTGTGTTATTTGAGATTTAGATTAGAAACTTTTCTTTTCCTTTACTTCTGAATATTGTGAGATCTACTTGTTTATTTAATCTATGTGTATGAGACCAACTTTGTAAACTATTGGTTGAATTACATATCTTCCTTTCTTCTTTCCCAAATTCCATTATTTCCCCCTTCTGAAAATACTTCATAACAACTGCTTATTTGCTGCATAATTGCTTAGCTATGGTTCATGAACATTGTAATTAAAGTAAAACCCCACAAACAGTTATTAGGATTCATACCCACTAAATTGATAAACATCTTACACGAGAGCCTCACTGGTAAATGAGGGAGATTTATCTCATGACTGCCTAGGTTTTTTGCTGTGCAGAAAAGCCAGCCAACAACTTTCGATAAGCAACATCTCTTTCAAATTTTTGTCGAAGACTTAAATACCACTCTCCAATATAAGGTCCAATCTTCCTCCCCCAACACATTGGAGGAGGCCTTTGAACAAGCTAAGAGGCAAGACTACCTCTGCGCAGGCATTTGAGCCGCCTCACATCCCAATTAAAGATCCTCTTAAATCAACCACTATTGTTATCAATCCTTCTCAAAATCAAGCCCCTTATAAAGCCAAATCTATCTTGTTTTCTTCTTATTCTAATTCTAATCCAAGTATTTCAAGCATTCAATCAAACCCTCATTACCTACCCTTGATTTGTCACGGACTTCAACAAATCATCCCTACATTTAAAATATTTCAACTTGATCCTTCAAAACCCTTGCCTACATGGTTTGGCCCCTACAAATTCTATTGGTGGCATGCTACCATTCAGGCGATCGATGATAATTGTCGAGACCTCAATAGGATTGCCTACAACCACATGTTAGGTGCTAATTTTTATATTAAAGTAATCACGAGAAAATGCTACAAACAATATCGGTCACTCCTCCATAGCCAACAACATCATTAACATCCTAGTTCGCTTTATAATCCCAATTAAAAAGTGCTCTCCATAGAGTTCCTTGAGGATGACATGGTAAATGATGAAATCCTCTTCCGTCACCGATGATCCTCCCTTATCAATTTTCTCATCTAGGACGTGCAACTAAGGAAGGTCCTTGTGGATGAAGGTTTTGGCATTAATATTGTGTCCTTTTGGTTAATAAAAACCTAGGATTTTCTAAAAATGTCTCAAGCAAACACAACTCACCTATTGTGGCTTTGATAAAACTCTTCATGTGGGACCCAAAAAGTAGGTATTAAGGGCATGGTCTTAGATCATCCACCTTATAACCTCGTTTTGGGGTCGGCCATGGATGCGTTGCATTTGAGTGGCCGCCTTGATTGCAAGAAAACATCTTAAAATTATCCACGACAATCAAAAATAGAAATATGAGGTCGATCCCAACCCACAAGACATCCCCATCCCGCATCCAAAACAACCCTTCTAGATTCCTACGACACCTAATATTTCTACCACACCAATAGTGTGTAGTGTCTGTAATGTCCCCTTTTTCGAATTGAGGCCTAAATATGGACTTCTTGCCATTCCCTTTTCGTGGCAAAGAAGAATTATTGAACAAGAAAAGGAATTGCATTTTATTTTAGTTTACTTTTATTAGAGTTATTGTTTTCCTTTAGGAGATAGGCCGGTTGGGTTTGGAGAGCATACAGAAGCAGTTAAAAGATAAAGTGAGGCATAAGAGGTTGGTTCTCTTCCTATTGGCCTTGGCGCGCAAGGAAAAATATAAAAAGGGACTTGAGGACTTCATTTGCAATCATCTTTGGCGCATTTTTCATATACAATTGGTTTGTTGGGCTAGTTGCTCACTACCTTTCCACTTGAGGATGAAAACCCTCTTGTGTGGCATCCAAGGAAGACGAAAACCTTCCTTGTGGCTTGGTGGAGGACGAAAACCCTCCATTTTGAGTTGGAGACATCAAGAAGAAGGATTGCAAAGGATTTACATTTTTTTTGGAGCTCTTCCCTAGGGGAGCGACTAGGGTTTGAAGCTGGTTTGGTGCTTTCTAGGGCACAAATTTCAAATCTGATTTTATATTCTGAATCTCCATATTTTATAAGGCCGGAATCTATACTTTGGTGAATTTTGGTGGAGATTTACTATTTTTCCTAGCCCTCGGTTTGGCGGGATTGCTGCTGTTATAAATAATTAATTTTTGTTGTGCTAATCAGATATTTCTTCAATCTTTTGATATATTTGTGATGTATAAATATTGTCATGGCTAGATAAATTATTTTGTGGCATTCTACATTGATTTGCATAGTGAAAAGTGGACTTGAATCTCATAGGCAGTTCGCTGCCCTAGGAGACTGCTGATTTTGAATTGGTTAATCATTCTAAGTTATTCTTAGCTACTTTTAGATTGTTGTGTGTGTACTTGAAGGTGTTTTCAGATCAGATTTATTGGGGATAGTTGGTAAACCCCTTTTCTCCATTTTCAGCCCTAAAAGGGACATTACAATGGTATTAGAGCTTCGGTCTTCCCATCCTGAGGGTATTCGTGCAAGGCAGTGACAATACAAACATGGAATGGCGACCTAGGTTCTTACCAAAGGAAGAAGTCATTTCAGAGGCAGAAGCACGACATCCAGTGGGTCACAACATTGTGGCTATCTATGAAGAATATAGGGCTCTTTCGAAGGAGATCCGTGATGCTATTTCGCTTGCCAAATTCATAGGGGTAAGCAAGGGTAGGTATGGGCCCAAGCCTAGACCTCAAGTACCATAGGAGGATCTTCAACATGCCTTGGGGAGGGTGACGCTCTCCACATTTGATGATTCCAAAATGGGACAACTAGAGCATGGAAGAAGATGCTAGGGTTTAACCCTAGACCACAAGAAAGTGCCAAAGAGCCAAACCCAAAAGGGTTTCTCTTGAAAGAGGAAAAAGAAAAATCAGATCTGCAAGAGCTTTGAGGTGGAATCACCAAAGAAAGAGGTAGAAGTACCTATCATTTTCCCTAAGGATGAGCCATTGACTGATTTTCCAAACAACACCATAGAGACACAAGGGTTTGATGAAAGTTTGATGCATGAGCCTAGAAAGGAAAGGGAAATCATGGAGCATGAGTCCCAAGGTAAAGGTTCCTTAATATTTAATGATATTTCATTGGTTTCTAATGGGTGTGTGTGGCAAAATGTTGAAAAGAAACCAGATTTGCTTAAGGGTAAAGAGGATGCATTGGAAGAGGAAGATATCCACCATGCTAAGAAGGAAGAACCATCGCAGCAGCAACTTATAATGATGGATCAGCCTTTGGGAGCCCTAGAAGCACCCACCACCATTGTCAAAGGTGATTCCTTGACTGATTTTCCGGACAGCCCTATGAAAGCTCAAGAGAATGGAGAAATTGCTAAGCAAGAACCAAGCAAAGTGGAAGGTAAAGAACTTTTGATTGTTAATGATATTCCCTTGATTTCTAATGGTTGCATGTGGCAAAATACTAAGGGAACTTGGAAGCATGAGCAAAAGGATGAAGGGAAGCATGAGGAGCAAGATGATGAAGTGAATGTTGGAGATAGCCCAAGCAAGTCTCATGTGATAATAGGAGTTGAGCATATTGGGGATGTCCAAAGGTATGGAGGTGTTCCAAAATCATTGCCTTCTTCTACACTAATTCAGTTTTGTTGTCTTGAGCCATTTGATGAAAAGAATGACAAAATGTCGTGGTTGAGGCTCCATTGTAAACCATGGCAAGTGGCTGCACATCATGATCAACAAGCTGAAAATGGGGTTATAATTGGGAAAAAAATCTGAATCGGTGTTTCCAAGTGAAGTTATTATGAGGTACACCCATGAGACAGGCATTTCCAAGTGCCCATGACCACTTTCAGTCTGCTATAATTTTCAGACTAGCAACTAATGGTAAGCCATTGGATAGTTTGTTTGATCATGACAAGATTCTATTGCATCATTATTTATTATTACTATGCCTTGGTGATCATAACTATGCTAATGAGGTAAAGGAGAAAGGTTGGGAGAAGAATCTTTGCCAAGGATTCATTATACATCTCCCAAGCAAAGCCTATAAGGTGGTTAATTATCACAGCCTAAGGTACACACATTTAAATAAAAAAAAACAAAGATTTTATATTAGATGAAATCCAAATTTACATATATGGGTATGCCAAGCCTGAAAACTATTGGTCCAAGCCATAACATTATACAACAAAAAGGCATTTGCAATCATCATAGAGAGATTTCCAGGTTAAAAATGTATTTGATATCATCTTGTAGCTGCTTAGACCACTATCAAGGAGATGAGCTGTAGCATAGGAGATCGTGATTATCAAGAGCCCAATTAGCCAGAGCATCTGCAATCTTGTTTATACCCGGGGGAATATGAACAAATTGCACCTCCATAAAATTTTCCTGTAATTTTTTAATCTTCCAAACTTCTTTGGAAATTCGCCAATTTGGTGGAAGAGTAGCTCTGCTACAAGATAATATCTTGATGGCCAATGGGAGTCAAATCTAACTTGAATTTTCAGCCAACCACACTTTGTCACCTCTTGAATACCTTTATAGATAGCTTTCATCTCAGCTACATTATTTGTAGTAACACCCAGATTAACAACAAAAAAGAACTGCACATCACCTTCATGGTTTCTACCAATGCCTCCCATAGCAGCTTTGCATGGATTACCTCTCTGTAAGTGCCATCCGTGTTCAACAGTCCATATCCCGAGGGTAAAGTAGCTTCTCTTGGATCCAAAGAAAGCTGATTACAAATATACTCCCGTTCCAGAGATGAAGTGTCAGGCAAAGGGATCTTATGTTTGAGAGTTTCAACAATATATATTTTTGTTTTTCCCATATATAGGAGCCATCTTTTCTACTTTGCTGAAAAAGTCAGATTATTTATTTCTTTCTGGTATTCCAAAGAAGAAGAGAAATCCCCTCCACAAAGATCGGAAAAAACCTTTGTCCTCTAGGAAGCATCCTCTGCCACTCTTTAGTAACCTATTCTAGAGAATCAAAGTTATGCAACCTCAGCTTGAAAAGAGACGCAAATTGTCGCCAAATATGAACAACCCAAGGGCATAGGAAAAATAGGTGAGTAAAAATTCCTCATCTTGTAAGCACATAACACATCTGAAAGGTCCATAAAATCCTTTCTTGATAAGCTGATCTCCTGTTAAAACCCTCCTATGAATAAGAAGCCACAAGGAAAAACTCACTTTAGGCCACATCCCCGAGTGCCATAGGTTCTTGAAGAGGAGCTTTAGAGGGTGAGGATTGTCAATCACCAAGGATGCATAACCTGTAGAAACAATATAATAGCTCGATGGATCTGGTCCCCATCCCAATTTGTCAAGAAATGGAGATGAGGAAAGAGAACATTTGTTGAAAAGACTTTTGCAACAAGAGTGGTGTTCATGCTGAATTACAAGTGGCCATTTAGAGAGCGGAATCCATTCTTTTTCACTTTCCCAGCGATTGGATGACAATCTTCTCAGTATTGGGAAACTTTCCTCCACCCAATATCATGCATTTGCTTCATTATAGGAATAAGCTGAGGATATTGTAAAATAAGAGGGGGTTCTCCATCCCATGAGTCAGTCCAGAAATTGGCAGACTGCCCATTATTGACTATCTAGAACAACTGCTTTTTAATTATGTCCTGGCCTATTTTAATAACCTGTAAGATAGGTGAGCCCTTTGTAGGAAGGGAAGAATGCATAATTTCTTCCGGGGCCCCCACTAGCATACTTAGCTCTCAGAGTCAAAGCCCAAAGGTCATCGGGGTATACCAACATCCTCTAGTACAATTTTGCTGCTAAAGCTTGTATCTGGGTAGACAAGGATTTGAATCCCAAACAACCTTCTTTTTTTGGCCGACAAAGAGTTGTCCATTTGACTAAGGACCATTTCCTTTTATCCTGGATTCCACTCCATAAGAATTTTTGGCATATAGAGTCCACTTGTTTCAATGTCTTGGGAATATTTACCATAGATGCAATGTAGATGGGCATAGCTTGGAGAACCGATTTGACCAATATCATCCTACCTCCTGAAGAAAGCCATTTGTTAGTCCACTTTTGAAGTTTTAACTCATACCTGTGGATTAGCTAGTGCCAGTCTTTTAACTTGTGGGCCGCTTAAGGGACACCCAAGTATCGTAAAGGAAGCTCCCCTTTCTTGAATTGAAGAATATTTAAAATTTGATCCTCTTGTTGTCGAGAGCAATGAAAGAAAAAGATGCTGGATTTTCCTTTGTTAATCAGCTCACTAGTGGCTTGTGAAAAGATATGTAGAACTTTATGGAGCTGTTTCGCTTCCATAGAAGTAGATTTTCCAAGCATTGTAGAGTCATCAACAAACTGGAGATGAGAAATAGTTTTAGCCAACTGAATACCATGAATTTTCTTTTCGTGACAGGCCTTCTTTACAAGTCCTCCCAATCCTTCCGCCAAAATGATGAATAAGAAAGGTGATAAGGAGTCTCCTTGCTTTATACTTTTAGAGGCACCAAAAATTCGAAGGAGAGCCATTAAGTAATGCTGCAAAGGAGACAGAGGAGATACAAACACTTGTCCATTGAAATCATTATGTAGAAAATCCAAATTGGGCCAAAAATTTGCACATGAAACCCCAATCAACCCTGTCACATGCTTTAGATAAATCCAGTCTAATAAACATAGCCGGATTTTTCTGCGTGTCCATACTGATGAAGGATTACAAGGCTAAAACAATTTCATCATGAATATGATGACTGGCACAAAACCCCCTTGTTCAAGGGAGATAATCTTGTGCAATAGGGGTTTTAGTCGTTCCGCCATAGTCTTAGTGATTATTTTGTACAGAACATTACATAAGGCTATAGGACGGTAACCTGAAATATCCTCTACGTCATTACTTTTTGGGATAAGAGCAATGAATGTTTTATTTATTTGCTTGAGCAAATTTTGGCATTTCTTACCTCCTCAGCCACCTGTAAAAGATCCCTTTTGATAATCCCCAAAATGTCTGGAAGAACTCAATCGGAAATCCATCGGGCCCGGTGTTTTTCCTTTTTTCATTTTGAAGACAATACTATGGAGTTCTTCCGTAATGGGCTGCATCAACCTTTCATTTTCTTGTTGAGAGATACAAGTAGGAAGGATATTCAAAATTTGTTGTTGTGAGTTCAAGTCTAGGGGTTGAGAAGTGAACAACTGCTGAAAGTACTGCTGAGCTACCTGCTTCATCCCCTGACTCGAGTACACTCTAGTACCATCCCCTTTGATTAGGGAGTGAATATGATTTTGGGCTCTTCTGGCTTGTACAAATTTATGGAAGAAAGCTGAGTTTTTGTCCCCTTCCTTTAGCCATTGGATCCTAGATTTTTGCTTCCACATGATCTCCTCCCTAGTTTCCCATTCCTGTAGTTCGGCTTTCAGACAACATTCCTTTTGAAGAGGTCTATAGAATACCCCGAATGTCGGTGAATAATGTTAAGATCTTGCAGCTGTTCCAAAATCTTTGTTTTCCTGTCATTGATATCAGATCCTTTGTTTCCTGTTTCATCATCATGTTGGGCTGATCATCACAAACTCTTTGTCACAAGTTTAGACTTCAAAACAGGGATTGCTTTGCACATGATGACTGAGAGAGAGAAGAGGTATGATGATGAGTTACATAGATTCTTCCTTGCAAGTTGTGGATTATTTGTACATAGAAGTTTTTGATCCGGGAATCATTTGAAGGATGTTGATACAAGCTTGAGGAGTGTTGTTATCTACATCCTTATGACAGCCATAAGAAAATTGGTAATCACAAGAAAAATGCATTTCTCACCCACGGTGGAAGATATAATATTTGCATGGGATACAAGATGGTCTTCTACTCCCATCATGTCAATTTTGCATGAGACAATTCAATGCTACAGCCAAGGTAAAATGCTCTTCCTAAATTTGCATTTTGGATGGATAATACTTACCTTGGACAGGTGTAGGTTGACAATTTTGATGAAGATTTTTGGGTTTAATAGGATATGTGGAAGGGATTTCAAGAATTACAGCTGCGGCACCCTTTCTATGTCAATAACGTCCAAGAATTTTGAGTTAGAAAGGCTATACTACAGCCATGATGGGCTGTTGTCTTCAAAATTATGCATGGGGCTGTGCATACCTTCCATGGATAGCAAGAAAGAGGCAGGTTTGGAGACACTCTTTCCTCTTAATATGATGGGTAAGAGGGTTTACACATGGAGATTGAGCAAGGCTAACATCCCAACATCTTGGGCGTTGCTTAAGAAGAAATGTAGAGCTGTACATGGACACTGCACCCACTCATCCACACTTCTATGGACTGATCCAAACTCAATGGGGAAGAAAATTCAGTGGGGCAGTTTCAAGTCAACAATTGAAAACCCAAATCAGCAAGGTAACAACCTTCCAAAAGAGGTGAGCATAAGTTTTGGTATGTGTTGTTTGCATTTTATGTTGAAATGCAATGATAAAGGAGAGAAGACAATACTTCTAAGCGTGGCTAGCATGAAAAAGGAAGAAGCATATCTTTGGGGCATTCAATGCATAGAGGCTAGCAAGGGTTTACTCTTGGGTAAGATGCTTCATGGTGATAATTTTTGGTTGGTTCCGGGCATGCATAGTATGACCTCCATGTGGGGAACACTTGAGGGATTAAGAGCAAATTGGAGCTTTCTTGTTGAAAGCCATTTTCTGCGCCAAGTTGGGGCAAGGATGGGATGCAAGAATGTTGAGTTAGGGGCTAATGTGTTTCCTGATTTCAACCATAGACTTGCTGATCTTCATTTTCCAGCCTATGTAAGACAATTTTCAGTCCCTATGCTACTCATGAATTTGCTTTTTTCATAAGATTTCAGTTTAGTGGTTTTTATGCCACAATTATAAGGTTGAACGTGCAAAAATTAGATTTGGGATTGCCTTTAGTAGTCATGAACAACTGTGAACTTGCATTTTTGAAGAGAATTCCATCATGGGTTGATGTGGCAAGAAGGTTACAGCTGAAAGGAAGAAACAAATCAGTTTGCGGGGATTTTGGTACAACTGAGTATGCAAAGAAAGGAGATGTCGCTGCTGTTTTTGAAGTAAAAGATGAAGAAGAATTCAATGAAGAAAGGGGCAGTAGAGGTATGCGTTTGTTTGGGTTGAAGCTCCTTCATTTAATAGAAACATGCTGCATATTATGGGAGCACTACAACGTATTCCTTTACTTTGATATGATGAGGCTTGGGCATATGAATTTGCAATTGCTTGGAGACAAACAATTTCGGGAAGGGAGGATTGTAATGTCCCCTTTTTCGAATTGAGGCCTAAATATGGACTTCTTGTCATTCCCTTTTCATGGAAAAGAAGAATTATTGAACAAGGAAAGGAATTGCATTTCATTTCAGTTTTCTTTTATTAGATTTAATGTTTTCTTTTAAGTGTTTTCCTTTAGGAGACAGGTTGGTTGGGTTTGGAGAGAATAAAGAAGCAATTAAAAGATAAAGTGAGGCTTAAGAGGTTGGTCCTCTTCTTATTGGCCTTTGGCGCCAAGGGAAGAATATAAAAGGGACTTAAGGACTTCATTTGCAATCATCTTTGGTGCATTTTTCATATACAATTGGTTTGTTGGGCTAGTTCACTACCTTTCCACTTGAGGACGAAAACCCTCTTGTGTGGCATCCAAGGAAGACAAAAACCTTCCTTGTGGCTTGGTGGAGGATGGAAACCCTCCATTTTGAGTTGGAGACATCAAGAAGGATTGCAAAGGCTTTACATCATTTTTGGAGCTCTTCCCTAGGGGAGTGACTAGGGTTTGAAGTTGGTTTGGTGCTTTCTAGGGCACAAATTTCAAATCTGATTTTATATTCTGAATCTCCATATTTTATAAGGCGGAATGTATGTTTTGGTGAATTTTAGTGGAGATCCTAGCCTTCGGTTTGGCGGGACTGCTGCTGTTATAAATAATTAATTTCTGTTGTGCTAATCAGATATTTCTTCAATCTTTTGATGTATTTGTGATGTATAAATATTGTCGTGGCTAGATAAATTATTTTGTGGCATTCTACATTGATTTGCATAGTGAAAAGTGGACTTGAATCTCATAGGCAGTTCGCTGCCCTAGGAGACTGCTGATTTTGAATTGGTTAATCATTCTAAGTTATTCTTAGCTACTTTCAGATTGTTGTGTGTGTACTTGAAGGTGTTTTCAGATCAGATTTATTGGGGATAGTTGGTAAACCCCTTTTCTCCATTTTCAGCCCTAAAAGGGACATTACGGTGCCCCTCACCTAAAATTCTTACGATTATCGACTTGAATTTAGCGTCTTTTTGTTGATTCCGATGATGACGAGCCTAAGCTAAACCGCACGGATACGGTACAGCTTTTCGGTATCTTTGTCGATACGGCAAATTTTTAAAAATCTTGGCTATGGTATGCTTTTGGGTACGTTTTATTTATATATAGTTATATATATATGTATATAAATATATTAATATGTATAAATTATAAATTTAAAGAAGCATTCGCATTCTTATTGAAATTTAATTCTCATACATTGCATACTTATTGAAATTTAATACTCATAGAGTCATACAACTTAAAATCATTCATAGAACATGAAAACAAAATTGAAATTTCCAATACTTTGAGAATTGAGACTTGAGTTTGTATTGATTCATAATGATATAATGTTCAAAACATGATAGTAAATAACATAATACATTCAAGTTCTCAACTTCTAGAGCATATAGTTTCACGATCGTCAAAATCATCTTCATGGATGCCACTTGCAGCTCCACTCCCACTAGCTCCACTTTCGAACCCTTGTGAAGGGCTCCTGGAAGTTCCTCATCAATGCCAAGAAGTGAAACATTGACCAAACAAGCAACAAAAGCTTCAAGTCCGTGTTTTTAGGTTGGAGCTCCCAAAGCTTGTTAGGACCACTAGTACACTCTTGTGTCCTGTGGGTTAAGAGGCGCAAGTTGGAATGAACGTATACTAGATCTTCAGCCTTCTTCAATGCCAACATGGTGCGTTTGGTTGAGTGGATGAAGCCGTAAGTATTCCGGTTGCGCTTTGTAGAAGAATTACTAGACATCCATCGGAAAAACAAAGTATCAATATTATTAATTAAAAAAAAGAATGATATCATTTTTGAATTTTAATTGTAATTGGTAATTAAAATATCAAATAACAAGTTACAAACTTTATATACTGTGAGAGCAATTTGATCGCAATTGGTCGTAAGAACTTGGCATCATGGCCATGACAAGTCCACCACGTGATTGGATCCATGGTGGGTTTGTCACAAATAGCCTCTATCTCTCCCATGCTACCTTGTCCATTTACAAACATCGACATCTCTGGGCAACGGACTGCAAGTGATGTAGTTGGATCAGGAAACAACCTCCTGAATGTTGACCTCGTCCCATTTGCAACCTCATGGTCATCATATGGTCGCTGTCTACCAGCTCTCCCAACTATTTCACTGCTGTAATATTTGGGATTTAAAGCATAAGCAAGGAGATGCAATGGGGTGGTCATTTTGTTCCACCTTTTCACGATCACATTTTTAACTTCACTGTAAAATTTTTCCTCAGGGTCCTGCTCTTTGGCCTGTATGATATCATGGATTTTTTCAAGCATGGAGTCAATGCCATCATATATTTCTCCAATGCAAGCATTATCTTTGTCAACAAATCGTATCATACTCAAAATAGGCTCTATGAAACTCAACAAATATTCAACTTTTCCCCACCAATGCTCATCAAGGATCCATGATTTTATTTTTGGGCTCTTTCTGTGTTAGATTGCCTCCAGATGGTCCAAACATTATCAATCACCATCATGCTCAAAGCACATCTCACCTTCACAAGTCGTCTCAAGACGAGTGTGTGAGAGGCAAACCTAGTCTCAACAACCTATTAAAAAAGAATGGAAACAATTCAATAACACAATTTGAAATTGATTTAAAAATTTAAAATCAAATATTAAATTTAAAATGAATTGTTCCTTTACCTTCAACAACTCCAACTTTGAAAATCTTCTGAATATGGCTTGAGACATGTGATGGTTGGTGACAAACATCTGAATCTCGTTTGCCTCCGTGTATATTTGCTCAATCCATGCAATTTTCCCAATCTTCTGCATCATTGGATTCAGGAAATGTATTGGACATGGTGTCCAAAATATGTGCTCATACCTACGCTCTACTATCAATCCTGCTGCCTTGCAATTTTTGGCGTTGTCCGTGATGACTTGGACAACCCTCTGTGGACCCACTGACTCAATAGCCTCAATGAGAATATTTGCAATGAATTGGGCATCTTTTACTTCCCCTCACAATCAACAACCTTCAGAAACATTGGCCCTTTAGGGCATACTGCAATAATGTTGATGAGAGGTCTATTTCTAGAGTCTTTCCATCCATTTGATATAATAGAAACTCCTGAATCAGTCCAAGAATCTCTAATTGGCTGTAGAGATGTCTGAATGTGTTGCACTTCTTTTGCCAAAAGAGAAGTGCGAACCTTATTATAGCTAGGGCTTGTATACCCCTGTGGTGCCTCATTAATGCCTCTCACCATCTGCTGCCAATAAGGTGATCTCAAGACATTGAATGGTAGTCCACATGCAAATATACACCGAGACACCAATTCATCTGCAATATCCCTCTTCTCGATGTTAAATGCTTTTTCTAATGGGCCTTTTGTTCTCTTGCTTGATGGCCCTGAGGTATCTGCATCAAAAGGGTCATCATCTGGAATAGTTTCAGACGAGTCTCAATGAAAGGATGAAATGATGGTGTTGATGTTGGTGGTTTTCCCATGGTCCTCTGTTGTAAAGAAACAGTTCTAGAGTGAGCTCTTGCTGCTTCAATGTTTGCATCCTCTTGCTCTTTTAGGTACATGGCTATGGTTTTCTTTTCCACCTTCCTACACGGTCTAATACCCGTCCCCGATGCCCCAGTCAAATGAGCTCTCAAACGGGTATATGAGGATTTAAATGTGGCGGCACAATGGGGACACGTCCAAACACGGACACCACCACCGACAACAAGCTCTACCACTTCCACATGTCTCCATAAAGGATAATTTGGATCCATTTTCACTGCCATACCACCCGAAACATTTCCCCCTCTTGCCCCACTGAAGCTGAACTGGATGCCATGATTGTAGGATTAATTTGTTTTAACTTTTAACCTACAATAAGAGATATTTTTAAAACATTGCTAAATATTAAAATAATTTAATTAAAAACAACAAATACAAATTAGAAAATTAATTTGTTAACCCATACACGTCATTCTCTGATTTTGATCACCAAGTTCGCCATAAATGGTGCGAGGTGAGAGCATACATAGAGGGTAGACGTTTAAATTTTTAACAAATTCAATTTAAAACTTTAAAATAAAAAAGAATACATAACTAATTAAAAAATAAACAGTTAGTCCTACACGTCAATCTCTGATTCTGATCACCAAGTTCGCCATAAATGGTGCGAGGTGAGAGCATACACAGAGGGTAGACGTTTAATTAAATAAAACTTCACTATTAAACTTAAAATACGGAAAAATTAATTAATATATTATATTTTAATAACCGTAAAATAAATAAATATTAAAAATAAATTTAGATCATGATCAATAATCATGAATGATGTGTTTGAAACACATCATTCATGATATTGATCATTGATCATATTCATATACAAAACATTGCTCAAAAGATTTAAAAAAATAAAAATGTCTGAATGCATGTAAAATACGGAAAAATCCTCCTTGATGTTTGTAGACTTGCTTCTCCTTCTCTCTTTCTCCTTCAAGCTCAATCACTCTCTCCTCCAAGCTCTCTTTCTCTCCTCCAAGCTCTTTCTTTCTCCTTCAACCTCTCTTTCTCTTTCTCTCCTTCAAGCTCAAGCAAAATAACAAAGATTGAGTGTGAGGAAAAAGTAGAGGGATTGGGTGTTTATATAAGTGTTTGGGGGGTCGTTTAGGGTTAGGTTAGATATAGGAACTTTTAAAATTAAAAAAATTGCATTTTTAAAAGTTTTTTTGAGTATGTTTTGGAAATGACATTTTTTTGGGCACGTCCGAAACGTACTCACGCACACGAGTGCACGTTGCCATGGGTACGGCAAAACCGTAACCATACCCGTAACATACCCTATGTCTATGGGTACGTTTCGGACGCATACCGACAACGCACTAGTCCTCTTAGCAATACCGGTACGTTTCGGGCTAGTATGAGGACCTATATGGCATTTCCATGTAGTCTACAGAACCTAACGAACTCCAAAATATGTGTAACAAAAAAACACATTACTCCAATGTATTACGGATTGGCTCCCACCATCCCTCTTACCTCTCGATCGATTTCTACCTATCCTTGAGCTTGAGATTGAGAAAGACATTCCTTGTAACACAAATGATGCCTCTTACAAACTAGAGGAGGGTCTTTATGAATGCAATGAATTTGGAATCACTAAAATGTTCTAAGAGCATCCACCTCTCTCTTCTAGATCCTTTAGAACCTTGGTATAGTTTCAAAGGAAGCGTCTACATCCTCTCGACCATGGTGATCCACAAGCATGTACCATTTTCCCTCTTCGATAACGAGTACATTATGTCCCTTGTAGAAGCTAGACACCTTGATGTTCTCAGCTATCAGCAAAACTTGGTTTGAATGCATTCCTTTAACCGTGAAGCCAACATGATTAAACCTTCTTGTAATCCAACTTCCCCTCACATTATCTCACTTTTGGGGCATCTTACAATGCCACCCCTTTCAACATCCCGAATTTCGGGGCATCTCATGATGCCCTCTCGCATCCTTAGTCAAACTTGGGGCATCTTCCAAGCTCTATGTGTAAGAATTAATGTGTTTGAAAGCAAGACTAGAAAGTGTAGAAGCAAGGGAGAAAATACACGTTATCAAAATGGAGGAAATGATAAACGTCACACAAAGGCTAGAAGAAGAAAACAACAGGCTCAAAGCACAAGTGACAAAACTTCAAAATCTTGCAAATGTTGGGCAGCATGAATGGCATGCCCTCAAGCAAACTGTCCATTCCTCAACCAATGCTAAGGTAGGGGATGAAAAACAAATAAATGAAGTGAAAGAAGCACTTCATAACATAGAAACAAGAGAAAATGAGGTACGAAGTAAGCTAGAGGAGGCAAAGACATGGGCACAAGTGATAAAAGAACCACTAGGCAAGCATAAGGAGTTGATAGAGAGGCAAGTCAAGAGTCAAATGATAGAAGAAATTAAAAGACAAGATAAGATATCAAATATAATTATAAAAGGGCTGAAAGACCATGGAAAATGGGACTCGAGATTTTTTGTGCCACACTTTATTGTAAATACATCTAAGGATTCAAGATTTTCTATATTTTGTAGTGGTTTTTCCCAATATCTCGATAGTCAAAATAGCATGTTCATCAAGTAATATCAATAAAAACCAAAGAGGAAGTGCTAGAGATAGGATCAACTTGCCTATTATTCACTCTAAGAATGCTATCAATCTCAAAATCTTCAAATTGAGAACTCAAATCAAGCACTCGGGGTTTGTATGAGGGATCAACCTATCTTCTTTGGTTTGATTTATGTACATGTTACTTGGTTCTCTGTAATTTGGGAATCGCCATGTGCTTTGATGGATTTGACTTTCAATGTTTTTGTTGTACAAAGTCTTGAAATGAGAGCCTTATAGTCCATAGTATTGTTAATGCATCAAAACCTTAGTGTGACCTTACTTTACTAGATACAACTTTAGCAAGATTATCATCTCCTCCCAATCTTCCATTGAGACTCATTAAGGATGAAAATTGGTTTAGAGGAGAAGATATATGTATATGTGATATATCTTGTACATAGCCGTGACAAATAGGGTAAAGGAATAAAAGAGTTAACTTCCTTATGTTATGATGTATGAGTGACTATGAGTTTCATTTTATTTATGAGTTTAGGAGTATTCTTCAATTGTTGGGGTCAATTGTTGCGCCCAATCACTCGGTGCTCCTACTTATGTGTAATGTCCCTCTTTCTTGAATAGTTCGATTGAAGACCTTTGGCCCTTTTTGTTTACCCGACGGCCAAAGGGTGATTTCAAGGGTGACTTCGGTTTATTAATTTTATTATATCGTGCTTAAAATAAAATAAAGTATCACTAAAGCACATATAATGAATTAATAGACTTAATAAGCGACTTCGACTTAGGAAAGTACATGGAAATAAATGAATAAATTATTTAATGTGCTTTCCTAGGCAAAAAGTGTGACTTGCTTTGGGGAGAAATTAAATAAGCCAAAAATGCGACTTGCTTTGAGAGGGAATAAATTAATTAAAAATTAATTATGCTCTTTTGGAAAAAGTGCGACTTGCATTTTGGAAGGGTTTTTTGGCTATAAGGGAAAAGTGCGACTTGTGCCGGCACTATGCAGATTATTATTATTCTTCTTCCCGGCAGTTAGCTCTGAGCTTTTGCAGACAAAATCCAAGGACGGAAACCCTCTGGATTATTCCTCTTGTGGACGGAAACCCCAGAGCAAGTGAGAGGAGTTCCTATTCAGGGATCTTCATTGTAATCACAGGTTTTTATCATTTCAACAGTTCAAAGAGAAATAAATTGCAGCAGTGGGCATTCAGACTTCTTCTAGAGTGGGGCGACTTATTCTACAGTTGTTTTATGCAGTATCTGAGGTATTCTTCATGCTAGATAATTATTGTACCTTTCAGCATCAATTATATATCAAATCGATTTGGTTTGAATCATTTACGGCTGGGTTTTGGACAATCTTTTGTTATCAAACTATCTGCAGATTTATAATTGTTTGCCGTAAATATTTAACATCAAAAATCATTATTCAATACACGGCTGAATTGTTTATGAAGAAATCTGCCTGTTTAAACCTTAGGCGCCTTTTCTATATTCACCCGGTTTGCGGGGTTTGTTTTATTTAATTTATCTATGCAGTTTGAGTATGGTGTTCTATGGTTTCTTTTGACATTATCAGTTCAGATCCGAGCTTGAGCAATATATAAAAAAAAACATATTAAGGCAAAAAGGGTTTGGGATCTTTCAGACTGAAAACAACTTGTGAGAAATGGACAATTGATCAAGTCAAAAACACAAAACTATATCACACAACATGAGGGACACAAGATATACCTTGGAGAACCCATGTGGGTGAAAACTCCCAGAAAATGTAGTTGTGCCTTCTCATGTGAACTGAATCAGCAAGATTACAAAGCAATGCTCTTCTTTGTAACCATTAATGACACTGCAGGACTATTTCTTTATCCGTCCAATGCCTCTTCTTGCCTGCTTTGCTCTATGACTCACTTGACAACTTCATAACATTGCTTACACTCAACCTGAATGCATACAACATTAGCAGATCCAACTCTAGATCAACTCTAGATGAAGGTAGAACTCAACCAATGCCATTGTAGGAGCTCAATGGGCATAGTTATGCATACATCAGGTCTACACAACGACACATGATAATTGAAGATTCATTCCAATTGCAATAGTCAGAATGCAAACCACTTCATTTTATGATTTGGGTGGTTATTTTGTACTTTTTTCATATTTGACAAATTTGACTATGGGAGATATGTCAATTTTCAGCAAGTAACAGGTTTGGCCAGGTTTATCCATCAAAATCAGGTGATATTGTGGAGACTGTAACTTTTTTGTATGGGGTCATTTCTTCATACCGTTTGAACCATTGGAAAGCTACTGAAGAGATGTAACTTTTGGTGCAGGTCGCATCAGGTTTTGATCTAGATTTACAGTTGGTAAATAGCATCAACCTTGGGTTGTTATTACGAGTGCTACAAGCTGGATTTTCACACACAAGGAATCATTTGGTCATGTTACAGCATATTGTGGAGTATTCATGGATTATAATTGATCTATTTTGTTACACTTCCCCAATTAGGAAGCTTTGGTCCCCAAAAGATCATATTGAAAAGATGGGGAATTCCTTTTACCTTCTTTATGAGATTCCAGGTTTTTGTGGCTCTCCATGGGATATTTTCTTGTCTTTGAAGTCTTATTCAGCCTCAACTACCTCTCTTGAAGGTGATTAATGCCAAAGTGCTTACCTTTAGAGTGCTACTCTCTTCTTCAATCAGAGTCTCTCAATAGAGTGTCATGCCTTGCTTCTTTTTGATGAGTGTTTGTCCTCAACTTGTCCTTGAAGTTTCTTTTTCAAGTAAATCCACTTTTCCAACCTGCTGCCTCTGCAAATTTCAGATTGGTTTTGGAGTTCTATTTAGTCATTGAAATGTAAACTGTTTTCATAGTAATGTCCATAGTAACCTTTGTTTCCAACACGATTGCTCTTGCAATCTTTGGTACCATGGCTTTCTTTGATGCTGATTTTGTGCGGTCTCATCCTCGGTTGATTGCTTCAAGCTTTCCTTCAATGCCTTTTTGTCTTTGCCTTGCTATGCTGAAAATACATGCTTTACATGCTTAAGCATTGCACTTTCTTGGAGAAAGTGCAATGCTCATCTTCCTTGCTGTTCACATGCTACAACATGTGGTGAAAATTCCATGTGTGTTTTATCACCCCTACTTTGTTTTACGAGGCGGACCTTGCTATTCCTTATCCATGTACTACCCTATACTAATGCTGGATTTCATTTCTCACCACCACCAATTCTGGCCCCATCCCCTATGCTTTGAGGACCTGCAACTATCTCCATAAAGTTTTTGCTTGGTGCTGGACCTTTATTGGCCTAAATCATTGTCTTTTCATCTACCTTACCTTGGTTGATGGTTGTCTAATTAACAACTCTCCCACTTATGGGTATCATTGTAATGTCCCCTTTTCCGGGGCATTACTAATATATTGGTTCATCTCTTTCATTTGCATTATAACCCCTTGGCATGCCTAATGCTACAAGTGGGAGTCTTATTTAGTCTTTAAATGTGCACATAGGTTAGTTACTCTTTATTATTTAATTAGCAAATAATAAAGTGCGTATTAAGTGAGTCTTTTAATATTTTAATTAAGTTTTATTTGTTTTCCCTCCAAAAGGGAAAAGGTCGGTCATTTGAATGTTGCACCCCTTATGTTATAAAAGGAGGTTGCATGGCCATTTTTGGGGATGTTGATTTGATCATTTATGTCTCTCCATGCTTGGAGAAATGGGATGTATGCCCAAGGGATGTATGCCCTAGCTCTCATTGTGCTCTCTCTCTCTCTCATTCGACTTGGAATTGAAGCAAATATGATTTTGATAAGGATCCATTTGTGTGTGTGTTGCATCTAGTGTGTGGCGAATTGCTTGGAAAAAAATTCCTTGCCCTAACGAATTTATTTATGGTGCAAATCTGATTATTATTGCATGATTTGGAGCATATTTGTTGGTTTTCAGATCTGTTATGTTTTGTAATTAATTTCATAATTTTTGGAGATGATTTGATGCCCTAAATGTGTTGGGCAAGGGAAAAATTAGGTTTTGTGTCTCTGTTGTGCGAAAAATAATTTTGGAATATTATTCTTCATATTTTTGTGGCCCAAAATCCAAAGTTTGAAGGTTTTTGCTTGATTGGTTAAGCGGGAAATAATTTTAGAAGTTGCAGTAGTCTGGGGTTGGATTATTAATTGTTTGTGACACATTTTGATGCTTAAAAATTGTGGTTTCAGTTCAGATCTGTTCTTGGCATTTTTGTGCATCAAAACAAGCTTTTGGAGGGTGAAAACAGTTGAGGGAAGTGCTGGTTATTAATTTATTAATTTCTGCTAACCCTAGTGCCCAGATCTGGAAGTTTAGATGCTATTTTGAAGGGGTTTAAGTGCTCAGAAAAATCTGATCTTTAGTTCATTGGAAAACTCTAAAATTCTAGTTTATTATGCACTTTGTTTCATGGAAAAATATGGAGTAGTGATTGAGTTATGAATTTTTGAAGTTTTCAGCTGTTGGCAACTGTTTCAAATTAATTCACTGCTGTAATAAAAATCAGAATTGAGAAGAATAAAAATCTGATTGTCTCCACCAATCTAGCTCACCACCTTGACCACTTCCAACCCCATTTGGGTTGTAATTGGTTGACATTGGGCTATTTTAGATTGATTCAAAAGGATCTAATCGTTTTTGGTTCGATTTGGGTTGAAGTTGTAATTTTCTATTTGTCCAAAAAGGGGACATCACAATCATGTTATCTCCAACAATGATTTTCTCATCATCGGCCCTTTTCTCATCCATCTCTACTTGTGCCGTGTTGGCATGGGTCACTAGAACTTTGTCCTCATTGACAACATTGTTTCTTTGTTCTCTTCGACGATCCTTATTTCCTTCTTTTTTGGCTTATCTCACAAACCTTCTTATAATGATGGTCCTTAGGACTCCTTACAATGGGTGTTAATCAGTTCGATGAGATTTGAAAATAAAACATGTCATTTTCTCAGCATTGCTTCGTATCTTTCTCAGCGTCTTGCTTTCTTCCTAGATGATTTTCATTACTTTATCTTATGAATTGGCGCTTTGCTTGCTCCATATCCTTCTCAACTTCTTGCTTTCTTCCTAGATGATCTTCATTGCTTTATCTTCTGAATTGGCGCTTTGTTTCTTAGTGTTTCTCTTCCTTGTGGTTATGCAAATCAAGTTAGCAATGAGCCAAAATACAAGGCAAATTAATCTTGAACTTCTCAATATAATCATTGCATACCAGGTTGCCAACCACTTGGTTAATGGGGACCTACATGTCTTTTTTTCAATAATTAAAAATTAGTATTAAGATCAAAGATTTCCAATTACAACCAATTTCTAGCATTCTTAAGAAATTATCTAGGTTCCTTGCTTACCAAGTCCCACCTTTGCATGCTTGCTAAAAGGACACACATGCTAAAAGCAAGAGCCAACATGCAAGTTACAAACAAGTATGCATGCTTACTAGAAAGAAAACACTTAATTTTGCATGATTTTGCTTTTTCATGCATACATGCATACTCGGGAACTTACATGATGTTTCAAGCTTTCCTAAAAAGCCAACTTTCAATTTACTGGCTAATCTACTCCTAGATACGCATGCTTACTTAGAGGAGCATGCAATTTTTTTTTGCATGATCTTACATTTTGCATGCATGCAATTGCATGGACTTTCTTCTAACATTCATGTAACACTACTAACATGCATGCATGCATGCTTTTAACCAGAACATGCATGCATGCTTTTTACCAAAACATGTGTGCATGCTTTTACAGAAAATGCATGCATGATTTATACAATTAATTCCAACAATAAACAAAGACAAGCTGAAACCTTCAATTTCGAGATTATTTTTTTGGCCCTTGAACTTGCTGTAATGATCTGAAGCTATTGATCTTTCCTTTCTTCTATACTCAAGGTCTGCTGAACTTCATTTGGAGAAGGGCTCCTGTGTTCAGTTTATTGTTTATTGCTAATGAGCCAATGCCTAGTCAGGTAGGGCAAACCCTATTGTCGGGTATGCAAAGGTGGTGGTAATATGGTTGTTACTAGGCACATGGTTCCAATGTATGGGGCCTACATCTAAAAAGAATGTTTTTATAATCGACTTTTTGGCTTCTTGTTGAACCCATACACCAATTAAGAATTGAACTGATTTCTTTGATGTTTAAAATACAAGTTCCAATGGATTTTGCTATCGCAACCTTCCCAACCATAATTGCATCAAGTTAGGCACCTTCGGACCTTGCACTAAGTAAGAAAAAAATATTTTGGGTTTCATCGTTTCTATGGTTCTTTCTCTAATGGTAAGGTTCTCTATACACTGGAGCCCTAAATTTCTTAGACATGATATGAGTTTTAGGTAACTTGTACATTTTACCATCTGTAGCTCTACCCCCCGAATTAAAGTAAGAAATGCTCATATTATAAGAATAAGATTTATCTATACAATGACGCATGCTTATTAAAAGAGTTGGCAAGGTAGACTACCTTTTGTCCGTTCTTGCGGCAATAGAGGCATAATTTTTTATGCTTTTTTCGAATTGCGTTATTTCCCTGATCAGACCATTCGCTACAAATGAGGAATGTCTTTTCATCCCAGATCAAGGTGATTGGATTTGCACCAATGGAAACCATAAATTTCATCCCCAGTAAGAGAAGTCCCCGCTGCCCCCAAAACAAAGCCAAGGAAAATTTGGCAGGAGAGCTTTGCTTGGATCAAAAATCACACAAATGCGGGCACACATTGTTTTGAATTTATTTTCTATATCCATGACTGAGCAAATGAATACAATCTGTATCATTTTTATTTGTTTCAGGGCTGATGGGATCCAAAATATGTAGAGGCAAATTTGGTAGCCTAACCCAAACTGAAAGCGAAAAGGGATTCATTCAAGGGGTCAAATCTGAAAATTGTGGCTTCATGAATGGTCCTGCCCCCTTATGAAATCAAGGACTATTTAGGAAAATCTCATCTCAGCTCAACAATTCTAAAACAACACGAAGAAGAACCCTTAGGCACAAGGGTAAATTTCCACCTCATTAGAAAGGATAGGAGATTGATTTTGTCAAATCCACTCTTTTAGAGCTGAAAGACTGGGCCAAAACCATTAAACCTAGAGATTAACGCTTTCTCATTGATCATAGATGCAAAATCAGATATCTCATCATTTTCTACGTAAATGGAAAGGGGTTTAGTTGCTTTATGTAATGTCCCCTTTTTCAAACTAGCACTAATTGAAGACTTCTTGCCATTTCTCTTCCCGTAGCCAAGAAGGAATTGCACAAGGGAAGTCCTTGGGTTTCATTTTTATTTTCTTTTATTGTTATTAATATTTTTCTTTGGTGTTTTACTTCCTAAGGTAGGCCGGTTGGGATTATAGTGCTCCCGACATGAAATTAAAATATAAAGCAAAGCTCATTAAGAGGCCAACAAGGTTGGGAAGTTTCCAACATGGAATTAGAAGATAAAGAAATCTTAAGAGGTCGGTCTACACCTTATGGTTCTTGACACCAATCAAAGGGTATAAGAGGAGTCTTAGGGGCTCATTTACATATCATCTTTTGGCATATACACTTTATACTTGGTCTTTAGGGCTGATTGCTTTTAGTCCATTCCACTATTGGGTGACAATCCATTAGTGTGGCATCCAAGGAGAACGAAACCCTTGTGGTAGATGGACGACGGAAACCCTTCAATTTGGTGGTGTTGTCAAGACTCTCATTGAAGACCATCTAGCTGATTTGCATCTAGGGTATCAAGGAGGAGCCATACAAGAGCTTTTGACATTGTTCAAGCCCCTCTCCTAGGGAACAACTAGGGTAGAAGAGGATTTGGGTGCCTTCTAAGGCACAAAACTTCATTATTCTTTGATATTCAAATTTTTCATATTTTATAAGGGAAGAATCCACAATTTGGTAATTTTTGGAGGAGTATATTTATTATTTTCAGCCCTTGTTTGTGGCTGCCCCTGCTGCTGTCGTAAAATTAATTGCAGCCGGATATAATTTCTTGTTTTCTCCATTTCTTTGATGTAATTTGGATGGATAAATGTCAAGTGCTTTAAATAATTATTTAGAAGCATTTTTAGATGTTATTACATGGTTGTATGGCGAGTTCAAGTCCCTTTATAGTTCGTGTTGACTTGTGGAGCTCAATTACTTTAGATTAGCATGCAATATCAAATTTGTAGGAAAATACAGTAACCGACACCAGTTGAGGGACCGACATTGGTCACCTATGACCGACATCGGTCAGGCAAGGAGGAACCGACATCGGTTAGGGCTAACCGACGTCGGTTACCTGTGTGTGAGTGTTTTAATTAACTCACGGGAATTAGATCTAATTTTAGCATAAAAGCAAATATATTGATTCAGAATTGCATGACTAAGTGTTTGTAAGTTTGTATATGCCTATATAAGCATGAAAGCTAGGGTTTAGAAGTAAGAATTAAGAAGAACTTGCAAAAGTTGATGATTATTGTGAGAGAGAGAATTCTTGGAGAAGAAGCAAAAGCTTGAGTGAAAGAAAGTACTGTACATCTGAGAGGTGTGGAAGGTTGTAGATCTTCAATTGATATCTTGTCAAAGCTTTGGTTAATAGACTGGCTTGTTTCTTGGTGGATGTAGCCCACGCTGGGTGAACCACGTTAAATCTGGTGTTGATTTATCTCTTATTTTGTATAATTCTTTTGGTAGGATATCCGTTTTCATTGCATGTATGTTTAGATCTGATATATTATCTATACAACCTTGTATTAACCCCAACAGTTCGCTCTTTAGGGTTTCCGATATTTTTAGATCTGCTATTATAAAAATTAGAATTTACTTCATTTGGGGTTTGTGCCATTTCCTTGATTTTCGGTTTCAGCCTTAGAAAGAGACATTATAGTGGTATCAGAGCTTTGGTCTTCCCATTCTGAGGGTTTCTTGCAAGAAGGCCACACGGGTTTCATTTGCTATCAGAGGAGAGAAGAAATCAAACCAACCAAGAGAAGAAGAGGGTATGGCTCGCCAACATCCACAGAAAGCCAAAATTGACAAGCTCATTGAAGGGCAAGTGAGATTGGTGGACACCATGGTTTTTCTATCCCTAACCCTTCAGAGAGTTCATGAACCTAGGGTTCATAATGGAGAAGGAAGCTCATCCGGAGCAAATACTTCCTGGAAGCCCTCTGAATCAGCTCACTGATTAACCACTAGTCTTTTTTTCCTTCCAAGGGAAGAAACCCTTTCGGAGGCGGGAACAAGGCCCTCTATGGGGCAAAGCATTGCGGCAAGCTATGAGGAATACATGGCACTTCCGAGGGAGATACCGGAGGCAATTTCACTTGCCGAGTTCATTGGGGTAAGCAAAGGAGGGTTTAAGATGCAGAGCCAAGACAAAATGCGCCACCAAAAGAGCTATAAAATGTGTTGGGCAAGATGTCTTTCTCTACATTATTTGATGGCTCCAACATAGGTACAACCGAACATGGATGAAGATGTTAGGGTTAAACCCTAGACCACAAGAATTCGCCAAGGAGCCAAACCCAAAGGGGTTTCTCTTGAAAGAAGAAAAAGAAAAATCAAATCTGCAAGAGGGTTTTGAGGTGGAGTCCCAAGAAGACCACATTGAAGGACATGGAAAGGTGTTGCTAGATGAAGAACCAAAAGGGTTTTGATGCAACAGAATCTCCAAAGAAAGAGGAAGAAGTCATGGAGCATGAGCCAAGGAAAGAAGGAAAATTTGATTTGCAAAATTGTGGAGAGAATTTGGTGGTTGAAGCCAAATCTCTTGTTGATAATGATGATGTTCAACTTGTTGGAATTTTCAAAACAACAGCTCATAAGAGTCAAGTTGAGGGTGTTCATGGCTTTGGCAAGAACCACGAAGAGGCTCCATGTATGTGCCAACAAAATATGGACGAAGTCAAGGTGGGAAGAGCTTCACTAGTTGAATATGAAGAGATCTCAACCAAGCTTCATTCGGCAAAAGAAGATGGACAAGCTGAGGACAGCCCAAGGTATGATATTGAAAATCACATTTCAGTTTTTTGGTCTCCTCCTATGTTGTTGCCATACTTGTGTCATCATGGACAACATAGTGGAAATGGTGATAAAGTGAAGAACACTCTAAGTGGCAAAGAGTACATAGATCCTTTGAGTTACAAAGAAGGTGAAGTCTTCAATGGGTTCCATGTTACTATGGCTAGTGAGTGCTTCATTTCGATTTTATGAGAAATCATATGGAGTTTGTTGTGCATTCGAACTTCCTGTGAAGGATGAGATGCTAAAAGATGGCCTCATCATGTCTTGCACCAAGAGGTTCTAACAACTCAAGCTCACCTTGGGAAAGCACATGGTAAGTAATGATTTCTATGTTGTTGGTATTGAGGTACGGATTTGATACTTGAGATTCGGTGGTTGCATTCTTTGGGTGAATTTAACCAAAATATCAAGCTAGGGAGTTGAGATTCAAACTTGATGATTGAAAGGTTGTGCTTCAAGGCATGACAAGTTGAGCTCCTCAAGTTGCTAAAACAAAGAGGGATGGGAAGAATTACCGGAAGAAGGCAAGATCTATGGGCTGCACATGGTAAGATAACCACCACACTTTCAGTTTTAAAACAACAGTCGTATCATACAGATTTTCAGCTCTGAATCCATGCACATGCTCTTAAAAGAAGTATTCCAATGGAAGTGGATGTTGATTTTATAAATTTTACATTTGGAAGTGAGCAAGATGGATGTCATCTTGCTGCCCCAAGTATTGTAACCCAGCTGAAAATTGGTGTTACGAGTGTAAGGAGTAGAAATCATGCTTTAAAGCTTTTAAGGCACACTATCATAAAAATTCATACTTCCGTTATCAACATTTTTAGTTTGCTCAACATTGTATTTGTAGCCATACAAGTAGCCTCAACCATACATGGGAGTAATCTTCAGTTTGTTGATGTTGAAGCATTTTCAGTCCCTCTATGGTTGATTTTTGTGGAGAATTTGAAGTATGACAGCTGTTATCCTATTCTTTTTGCTGCTGTCTGCATCAGAACCAGCCGGTTAACCCCTTTTATGACAGTCACCAAAGTGTTTTTAGTCACAAGGGGGAAGGGTTTTCCACCTACCATCAATGAGGGATTGTTTGCCGCTGTTTTAGAAGAGTTTCCGGCCACCATAATGCTAATTTTGAGCGAGAAATTGCAATGGTACAGCTACAACCATACTTGGGACAACATGAATGGACCTTTAAGAGTCCATCATATGAAGGGGAATTTTGAGAAAAATGCAAGCAAAGGAAGAAAGCTAGTTCACATATCTATGAGGCATGAAGAAATGATATTGAGAGCTCTTGTTTCTTTTAATGTGCTTGTTCTTTGTGTAGGCACAAGAATAAAGAAGAAAGAGCAGCTGAATTTGTTATCCATCCGAGCATGTGATGAAGAATATGGGACTACAGCTGAAGATGAAGATGCCATAATGGAGGATGGCAATTTTGTGAGTGCAAAAGGTCTCAATTTGCATAGAAACAAGGTCCCTCCAATACTTGGATTGGGAGTGAAACATAAAGGCTTTGAGGAAGGTACAACCCAACCTAGGACAGCAGGAAGAGGGCAGCCTAGACCATCTTTTGGGCAGCCAAGGAGGCCACTACGGCAAGGTAACTCTAGGTGTTTGGATCAGTTTTGCATGATGCTCAAGTTTGCCTTTCCAAGTTTGTTGTTGAGTGAAGAATGTAATCAAGAGTTGAGGAATGAGGGGTTGTCTACCCCAAGTGAGAAGGGAAGTATTTCTATGGCATCCATGAGCCAAACTACCATCATTGATATTACTGTCATCATTTATATCAGCCCGCACCTAATTTCAGTTGCATTTGTATTTGGAAATATGGAGTGTTATTCCATCTTGATTGACAAGGATAGAACGAAGAATGAGGATGTCACATTGGGACATGGATTAGCTTGTCAAGTTGTTGATTATTTATTAATTTCTTGCTTTATGACTGAGATTACAACAGTTTGGAAGGCTTTTTATACAACTGAGTATGCAAAAGCAGTTGTTATTGTTGTTTTAGAAGTGAAAGATGAAGGGGACTTCAATGAAGAAAAAGGCAACGGGTGTCAGATTTTATTTGGGCAAAAGCTCTTTCATTTGACAAGCATAGGGTCTAGACTATGGGAATGCTACAACATGTTCCTTCACCTTGGTATGATGGCACTTGGGCATGACAACTTGTAATTGTTTGAGGGCAAACAATTTTGGGAAGGGAGGATTGTAATGTCCCCTTTTTCAAACTAGCACCAATTGAAGACTTCTTGACACTTCTCTTCCCGTGGCCAAGAAAGAATTGCACAAGGGAAGTTCTTGGGTTTCCTTTTTATTTTATTTTATTGCAATTAATGTTTTTCTTTGGTGTTTTACTCCCTAAGGTAGGCAGTTGAGATTATAGTGTTCCCAACATCAAATTAAAAGATAAAGTAAAGCTCATTAAGAGGTTGACAAGGTAGGGAAGTTTCAACATGGAATTAGAAGATAAAGCAAGCTTAAGAGGTCGGTCTACACCTTATGGCTCTTGGCGCCAACCAAAGGGTATAAGAGGAGTCTTAGGGGCTCATTTGCACATCATCTTTTGGCATATACACTTTATACTTGGTCTCTAGGGCTGATTGCTCTTAGTCCATTCCACTATTGGGCGACAATCCATTAGTGTGGCATCCAAGGAGGACGAAATCCTTCCTTGTGGGAGATTGGAGGATGAAAACCCTTCAATTTGGTGGTGTTGAAGACTCTCATTGAAGACCATCTTGCTGGTTTGCATCTAGGGCATCAAGGAGGAGCCATACAAAAGATTTTGACATTGTTTGAATGTAATGTCATTTTTTCCCACTCAAGGACTTGAATTTGGACTTCTTGCCATCCCCTTTTCCATGGCAACGAAGTAAGAGAGTTCGGAGAAGGAATTGAGCTTCTTTTGCATTTGTTTTTCTAATTTTTAATGTTTCTTTTTAGCATGTGTTTGCCTTTAGCAGGTCGGTTGGGTTTTAAGGCATTTAAGGAGGCATAATAAAAGAATATAATGACTTATAGGGTCGGCCTTGGTCTTCCAAGCTTTGAACCTTTGGGCTGGTGGCTCATTGTTCTTCCACTCTTGGACGAAAACCCAAGTGTGTGGCATCTTCCTAGAAGGACGAAAACCCTTCTAGTGGTTTATAGGGGGACGGAAACCCTCCTACCTTGTGTGAGCTTGAAGGATTAATGCAGATTTGAATGAAAGAAGGCATAATCAGATTTCTATATGCATTGAGTGGCCTCTCCTAGGTGGAGCGACCTACCTTGGAGTGAAGTTTGGTGCCATCTAGGGCACGAAAATCTGATTTGAATTCATATTTGGCTTCCTTACAATTTATAAAGCCGAAATCTCCATTTTGGTGATTTTTGGAGAAGTTTATCTATTTTTCCTAGCCCTCGGATTTGGCTAGTCTGTTGCTGATTTAAATAATAAATTTAGCTGTGTAATCTAATATTCCATCCATCTTTTGATGTATTTGTGATTTATAAATATTGTCGTGGATAGAATAATTGTTTTGTGGCATTATTCATTGATTTGCATAGTGAAAGGTGGACTTGAATTCCATAAACAGTTCGTTGCCCTTGTAGATTGCTGATTTCAGATTAATTTCAGTTTGCTGATTTAAAAATCAGACTTGCTTATATTGGGGGTTTGAGCTAATTTCCTTAATTTTCAATTTTGTCCCCCAAAGGGATATTACAAAGTGGTATCAGAGCACGGATTCTCAAAGGCGTAGGGTTTGAATGGAAGAAGGCAACAAGGGTTTTCAATATAATCAAAGAAAAAGGAAAACAGATCAGTCAAATGGTGAAGATAATATGGTTAATCAAGAAGCCAAATTTGATAAGTTGATTGCAGGTCAAGAAAGATTGGCCAACACAATGGCCCAACTAATCCATACCATGCAAGGCTCCAATGGTGGAAGAATCTCTTCAAGGGAAATCATTCATTCTCCGTCACCCAAAGGAAGCAACATTGGTACATGGTATGAAGAGTATAGAGCTCTTCCGAAGGAGATCCGTGATGCCCTACCTTTTTCAGAGTTCGTAAAATTGGAAACAGAAAGAGTGGGCATTGGAACTTGGTCCAAGCCTCAAGGCATGCACAAGGGTCATGGGAAGGATATCCCAACCCTGGAGGAAAGGAGCACCTTCATGTTGGCTAAACATGAAGAAAGCACGAAGTTTGATGAAGAGGGAGTCAAAACCCCAAGTTCGCCATGCAATAATGGAATCATTGAGGAAGAAGGGTTGGTGATCAAAGGACCTAAGGCCATGGCACTTACACCCATTCCAAAGAGTCAACAACATGAGGTAAATATTGCTCATTTTGTGGTTAATACTAAAAATGTTGACATGTGATGAATCCAAAGATGAAACAAGGGGTGTGGAGCAAGAAGGGGAAGAGAAAGGGCTGGTTGGAAACCCTTCTCCAATGAAACATGATGACAATAAGCTTGTTGGTCTGTTTAGAACAACAATCAATAAGGAGCCCAAGGACAAAGGTTTGGTGCATGAGCCTAGAAAGGAAGGGGAGATCATAAAGCACAAGTTGGAAGGTATAAACCCTTTAATCTTTCATGATGATTCTATGATTTCTAATGAGGGCATGTTACAGAAGATAAAGAAGAAAAATCTGAATTGCAAGATGGTGAAGAGAGGTTGAAGGGTGAAGCATAACTATCAAAGGACGACCCAAGGGTCCATGGACCAAGACTTTTGAGTGACCTTGTTGGGGTCATGTGGATGAAGAAGGTGCTTTTCCGGGTGGCTACAATCACTTTCAGTTCACTGGAATTTTCAGAACAACAGTCAATAAGAGGCAAATTTATGGTGTCCATGATTCGAGAAGAGCTACGAAGATGCCCTATGTGAACACCATCAAGATATTGTTGAAGCCAAGGCGGAAAGAGCTTCATTTGTTGAATCTGAAGAGAAGAAGGCTGATTTCAACTCAGAAATTCTGAGTCACAAGATTGGGAGTGTAGAGGATGTTTCAATCACTCCTCATCCGGCATGGGAAGGTAGATATGTGGAGGGAAACTCAAGGTATGATCAGATTTCATGTTTGTTAACTTTCCCTATGTCGCTGCAATATGTTTCTTGCCTTAAGCAACATGTTGAAATCAATATGAAAAACTTGTGGGATAGCTCTTGGCACTTAGACCTTCCCTTGCAAGGTTGTGTGGGCATAAAGAGTTGGATTCTGGTGGACCTCTTGCATTATAGAAAGGAAGTCTTTGGTATTATTACTCCTTGCACATGGTTAAAAGAAAAATTGATGGAGGATTATTTTGAAATCATTATGTATGCTAACATGGTCATGAAGGATTCTACCCTCCAAGGACAAGGAGCCACGGGTTTGATTAATGGTGAAGTCACTCATGATTCCATTAATGAGTGCTTAGTGGCAAAATTGGGATTGAAGGTTGAAGATTACAAGGGATACACGGTGAAGATAATAGATGGTTACTCTATGTCATGCACAAGGAAATGTTCCCAACTCCATGTTACATTGGAAATTATGAGGTATGTGTTGATTTCCATTTCATTAACATGGCTGATATGAATAGTGTGTTTGGGGTCCAAGGGTTGCTATCATTGGGAGAGCTCACCTTCAATTATCAAAGCATGGAAATAAGATTCTCAGCAAGGGTAAGAAGGTTACTTTTCAAGGTATGCTTCCAAAAACACCTCAAGTTAAGTATTTGGTTGAAGATACTTTTCCATGGGAATCACATTTCTTATCTAGGACAACAGTTGATTGGAAGCCTTTTATTATAGTGGAATATAAGCTTTGCTAATGTTGTTTTGGAGGAAGAAATTGTGGATGTAAGGTGCAAAAATATGGATGGGATCATTCACTACAAGAATGAAGTCTACTTGGTTTCCAAATCGAGGATGAAGAACATGATAGTGTGGGCTGTTCATGATGCCCCATGGGCTGATCATCCGGGCTATTTCATGAAACACAAAAAAGATGAAGGTAAAGATTTCAGTTTTTCTCTTTGCTTATAGAATTTGATGAAACAAAATGCTAGCATGACATGTTTAAGGAAGCATAAGCTTGAGGGGAATTCTGATTTTTCTCTCTATGGATTGCTAACCCATGGTTCCATGAATGAACCAAAAGAAGTATGGGAAAAGAGAAGCCATTATGATGAATTTGCAGCTGTTCACATGACTGCCAAAGAGGAGAATGGTGACTCTAATTTTCAGTTTTATGGCCCCATAACGAGGTATGAATTTTGTTTTGACTACCTTGTTTTCAGTTCAGCTGAGTCACACATTGTTTGTGGAGGACTAGAGGTCCTAATATTAGGGGAAATCAACCTCAAAATTCATGAAGAGCTGGGATTCCATTTGCAAAATGAAGAAATCAAAATTCGTGGAATCTGGGAAGGAAAAGGGAAGAATGATAAGCAAGGGAAGGCTGATTTCAATTATAGACCTGCTGTCCTTAAATTTTCAGCCTGTGTAAGTCAATTTTCAGCCCCTACTTTACTCACGAATTTCCTTTTTCCCATCAGATTTCAGTTTAGGAATTGTTATGTCCTGGTCATAAGGCTGAGGTTACAAAAATCAGATGTAGGGCTGCCATTAACAGCCATGAACAGCAGTATGTTTCTGTCTTTAAAGGGCATTCCATCATGGAAGATTGAGGGGAAAAGATCTCAGATGAAAGGAGAAAAAAATCACATTATGATGTGTTATTTTCAGATTTGAACATTCTGATTTTTGAAGGAAAAATGCATGATTACAACTGTTTTTGGGACAACACTATTGAAGTTTTGGGAAGCATTCATTTGAATAGAAATTATGAGAAGATGATAAGCAAAGAGATGGGCAATAAAGGAATGAATTTGTTTGGGTTGAAGCTCCTTCATCTAACAGGCACAGGGTCCAGATTATGGGAGCACTACAACATGTTCCTTCACCATGACATGATGATGCTTGAGCACATGAGTAATTGCTTGGGGACAAGCAATTTTGGGAAGGGAGGACTGTAATGTCCCTTTTTCCCACTTAAGGACTTGAATTTGGACTTCTTGCCATCCCCTTTTCCATGACAACGAAGTAGGAGAGTTCGGAGAAGGAATTGAGCTTCTTTTGCATTTGTTTTTCTAATTTTTAATAGTTTTTTTAGCATGTGTTTTCCTTTAGCAGGTCAGCTGGGTTTTAAGGCATTTAAGGAGGCATAATAAAAGAATATAATGACTTATAGGGGTCGGCCTTGCTCTTCCAAGCTTTGGCGCAAGAGGAGGTTATAAAAGGAGACTTAGGAGCTCATTTACACTCATACATCTTTGGCGCATTTACTCTACTTGAACCTTTGGGCTGGTGGCTCATTGTTCTTCCACTCTTGGACGAAAACCCAAGTGTGTGGCATCTTCCTAGAAGGACGAAAACCCTTCTAGTGGTTTATAGGGGAGGGAAACCCTCCTACCTTGTGTGAGCTTGAAGGATTGATGCAGCAGATTTGAAGGAAAGAAGGAATAATCAAATTTCGATATGTTGGACCCCAAAATATTGGCTAAGTACCAAGAGGTGCGTGCGCATAGGAACATTAGATAGAAGGGCACTCGGGGAAAAGCGCGTAGGGAAAAGCGGGTTTAAGAAGGGTTTAAGTGAAACCGGGGTGCTACCTGGAGGCGTAACAAGGGTTTAAAGGACTTAGCCGTATTTGGCATTATGGAGTCACTTGAGGAAAACGTGAGGACGACTCAGGCGTGATAAGTGGATAAGGTCCCAACCTAGAACCTTGGAGGTCAAGAAAAAGATATTCCATGCAGGGAATATTCCTAGAGGCATCATTACAGTTAGTGGAAGGTTTGCAAAAAGGATAAGCATTCGCCAATGGAGGACCACATCAACACTTGGCACGCGATCCGCCCGGAAGAGAAGTTATGGCGGTGGTCGATGATCCTATTTAAAGAGGTGCTTGGGACAGAACATATATATACACACACAGAGAGACAAAGAGAATGCAGAGAGAAAGCCAGAGAAAGAGGAGAGTAACAAAGTGTTGCATAAATGCTAAGGGTTTAGAGTTCATGGTGCTAGGGTTTAGAGTACTTAGTGCTAGAGGGTTGTAAGGGATACCATTAAGCATATGTATGGGTACTGGGATTTGTATTAAGGGATATAATGGGGAAAAGTATAGTTAGGATCTCTAATAAGATTAGTTTGTAAGGGTTGGATCTTTGTCATTTAATGTATATGGTCTGAGATGACCCTTTTGAATGTAGTATGGCTACAGAGACTCTGTTAAATCAATATACATGGATCTATTCTATACATCTTGTTTATGGGTGTAAACCCTCATGTTATTTGGCTTATCATGATTCAGATCTGGTTTCTTGTGCTTCGTGCAATGTTTATTTAGCTTTTGTGATGCATTGATGTGTAGATCTACTAGTTACATCTTACGCCTTTTTAAAGTAAGTGAATGTATTTATGTTTCTGCAAATAAATCCTCCATTAATGGCAGAACTCTCTTGCAAAGCTCACATAAAGGAGGGTTAAGCACCCGTGCGCGCCTAGGGTGAGCACCGAGCGTATCTTTGGATGATAGGCTAACACGCTTGGGGTTAGAAAGAAGTATTGAGGGTAAAATAATGAGTACATCTTGGTTCCGTTGCCGGGACCTCTTTTGAAGCTATTGTGAGAGAAATGTGTGATGACAGAGCGCTTGACCTTGGCTAGTGTCGAAGCGTGGCTCAAAAACACGGAGGATGAGTTTGCTTAGAGGTTCAGTATTGGATCTAAGTTTGATGCACGGAAATGGGTGGAGAACTTGTATCACAAACTCTATGAGACATTCTTTCATTGCTTCCCAATAGAGAGTTGTATGAATGGCTATCAACATATGCATCAGGGACGAGTTGGTACTATAGACCTCGCGTTTGGACACGGGGAAGAATATCGGTGGTTGCATGATGTCAATCGACATGGATCCGCGTTGTTGATCTTTGGTGGAGTAGAGTCGACTAGTTATACCTTGGAATACGCTATTTCTACGTATTCTTGCCTAGAGATTGCTGAGTTTGAGTTCTTAAGGGAGCCAGAGGATCGTTTTGCGTGCTCTTCCACCGGCTATCAAGATCTTAGTCATTACTTTGAGTTTGGAAGGCTTTCCCATGGTGGCTAAATTCTGTTAAGCGCGGGCGCGGAAGTTGGCGTGGTAAAGGATGGCGGACCTTGTGGTGCAAATGGAGAGAAAGGAGAGGCGGCTCAAGTATAATGAAGCTCGGGAGAGGGAGTGGCAAGACATTGCGAAGCTGTAAGAGTGATGGATTTATGGAGGTAGATGTTGCGGGAGGGATTTGAGGTTCACGCGGAGGACGTGGAGCACGAGCAATCTATGCCACCCCATCTTGGCAAGTGCGGAAGATAAACCCCCTCGGCTTCTGGAGAGAGCTCGTCATATGAAGAAAGGAGAAGAGTCGTAGGCGCGCATCTTAACCCACATGGTGACCAGACCCTTGCGCTTAGTTTTTTAGTCCCTGAGATAAGTTTTGATAATCCAGTTGGTATTGGTATTCGTAGTCAAGCGACACCTAGGAGGTATAATTTTTCATTTGGTACATCTATGGCTGCACAGTCATTTCTGTGTTTGGGGGTATTTTGTTTGGCACAACATTTGGACAAGGTGTGGGATCACAAGGTTTAAGTATCGCGTCTGGGAGCGGCGCGGGAAACACATCTAGGAGTGGTTCAGTATCATCGACTGTCGGCACACAGTTTAGCTCGACGGTGGGTTCGTAGGGTGCAACCGTGGTAGGCCCCTCGCTGATAGGAGGAGGATTTGGTGGATTTGGAGTAGTTGGCACTAGTGGATCTAGTGGGTCTGGTGGTGGAGGTAACATTGGAGGGAATCAAAGTCTTGGATCTGGCAGACAAGGTCCACAACACCATCAACAGTGTTTTTATGAGATGTCACTCCACTTACCTGATTACAAGGGTGTTGAGGATGCCATGGAACATGTACACAAGTGCGAGTTACTATGGCACGTGAAGGGGATCACTGCCCTAGAGCGGAAAGCAAGTCAGTTTGCAACCACGTTGTAAGGACACGCGCATAGCTGGTACAGAAGTATGACCCACACCAGACAATGGTGGATTACATTGCATTGCGTAATGCCTTTTTGGCGGAGTTCCACATACCTGAGTTTGAATAGAAAAGCATCAGTGCGTTGAAGGAGATTCAACAAGGAATGGCGAAGAGTGTGTGGGAGTATGACGCGTGTTTCAAGACTCTCCTATCCAAGTTATCTTATGACATTCATCCTTCGCAACATGCTCAGTGGTTTGTCGGAGGATTGATCACACCGTTCAGGATGGAGCATTCACAAAGGACTTTAACAAATCTGCGCAAGGCCTTTGAGGCTGCCTTGCGCGCCGAGGCAGTAGGAAGCGTTGATACAAGAGTTAGTTCGTTCCTGGAAGCCCAAATTATTGCAATGGCAAAGCAGTTGGAGAAATTATCTGCGAACTTGGCTCATGAGGCTCACAACGGGTTATGGTGTATGGATTGTGAGGTAGAAGGGCATATGAAGTACAGTTGTCCTAGAAGATCAGTACGCGCGATGACGGTGGATTGTGAGATTCGCCACGGAGATCATGATGCAACTAGGTGTCCGCTACTGTAGTGCGCAATCCGTAAGAATGTGTCTTACTATTGCAAAATTTGCACCTCTACTACTCATGACACTAAGGATTGTAGATTGATTGACCAAATACATGATGCCATTGATATTGGTGTGCGCTAGACTAGTGTTGCGAAACTCCAAGGATGATGGTCGTCATTATGAAGAGCACGCAGATGGAGGAGGTCCAGGAAGAGGTTTTCACAGAGGATTTAGAGGCTGTGGCAACTGCGGAGGCGGAAGAAGTGGGTTCCCATGTGGAACTTGTTACAACTGTGGGTCTACGGAATACTATAAGCGCGAATGCCCCTATCTGCTACAGTGCTCTTGGTGTGGAAAGAAACAGAATTATGAGGAATGCCCAGAATTATTTGAACACATGGGCCGTAGAAGCAACGGAAGGATAAGGGTGTTGGGATGGTGAGTGTAAAGCGTCTTTGATCAACAAAGTGGATGCTTAAAATGGCGTGTGAGTCGAGTTAGAACCTATGCTTGTGGACGACGCGAGTTGAGGCTGCGCGCGCCAGGAAATACCAAAGCACGGACCACCGATTACAAGAGAAGAGGTGGTATATAGGAAATATCCGGACCCCCATCGATCGAAGGAAGTCTATCAAGAGACCATGGACGTAATCGAAGTCTTCAAGGAGAAATTCAAAGTGTCTAAAAGAACAATCCAGAAGTTGGAGCGAGAAGAAAAGCGCTGATGTCCCTTAGTTAGATATAGATGACGTCAGAGAGGTGTGTAAGATGCTGCGCCAAGAGAATATCATTCCTCTATTAGGAGAATGGTTGAGAGATAAGATACCAAGCATCGGAGGAGAATGCGAGAGGCAAGTTTTGCATGCTAACCTTTCTCCTCACAGCCTTGACTATGATAAGGAGATTACCTTGAATGCAATTATTGATGGATGGCTCCTCAGTAATATTTTGATTGACAAGGGCACATAAGTTAATGTTCTCACCCGGATGCCTAGAATCAAATGGGAAGACCCCATTACAACAATCTTCAAATGTGTTGTATATGGTTGATAAGACAAAGGCAATGCCCATCGGTGTGCTAAAGGACGCTGCTATCACTATCCAAAGAGCAAAATTCACTGGAGACTTGAAGTCTTAGCGCTTGTTGAGGCGGACAACTTTCCAACATTACTTGGGTGCCCCTGTGCTATAAGAACAATGCTTGACTTACGTTTCAATAAGGGGTATATAAGTTTTGAGAACAAAGAGGAACGTGTTATCATTCCTTTGACGGATGGGAAGTCAGCGCCCTATATTGAGCCTTTAGGAGAAGAAGACCTAGATAGAATTTATGTGTGCACTATCAAGGACCCTGAGGTTGTGCAACCAACAAAAGAAGGCGTTATTTAGTGGGAAGACGCTCAATCTATAAGTGATACAACTAGTGTGGCATGTGACAATTGGGCGCATGGGACATATGAGTTAGTCGGAAGGTAGTTAAGAGGCTCTGTGACGAGAGTAACAAAGGCGCGCTCAGTCAAGCGCCTAGGAGGAAAGAAGTTGCAAGTTATATTGGGGAGTCGACCTTGATGTTTTCCTATGAGAAATGGAGACCCAGTGGAGATGTGAGATCGAAAGAAGAAGGATGCTTAGCTATACCTTGCTGGGACCGCAGCATGTTGGTGGGCGACCCATCGCGATAACCTTCTAGAGTGGCGCGAGGTGAGAATCGTGTTCTCTATTAGGTTTGTCCAAAGCAATGCACCTACTATTATATAAGATTATCATGGGAAGGAACCTGCCTCGTTTCACGTCCAAGCATGTGAGAAGGCTTGGATGGAAGGCGCGGAAGCCTTGCCGCCTTCTTTATGGGTGCATAAGCTTTACTCCACCTTACAAGGCTGCGCGTGTGCATGGTACATTTACTTAGAGATGCGCCGTCAGACAAGAAATTGGTAAGAGTTGACGGCTGATCTCTTTCAAGCTTTTGAGTATCGGAGTACTAAGCCATTGGTTTATGAAGCGCTACAGGTTGTTAAGCACCTAACTATGGGAGATAGTGCCATGACGGAGGATAGAACACTAGAATTATTGGGTGAACCTGACTTAGAAGCGCACTTTGATGAGGAAGAAAGTTGGTCTATGTGATTGATGGTGAAGAGGTGGAAAACTTGGATGTTAACCATACTGTGGGTACGCGCGAGGTTATGGATAGTGTTGATGAGCAAACGCAAGACCTACCAGAACCCCTAAAACCAAGAAGGTTAACATGGGTTCGGAGGCAAAACCTAATGAGGCTACTATTGGAGATTACCTGGACAGAAATGGAGGTTTCAAGATCATCGATCATTGCGTGAATTTCGGGATTCGTTTCGCTAGTGGTACCATGAGCTTACAGGAGTTCACCACTCGGGAGAAATGAAGATCAAGTTAAAGGAAGGTGAGTGCCAGTTTGGAAGAGACCTTATTGAATGAATCCGAATCTTTGCATCAAAGTCAAGGAGGAGATTGACAAGATCGCATCGAGGCATCGTCGAGGTTGTTGAAGAATCATAATGGATAAGTCCAATGGTCATCAATATTAAGAAGGATGGAAGGATAAGGACTTTTGTTGACACGAGATTTGAATGCGGTATGTGTCATTGACCCTTTTCCAACCCCCTTCACTGAGGAGATCCTGGAAGGAGTAGCTAGGTGCGAAATCTATTCTTTCACAGATGGATTCTCATGATATCATCAAGTTAGAATTGCAAAGGAGGACCAAGAAAAGACAACTTTTTCCACTGAATGGGGAAGTTTTGCCTACACAGTCATGCCTTTTGGACTGAAGAATGCCTGTTGTGTTTTCGTGCATTGTGGTTTAGGCGTTTAGGACTTCATCCACAAGTTTCTACAAGTCTACTTGGATGACTGGACAACATATGGATTATTGAAGGACCATTGTGACAATTTGAGAATGATGTTTCAAAGATGTCGGCATTCAGATATCCCTCAACATTAAGAAATGCGTCTTTCTACTCCATTTGGAACCCACCTTTGGGGCATATCATATGTAAGGAAGGCTTGTTGGTGGATCTTGCCAAAGTTTTCGTTATTGTGGGATTGGGGGAACCTAACAGCCAAAGCGCGGTGCACGGATTCCTTGGGCATATGGGGTATTACCAAAAATTTATTAAGGGGTATGCCAAGATCGTCGCGTCATTGGAAAAATTGTTGAAGCACAAAAGTAAATTTCATTGGGGAGAGGCACAACAGATGGCGTTTGATACATTGAAGAATAGGCTTATCATTGCGCCCATATTATGCTTTCCTTCTTGGGATAAGCCATTCCATGTACATGTTGATGCTTTAGGGATGGCGATTGGAGCAATCTTAGCATAACCTGGAGAGGGAATTGTTGACCACCCCTTGTGTTTTGCTAGTAGGAAGCTAACCCCAACATAATAGAACTATACTACTACCGAGCGAGAGCTATTCACAATGATCTACGTGTCTGCCGCACAAATTCAGGCAAAGGTCACATTGGCAACAACACCCTTTATATTCTACACAGACCACATGGCATTGAAGTACTTGGTAAACAAGCCCATTCTACAAGGGCGCATATGCCAGTGGGTCCTATTATTTCAAGAGTTTGAGTTTACGGTTGTTGTAAAACCAGTAAGAATAATTTGGGGCCTAACCATTTATCAAGGATTGACTCAAGGGAGGAAGCGCATAGAGCATTGAGGATACAATGCCAGACGCGCAAGTGTTTAGATTGTGGCATGCGTCCTCTGACTTGGAAGATATTGCTGTGTTTCTCAAAATGGGTGTGGCGCTGGAGGGAATGAAGACTTTGGAAAGGAAGCAAATAGACATATGTGCCGCACCCTACATGCTAATTAGTGGAGACTTATACAAGCTAGGCCGCGATGAGGTTTTGCGTCGGTGCGTGTTAGAGCATGAGCATGTTGTAATCATGGAGGAAGCACATGGTGGAATTGCAAGAGGACACTATGCAGGGAATGCAACGCGGCGCAAGATCCTTCTAGCAGGATTTTGGTGGGAAACGGTTTACAAAGATTATATCGAGTATTGCAAGGCCTATGACCACTGCCAATGCCTTGGTAAACCAGGGAAAAGAGATGAAATGCCATTAAGACCGATCACCAGTGCAGAATTGTTCGAGAAGTGGGCAATTGACTTCATAGGCCCTATTTCCCCAACCGCGTGAAGGACAGGTTTGCGCTATATCATTACATGCATAGATTACCTTACAAGATGGGAAGAAAGCAACGCCTACAAGGATTGCAGTGCTGACAACAACAACTAGGTTCTTGTGGGAAAATATAATCAGCAGATATGGATGCCCGCTGAGCTTAACAAGTGATAGGGGTACTCATTTCTTAAATGAGACAGTTAGAATATTATTGGCTAGAATTTATGGTAGCCCACCACAAGATTACCCCTTATCACCCACAAGCTAATGGGATTCTTTGAGGCGTTTAACAAAATTCTGAATCACACGTTAACCAAGATTTGTGATGTGGGAAGAAAGGATTGGGATGATAAAGTTTTTACATTGTGTTATGGTCATATCGGACTACTTATAAGAGATTGAACAAGGCCACACCTTTTCAATTGGTGTTTGGCGTGAGAAGTTGTGTTACCTATTGAATTCATGTTACCATTGCTGCATATAATGTGTGCAAGAGGGTTAGATGATGAACAAGCGCTTGAGGAGAGGATTGATAAGTTGATGCAGTTAGATGAGAGGTGGGCTATTGCTCGTTGGAGTCGAAAAAAGAAAAAGCCAGGCAAAGGCATGGCATGATAGACACATCAAGAACAAGTAGTTTGAGGTTGGGCAAATGGTTCTATTGTATGATTCCAAGTTTTTGCGCCATCCTGGGAAATTCAAAGTCCATGGATGGGCCCGTATATAGTATCCTATATACTTGATTCAAAGCATTAGTTACAAGCGCTGGATGGAACACGGTTTCCAAGCCATTTCAATGGGAGTAGGTGAAGCCCTACTATAAATAAGTCTTCTTTGTGTTTGTAAATAAGGTAGTATTGCCAATTAGCCTAGGTTTTGCTTTGATGCAGTTTCCTTTCTTTGTGTTTCCCTTTCTTGTTGCTTTGTTTTGTGCGTGTTTGTAGTGCCTGGTAGCCACTTATTATTTTCAAAAGTTTTTCTATGCGCAGAGGACCGCACATCCATTTTTGTGTGGGGTGGAGTGAGGTGACAAGTGCTGGAAGCTATGGTTGTGGATGGCCCGGGTTGAAAAATAAAAACACGTGGATTGGAAGATCGCACGTGGAAAAGGTGAACATAAGGGAAGGTTGGTGTCAAAAGGCTTTGAGAAACCACGTACAAGAATAAAAAGCGTAGGAGCAACATGAGGTAGGCAGCGGAAAGAACTTGGTCCAAGACATAGAAGAAGAATTGACTTCAGCGGTGAGAAAGTGCGAAGAACTCTATGGTCGAGGCAGTTATGCGCCAGAAGGTTGCGGAAGTGTTCATGTAGGATTGAGCGCGGAGGAAAAGTGTTGAAGGTTGGCATAGGAAAAAAGCCGCCTTTATTGCGAAACTACGTTGGTAGGTGGCATGGCATTTATCGCAGAGAAAGAAAAAGTTATAAATAGAAGATCGAGGGTGCGTTATTTTTCTACTTTGCATTTTGAGTTATCAAAGAGCTCTCACGAACTAGGACATCCTTGCAAGAAAGTTTGAGAAGAATTGTGAAGATTTGCATGCATAGCTAGTTTGATCAGCAAACCAAAAGTGGAAAGAAGTACACGGGTGTAAGTGGAGAATGATGTGTGGCAGAATCCAGCGGGTGTTACGCCGTCTTGTGAAAAAGGGATTTTCCAGGTTAGGGTTGCATAGTTAGGGCACGGGGTTTGAAGGAATTTTCACAAAGGAGTGGAGCCGCAGAGTTGAGCAGAGCGAGGACCAGGAGAGGAAGAAGTTTTAAGGACCCGATGAAGGAATGGCACCAAGGAAAGTAGCAAATGTTTCATCGAAGAAGGGCAAGGGCAAGGGAAAACAAGCCGTCTCTACCAGTTTCAATGAAGAATGGTACGCGGAAATGCAGTACCCGGACGATGTATTACTTGGTAAAGAATGGGTGTCTCACGTCAGGAAGATGGCCGTCAGTGATTACAACCATGAATAAGCACCATAGAGAATGAAATGACACTAGAATTGGTTCGCCCTACAAAGAAGAGGACACCAGATGGAATGCCCATCTATGATGACGAGGTAAAGGTAAAAATGGAGAAGGTTGGGTTGTTGCAACTCTACGAGTTGCCCTATTTTGGCAAGCCCTGAGCGACTATACCAATGGTTGATGTCGTGCATGCATGAAGACCACTTCTATTTCGCAGGTCGGAGGATGCGCATAACCCCCAACTAATTTCTAATTTCACCGGCCTTATCTATGAAGGAGATTCATTGACGCGATGACTGGAAGAAAAGGAAGCCATTAAGAAGACCGTTGAGGCTTATGACTACAAGAAGGGTTCGCGCTACTTTGACATTTATGCAATTACTGACCCGGTGATGAGGATGGCCGCGCGCTTGGTTACAAAGTGAATGGGCAAGAGAGATGGACACAGATCAACAAGGCTTGGTTGAATGTGTGCCGCAAGATCTCGGAGGGAACCATCTATAACCTCTCATTGTTCATTAAGAGATCATAGATGCCGTGTGTGACGGAGAGAAGATCATGTTTGGTAATGTCCTCCTCACCATTGTCTTTTCAGATTGGAGTGCCCGATGGGCCGGATAAGTTTGTTTGGGAATACCAGATGAGGACCCTCACCCGCCAAGAGGTTTGAACAATATACCGTGACACCATGACGACCGCTCATAAGGCGTGCCTGGAAAAGTGGTATAAGCGGATGTGTGATGCATTCGAGGCTGAATGGAGAATACCCGAGTAGTTGCCTTCACTAGTGCAAGGAGAAGCTGAGTTCGCCGTATACCAACATTTTTGCATCAGAGATTTACTTTGGTAGATGGCACCAAGAGTCCTTGGTGTAAGTTGCCTTCCTCCTTCACAGCTGTTAGCATATGGATTTGCACGCATGCAAATGACATGCAATAGTGTGGGAACGAAGTCCCTCCTCAATGAAGGCGAGGCTGCCTTTATTGAAAACCAAAACTGTATTTACATCTATACATTCAAAATTGCATGTGGGGGGGTTTTGGAACATCAATGGAAAGAAAAATGAATGAGGGAGATGGAATGGAATGAAGGAAAGGAGTGAAATGGGATGAATGGAAGGAACATGCAAGAGTTGGGTAAAACAGAGTCTAATATTGCATGAGGAAGAAAAACGAATAACTAACACAAATAAAATTGAGTTTGAGTTAGCCAAACAAGAACGTGTAAAAGGGAACACACATGAGCAAGTAGATAATCAGAGCTTGATCACTGCGAACTAGAACAACCGATTAATAACGTTGACAATAAGATCAAAGAAAATATCTGCATGCAAGATTCAAACACTAACATCTAATGAACATAAGAACATCAAATGCTATAAGAGACAATGAATGGGACACAAAGTTCATATTTCATTAACTCCAAAATGTCTTCTCAAAAGAACAAAAGTTTCTTTCTTGAAGTAAAGCTTGCATACAAAGTATTTTCTTCTCCTCTCTTAAAGTCACCCTTACAAATGAGCCCCTCACTTCCTTTTATAACCCAAAAGTTGGTTACAAAGTAGTTAGGGTTTTACATGATCATTAAATAAGGCACTTAAGTGACCTTTGACTTTTTCAACCAACTTTATTAAAGACAACCCAAAAATAGAAATTACTTAAAATATCCATAGTTTCCCAAAAGCAAATAACAACACCTTTTAAAATATACAATAATAACCAGTGCCTTATCCATTGAAATGGGGTCCGCCTATCTCAAGCATATGAGAAATGGACTCTCCCACTTCGTTAGATACCAAGAAAATTAACTCCCTGAGCCGCAAGTGAAATTAGGATCTGCTGCTTTTGCCAGTTGAAAGGATCTAAACCTTCCCAAAGTTTCAAACATCTTTTCTTCTTCTGGAGGTTCATTTGGTCGAAGAATAGCCTCACAAAATACCTGTAATTCAAGAATTCTACTTGGCATATCATTTAAATTAACAATTTTGGATTGAGCGTTCTCAAATAAGTTCTTTAATTTGATGCACCGCTCCATTGAAACTGATGAGAAATTGTTGGCGGGAGTGTACATGTCCTTAAACAATTGTGAAAATTGCTCTTCCACCTGCTCCGATGAACACCTTTGATTATGCTCATTTACGAGGTTGCAAGGAATCTCAGCTATGAATTCTTGAATCAAGGAGAGTGAAGTGAAGGCTTCATTGCACATGCTTTCATAATGGATCATAGAATCCTCGAGAAGCGTCTTCCTTGATTTGAGATGCAGACACCAAAGAAAACGTGTCCCTCGATGTTCAAATTTGAGAATTCCTTCAATGGCTAAAACTGAGGATTCCATACTTGTCATCTCCTGCAAACTGGGCAATATCTCATCCAAATTTGATATATTAGAAACAAAAGTTTCTTTGAAAGAAAGAATTGGATCAAGATACGCACTGACATCTTCATGAAGCTTAACCGCAGTTTTGATCGTCTCTTGGCCTAAAACGAGAATCTCTAAAAGCCAAGTTTTAGTGACATGGCCTAATGTGTTTATTTCTTTTGACAAATTGAGAGTCTCTTCATCTGGGGCAGCCACTGCATCAGGTACGGGGAAAGTGGATGATATGGGGTTTATCAAATGTTGAACATATTCCACCAATTGATTCTTTTCGGCCTTGAGCTGAGAGTTGTGAGATTTGTATTTCTCAAGTCTCTTTAGCACGATATCAATTGAATCTCGAGCCATTGCCATGTCACTTTCTAATGTAGACCTCCCAAGTCCAAGTCTGGAAACTTCATAATCAGTAGGTGTAATGGCATCAAGCTCCTTATCAACTTGTGGGATGGTAAGATCCGCAAACCTATTTCCATCACTATCCACCATTATTCGAGAAAGCACCTCAGGCTTCTTTGGAATGACGTCGTTTGAAAGTTTGAAAAGGGCATCAAAATCAATGTCAATTGCCTTGACAACCCTCTTCCTTTTCTTAACCTCGGAATCAACCCAGAAGGAGTATCATGCACTATTTCGCATACAAAATCCTAGAGCTCGAATCAATATTCTCATTATTCTCGACATCATGAGATCCTGCTTGAATCCTATCTACGACCTCGATTTGAGGAGAAACAACCTCAATATCCACCTCCTGATTATTTGGGAGATTTTGGGAAATCCCTTCATGAACTACATGCTTCGAAGTGTTTGATATTTGAATTACCTGCACCTGAGTGGATGCTTGTTGAAGCATGGCTGAGGATCATTTGCCACTAGCTTCTGAGCACTATTAACGATGTGGGTAGAAGAATCTCTACTCGAGGTAGAAAATCCAGACACATGCTCTCTTCCTTCTTCGGGGTTAGGATCTTTAGATCTTTCTCCTCGTGACACATTACTTGGCGAAGTGGATTTTGGCAACCACTCCTTTCTTGCTTGTTGTGTATGATTGGATGGTACAAAGGTTGATCGAGAAGAGACTTTGGTTGAATGGAGGCCTCCTCGTGTTGGCAATTTTTGTGATCCCGAAGCATGATCTTGAATTGATTGCAACTTGGCAAGTTCTCTGTCGTACCAAGATATGCTTCTTTCAATAATTGGTTGATTCTTGCTATCAAGAGAAAATTCATCTCTTTTGGTCCAGTCGATTCAAGGCAATGGGGTAAAAGCAATTGCATCATATGAGGGATCAATGACATCCTCATCATCATTTATGAATGAATCGGGAGGGCTCTTGATGCGGAAGGCCTTGATCTGAGCAAGTGTTAGGCGAGAGTACTCCGTCTTCTTACCTCATGTTCGTCTCGAACAAGCAGCCCAAAAATCTTCCATGGTAGGATTATGTTGATACTTTGCTCCCAGAATCTTTTGCATATATCCATTGATATCAAATTGGGCTCTCTTCACATATGGATGGATGGTTATGAGAGCGAACTCTTTTTCCATGAGTTGTGCACTGAAAAGATTTGGACATTGGTATTCCCGATTTGGATTGGGAAATGAATTCTTGAACATGGTGTTTGTCACTAAGAAGGCAAGTGAACTTGGAATAATTGTCGTGCCAACTCCATTAATGCCCATCTGTCACTGACGTACTTAGGAAGTTTCCATGGGGTACCAACAAAGCCACTCACGCGAATGTAGGAAAAAGATGAAAATTGAATAAACCAGGTTCCCCATTGGGAAATGACACTCATGGCTTCTTTAGAAAACCTTTCCTCAAGTATTCGATTCAGTTCGAATCACGCGGAAGGTGAATGCATCGTTGACTCTTCTAAAATGGTGAGAACTATTTTTGAAACTGAGTTGAGGGTAATAATGAAAAACACTGTTCGACGGCCCCATGACTCCTCTCGTTTCAAGTCCCGAAAATAGCTTTCTTCTTGCTACCGCATAAGTCAGATACGATGTCATGTAGAAGCATCCAGTCATCTTAACTTCTATCAATTGTTTGTGAAGGGTGTTATTGATGATGGTGGCCCAATCCACAAACTCTTTCTTGGCTAGGATGATACAGATAAACTGATACATCTATGGGTGGAAAATCCTAGCAGAGGGCAAACCAAAAACTCGGCTTAGGAGAGTAATCATGTCCCCGATTTCTTCCACAAACTCAACACGGTACAGTTCTTTGGGAAACCGGTCAATTCGAGGCCTCTTGGTCACTAACCAGTTGTTATTAACCATCTTGCTCCACCTGAGGGGTTCTTCATCCCAAAATTGTTGTGCTGACTGGTGAGTGATATCCACATTCTCAGGAAAGTCAAGTATGCCAAGCAACTCCTCAATGTGCTCTGGTGTGATTAAGAGGAAAGGCTCGCGATTATCTTTAAAAATTCCTCGTCTCTCAGGATCATAATGCTCCGCGCAAGCGATAACCACTCCGGACACTGCACCGAGACAGGAAATGCTTGCGCTTGGGGTAGACCACTATGGTAAAGTCTATCTGAGAAAATGGTTTTTCCTTCAGTTTTCACCCGCTCGCAGAATTGTTGCACATTGATGTGACCCAGATTTGTATCAGTGATGTTGTCATATGCTGACTTAATGGAACTGGGAGGGATAATTCCTTGGAATTCATACTTCAGGTGGATTTGTTTGATTTCTCCACTGGCTTCCTCGATCTCCCTGCAGATTTGTTAGATTTTTCGCCAATTATGAATTTCACAGAAAAATGACTCAGGCACGCAAAACAACGCAAGCGGGGTCGGGTCTCAATCTCCAAAATTCCCGTCAGTGCAAAGAACAATAGGATTCGCTTATTATTATTATTATTATTTAAAAATAATAATAATAATAATAAATAGTCCCGGTTACAAAAATTATTATTTTTTTAATAAAATCGAGCAATTTCCGGGTTACAATTTTCGATTCTGTTGACAACAATTTTATTTATTTATTTAAAATAAATAAAATCACCCGGTTTTAATATTCGAATCTTTTAATTTAATTTTCCGGAGCAAATTCTCCTTGAACTGAGAGAAGCTGTGGAGTGAAAATCCTTCTCTAGCACGTGGATATCCTCCTGGCTTATTTTCTTTGCTTTGACTGCGTGGTGAAAGACCTGAATGAATGCGTGGAGGGTGCTGTAGTTTTGTTATTTCTCCTTTATTTAACTTTCTGCGCCAAATCCCATGTGTGGACTGTTTTATTCTAATTTCCAGGCGTTGAAAACCTTTTTCTTTTTTTTGTTTGCCTCCTTAGGCTGCGTGGAAACTGAATGGACTGTTCTTTGGCTGTGTGGAGACTCCCTTCCTATAGCTGCGTGGTCATTTGAACTAGTGTGTGGATTTTTCCTTCTAAAAAAAAAGAAATGCGTGGAGCTTTTGGACTGATTTCACCTTTTACCTCTTTGCTGAGCGTGGAATCTTGGGAGTGCATGTGGAAAGCTTGGATTGTTCCTGCTAAATCGTGGGCAACATTTCTTTGCTGCTTTCCTCTTCAAAACTTGCGCAAGTCTTTTGTCTCCTCCACGTGGCCTGTTCTGGTGGGTGCGTGAGAAGCTTTTGCTCATGCGTTGAAACTTCTATTTTCTTTTGTTGTCCTCCTGCCTTTTCAGCGCCCAACTTCCTTCTTCAATGATTTAATTTTTATTTATTTATTTTTACTGTCCTCTTCTCCCTCCAGGCGTTGGAAACTGTTCTTGTTTTCTCCTAGCTGAGTGTGGAAAGCTGTGCTCTTTTTGATATTTGGCTGTATCTCCCTTATGCGTGGTGTTTGACTTCCTCCTGGCTGGGCATTAAAATATGATTTTATATTTAAACACAAAAACCTACGTAACTTTTTGGTTTAATGCTCTTGCCTGCTGCCAATGCGTGGAAAAAATGATTTTGCTATCCTCCTTGTATTTCTTCTTTACAATGGCGTTCGCAATATTGTGAGATGTGATAAAATATTATGTTCTTCAGAAGAAATAAGAAGCAAATGGAAAACCTCACACGACTCTTTCCAACGAGTCCAACGGAAGAATTTATGAAGGCTAAACCGACTTCCCCTCTTCCCGGGTAGTGGAATTAATTGCCAGGGGAAATGGGGAAAGCAATGGCCAATTGCCAACGGAATGGCGAAGTGGGTCAGCGATCTCGCTCAATTTCCCCATGTGGGAAATTGGGAGATTTCTTTCCGTTTGCCAATCCATGATTTGGAAATTGGTGGAGAAAATCCCACAAGTGGGAAATTAAAATAAAATTGCCAGGAAAAGGGAAATCCGGGCTCGGGAAGCCAAATTGGCATTCCCGGCAGTTGGAAGCACAAAGCTTACTTCCCCGGCAATAAAATAATTTTTTTCGAATGACTTTTAATAATTATTATGTTAATAGTTATTTAATTAAAAACCCCAAATTTAATAAAAAATGATTTTATCAAATAAAGGATAATAAATTAATTAAATATTAATTAATTAATTATTAATGCATTTTAAGACCTGGCGGGAGGAGTTCTTGCCCGAAATGGACGAAACGAAGACCGGAACGATCACAAAAATGAGACGATCACGATGAGGGCAATGAATCACACAAAGTAACACTTTTGAAAAAAATTCAAAATTTCCATTTTTTTATATTATCCATTTTACGAAGTCAAAATGGGCTGATAACAACAATAATAAAGACTTCCAGGCTGGGGTCAATCGTTTCAAAGAGGCAAAGAAACTCGATTTGATCCTGGGTGTAGTAGATCAAGACTATCGTGAGTCGCGCAGAAACTAGCATACCCAAGTTAAGCGCGCCTATGTGGAGAAGTATGTCTCCCACGACGTGCACATGTTAAAAATAGTAACATTCCCCTATTGCAAGGAGGACAACAACAAGGGTGTATTTTGCGCATAAGGTCTAACTATGAAAAAGGTGTTTATGTTCAAGACAATGTCTCCATTCCCGAGGACCCCACCGCATGGAAGAAGGTTGTGCAAAGGAAAAGAGACAAAGGAGAGGCTCCTGAGAAAAATTCGCCAAGCGCACAAACAAGCAGTGTGATAAAGTAGGGACATAGGAGTCGGCGCGGGCACAAGTACTTATGTCCGCGTAAGAAGTCTTCTCGTGAGAAAAGAGTCGCCGCAGAAGGAGGAATCGCCATGAAGGAAGAGTCGCCACGAAGGAAGAGTCGCCACGAAGGAAGAGTCACCCGAGAAAGAAGAAGAAAAGTCCCCCGAATTGGAATCACCAAAGAAAGAAGAAGCAAAGGGTGATTAAAGGGTCGGACTTAGGTGAAACAAAAAGCATGGAGGAGACCGACAAGGACGATGAAAGACGATGAAGAGCGCGACGAGGCTGGGATCATCCCAGTAATACGATGTACACGAATAAGAGGAAGAAGGAAATAAAGAGAAGGATGAGGACGAGGCAAGCGCTCACAACAAAGGGGGAGCGAGGAAGTAAACATGAAGGATCAGAAGACCCCGACCAAGGAGCAGATGGATAATACCATAGAGAGGGAAGTGGCAGGAATTATCCAACAGTTGGTGGAGCATGAAGTCGAACGAAGCGCCGAGGAAGTGCTGAAGGAAACAGATGAAAGTGCGAGTGTGGGAAAGGAGTATGGAAGCATGGGCGGAGACCCCAACTTAACAGTAAGCTTCCCAAATGCAAAGACGCACAGTGGAAAGGGCATAGTAGCGGCACAGAACAAGAAATGACTTACATTAATGATCCGAACAAGGTACTACGCGCGCGCTTCCAAAGTACCGTGCCCACAAACCAACTCCTCGCTTGGTCTTCTTTTGATGAAGAAGGTGCGTACCTACGCACAAGGAAAATGCTATCTTGGGCTTTTGAGTCCCACGTTGATGAACCCGAATTCGAGGTAAACCGAGATGCATTGATGAAGATACCAGATGCCAAGGGAGTAAACCCTTTGGTAAATGCCCAACTGTCCTATGAGCAAGTTTGTAACGCGCTCAACAAAGCATCAGTGGAGGTAGAGGCAAGACTCTTCAGCAAAATCGTAGGATAAGGGTCTTGAGGAAGAGCTTGAAAAAAAGAATGAGGAGAACACCGAGTGAGAGATAAAACATAAGGAATTGATTAGTGTGCGTTAAGGCGTGACTCGAGGGATGAAAAAGCAAAGGTGCGCGAAATCCATAAGAAGATAGAGGCCATTTGTGGCGCCATAATCTTGAAGCACCCGGACTGGCCTCTCCGAGCAAAAATATGAGTCAACCATGCAATGCTTGGAAGACTTGACCCACACCCTCACCATGGAAAGACAACCACTCGCATTAGAGTCAGCAAAGGAGGTGATGGCATGCTAGAAGGAGGAAACGCTGAAGATTGGGGAGACAGTGACTTGGTATTCCGAGCTCCTTACCGCAGTAAAGACCATTTGTGTAGAAGGTTGAAGCCGTATATGACAACTGTGCCAACAGAGACAGGGTAACAAGCATATTGGTTGCTACACACGAGGCAGATTTGAAAGAATTTCAGGAGAAACACAAAGGCAATAGGGCGGAGCGACAAGATCCTAGCTGAAGTTGAGAAGAAATTGGAAGCAATCGAAACCTTGTGGGGTTCGATTAAGAATAAGCTAAAGGAACTGTACCCCCAAGTCACTCGCAGGATGGATGCGCTAGGCAATCTTAAAGAAGCACTGGAAAGCATTGTTGATACGTTGAAAGCTAAGAGCGAGGAACTTAGTTTTGATGAAGTAAGCGCATTAGTGGGTGACCTACTTCAGCAAGCGCAGGGAGAAGTAGACGCATGGGAGAAGATTGAGGCATCCGTAAAGGAGTTCCCACTCCTCATGCAGCAATAGCACATTCTTCTATTCTTCCATTTCTTTCATCCTTCCATTCTTTAATTGTTTCTATACCTCTATTCTTTATTCTTTGAGGAAGCAGAATGTTTAGAGAACGGAGAACACGCATAGTGTGCGGTTCCAGTGGACCCTAAAATATTGGCTAAGTACAAAGGGGCGCGCGCACGGGGAACAATAGACATAAAGACGCTCAGGGAAAAGGGGTTTATGTGAAACTCGGGGTGCGCGTAGGAGGCAGAACAAGGGTTTAAAGGACTTAGCCGTATTTGACATCATGGAGTCATTGTAGGAAAAACGTGAGGACCTGACTAGGCGTGATAAGTGGATAAGGTGCCAGCCTGGAACCTTCGCGGTCAAGAAAAAGATATTCCACGCAGGGAATATTCTCGAGGCATCATTACGGTGGAAGGTTTGCAAAAGGATAAGCATTTGCCAATGGAGGACCACATCGACACTTGACACGCGATCTTCTCATAAGAGAAGTCATGGCGATGGTTGATGATCCTATTTAAAGAGGTGTTTGGGACATGAACAGATATACAGACACACATAGAGACAAACAGAGAGAATGCATAAAGAAAGTAGAGAAGGAGAGTAATGAAGTGTTGCAGAAATGCTAAGGGTTTAGAGTTCACGGTGCTTAGGGTTTAGAGTACTTAGTGCTAGAGGGTTGTAAGGGATACCATTAAGCATATGTATGGGTATTGGGATTTGTATCAAGGGATATAATGGGGAAAAGTATAGTTAGGATCTCTGATAAGATTAGTTTGCAAGGGTTGGATCTTGTCATTTAATGTATATGTTCTGAGATGACCTTTTTGAATGTAGTATGGCTAGCAGAGACTCTGTTAAATCAATATACATGGATCTATTCTGTACATCTTGTTTATGGGTGTAAATCCTTATATTATTTGGCTTTTCATGGTTCGAGATCTCGGTTACTTGTGCTTCGTGCAATGTTTATTTAGCTTTTGTGATGCATTGATGTGTAGATCTGCTAGTTACATCTTCTTCCTTTTAAAGTAAGTGAATGTACTTTTGTTTTTGCAAATAAATCCTCCATTAATGGAAGAACTCTCTTGCAAAGCTCACATAAAGGAGGGGCTCAGCGCCGCGCGCGCCTCGGGTGAGCGCCCAATGTATGTTGGATGATAGGCCGACGTGCTTGGGGTTAGAAAGAAGTATTGAGGGTAAAATAATGACTACACTATATGCATTGAGTGGCCTCTCCTAGGTTGAGCAACCTACGTTGGAGTGAAGTCCGGTGTCGCCTAGGGCTGAATTCATATTTGGCTTCCTTACAATTTATGAAGCTGAAATCTCCATTTTGGTGATTTTTGAAGAAGTTTATCTATTTTTCCTAGCCCTCGGATTTGGCTAGTCTTGCTGCTGATTTAAATAATTAATTCCAGCTGTGTAATCTAATATTTCGTCCATCTTTTGATGTATTTGTGATTTATAAATATTGCCGTGGATAGAATAATTGTTTTGTGGCATTATTCATTGATTTGCATGGTGAAAGGTGAACTTGAATTCCATAAACAATTCGCTTCCCTTGTAGATTGTTGATTTCAGATTAATTTCAGTTTGTTGATTTAAAAATCAGACTTGCTTATATTGGGGTTTGAGCTAATTTCCTTAATTTTCAGTTTTGTCCCCAAAAGGGATATTACATTGAAGCCCCTCTCCTAGGGAGTGACTAGGATAGAAGAGGATTTGGGTGCCTTCTAGGCGCAAAACCATAGTTACTAGGTACGAAAAATCCTGATCCGTTTGGGAGAGGAAAATATCCGAAAATGCGGAATTCTTGAAAAAGTTCAGAAAAATCTGGTCCAAAATATATATGAGTTTACTTTTATAAATATGAAAAATGTGACAACTAGTAAATACAATGAAAAAATTCAATAATGTAATGTAAAATGTTATATTTTTTAATATATAGGGTTGTTAGTTGACTATTTTTCCAGAAAACCACAAAAAATGTTAAAAAATAAAAAATAAAAAAGTTCCTAAATTAGGGCCGATCTCGGGGCCGATTTAATCCAGTCGGCTGAAAAATTCGGATCAACAGGCCGGATTTTGTGTAGATCCGTCCGGATTTGGTAACTATGCACAAAACTTCATTATTCTTTGATATTTAGATTTATCATATTTTATAAGGTTGGAATCTACAATTTGGTAATTTTTGGAGGAGTTTATCTATCATTTTCAGCCCTTGTTTGTGGCTGCCCTGCTGCTGTCATAAAATTAATTGCAGCTGGGTATAATCTCTTGTTTTCTCCATTTCTTTGATGTAATTTGGATGGATAAATGTTGTCGTGCTTGAAATAATTATTTAGAAGCATTTTTAGCTGTTGTTGCATGGTTGTATGGTGAGTTGAAGTCCCTATACAGTTTACTGCTAGGGTTTTTGATATTTTTAGATCTGCTGTTATAAAAATCAGAATTTACTTCACTTGGGGTTTGTGCCATTTCCTTGATTTTCAGTTTCAGCCCTAGAAAGGGACATTACACTTTATCTAGAATAAAAACCTGCCTAAGAGAAGGAAGGGGAATGTTACCAAATCCTTGTGTTTTTGGGAACCAACCACAAATCCTTCTTTTCACAACTTCATATTCCTTTTATTTGTTGTCTGATCTAGATTTAGAGTAACATCTTTCAATAAGGCTTTTGCATGAATCTTTTCTTCTCCAAAACTCTTGTATGTATTCTTGGATGTTGTGTTGTGTTCTGTTGTGGGGAAATTCTCCTTCACGAGCTTCATAACTCCTCCTTTGCTCTTGCATGCAAACATGGGTGCAGACTAGGGGATTGTTATAGGTGGATCCTCCAAAAAGAAGAATCCTCTCCAAAACTCTTGCTTGCAACCATGGATTTTTCTCTTGAAGATTTTTTCATGCTCCTTTTGTAACCTACGTGCCTTTAGATCCTGAAAAACATTCTCTTTTATGGTCAGATGCGAAAAGAAACTGAGTTTTGCGGCTAATGTGTCCTCTTGTCTTTGATTAATTTCTTGGAGATTGAAGGAATATTCCATCAATATTCAATATTCTTGGGTATTGTTGTAGGTGAATTCTCCTCAAAAAAGGAAGAATCCTATCCAAAACTCTTGTTTGCAGCCATAATTTTTGCTTTTGAAGATTTCCCCATGCTCCTTCTAGAACCCGTGTCTTTCGATTCCTGAAGTAAATTCTCTTTTTTATGGTTAGATACCAAAATAAATTGAGTTTTGCGACTAATATGTCCTCGTCTTAGATTAGCCTGTAGAGATCAAAGGAATGTTCCATGAATATTCTTCCACTTTCTCTTTTGCCTTTTTTTTGTTTTTTAGATGCAAATGGTACACGCAATAAACTGCGTCATCTCCAAGAGTGATTAACACAGGATTTGACATTGGACATTGGACATTCAGTGGAGATCCTCAATCATCTCATGACATCTACAGATAATATGAAAATGGGTAGGTGCGGCGTTTGATCCCAGTAGCCACGACGCCACCATCCGTGCAACACAATTTAATTAGCTTGTAACTCAAGTACATCATATCATACGCATGTAGTGACATTCTTTTATTCTTGATTTTTTCTATCATGATAATTACAACCATAGTAGCATTCCCTTTACATGGTGTGGCTAAAATGTGAGTCTTTTCAATTACTTGAGTATAAACAGGACACATAAAAACAGTTATAATAAAGCTAGAACCTGGGAGTTATTCTTATTTCATTGCTGTTCTGATTGCTTCAGGAACTAAGCTGTATTCTCCTCGTAAATATTGCTGCACAGTTCTTGATTCTTTTGTACAACCTTTGATGTAAATATGGTTTTCTGTTAATATATGAAGCAACTATTAAAAAAGTACAAAATTAAACGGAAAGATATACATTCATAAAAATAGCACAAAATTTGGAATTTGGAATTTCATGCCAAATATAGCCTATAGTGCATAAACATAAAAATAAACATATGGCAAGTATTAAATTTGAACATTATAACAATTTTGATGAAATTGTCATTACACAGGTCAAAAGACTTGAAACATTTCAAATTTTGAGATCATCAAAGTTTTGGATTTCAATCCCAATTGTAAGTGTTGCAATGTAATAAGAGTTTTATCTCTTTGTTGCAATCCGACTTGATGCTAACACAAAACCAATCTAGTTATGAATGAATGCCAGGTCAATATTCATAGTCTCATTGTTTTAACTCGAGTATAATTAAAAGATCCACAGTTACTGTCTTTTCATCCAATCTATCGCATATATCCATGATATATAATCAGATTTTCTCCATATACTTGGAAGTGTGAACTTATAATGATGTTCATTATTATGCATATACCTTGGTCAGTCTTTAAAGTTTATGTACAGATAGCATGCAACTTAGTACTTAGCTCTAAATTTATCCATGATATATATCCAGATTCTCCAAACCCCAATACACTGGGAAATTGAACATATAATGATGTTCATATTTACAGGGATACCTTGATGTGTGTTTTGTGTTTGGTGCAGATGGCATGCAACTTAGTGTTTAGTTCTAAATATTGAGAATAGAAATATATTTAAATCTTGGAGTTTAAAGATGACCCATCTATATCATGTTGACGCTACTATTTTTTTTGTAGCGTTTTGAGCATACTATAAACTCACCTTTCTACAAAAATATCCAGCAAGTTGCAAAAATACTGCTCCACTCATATTCCATTTTATATGTATTGTCTGATATGAGTGAATGCTTTAGTTACTTCATTTTTCTATCACAATGAACAAGCTAACATTACTGAGGTACCTAAATCTATTTCTTCTTAGATTGGAAGCAGGTATGGAATCATGACTTTTTCTGGGAATGCATGGAGCCAGATGGTGGAAAAGAATGCACAGGAGAGATTCGGGAATTTATTGAAAGGGATTTTCATTCATATGATATGTTTTTGGAGGAGTTCAAGCAAGCTTCAGCTACACAGTTTGGTTCTGGTTGGGTTTGGCTTGTGGGTAAGTATAGTGGCAAGACTTTTAGAGGCAAATTCCAAATATATATGCTCTTTTGTCATTCTGGCTTCCAAATTTTATGTACGGGTGAATGAAATGTGTTAATCTTTAAATAAGGATTAAATTGCAGCCTTTGTTTATTTATGGATTTAGATTTTTCATTTTTTCTTGCAGTGAAGGACAATAAGCTTGCTGTGGAAAAGAGTGTAAATGCCACGAATCCTATCATATGGGGTCACATAGTAAGTTTGGTCATTTTTATTATCATGTTATAGATAGTTCCTGAATAGGCATTATTATTTTAACAATTATTACCATGTTGATCCTGAGAAAAACACTATAAATAACAGGTTGACGTCTTGAAAAAGTAAATTCCAGTCCATATTCTATTTCTAAAGGATTTTGTTTTATTGATTTTTTTAATTTTTTTGCGCTAGGAATTTAAAAAAATAAAAAATTACTTCCTTAAAGTTGAAGTCTACTTAATCATTAACAGAGACATATAAGCTACATTCAGGCTTCAAATGAAATATTATACAGTGTTCCACTTGTTGGAATACTATGGTACCTACCGCAATAACTTTCTGTACAGAAAATGGATTACAATCTTTTTTTGAGACACTCATATCAAAAAATATAATTTGATGTTAAATGATCTTAAAAGAAGTGCATTCACGAAGGTTATTGTAAAGACAATTATCTTTGGTATAAACATAACCTTTGAGTCTAAGTTTCTGGGCTCTCCCCAGTTCCACGCACCCATACCTGTTAAAATATAACGCTTTATATAGCATGTAAAACTGTTATGTAGTTGTGATACGGTTGATAACTGTTCAACCGAACTGTAACCACCTCCTATAATAAATTGGACCTGCCTGACTCATTTGAGCAGTGCAGTTTGCCTTCTCTGTATTCTTTCTTCTCTTTGCATATGCTAACATTGGTATCAGAGCGTCCAAGGTTGCAGTTCGAGGAAGCCTTCAAGAGGCACGAACTGAAAATTTGAGGAAGCCCTAACAGGGCACGAATTTGGCAAAACGTGAAGGTATTTGAGAAAAATACCAGACGCTAGGACAGAGAAGGAAGAAATCCCTCCATTCGTGGGCAGCAGACTGTTTGCAGAGAAAAACGAAGGCATTCGTGGCAGATCCAGTCGCTAGAAGACAAAGAAAAACGTGGCTACTGCAAATACCCAGTCGTGGCTACCGAGTCGCAAATCGTGTGAAGGAGAAATCGTGGAGGGCAGTTCGTGAGGCAAAGTCTGAGCAGTAGATTGTTGCAGAAGGCAAAACAAGAGCACAGAAATCGTGCAAATCCACAGTCGAATGCTGAGTCGTTGGAGCAGAAAAAGTTCGAGGGCATCATATTTGTTTTATTTCATCTACAAAGGTATTCTCACATTAATAATATTTATTAATGCAAATATGGTTCGAGGGCAGTTTGAAGGTGCTTTAATTTAATATTACTTGGTGGAATAAGTAATAATTGTTTTATTAAGTGGGCACACTTTTTATTAAGTGGGCAAATACTTTATTTTCATATTTGCTGGAATAAAGTTATATTGTTTTATTGGTGAGGGGCCAAAAATATATTTGCTGGAAAAAGTAATATTTTATTAAGTGTGGGGCAAAATTTTATTTTATTATTTCTGTTACTTTGGAATAAGTAATAATTGTTTTATTAAGTGGGCACACTTTTTATTAAGTGGGCAAATACTTTATTTTCATATTTGCTGGGATAAAGTTATTTTGTTTTATTGGTGAGGGGCCAAAATAATATTTGCTGGAAAAAGTAATATTTTATTAAGTGTGGGGCAAAATTTTATTTTATTATTTCCGTTACTTTGGAATAATAAAATGGCAAATATTTCACACTTGACTTTGCCGGAGACAAAAATTAACGGGCACTAATTTCAATGTATGGAGTCATAAGATTTTAACGCTTGCGGAGTTTCGTGATTGTGATAAAATAATCTTGGGTAGTGAAAGTCGACCAATGACGAACTTCGCGGATTATGACAAACGTCATAAGGAAGTGTTATTGCTCCTCAAGTTGTTGGTGTCGGATGATATGATACCGAAAGTGCGGAATGCTACTGTAGCAAGCACATTGTGGACCAGTCTAAGGGATAAATATCAGCCGTCTGAAAAGAGTCGAGTTTTATGCCTGAAGAATATGCTCTTTTCCGTGAAGTTACAAGAAGGTGAATCATTGTCTAAGCACCTACTTCGGATGAAAGATCGCCGAGACTAGTTATCTTCCATCAACAAAAAGGTGGACAACGATGATATGGTGGCTTTGGTTCGAACAACAACTTACCTTCTTCGTATGAGTCATTTGTAGAGGCACTCCATTTAATGGTGGAAGTCAAACACTCACATTTGACAAGGTGGGTTCCTACTTGTTGTAAAAGGAGCAGAGACAACTTCAAGCGAGAATCTAATTGTGACCATTCGAGAGAGTGCTCTTTGTCACTCAACCAAAGGGAAAGTGGAAATGTCGTATGGTGAGTCTTTCACTCGGATCGGGTCACATGTTATTACCTTGTCATAAGGGTGGGCACTTAAAGAAGGATTGATTTAAGTGAAGTATGATCTTTTGCAACAAAACAAGAAGACACGTGATGAGGACATGTGGCGTAGGTTGCAGAAGAGTGGGATTCGGATGACGGGCATGGTCTTTATTGTCTTATGACATCATGCTCGCATGACAAAGAGTACTAGTCGGGCTTTGGATCATTGACTCAAAAGTGCGTCCCGCACACTTTTCATGTTGTAGGGACCGATATGTTTCATTTACTACAAATATTTGTTTTGAATCGTAGTGCTTAGTGATGGAGAATCACTTACAGTAGAAGGGATAGGAGATATATGCATTGTATTGAATAATGCTCATAAATTGTTGGTACGGAATGTTAGATATGTACCTTATTTACAAAAGAATATTCTATCTATTTATCAATCGACTGAAAATTCCAATGTTTCGTGGATTTGCTGGAAGAAGTGTGTTGTCTCGATGTGAAACAGAGACGGATAATTGCCCTTGGTATTGGGGAAGGTGGTCGGTATCGGTTTGTTGATCCAATTGCGATCAACATGAATGCACGTGTAGAGGACAACTCCACCATTCAAGATGTGCAGGAGGCTGCAGTGCCTTGGGAGGAATGTAATGTCCCCCTTTTTATAAAAATTAAAAAGAAGATAAAATCGATTTGCACATGTAATTTTAAAATGAAATTTTATAAATTGTGCAAATCGAAATTAAAGGGGAAGTTCGACTTCACCTTGAGATAATAAATGTATTTTTTAAAAGGTAAATCAAGTGACTAGGAAAGTCGCATTTTCCTGGAAGCATTTAATAATTAATATTTGAGGCAAAGTGATTATTCCTAAGCATGGGTCGACCCATATGAGCATCTTTTTAAAATCCCTATGCATTTAATATTTGTTGTTGGTGACTTTCAGGCACATTTTAAAATGAGATTTCCTCCTAGATGATGGCGCCAAAGATGGAGAAGAACTTTGGAGGATGTGCAAGCAAAAACTATAAAAAAGATGTGGTTACTCCTTTTTTGGCATGTTGACGGTTTATGAAACTTATCTTCATGCTTGAAGAAGGGATGTATGCCCACTTATGATAAAAATAAAAGGTGTTTATTAACACCACCATTTGTGAAGTGTGTGTGCCCATAGAAGCTTGAAGTAATAAGTTTTTGCAATCATTTCTCTCTATATATGTAAGGCGCCATTTTTGGGAGAAGATATAAGCTTGCTTTGAGGGTTTGGAGTGTGATTTATGATGAATCTCTTTTATTACATGTTGTTGGTTTTTACTTAATGAAGTCGACTTGTTTGGGCATGTGCTAAGAGTGTTTGGAGGGGATTTTGAAGTAATTATAAATCTGTTGTTTTAGATTTATTAATTGCAGATCTGGAACTGCATTTATTGACTCTTAAAGTGAAGGAAAAAGTGTTGGAATTGTGTTGTAGATTTTACCCTAACCCTAGCGACTGGGTTTAGGATTTTGGGGGCTGTTTGAGGGGTTTCTAGTGCAAGAAAAGTTCTGATTTTTATTATGAATAGAAGCTCATAATTTTTCTTTTCTGCTGCACTTGGTTTCAATTCAAAAGAGTTAGTATTTTGGAAGTTATGGATTTTCAAAGTTTCAGTTCATTTTCAACAGTATTATTTATTATTTTTATTTTTGCAAAGTATATTGGATAAAGGAGTGTAAATATCGACTGATTTGCTCATCTAAACCCTCACCTTGGCTCACTTCAACCCTATTTGGGTTGTATTGAAGCTGACACTAGGGTTAGTTGAGGTAAACCTAGGAGGGTTTTATCTTCTAAGTTGTTTGTTTTGTAAGTAATTAATAATAAATCATTAATATCCCACAAGGATACTACAAGTGGTGTCACCGATTTCACCCCGAAATCATGGACTACCCTATCCGAAAATTTTTCGTACTTTTAAAATAATGGGTCATTTGTTGTTTTTATTGCCTGAAAGTTCCTGTATTGCACCAAGATAATCCTAAAGAGCCATATTAGCCCTTTTCGCCAAATACCCAGATGCCCAAAATTGTTTTATTCTCACATCATCCGGGATTTGTCTCAAGGGAAATTTGTATTTAATTATTTTGAGCCCGTATGAGGCTATTTTGCGCTCCGTTTTAACTCTGTTATGAGCGGATATGTTATTATTCCTATGTACCAGAAGGATTTTAACTTATTCTAAGTTTTGGGCTTTATATGTAACTTTTGGCAATTTTTCGTGTTTTTGTGGTGTCCCGTTTCGTTTTCTGTAAAATTTCTCTGGAATAACTCCTTCGCCGGGTAAGCCCGATTTTTGGCCTGGAGCAGCTGGAAAACATACACGCACATTTTGCCCGGAGGAAGTCATCATCCGAGGTCTGGATCACTGGGAAAAAGCGAAGTCGTGCACAGGAAAGCCCCTGCGGGGATGGGCGCATTTTTGGAAAACAAAGGATTTGAGCTGCGATGGGAAAAATATAAGCCGCAGGTAGGATGGGAATTGTATACCTACCTTGCAGGGTACTTTTTCCCGTGTTATAAAAGTCACTTAAGCTGCAGTGGGAAAAATAGAGGCTGTAGGCAGGTGGGAATTTATTGCCTACCTTGCAGGGTGAAAATTCCCATGATATAATAAAAGGAAAGTGACTTAAGTGAAATCATGGGATTTTAGTGCCTACCTTGCAGGGTAAAGAATCCCATTGCAAAAGTCAAATCACTTAAGTGGATCATGGGATTGTGGTGCCTACCTTGCAGGGTAAAGAATCCCATTATGGTGAAAATTCTTAAAAATAGAATTACATGTGCAAAAAAGTGCGCCCCCTTTGGTGATGGATAAAAATAATTAAATTGATTATTTTTATTAAATTCTATCCTTGGAAAAAGTGCGCCCAAGCTTGAGGAGGTTGAAAAGTCAAAGGAAGAATAAAAGAAAGGGATTAAATTAATTAAATTTAATTTATTTAGTGGCTGCCCCTCTCCTTGGAAAAAGTGCGCCCCATTTGGGCATTATTTAATGATTTTTAAGGCATTAAATCATTGAATTAATTTCTATTTTCAGTGGCTATGGTCAAAGCACACTGTGAGGCTAAAGTTAAGTGCTGTGTGGAGGATTAAATTGGATTAATTTAATTTATTGGATGGCTGTCCTTAAACATGCAATTTTTAAAAGAGAAAAGCATGATTTTTAATTAATTAATTGCCTTTAATTGTTAGGGCAATTATTAATTATAGAATTATGAAGGTTATATAAGCATGGGCAGCCATATGGATTTATTATTCAACACACAGGTAAAGAATTGCAGCAAGGAGAAAAAGTGCGCCCCCATTAGAGGAAGGATTTTGCACAGACAAAGTGCTAACAAAGGCTAAAAGCTTCCAGATTTGGCGCATGCTTTGGAAAAGGTTCATCTTCGTCTGCACAATTGTTTTCACAGGTGTTAAAGGAGCTCAGGTGTTGATTGAAAGGATTCATGCTCTCTTTATGTGCAAATTAGACACCAATTTTTGGGGCAGCAGGCTTGAAAAGTGCAGATTTTTATAATTTAAATTCACTATTCATACCCCGGTGGCCATTTTTGTCTGAATAAATTGCAGGAATTCATTACAGGTGCTTTATAAAAGAAGAGGAGCTTTTATCAATGTCCAATACATTGCATATATCCTCCGAATCTGAAGAATTGTCCAGATCTACACCAGTATTGAAGAATTCCAGTCAAATAAGAAGAAAAAGACATTCAGACAAAGATAGACAAAGCTATGGCGAAGAAAGATGAAAAAGAAACCTCTTGCTAAATTGATAGACAGATCCAGAGCAGGAGAAACTTCACTCATGCGTGCAGATTGAAAGCAGTGGAATTATTCAAGTTGCAGCTTTTCCATCCATAGCCCAGTTGCCAAAGTTTGTTATGCAGGTGCAGATCTATATCCAGATCCATATGCAGATCCAGATCCAGATCTCATAGTTGCAAAAGCTTCTGGCACAAAGGCTTCATCCTCTTGTTTTGAATGCAACCCGTGAAGAAGATAGTGCGTGGAAAATTCCTTCCAAGATCCGGTGCATGTGCTCTCATCTTCCAGTTGAAGCTTTCATTGAATTTTCATTCATCCGGAGTGCTTTCCAGAATTTTTAATTGCTCATATGCAATTAAAAATAAGGATGATGAGTTATCTACGGCCAACCTTGCACTGATGCATGTACAACAGAAGAACTGCAAAAGCTTCAAAGGATAAAAGAGAAGACAATGTGAAGGAAAAATTCCAGCTTGCTTCCAATTCCAACTGCTTGCAATTCCAGCTTGTTTCCAGATCCAGCTTGCTTCCAATTCCAACTGCTTGCAATTCCAGCTTGTTTCCAGATCCAGCCGCTTCAAGATCCAACTAATTCTAGCTTGTTTCCAGATCCAGTTTGAATCAGCTGCATGCAGACATGAAAAAAGACAAAGTTAGCTTTCCTCTTCCTTCTTCTTTCCTCCGACAAAGTCAGCTTTCCTCTTCCTTCTTCTTTCCTTCGACAAAGTAATTGAGCGATCAATTCAATTATACAACTTAAGTGATTGGTTTAAAAGCCATTACTTGAAGAAGTCAATTACTTGGAGATAGGTGGCGGACGTGCATAATAGAAGGTTCTATTTTCAGTTGCAAATCATACATGTCACGCAAAGAGGAATTCCAGGAAGGAGATTGCCAGCTGTTTCTTTTTCGACTTCCACATGTGTCAGTTCAACTAAAGCTTCCAGCTTGTAATTGCCCCTCTACATTCTATAAGTAGAGGAAGAACCTTCGGGTTAATCATCGATCAGAATTTGTAAGAAGCAATCTTGTGTTCTAGACTTTGTGCTGAACCCCTGAGAGCCACTTGTTGCAGAGGAATACAAAGAAGCAGGTTTCCGGAGAACTTTGTGTCACGGCGTACTGTGTTTCTTGCTTTTAATCTTAGATCTTTAAGTAAACTTTGTGTTATTTTAGATCTAGATCTAGAGCTGCCTTTGTTTCATAATTCTGTGTGTTCAAATCTATTTGAGTTTCTTCTATGTGCATGTGATTAGCTCTGCAATCTACTAATTAGGATGCACATCTTCCTTACTTCCTCTCTGTAATACCTTGAATTTCTTCTTCTTTCATTCTTCCTTTCTTAAACAGCTGCTTACTTGCTGCAAAACTTCTTAGTTATGGTTCATGAACTAAGTTGTTAAAGTAAAACCCCTGATAGATAGAAACACATTTTTATTGACAAATCTGACACGGGAGCCTCACCGGTTAAATGAGGGAGATTTATCTCATGACTGCCTAGGTTTGATGCTATGCAGAAAATCTAGCCAACAACAAGGAATTTAAGAAAACGTGTCATCAAAGAATACTTGGTCAAATGGAAGGACCTTCCATTAGAGGATGCTACATGGGAAAATGCTTCAATCTTAGAGCATCCAAGTCTACAATTGCTTGAGGGCAAACAATTTTGGGAAGGGAGGACTGTAATGTCCCCCTTTTTATAAAAATTAAAAAGAAGATAAAATCGATTTGCACATGTAATTTTAAAATAAAATTTTATAAATTGTGCAAATCGAAATAAAAGGGGAAGTTCGACTTCACCTTGAGATAATAAATATATATATATATATTTTTCACTTGAGATCTGCACAAATACTTTTTCAAATAGATTCTCAATAACCACTCAATACCACCTCCTACGCAGAGAGAGAGAGAGAGAGAGAGAGAGAGAGAGAGAGAGAACATCAATGGGCATGCATCCCAACTCCAAGCATGGAGTCTCAAAATAACTTCATCATAACTTTGATTTATGATTTATTATAAAAAATGGATAATTTCTCTTGGTATTGGGGAAGGTGGTCAGTGTCGATTTGTTGATCCGGCTGCGATTGACATGAATGCACGTGTGGAGGACAACTCCACCATTCAAGATGTGTAGGAGGCTGCAGTGCCTTGGGAGGAAGCCATTCCTCACAGATCTGTTGACTTGAATACAATCAACCTACATGTACCTATTGTGGAGGGAATATCCACTATACCAGATGTAAGAAGGGTGGACATGCCTTGGGAGGATGGATTTCCTTAGTTGGTTGTGGATGGAGACTCCACTATTCCAGATGCACTGACAATGCATGGTGAGATGGCATGCCTAGCCACTCACTCAGAGGTACTTGCTCGAAGGACAATAGAGCATGACCTATTTGCTCATTGTGTTGTGAACGATCTTTCCCAACAAGAGGGGATAGATGAGCAAATAGGTAAGATGAAGGATTTCGTTCTCACTCCTACCATTGTTGTGATGGAGATGGTTATTTCTCCCACTGATGAGACGGAGATGGTCATTTCTTCTGTTGAGATGGAGATCATTGATAAGACAGAGATGGTTATTTCTCCTACTATTGCGGAGTTGGTTCTAAATCCTACTGCACAAATGGTCACATTTCTCTTATTGAAAAAGTTGGATGAGCACTACATGGTGGTGCAAGGATGTGATCGAGGTGAATTCAATTGCAGGATAATTGAGTCTTTGTACAGACTCCAACAGGCTACACAAGCCTGGAATAGATTTTTCAATCCACCTCTCCGAGATTCTGATTTCAACGCTCTGGAGATGGGGCTGACACTCTCAGCCATTGGTGATTCATCATTGGTCAATGAATCACGTAACAAAGAACCAGTGGACCACTTGCCATATTCTTTGTTCATGGGACCAGTTTTTTGTTTTGCAGTTCTTCTCCATTCGACAACTGCAACACAACCATGGACTGTTGATTTTGAAGCACAACCTATGACACAGTCTGTAGATGTAATGACTAAACATATGGGCTTTAGGAAATTTGTAAAATTTCGGGACAAACTTGGTATTGTTTCCGGTTTAGTCATTAAGAGGGGGTGTTAAAATATAACGCTTTATATAGCATGTAAAACTGTTATGTAGTTGTGATACGGTTGATAACTGTTCAACCGAACTGTAACCACCTCCTATAATAAATTGGACCTGCCTGATTCATTTGAGCAGTGCAGTTTGCCTTCTCTGTATTCTTTCTTCTCTTTGCATATGCTAACAGTACCTAGTACCTGGTTTGAACAAGGTTCCGATCCTGGACTCATTGCTCCTTTGAAACAACCTGCATTCTCTCCGTGCATGTGGCCTCGCCTAGGTTTCTCCCAGACAAGGTCTGAACAGAGGGCGAACCTGGGTTCAACACTTGGAAAAACAGACCATTTTAAATTTAAAAAAACAGCAAACAGAGCCATTTTGAAATAATACTATACTTTTGTACAGCCATACTGAACACAGCGAAAACAAATTGGCAAACTCTCATTTCCAAACCCGAATTGGCAACATAGCTTCAAATAATTTTTGAAATTAAACTCGGGTTTCACTATTTAAAAGGGAGAATAACCTCTATGTAGGTGTGTTGGACCTTTGTTTGCTTGCCAGGCATTCCCAAGTCGTGTAACACCTTTTTCAGGACACAAAACTTGAATTTATTTGTTTAACACCATGCATAGAACTAGATCAACTCTAGGCATTGATGTCTACGTTTGTTAAGGTTTGCAAAGTAAATGACTGACTCAAATATCTACTAAATTATATTTTGAAATTATGTTTTATTTGTAGAATCCAACTCTAATGTGTCCACATGGACTTGTCCTTGAACCTACAAACAAGCATGGCAGAGACATCAAGTGCATAAATATGTTAACTTTGGAAGGATTTGAGGATCTCCCTCAGATCCATGGAGGGAAAGTATTGAGTCTCCCTCTAGAGCCCAATATGAATAGTGCAGAGCCTTGATAGGTACCAAACCCATTTGTAAACAGCTGTCTCATAACCATCTTCATTATTTCTCCCGTTGGGTGGGCTGTTTTAGCTCACTAGTTTAGGATTTAAGCAACTAATTACCCCAACTATCCTTTATTAATTAAGGATATGCAAATTTTTTTGACCTTATTTATTTTGGTTTATGTACAATCAGCTCTTTTTATTTGCATTTGGGTTATTAGGATTTTCATATCATCTCTTTAAATTTCAGTTAGACCAGGAAATGTCATCTGATCTTTATTTTCATTTAGACAGGTATTTTTATCTGCTCCTTTTTGTCATTTGGATGAAGAACTTCCATTTAGTCATTATTTTCATATTATCATCTGGATTTTTTATTTCATTTGGATCAGGAATATCATGTAGAGTTTCCTTCTGTCCTTTTTATTTCATTTAGATGAGGATTTTTTTCAGTTCTTTATTTTCTTTTGTACTGCAATTTTATTTTACCCTTTTAAATTTGGACTACAAACCTTTATCCGGCTTTTATTTTAGTTTGGACAAGAAATTTCTTTTGGCTATTAAATTTCATTTGAACAGGGATTGTTATTTTCTGGTTCATTTTTTTAATTTATTCAGGCAATAATCCCAATATTTATGTACCCTTTCTTTCATTCAAACCAGGGTTTTTCATCCATCTGTTTTATATTGAGGCAAGGATTTTCATCCACCAATTTAGTTTTTGATTTGGACCAGGAAGTTTCATCTAGCCTAATTATTTCATTTGGGATCAGCAATTTTCATTGGGTCTTTGTTATTATCATATTTTCATTGGCTACATTGACTACAATGACGATAAATGAATTACAAAAATAATGGGCATTTGATGATAAGAAAATTATGTAAATAAACATTTTAGAAGGAAAATATTCCTTAAAACTAATTACAGCTGATGGAGAGCAACATAAGTGATGAAATATCACCATAAAGTAACTTTGGAAATAACAAATTTGCACTGCTGATGTCATTGTTCTACTGCTTATGTCAACCCTAGTTTTTTTGTTTGAATGTGTATCTCTTTTAATAGTACATAAAATATAGCGCTAATCATACAAAAACAGGTGGCCTGGAATCACACCCCATATTATCAACGCCACATCGAACATCAAGCAATGCCTCGAGAAAAGACAGCCGCAACAAAGGCTGTTAGAAATTACATATCATCAACAAAGATTTTCAATAAAAAGGGTGTAGAAAGCAAGAAGCACAAAAGACAAAGCACGAAGTGGTGGCGGTGAATGTAGAAGCCGTTGGAGGCAGTGCTGCCTTGGGGGCTATCATGCTTTCCACCCCACCCACTAGCTCCAGAGAGCTCCACAAGATCAAAGGCTCCTTCCCAGCCATCATTTCTTGATTTTTTTTTTTTTCTTCCTATCTAGGAGAAATGACAAGAGAGGTTGGGGAATTTGTTGGAGGAAGGAGCATCCTAAGTACCATTGCCATAGCCACTACCATTGTTTCCATCACCACCTAGGGGAGGAACATGCCAATTGTTACTTGTTGTCACCTAGAAGTTGCACCCTAATAGAGAATGGTGTGTGTACTCTCTCTTGTTGACAAAATTGAAACACCTCAAGGTTGTGGGTAACCTATGTCTGAGGTGAACCTCTAGAGAGGGCTGGTTCCCTTGTGAATCACCTAAAACGAAAAATTTGACAAGGAAAAGGGAGAAGGAATGCAGAAAAGGGAAATAAGGGTGATACACCAATAATTTAACACATGCATGTAACTCTGCACACAAAGAAAATCAAAGATCCACACACTGCACAACTCTAAGCTATTTTGCAAAATTAATTCAAGGGTTTAAGAGAAAGGACAATGGTAGAGGGAGTAAATTCCACACTAGAGCAACACAATATTCCTATCAAACACAATGAAAAATTAGAAAACAACAGTATGAGAGGGCAAAATGGAGCTTTTTTATTCAGAGGTGCAAGTACAAGGCTAGAATTGCTAGAGAAAATCAGCCCAAGTGGTGCCTATCTATTTTTTACAATAGAAATCAGCGTACATAGGCTGTTGCATTCCAAAAATAGCTTGTCGGCATGCTTTTTTTATTTATTTCCAACCCCTATGGCGCATGGGCAGCAGCATGTCCTTTCTTAATTCTTTTTTCTCTATCCTTGGCGCCAACAATAACTAGAACCAGCTGCATGCTTTTCTTTATTAATTTATCTTTATCATCCTTGTCCTTTTGGCGCTACAGTCAAAACTGTCTGCTGCATGCATTTAATTAATAAAAATACCTCTCCTCTTTGGCGCCACAAATAAGACAGACTGCTGCATGCATTGCTTTTAATTAATTTGTCTTTTATCCTCACCTTTATCCTTTTGTTTTATTTGTCTTTTTCTCTTCCTCACTTCCTTTGGCGCAGACTTCTCTCGACTTGGAACAACTTCTTTTATTTATTTCTCTGTCTCTTCCTTGCTTTGCATGCTCTTAACTATAGACTGCTATTACTTATGTTATTTATATCTGATTTTGTCCTTTTCCAACCTTTGGTGCCAAGTAGTTCACTTTCTTTTATTTATTAATTACATGCATGCTGCTGCCAGATTTAGAATAAACAGCAGTCTGATTTATTAATAAAAGCCCTTCTCCCTTATGCACCACAACTATTTTTGGAACAACGACTCTTATTTTTATCCAAACCAATCTTATCCATCCTTTCATGCATTCCTAAAAATAGAACTGGAACTTCTATTTTTATCCCTTCCATGCACCCCTTTCCTTGTTCTTCCTTTGGCGCATGAGGCTATTTTTAGCCAAGTGCTATTTTTTAGTAAATGTTCCACTTATAGTCAATTGGTATTTTTAGCAAACTTCTATTTTAGCACATGCTATTTTTAGCCATCTTTGGTGTGGAAAACATGGTAACACTACCACTAGTGCCAACATCACCATCACCGAATCGATCAAATCCCCTCCCCGCAACCACCTCGAAAAAAGGAGGAGGTCAACGAGAGTGGGGGATGTAGCTTCTTCGTTTGCTCATGAGCAGAGCTGCTACAATGAAAGCCATGACCATGATCTCGAGAGGGGGAGCGGTGTCAAGGAAGATCTTGTGGCTCACAACTAATAGCGCAGGTGTGTTACCCTAGTGGTTGAGTGGGGTTTGTAAATGCTTGTAATGTCCCCTTTTAGGACGATTGGGAATTTACAACAAATAATTAAAAATCAACTCAAGAAGGATTATATCCTTTTGAATCAACCTAAAATAGCCCAATGTCAACCAATTACAATCCAAATGGGGTTGGAAGTGGTCAAGGTGGTGAGCTAAATTGGTGGAGACAATCAGATTTTTATTCTTCTTAATTCTGATTTTTATAACAGTGAGTGAATTAATCTAAAACAATTTCTGAAACAATTGAAAACTTCAAAAATGTATAACTCTTTTGATACTTAGTCGCTTTAAGACGAAACAAAGTGCACAACAAACTTGAGATTTTTCCCTTTCAATGAACTAAAGATCAATTTTTTTGAGCACAAAAACTATTCAAAATAGCACCTAAAATCCCAAATCTGGGCACTAGGGTTAGAAGAAATTCAATAAATTAATAACCAACATGGTGTCCCCAGATTTCACCCTGAAATCTGAGACTACCCCATGTTAAAATTTTCGTACTTTTAAAATAATGGGTTGTTTTGTGTTTTTATTGCCGGAAAATTTCTGTAATGTGTTAAGATATTCTCAAGGAGCCATATAAGCCAATTTCGACAAATACCTAGATGCCCAAAATTATTTTATTCTACTACTGGGGTTTGTCTGCGGGAAATTTGTATTTAATTATTTTGAGCCCCGTTTGAGGCAATTTGTGCTCCGGTTTAACCCTGTTGTGATCGTACATGTCAATATTCCCATATACTAGTAGGGTTTTAACCAGGAATGGATCCTGGGCTTTATTTTCAGAACTTCCGACAACGTTGTGTTTTTAGTGTTTTTCCATTTTGTTTTTCGTGAAATTTCTCTCGAATCAATTCCTTTGCCGGTTTGCCCGATTCTTGGCCTGGAGTATCTGGAGATCACCTATGCACGTTGTGGAAGGAATTCGCCATTGGAGGTCTGGTTCTCTCGGAAAAGACGAAGTCGTGCACCAAAAAGCTTCTTCTAGGCTGGCCGCATTTTTGGAAAAAGAGGGTTTGAAGTGAATCATGGGATTTTGGAAGCAAGACAGATGTGGGAATTTTGTACCCACATGGCAGGTACTTTTTCCCATGGAAGCAACGTCACTTAAGTCACAATGGGAAAATTAGAGGTAAGAGGCGGGAATTTCTTACCTGCCTTGTAGGGTAAAAATTCCCATTGTGAAATAAAAGAAAAATCACTTAAGGTATTAATGGGATTTTATTACCTGCCTTGCAGGGTAAATAATTCCATTATGAAAGTCAAACAACTTAAGTGGATCATGGGATTTTCGGAACTACCTTGCAGGGTAAATAATACCATTGCCAATTGACTTTTAAAAATAGAAATTCCTTATTCCAAAAAGTGTGACCCACCTTGGGTGAATAATAATGCATTAAATAAATATTTGTTAATATTTATTCACCCAATTTTGGCGCCTAGGCTTGTGGAAAAGTCAACAAAGGGAAGTGGACAAAAGGAAGTTGAAAATAGAATTCTAAAATTAAATAAATATTATTTATTTAATGCAGCCCCTTCATGTCAAAAAGTGCACCCCATTTGGGAGAAAAATAATACTTTTTAAGTATTAAATGAATTAATTAATTCCTATTTTCAGTGGCTAAGGTCAAAGCATACTGTGAGGCTTGAGTTAACTGGAAGCAAAAGTCTAAAATTAAATAAATTTAATTTATTTAATGGCAGCCATGAGCATGCACAAAATAGGCGCCCCATTTGAAGAGTAAAACTTATTAATTAATTGTCAGGAATAAGAAAGACATTAATTAATTATAGAATCATGAGGATTATATAAGCAGGGGCTGCCATAAGGATGAATTAATTAATTCACAAGCAGAGAAGTGCAGCCCAGACAAAAAGTGCGCCCCATTTGGAGAGGATTTTTGCTCAGAAGGTGTAATTAATGCTAGAAGCTTCCAAATTTGGCGCCAAGGTTGAAGGAGGTTGATTTGTGTTTGAATAATTGTCTACATAGTGGTATAGGTGTTCAGGTGAAGTTGGTAAAATTCATATTTTCTTTCGCATGCAAATAAAACATCAATTTTGGGGCAGCAAACTTGAATTATGTAGATTTTTATGATTAAAATCCACTGTTCATGTTCCGGTTGCCATCTTTGTCTGAATTAATTGCAGGAATTCATTACAGGTGCTTTATAAGAGAAAGGGAGCTTAAATCAATGTCCAATACATTGAATATATCCTCCAAATCTGAAGAATTATCCAGATCTACACCGGTTTTGAAGAATTCCGGCAAGATAAGGAGAAAAAGAATTGTTCAGACAAAGATTGCTCCAGCCATGGCAAAGCAGGATGAAAGAGAAAGCTCAGTGGAATTATGCGTAGCTTCTAGATTTGTTGAAGTCGATAGGCCCGATTCTAGATCCAGATCTCATAATTGCAAAAGCTTCCGGCAAAAATTCATCCTCTTGTTTCTGATGCAGCCCGTGTAGAAGTTAGTGTGTGGAAAATTTCTTCCAGGATCTTGTGCATGTGCTCCCAATCTTCTAGTTGAAGCCTTCATTGAAGTTGCATTCACCCGGAGTGCTTTCCAGAATTTTTAATTGCTCATATGCAATTAAAAATAAAAATGATGAGTTATTTACGGAAAACATTGCACTGATGCATGTACAAGAGAAGAACTGCAAAAGCTTCAAGGATAAGAAGGAAGACATGTCAAAGGCAATACTTGCAAGAAAATCATAGTCACTTGCTTCCAGATCCATCCGCTTTCAGATCCAGTTGCTACTAGATCCAGTTTGGTGAGAATCAAAGGCAAAAGAATCAGCTGCATGCAGAATATGAAAAAGAATAAGAATACAACTTTCCTCTTCCTTCTTCTTTCCTCCGACAAAGTAATTGAGCGATCAATTAAATTATAAAACTTAAGTGATTGGTTTAAAAGCCATTACTTGAAGAAGTCAACTACTTGGAGATAGGTGGCAGACATGCAAAATAGAAGGTTCTATTTTCAGTTGCAAATCATGCATGTCATGCAAAGAGGAATTTCAGGAGGGAGATTGCCAGTTGTTTCCTTTCCCACTTCCACATGTGCCAGTTCAACTAAAAACTTCCGACTTGTAATTGCCCCTCTACATTCTATAAGTAGAGGAAGAACCTTCGGGTTAAAGGATCAGAATTTGTAAGCAACATTCTTGTGTTCCAGACTTTGTGCTGAAACCCCTGATAGCCACTTGAAGCAAAGGAATATAAAGGAGCAGGTTTTCGGAGAACTTTGTGTCACGGTGCAATTTGTTTCTAGCTTTCTATCTTAGATCTTCTAATAGACTGTGTTATTTTAGATCTAGATCTGAAGTGCCTTTGCTTATAATTCTGTGCGTTGATATCTATTGGTTTCTTCTATGTGCATGCAATCAACTTTGTTATCTATTGATTGGGATGCACATCTTCCCCATTTCTTCCCTGTGTTTTACTATTTTCTTCCTCTATAAATATTTCCTTTCTTAAACAGCTGCTTACTTGCTACAGAACTATACAACTATGGTTCATGAGCTGAATAGTTAAAGTAAAACCCCCATATAGATACTAGCATATTTTTATTGGAAAATCGACACGGGAGCCTCACCGGTAAATGAAGGAGATTTATCTCATGATTGCCTAGGTTTTCAGCAATGCAGAAAATCTAGCCAACACAACACTTCCCTTAACTGTTTTCATCCTCCAAGAGCTTGTTTTGATGCACAAAAATACCAAGGACAGATCTGAACTGAAATCACAATATTTAAGCATCAAAATGTGTCACAAACCCCTCTTTCCCAAGTTGCTATGGCTGGGAATAACCAACAGTGACCAGCAAAGAGAAAATGAGCATAACCAATGATTTTCACCCTCTAAACTTGGCGCAAAAGACTGAAATAAATCAAGCAACAATGGCAGATCTGAAATTCACTTGTTTAACCCTCAAAACATGCAAACAAATTCATATTTCCCTCAACAATCAATTCGCTAGGGTTAGGAATTCTTTCCCAAGCAATTTGCCACACAACAAATGCAACACAACACTAATGGATCCTCAAATCTGAATTCAATTCCACTCTAATAGTTTTGGAAGAGAGAGAAAGCAACATCAACAAACTAGGGCATACATCCCATTTCTCCAAGCATGGAGAGACATAAATGATTTAATCCAACATACCCAAAAGATGGCCATGCAACCTCCTTTTATAAGATAAGGGGTGCAACATTCAAATGACCGACCTTTTCCCTTTTGGAGGGAAAACTAATAAAACTTAATTAAAATATTAAAAGACTAACTTTATGTGCACTTTATTATTTTCTAATTAAATAATAAAAAGTAACTAACCTATGTGCACATTTTAAAACTAACTAGAGACTTCCCTCTCTAAGCGCTAAGGCTAATTTGCCGCATTCGAATTCGTGTTCGAATTTGCCGATGATTAAATTCGTGAAAATTCATTTGGTAAAAAAATCAGCAATTAAATTCGACTATGAGAAATATACATTTTTATTAAATATATAAAAACAAAAGATAAATTCACATTTTAAAAGAGAGATAATATCACATTTCATTGATTTCATAAGTAGCTATTACAATAATGTGATTGAAAGCAAAAACTTCAAAAACATGTGCTCGCAAGTTGCAACCAAGCTGGCGGGTGGGACAATTAGTCCAAGCATGGGAGAATACTCGACGAGTTTTGGAAAGCTATCCAAGATTTTTAATTACTAATGCATCTACAAAGCGATCAAGGCTCATGATTTTTTCGTAAGATCGCAAGAAGTTGCTTGGTCCAAAAAGGTGTAAAAATGGATTTTATGAAAATAAGAAAAATATTGCTTTGTCAATGCGTAGAGCTCGAGAAAATATGCACTTTTAGAGAAAACGACACCAAACGGAGCCGTGGAATGAAAGTTATGGCACATGCAAGTTTTTTTGCTACAACATCTTCCTGGACCCTTTCCAAAAATGGCAATTTTTTTCTTTCCTTGTGTTTTTTCGCCAAAATCCAAAAAAAGAAAAAATTGCCAAAATGGAAAAAAACGCGAATTCAATCGCGATTTTCAAAGCATTGTTAAAATTCGGCAAATTTCGATTTTTTCCTGAAGTTCACCGAATGCGGCAACACAGTGCAAGGCATGCCAAGGGGTTACAATGCAAATAATGCACAACAAACATCTCCAAAACAATCCCCTAGCTTCATCCTTGAACCCGCGTGGAGAGAAAATGGGTTAAAGGTCTTCCATTCTCGTCTTTGTAAATGTCACGTAAAAGGGAACATTACAATGCTTGACCTTCAAGTGGAGCTTCTCCGGTTGGACTTGAATCTAGAGTAACACATAAGAAATAATGACAACTTTATTAACAATAGGAAAACATCTATCCATTTGAGCATGTGTAAGTAGAGCATAATTTGTATCTCTTCGGATATGAAAAAGAATATTAGTTCAAAAGAAGTGCCAATATCGATTGTATTTTGTAGGTAGCCCTTTGGTTGAATCTCCAAGCGTAATCACATTTTAGTTGAGGAATTTTGTAAGAAAAGGTTGATACAAGGAGTGAATTCAATTCCAAGGTGATTGAGTGAAACAAACAAACCAAAAACAATGCTTAATAGTCTCAGCGTGGTTCAGCAGGCAGGGCTTAGGGTTTTGGGATTCCCATATGTTGGAGCCTTTCACTAGCTGGTAGCCCTTGGTAAAATATGCACTAGAGAAAGTGCGCCTTCTTGGGTTCAATAGGTATTTCCTAGAGTTTGTCAAACCCCGGCCTAGACATAATGGAAAGATCTCAAATTCTATCGCTGATTTAAGGAATCCGTTTGAATTTCTTGAAGGATTAATAGGTGATAGCCAATCCGGGGTTTGTTCCAGTAGAAAGGATTGGCAACTGGCCAATTCTAATCTCTCCACCAAGGAACCCTTGAATAAACTCCAATAAGGTAGAAGTGCTCTTTAGGGATGGCATTTTGCATTTCAGAAATAGAGGCTGCATCCTCATTATTGAGCTAGAACTTAAGTTTAATGTTGTCCCAAGAGATCCAATCCCATGAGGATTCACAAAAAGTATCATTGATGGTTCTAATCCCTTTTCAAAGAGTCGAAGGCTTTTAATCCCAGGATCATGACAAGGGGAGCATTTTGAAATTGATAATGAGGGACCACCAGATTGAATGAAAATTAAGAGAAAGCCCATTTATGAACTCATTGTTCACCCGGATAAGGTAGGGTTTGAGCATATCCTAGGCTTTCTAGATGCTTTTGGCAACAAAGGTGCCTCCAATTTTAATCATAACAGAGCGAGGAGGGTTTGAAAATCAAGACCCCTCCATGCCTTATTTCCAAGAGGCGTTCCTTGTAAAATGCAGTTTCTTAGCAAGATCTTCCAAGTCTTAGATCCCTCAAGACCTTTAATGATCCATTTGGCATTTAGAGCAAGGCCTTAAAGTTTGATATTGATAAGCCCAAGCCTCCCAACCTCTTTAGCTCGCAACATATATCCCAAACAACTCTATGAAAACCTTTATTGCTTTTAGAGCTAGCCCGTAGGAAATCCATCAAGATCTTTTCTAGCTTACCATATGCAGCCTTAGAGGGTACCCAACAATAGAAATAGTACACATGAGTGACAACAAGCACCGTAGAACAAATCTGGAATTGTCTTGCCAGAAAAGAGATTTGGTGAACCAAATAGGAAATTTTGTTTCCCTCTTTGGACCACATAAGACCACAACTTAGTAGGGGAAACATGAAAAGCAAAAGGAATGTCAAGGAATTTGAATTACACTCCAGGTTGAATCCATTGCCATTGGTATCTTTCTAGCCAAACAAGAGTAGGGGAAACATATTTATACATGACATTGGGACATTTGCCATTGGATGACAGAGCCTAATGGTAGATTGAAGATATCAAGGCATTCCATGGCATTGGAGGCAATATCCTCTTCTTCAAGGAGAGTGAGAGAAGAATCACTTGCAAAATGTCCATTAGTGAGTTGTTGGTTACTATGAGGTAAGGAGATGCCTTTAACCAAACCTCTAGATGATCAATTAGTAATGAAGCAATTGAAAACTTTAGTAGAAGAAGCACATAGAGGTAGGGGCAAAGGGAAACCTTTTTTGATGGATCTAAACAAAATAACCTATGTGACTAAGATCCATTGATGGTGATATAGGCACATGCATGTTTGAAAAAGATCATGACAAGATGAACAAATCTTGGGCCAAACCCCGTGAGCACAACGCAACATGTGAATAATGAAAGGCCATTCAATCCTATCATAAGCTTTCTCGAAATCAATTTTGATAAAGAGTGCTTTTTGATTGGAGATTCTAGCCCATTCCATACCTTCCCAAACAACAAAGACATTGTCCGAATATATCCGTGTTGTATAAATCCAATTTGTTTAGTCCTAACAATGAGGGGAAGCAAATTTCTCACCTTGAGAGCAAGAGCTTTGGCAATGATCTTGTAGGACACATTCAAAAGAGCGATGGGTCACCGATTGGTTATAAGCTCGATCTCCCACATTGGGAATGAATATAATATTGCCCCGATTAATAATTTCTCCCAAAGAGTTGTTTTACAGGCTTTAGGTAAAGTCTCGTGAAAGTGTAATGTCCCTTTCTAGGGCTGAAACTGAAAAACAAGGAAATAGCACAAACCCCAATCTGAATTAAATATGATTTTTGGACCAACAAACTAAAAATTAAATCAGTACGGTACAATAATTTGATTTTAGGAACAACTTGTAAACAACAAGATTTCACCCAAATAATACCCTAAAACTCACCCTGTAATGTCCCCTTTTTTGGAAAATACAAAATTATAACTTCAACACAAATCGAACCAAGGAGGATTAGATCCTTTCGATTCGACCTCAAATAACCCAATGTCAGCATAATTACAACCCAAAATGGGGTTAGAAGTAGCCAAGGTAGTGGGTTAGATGGGAGAATCAATTGGAATTCCAATCTTATCCAGTTCAAATTTTTATAAAGCAGAGTTATTAAATAAAAATGACTTCCAGACAGCTGAAACTTCGCAAATTCATATCTCACTCCATACTCCATATTTTTGCATGAAATAAAGTGCATAATAAATTAGATTCTTAGGGCTTTCCAATGCACTATCAAACAAATTTTTCGAGCAAGCAAACCCACCCAAAACAGGCCCGAAGTCCCAGAACAAGTCGCTAGGGTTAGAGAAAAATATTTAAAATACTTCCAACACTTTTATAGCTTCCCAACACACCAAAATAATTCCCCTTTGCTCTGAAATTAAAGCTAACACAAACCAAATTGTAGATCTAGCTCATCTATGCTAAAATAAACTTCTATTCAAGTCGCCATAGCTGGAATAATTGCAGCAGTGAACAACAATATAAAAAAGCCCAAACCCTTCAAAGATTACTTCAAAAATGAGCAATAAACATGCAGATTTCTCCCACAAATAAATGCACCACACTCTATATCAAGTCGCCAAAGTAAGAGCAATGATCACATTACAATTGCACAAGGGATAGATCTCCAAACCAGCTTTAATAGATTTGCAAAATGAGAGTCTTCAACAATGAGAGCATCAACAACATAGGGCATACATCCCTTTTCTCCAAGCATGGAGTAAAATCAAATGATCAATCAACATGAGGTGAAATGACCCCCTCACATCCCTTAAATAGACTTCCCAAAGGGATCGACCCACTTGGAGGGAAAATATACTTTTTAAATTTGCCATTACAAGTTGGATAGCCAAGTGGCCCCTTTCCCTCCCATTAAAACATTATATATGCTAAGACTATGTGCACTTTATTATTTTCTAATAAAATAAAATAACTAACCTCTGTGCACATTTTAATATTAACTAGAGACTCCCACTTGTAGCGAGACATGCTAAGGGGTTACAATGCAAATGAATGTAATGTCCCCATTTCTGAAGACTCTTAGCCTATACTTCCCCGTAGGCTTTGGGATGTTGCAAGGGGAACATTTTTATTAATTAAATATTATTGCCTGAAGCAATAATTATTTAATTATGAAGATTATTTAATTTAATTCCCAAAATATAAAAATTAAATGGGGAATTAATTAAATAAATATTTAGGTGGCTTTTATTGATAAAATCACCCTTTGAAAAGGGGACGCCACACCTAGGGAAAACAAATTGCTTTCATTTAATAACTTTCCTCTCCTAGGGATTTCGTATTTTGTGCCTCCTTGCTTATAAAAGGAGCGCTAGGATCATTATTATTATTATGTTTTTGATGATATTTATTTTGTGCTCCATGCTTGGAGTTGGGATGCATGCCCATTGATGTTTTCTTTCTCTCATGCTTGGGAGATCTTTGTAGCTGGTTATTGAAGATCAATTTGAAGAAGCTATTTGTGCAATCTCAAGTGAGATCCATGTCTTTGGCTTTAGTGACTTTTTAGATGAGGGTTACCATTGAAATCTGCATGTTTTTATTGTAGCGAATCACTGTAGCGAATCACTGTAGCAGCTGGTTTGTGATCAGATAAAAGTATTTTTTATGTGCTTTGCAAATCGATTTAGTGATGTGATCTCTATTGACTTTGGCGAATCCCTTTAATGGTGTTTATGGTCTGTTTGCATACCTCTTTTTAGTCTATTTATTGCAGCGATTATGCCTGGGCATGTTTGGCATCTGGATTTGGGGTAAACATTGCATGTTCATTACTTGTTTGGAGTATATGTATACCCATGAATGGATAGCTGTTATTTAATAGTTCCAGCGACTTATTGTGGATGTTTTGGAATACATATGGAGGCTCTATGATAACCAACAATCTGCAGAGTTGTTTCTATTGCTGGGTCGTGGTATCCCTAGCCTGAATCGATTATCATATGCATGATAATATATCTCTGTTGCAGCAATCTCTTTCCAAGGTAAATCTGTGTTAGTATTTGATATGGTTGTGATTTGATTTGGGTATGAATGAAGCTGCTGTGTTTTTCCTTGGATCAGCGACTTCATTGGGGAAGGTATTGAATGTTTGAATGTATGTTTTGAACCTCCAAAGATCAGCGGACTGTATGGCACTATTTATTTGATCTTAGCTGTTATTTTCATGATGTTTTGAGCCATCTAGGGCAGCGATCTGAATGTGTTTGTTTGGGGTAAAATATTGAATGACTGGAAGGGGAGAATACATGTTCCAATGATCTAAATGGACATACCTAGCAATGATATGTGTGAAGGCATTTGAAAGTAACCCCAAGTGTTTTATTGCAGCTGAGTTGTGCTTGTATAATACTTAATAACAGCAATCTGGGCGATCTTATTTACAATGATCTTTAGATGAATGTTCAGTAGGTTGTATGCGTAGATTTAGATCAGGTCGGGAAATCTTTTGCAGCGGTGTTTGATCTTCATATTTATGGGAAGCAATCTGATTTTCTGAGTCCTATTGAGTTTAATTGTGAGTTAATATTGTATGAGCTCGCTTGTTAGAGGCCATTAAACCCCTATTATTGGGTTTATTGAGTCATCTACTCAACTGGTTCAAGTAGTGCTGATTGAGCTTTTGCTATTCCCAGTTGATCAGAGTGTTAGAGAGTTGGTTGTTTGCATATTTTCTATTGATCCCGGAAGTGGGATATTACAATGAAGGAGATAAATAGATATATTAGTATGTCCTAGAAAAGGGGACATTACAGATAATAACAGTTTGATTTTAGGAACAACTTGTAAACAACAAGATTTCACCCAAATAACACCCTAAAACTCATCCACAATATTTATAAACCTTTTAGGAATACTTTAGAACAATTTTCACCATGAAAATCAAGCAAATACTCAGCTGGAAAATTATTTATTAACAAAAGTACAACTAAGAGAAATAATCAAAATGGAGGTTTCCAAACCCCAACAATGACCAAATATGAATGATTTCAGCCTTATAAATTATGCCAAGTTTGAATATCAAATAATAAATGAGTTCCGTGCCCTAGAAGGCACTTAAAATGACTCCAACCCTAGTTGCTCCCTAGGAGAGGGACTCCAAATCATGCAAAATCTCTTTGTAGGTCTTCTTCTTGATGCCCTAGATATAAACCAACAAGAGGATCTTCAGTAATTTCCTTCACACCACCCAATTTGGAGAGTTTTCGTTCTCCAAATGCCACAAGGAAGGTTGTCGTCCTCCTTGGATGCCACACTATGGATTTTCGCCCTTAGTGGAGTTGGAAATAGAGCAATCAGCCCTAGAGTCCAAATAGATAAAGTATATATGCCAAAAGTGATGTGCAAATGAGCCCCTAAGACTCCTCTTATACCCTTTGGTTGGCGCCAAGAGTCATAAGGTGTAGACCGACCTCTTAAGCTTGCTTTATCTTCTATTTCCATGTTGGAAACTTCACAACCTTGCTGACCTCTTAATGAACTTTACTTTATCTTTTAATTTCATGTTGGGAGCATAGATAAAGTATATATGCCAAAAATGATGTGCAAATGAGCCCCTAAGACTCCTCTTATACCCTTTGGTTGGCGCCAAGAGTCATAAGGTGTAGACCGACCTCTTAAGCTTGCTTTATCTTCTATTTCCATGTTGGAAACTTCCCAACCTTGCCGACCTCTTAATGAGCTTTACTTTATCTTTTAATTTCATGTTGGGAGCATTATAATCCCAACCGACCTGCCTTAGGGAGTAAAACACCAAAGAAAAACATTAATAACAATAAAAGAAAATAAAAAACAAAACCCAAGGACTTCCCTTGTGCAATTCCTTCTTGGCCACGAGAAGAGAAATGGCAAGAAGTCTTCAATTGGTGCTAGTTTGAAAAAGGGGACATTACAAAAGGTCGAGTCCACAAAGTATCCCAAAGGGTTTGATAAAATTCATAGGGGAAGCCCTCAATTCCTAGAGCTTTTCGGTGGCCATCTCGCACGATAACTTCTTTGAGATCCTTCACAATGGGGGGTCTGTCATAGGCCACTTTTTGGGCTTTAGAGAGGTTGTAAGGGACAATTTGAAGACATTGACATAGAGCAGTCTCACGAGCAGGAGAGGAAGCTTGGGCTGCAAACACTCCATTATATTGGTGGACAAAGGCTGCAAAATCTTAGGTAATTTTTAATTCTATCATTAAGCTGTCTTAATAGCTTTGATTTTGTCAAGTAGATTGTCTTGAATAGAAGAGAGAAAGGAAATCTTTGGTAACTTGATCTCCCACCTTCAACCAATGCATTTGAGCTTGTAATTGGGCTTAAGCTTTATACACCTCTTCCACCTTGAGCTTATGCCTCTAGAAGGAAATTTGAGTTTGAAGTTGAAGTTTGAAGGATGAATGATTAAGATCTTGCGAACCTCTTTGAAATTCATGGTATGCAACATCATAAGCACATTGCCTTTACATGTTAGCTAGTTTTCCATAGGTTCTAAGAAAGGTGGTTGTGTGAGAGATGGCATCAGTCCACCCTTCAATCCGGCTGTATCTCCTCGAGGCCGAGGGATTAAGTTCCAAATCCTTTTAATGTGCCCACAGTCCTCCCATGTTTGAGATGAGTAGTGTTAAGGTAGAATCGGGACTTAAGCCATTTTGGTTGAGAGTTGGTCCATTCAATACAAAATTGAATAGGGAGTTGTCCGAAAGAGTAACCCCATGGATGACGGACATAGGAAGACCATTATCGCGAGAAAAGGAAAAGAGATCTTGTTTGGCCAACAATGCCCAATCCATTTTCTTCACAACTTTGTCTTGAGCCCCTAGAATCGAGGCCAAGTGAACCATGATGAGGATGAAGTATTTTTTTGATGGTGGTTGTGGTCGACAAGCCAAGTTTGTTGCGCATATAGAACCAAGTTGAAATTCGGGCACGCATTTGATGGATTGGGAGGTGACCTTCCTTATCTTCGTAGGACTTAACCATGTTGAAATTCCCGAGATGATCTAGTGTGCAATACGGAGGGAGTTGGCCAACCATCTCCATAGTTGAGATCGTTTCGCGACATCATTAGAATCATAAAGGTTGGTGAGCCCGACAATACACTGTCAAAATCAAAGAGGGTCCACACGACTCAATGAGTAGGGTCGGATCACTAGTAAATGACATTCTTTGAAAGTTTCGGCGAGAGAAAAGTGATGAGACCTCCTCTCGCTAAGGTCATGTTTTGACATCTGACATATGGAACCCGGTCAAATAGTTCATGCAGGAAATTGAAGAAGAAATCCTGTGATTTTAACTTCTTACCGGCATAAAATTTTCACCCTACGGAAATATCGACAACCTGTCCCCTGACCATATATTTTTGGGTCGGTTCAAGTAGGGCCTCATACATTCCAAGAGTATACAGTCATAGGAAACTATCAAGGTGCATGTTAAACCCCTCATCTAGGTCTTGGAGGGTGGAAAACTTGTTAACAAAGGCACGCTCATGTTGGATATTCGGTACAAAATTACCAAACTGTAGGGGCGTTGTTTTCCTTGAACATAACCCTTGTCTCTAGAGGGGATGGGCTGCATGACCAACGAATGATGGATTTGCAATGAAGAGTCACCAAGCTATTTGTATCGTCTTGAGGAGTCACCTTAGGGTGGGGTTGTGTTGTCTGTGAAGGCATCTTGGTAGTAATAACTTGTGGGGCGGAATGTGTGGGGCCATTTGGAATGTTGGTGGGGCATTTGCCTTGTTGGTGGTGACAGACGCATTTTTTCTTAGATCCATTTGTGGGTCAGTACACAACAAATGGCAGTTTGGCAATGGTACGAGAGGCTGTAGTGTTTTTCTTGTTGAAGATAGTGGTCCAACTATGACCAAAGGAGCTGTTGGCTCTACCATATGTAGCAGGTTTTTCTTTTGGCAAAGCTCGCAATTCTGTCATCAAGGGCATTCCCGAATCATGTGGTTTGAGGACTGGCATTGAAAACACGTATTTGGAAGGTTGATATATAGTACCTATTGTGAAAAGCGGTTATCACCAACTTGAATATCAATGGTTTCCTCTAACTCTTTGGCTAGATTTATTTCCACACAAACCCTTCTTTGGGGGTGAGTTGTATAAAACTTGGCTCCCTCATGGTAGACAAATTGCCCGAGGGGCTGAATGAGCTTCTCAACAAACCTCAAAGGGAGGGAGAGGAAGCCCAGGGAATTTAACCCGTATTAGGATTTTTTGAGTTTGGCCTATTCAGAAACTTGGAAGTCTTTAGTCCAATGGGAAAAAAACCACGGCATTGTGATTACACCATGGGCCATGGTTAACAATGGCTTTGCAGTGTTCAAGAGTGGAGAAACGAAAAGAAAAAAATACCCTTGTTCATATTTTGAACCCCTTCAAGCGTAACGCCGTGGGGTTTGCTAGTGGTTATGAACCCACTGTTTGAGCATGCCTTCTGAGGGGACTTGGCCAACAAAATAACCAACCAAAGTAAAAGTTTCAAACCAGTGACAAGCTTTGTCAAATTCAGGTAAATCAAGCACAACATCAGGTAAGGGGGTATCTAGTTGAGAGCCATTAACTTTTGAAAAACCTTCGGTAACAAACTTGTGTGGGTGTTTCAGTGCCATTGCTTTCCAAAGCTCCACCAGTGTTACCTGCATCAAATTATGCATTTGCCGTGGAGATGGTCATTAATAAGGGGTTTGTCCAAATGCTGCCCGAAGGGCAGAATAAATGGGTTTCGACTTGGCGCACTAAATGCGCAGTTAATTTTTGAAAAAGCCAATCCTACCTAGATCAATGGAAGATTGGCAAAACGGCATGCTAAGGATGCAGTAAACCCTGAGACATTTCCTCCACAGAACCAAAAATTGAGATCCGTCAGTTCACCTGAAAAACACCCTTTCGCCAACCCTATGTTTTCATTTGATCAGGTCAGAAAATCCCATTTCCTTGCAGAATTGTATTGCAGACTAATATATATATAGTAAGAGTAAAAATACCCAAATGATGATGAATTACTTGAAATTGATGGCCATTTATATATGTCATACATGCCAATTAGTATTTACTAGAGACCAGCTGATGTCAACAAAGTCAAAAATTAAAAACAAAAAAAGTATTGTTTTCTTATAATTTTACCAAATAGAGACATGTTATATGCTTTATACTGTACACGGACATACTTTCTCACAGTACAGTCCTGTTATCTCTCTCTCTCTGTACGTGTGTGTGTATATACATATGTATTATATAATCTCATGATACTCTACTAAATGTTTCTTTAGAGACACTTGCTGGGTACAATGTCGGAAATAACAAATTCGCACTGCTGATTTCATTGCTGTATTGCTTATGCCAACCCTAGGTTTTCATCTGATCAGGGCATACAATCCTCTGTTTTACTTGCAGAATTGTATTGCAGACTGGTATAGAAAGTAAAAATACTCAAAATGATGATAAGATTCCTTGAAATTGATGGCCAATTATATATGTCTTACATGCTAATTTTTTTATGGAGACCAGCTGATGTCAACAAATCAAAATTTAAACAAAAAAGTATCATTTCCTTATAATTTTACCAAATATAGAATGTTATATTCTAGATGCCTCTTGATGCATACTTTCTCACAACACAGTCCTGTTATCTCTCTCTCTCTCTCTCTCTCTCTCTCTGTTTGTGTATACAAATATATACATATATATTCTATTCTTTACTAAATTTTTCTTTACAGACACTTGTTGGGTACAATGTTGGAAATAACAAATCACACTGCTGATGTCATTGCTGAACTGCTTATGGCAACCCTAGGTTTCATCTGATTTAAGCATAAAATCCTCTGTTTTCCTTGCAGATTTGTATTGCAGACTAATGTAGGTATAAATAGAGTAAAAATACGCAAAACGATGATCAAATTCCTTGAAATTGATGGCGATTTATGTGTCATACATGCCAATTAGTATTTAATGAATACCAGCTGATTTGAACAAGATGAAAATTTAAACAAATAAAGAAACTACAATTTCCTTATAATTTTACAAAAATAGGTTTGTTAACACACACACACACACCAAAGTTTTAGATGCCTCTTGATGCATACTTTCTCACAATACAGTCCTGTTACTCTCTCTCTCTCTCTATTTGTGCGCGCACGTGTACATATTCATACATACACATATATTATATTCTCATGATATTTTACTAAATTTTTCTTTACAGACATTTGTTGGGTTCAATGTTGGCTTTGTGTGTGAAGTATTTCATCATTTCAGTCTTCAAGCAACTTCGTATGAAAAGACTAAAAACTAGAGACGGAAACTTGGCAAAGTACAGACAATTTCAACAGATAAGAGTTTAAAGTTTGTGATGCAAAGTCATGCCCAATAGAGTGGTAGTGTAACTTTGGGTGAGGCAAAGATGACCAATCATATGATGCTAACATGACCCGAGTCATGCAATGAATTTGTTTAATAGTTGAAATGCATATATTTAAGACAAAGCAAAGATGCACTTGTTGAAGCAACATAGATTCAACAAACTTAATATGGAACCAAATTGATCTCGTGGTCCTGAAGCAACATGAATTCAATACACACACTAAACATGGAGGTTAATTGATCTTAGTGTCCTGTGCAACTATGCATATTTTCGGAGCAAGAACCTACAAATATGAGTAATGTATGAGATTCTCAATGCATGTTATCATGATCCTATGAGATAAAAAAGATGAAGAACATGAATTAGCTTCGACTTTGGAGATTGGAAGGATTTCTAAAAGGTGTCCAAGGATATCCAGTCAATGTGAATTCAAGACTGCCATGGAAGTTAATATTAAAGGATTTGTCTATTTGAGTCATAGTGTGGCTTTATGGGAGAGAGCCTAAGTCATTGGATACTCTTGGGTAATCCTGTTGTATCCGTATCCGCCATGTATCTGCCTATCAATATGTATCTGGATCCTGATACATTATGGATACGTATCGGATGCACACTGAAATTTTCATGTCATATCTGGATACAGCGTGGATGCAACAGTGTTGTAACCGGACCATATCTGGATAGACAGCCAGATCTGTTGCCATATCTAAAACATAGCCATTCAATGGTCTAGTATCTTAAGGATAAAATAACAATTATTTTATAATATCCAGTCACTAGTCTGGTAGTGGTATGCTTGCATATAGTGGGTAACAATTTTGATATATTTTTTATTTTAGCGACAACATTACTATCTATAAGAATTATTCTTTTTAGCATGAATAACACTTGACATCCAATAGAGACTAAAACTGTGGAAAAGCTATTCATTTCATTCACAGAACTAAGAACGCCAATACTAAAATGCATTTGAATTTGGTGGAATTTTAGAGTTTGGAGTGTATTAGTAAAATTCTAGCAAAATGAAATGGAGGGTACAGAAAAGAACAATACCAGTAAGCGATATAAAATGAAGTCTATAAAAAGGAGAATAGTGTAAAAATAAAAAATGGCACCATTGTCAGATGGTACATTTCTTACAGACATATAACTCTCCGAACCTTTGAACTTGTGTTTCTAAATATATAAAACAGCTTTGTCTACTAAAATTTCATGTTTTAATATTTTTTATTTATACAAAAATAGACACATTTTATGTTTAATTTTTGTCTAAGTTACCGAAACGTTTTGGATACGGGAGCGGGAGCAGGGTATCCGATACGCGGAAACGGCAAATTTTTTTTTGACCCCGGATACGGCAGTACAAAAACTATATAAATTTCAGCCTTCTAAATAGGAATTTAATTATTAACCACATATTATGCATATGAAAGACAAGATAAAAGACAAGTTATAAGCTAAATAAGTGAATAACCACAACAAACAAGCTAGGATACCGATAAAACTTAGAAACTTAAAAGCTTAAAAGTTAAATTAAAATTTAAAATACTTAAATCGAACACAATGTGAATGTCATGAATCTCATGATATATTAAATTCAATCATAGATCAATATTCAAAGCTCAAACTATCTTTCATTGTCAATATTCATCATATTCCTCTTCATCAAGAGGATCAAAACCAGCTACATCATCATCATTATGTGGTTCATTAGAACCACATGGGAGCGGTTTCTTGCATCTTTCCATCCATCAGAAACAATGGATTTCAGGCATTCGTCAATCTTTACACACCCTCTAATTTGCCCAGCCAAATAGGGAACTCCAGAGTTCAGATCTTCATGATGAAATGAAAAGCCCCCAATAATTTCTTGGTTGCCATATATGTTGCATTCATTATATTCTAAGAATTTGTTGGCTGCAAAGGTGCACAGATATTTTATATCAATGCTATGATATTATCCTAAGATTCAGTGGTGAGCTACATGGAAGCATCTGGATGGTTGGAGTTTGGACACCCAATTATGGAGAAAATCTGCGGGGAACTCGCAATAATTGTTTGAAAGACAATGTTATAGAAATTTCAACCTCTCAGCTGAGCAATGTAATCCAAACATTCTGAAAAAATAAAATAAAAATTAAAAAAACGTTTTTTTTAATGTGGGAGCGGCCAGGGAGTGGGCAGGGGCTGCGGAAATGCCCGGGTACAGCACAGGCCGTACCCGGGTGTTTCCGCAGCCCCTGCCCGCTCCCTGGCTGCTCCCACTGCCGCTCCCGCTCCCGCTCCCACTCCCTGCCGCTCCTGCTCCCGCTCCCGCTGCCTTCTAAGACGTTTCCAGTAACATAGATTTTTGTGTGTGTACTATATATATATAGTACAACCGTATCAGCATATCTGGGGTTGCTGAAAACCGCCAAACTTTTGGGCCATAATCTTAGATGGTTTTGAAAGCATACGTGCATCCATATCCTGGAAATTTAGGATAGAACTATCTACAATGGAGATTTTGGGTGATTGAGCAAATTGTTTCATGTTTTAGGAAACTAGGAAACCTTCAAGCTTAAGAGGAATTCACTGACCGAGAAACCAAGTGCTTCAACTTCCTCATCCTGCGCATTCATAGTAGACAGAAATCTATCTTATCAGGCCCGACAAGTAGGAGACCTCTACAGACCATCTCTGCTGTGCGTCCCTCTTCTAATTACTTGGTCATGCAATACTCCCCTCAGATGGAGAACCGGACTCTCTATAGCCTCAATCATTTCAACACGTTTTTCCGTAGAGAGCTTGACCGCCAAGATTCGCTCTGCCTATAGGGCCGGCCACCCACCATCCATCCATATCCCGGAAATTTAGGATAGAACTATCTCTACAATGGAGATTTTGAGTGATTGAGCAAATTGTTTCAAGTTTTAGGAAACTAGGAAACCTTCAAGCTTAATAAATTATCTTTCTTGTTCTTTCCGTTTCATGATGAATGGCATCACGCCTTTTCTCTGATATGCTGGGGTGACTTAGTTGCTATCATAAACACTACACAACTCTCTTACATTGTTTGAGCAGGATATGAATTGAATATATTTTATCACTAGCAAGTTAGCATCCCCTGTGCCACAGTAAAGATGAACAATTATTCAGCCAATTGTGGAGGATCAGGGCCATTGAGGGACTGCCATTCTTGGTGATCCCTCAGCTCCAAGTAGGACTGTCAAGAGGGGAGTGTCCTATTCTAAAAATATAACACGAACTTCATCTAAATAAGATTACTAATGGTATGAACCAGTGACTAATTTCTATTGCTAGATTGCCATCTAATGGATACTTATGAGGGCACAACTTAGGAAATCTCACTTTTTTACTTTAATCAGTTTTTAAAAATGTATTCAGGGACACAGGTTTATTTATATTCATTATAACAGAAATCAGTGATGTGATTCAGTTGTTTAAAGCAGCTTGTGTGTTGTAACAAATATAGATTATCATGTAGATATTTGTAACCAAGTGGTCAGATGCCGGACAATTTGGCAATTTGTAAAGTTAAGGTGCATATATTCGAGGCATCTTGCATGGTGGTTGAATATGTAATAAAATTCATGTGGAGAGGCATTGTTTTAGGACTATATGAACTATGTATTAGCAGAAATAGGACACAGTCTGAAAGTCTTATCATTTCCTTAATATCAGCAAATAAGTCATGATTGCATCTCAATCTTTTGGCTTGATATTCTGACTATATATTTTTATTTGTACTCATTTTTGCAGCCACTCCTTACCATAGATGTCTGGGAGGTAATTTGATTTGTAATTTGTTGTGTTTATTATTGTTTGGTTTTTAAAATCTATGCAAATTCACAATGCATTCTGTATTCTAGGAGTAGAAATATTTTCAAGTTAAGGATTAAAGTATAGAAAAACTCCTTGTATGAGCATGGCTATAGGAAGCTATGAACAAAGAATCAATTTCCACCTTTTCCCTTACTAATTGATTGCTGACATTCTCATGGATTATGCAGCATGCCTATTACCTTGATTATCAGGTTGGTGTGGATTTTTACCTGTGCTAGATACAATTTTTCTTGGTAGTGTAGATGGCATGTTAAGCACTTCCGATTTGAAGTGCTTATCAAGACTTCAATTACAGTTGAAATTGTTTTTTTAATTGTCACATCTTTGTTGTGACAGAACCGACGGATAGACTACATATCAGCATTCATGGATAAACTAGTATCCTGGGATGCAGTGAATCGTCACCTTGGCCGTGCACAAGCTTTTGCAAATCTTAGAGAGCCAGTTATTCCTGTGGACATTGAGATATGAAAAATTATTTTCCATTTATGGCTTTGGTCTTCTGGTAATTTGCATCTAATTGTTCTGAAGCTCTGCATGCTTCTCAATGCATGTCCAGTAGTGTACACGGGTATACTACTTTCATGAAGGCTGCAAACTTGGCAAAAAATGTTATTTGCACATACAAATGGATGGATACTGTAGCAAGCAGATGGCAAGAATATCAGAACAACTGTATATGAGATTAAGGGGTATATACTCTCATTATTTGCTACTTTTTTTCTAGTTTTTAACCATAAATGAATGCTATTCTAAATTATATCAGGTTTAGTTCAAGTAATTTTCCCTACAAATGAAGAAAAACAAATGCAATATTATGGAAGTAAAAGTCTGAAGTTCTCAGAAGTTATTAGGAGGTGGCTCTTGGATTTGAGAAGTTATGTAATATCGATGTTACCACAAGTTTTTGAGGATTGGGGACGTTTATATGGATATGTATTAGGGATGTGCAAAGAGAAACCCCACATAATATATGTGAATTTCATAAAGTTAAAACAATATGATAAGGGAGCCTTGCCTAGTGGGACATAATGGACATGGATTATGTGCACTTTTCCATTGCATTAACATCTGGAACATGCCCAACGATGTCCAAGGAATTTTAAACCAGAGACCTCATTATGGTAACACTTTGTGGAAGCAGCTATCCAACCTACAGATTGCACCCATACATCTCAATGGCCATCTGATGATCATCTTGCAAGCTGGCCACTATTCTGTGCATTTTGACTTAAAAGATATTTTAGCTAATTTGATAAACACTGTGTTTATTAAAAAAAATGGGATTTTGCATTCATGATTTATGTCTCCTGCGACCACTTGCTTATGAGTGCTGTGATTTACCAATCCATATGCACGAATTTGTATGCAAGTAAGTAATCCGATCACTAGTGTTTGAATTTTTCAAAGCTGATGTCTGACATTGACAGATGGATGTATGGTAATGGGATGTGGATATGGCCTTAAAGGGCGCAAGTAGGCTGGATATTTGCTGCCACACTTTGTCATGCTTGTTGAACACCATCAAACTCTACCTATTGATTATCATGTAACGATAATGGATAGTCCTTGCATCGAGCTTCACGAAGAGAATGCTTTCTCTATCAACTCCTCATGTATACCTGCCGCTTGAAAAACTTCGCTTCTTTCGACACTCTTTTGGAGTTTGGTCACCTCCTTCAAGATCGGGTTCTTTAGAAACCTTACTAATTTAGGTGTGGAGAGTGGTTTTTGCACCAACAAATGCATTGCAACTAACTAACTACAACACATTGCAATTAGGTTTACACTAATATAATTTATTGAATTATATCTAATTGCAAAAATTGATATTTTAAGAAAACATAGGATAATTGGAATAATTGAAATGTTATAGTGAAATAGGGTTTTAGAGTTATACAACTTTAATTGTAATCTTGGAGATGGTCATTGAAAATAGGTAGTGGAAAACATGGCTAGACAATGAGGCAAAGTAGACTTAGAAAAATTAGTCAAAACAAAGAACCTTGACCAAAACAAAACTACTTGAGTGGCACAACCAAATCCACACCAATACAAATTTGGCAACTATTAGGAAATGCAAAACTGATTTGATGACTATCTTCCGCTACTCTTGGGCTCAAAACCTCACTCTCTTTTCCTAAAACCTCATATGCACGTGTACCCATCATTTCCCGCAATGCTTGCCAAAAATGACTTACAAAGCGTAGATAGCAATCGATCATAATAGATGTTGGGAGCACAAATAGTACTCAAACATGGTTGAATAATGAACACAATTTCCTACACATTGATGTTACTTTTTGCAAGCAACCATGATGGCCATATTCTAAAACCTAACAATTACAACAGATACAAAGTCACTCTCGTGCTTCGCTATAAGTAGCCTAGTCACAAAATCAATGCTAAAAGGTTTGCATCATTCGAATGAAGCCGACAAAGGTATGTAAAGTCCCAACTTCCTATCATGGGCTTGTCGATGCAATAAGGAATAGATGACTTGGCCCATGCATGAATTGAAGTGACATTTAATGAAAATAGATGACCATCTCCTTGCATAAGATCTAATGGTGTCTTTTTTTTTGATTGCTTACATGATTGTGTACAACTCTAATTCATAGGTGGGATAACATTGAATTGTGTCACTTTGAATGTCTTTGAGTGATACACCACTAGATGTCAATGTTGTGTGAGTATTGTGCCAAGTGCATAGCCGATACATCAATCTAGATTTTAAAGGGTTGTACAATGTTTGACATGGCAAGAAATAGGGGATGTGTACAATAATTGTTTGAGCACCTTAAAGGAACACTATTGTACAAGAGTCTAGCTAAAGGTTTATTTGGTGTAGATGATCTATTTAAGAGGCCATAATATGTGAGAGGATTTGAGGACAAACTTGCAAAGAGAAGTTAGTAAGTCCAAGAAAAATTCTCAACTCTATTAAATTGCACACAGAGGCCAAACTTGAATTACCTTGATATTTGTGGATCTACATGGATGCTTGTGCGATTGATGATGTAGCCCATATAATGGATCTTCATAGTGATGAATGCACACTTGGATAAGTTGGCTTGCAACTTGTGTTTGTGTAATATGTCTACTACGCACTAGATGTGTTCTAGATGCTCCTCCCAAGACTTGTTGTAGATGAGGATGTTATCCAAGTAGACAATGAAAATGTTGGTAAGTATGTCCTTCATTAAGCGCATAAATGTTGTTGGATTTTTGGTCAATCCAAAGGGCATAACCAACCACTCATACAATCCTTCCTTTGTTTTGAAAGTTGTCTTCCAAATGTCTTTTGGAGGATTGGTACTCAATGTAACTAGACTTCAAGTTGATTTTGGTGAAGTGTTATGCAACTTGAAGCTGGTTTAATAGGTCATCAATGCACATGTAGTAGGTATTAATTCTTCACTGTTATTTGAGTACGCAATTGTCGATGCAAATTGCTAAGTTCCATCTTTCTTGGATGCAAGGACTATTGGGTTGCCACAAAGAGAAGAGCTAGGTTGGATCTTGCCTTGATCAATAAGTTATTGTATTTGGCGTATGATTTCATCAATTCTCCCAAATTGACCTACGATATAATGGGCTATTTGGAAGCCGATTCTAGGACCAAATCAACTTGTTGGTTTGCAACACAATGTGTAGGGAGGCCTTTTGGTTTTGTTAAGACATCTTCTTACTAACATACTTATTTGTCAAGTTGTTGCCGTGACGATATTTGGTGGCTTGCGTGTCGCAAATGCTTTCTTACTCTTGGATTGACCACGAGTTACGTGAATTTTGCATGTGCCAATCAAGTTTGTGGCATTGTTTAGTAGAAACTAAAGTGAGTTTGGTCATTGGAGGTGACTCCATGAGATTAAAGAAGCAATTTGATGTGAATAAAGGTCAACTCTATCGCAATATTGCACGATATATAGTATCTTAGGCATACTTGCATAACCTTTTAAGAAAAAAATTCACAAACCTCTAATGGTGCAATGTCATAAGTGACTCGCCATCCATGGGTTGACTTTGTCTTGGGAAGTACAACATTGCAGAGCCTTTATATATTTCTCGTGTTGGAGCCTTTCAATAGAGTATGGCCAAGGATGTGCTTTAGTGGTAATGCCTAGGTGTTTGGTTCGTCTCACAAAATTATGTTCTTCTAGTGTCTACTATTGACAATGACATGTAGATGCTAACCTTTGATCCAAAACTTCATGTGGAAGAGACATTCACATTGCTCCAAAGTGTTGGTGGCAACAATGTTGGTGCTTGGACAAGTAACTTGTGGATTAACAATGTCTTTTGGTGCAAGCTTTGATGCAAATTAAGCAATCAAGGATTATTGCGTGCAACAATATCAAAATAATCATGAGTGCAAGTGGAATATTGATGGCACCATTTGTCATCCCGGTTCCTTTTGCCTTTGTTTGATAACGAAATCATTTAAGCCTTTTGGTGTTATGCGACCTTATTAGGTGCCATTCCTTGTGAGAAATGTTTTGGTTGTACAAAGGAGGCAAAGATGGTGCTTATTGTGTGGGTTGACTATGCACACAACTTCATTGGATGAAGAGGAGAATCATACTTGGCTTTGATCTTGGTGGCATTGTGATATGCTTGACCTAGTGTGTTGGAAGTCTAGAACTCCATCTACACATGAATATAACGTGAGATTTTGTTGATGTATTTCAACATCTTATGTTGCTCCATCAAATCCTTGCTCATACATGCAATGTAGTTATGGAACTCAATGATGTTTGTCTTCAATCGATTGTTAATGTTGCTCCATGAAGTCCTTGCACAAATACGCAAGGAAGTCATGAAACTTGTCTGTGTTGTCTTCTATCAACTGCTCCCAACATTGGTGTAACTGTTGGGACTTCATGTACTCATCGTCATAGGGCTTGAAAGGGTAAAACTTGTGTAAAAATCGACAAAAGCATCCCAAGTTTGAATGTGCTCAAAATCTTTCTTCGTATTGCACGCTGGAGGTTTCCCACTTGTGGGATGTTAGGAAATTAATCTAGTGCTCATATAATTGTTATATAGTTATAACAATATACTTTGTTATTATGTTACTCTTGACTATTCGGGGTAGTCGTTCCTATTTACTAGGAAGAGGTTTTGCAACCTCCTTGGCTATATAATATCCTATCTATTGTACATTGAATACATCGAGCATATTGAATGTCATTCACCATTATTTCGTTTGTGTATATCCGATAATTTTGTAAACCGCTAATACTTTTCATTTGGTATTAGAGCAGACTGCGCACTAGTCCTCCATGTGCTAGAATTATCTACAAATCGCAAGAAACCAAGCCGTGAAGGGTGTTTATTTGTTGTTGCAAAATGCGTCTAATATAGAATTCGAGCCAAGGTTGGAGCCGCTTATTTCTAATTCGTATTATTTAAAACCTACATTGGAATAACCAGGGTTTTGCATTACTGGTTGTTGCGTTTGATCTTGGATGTGTTTTGATTAGAAGTTGGGACATCGATTCGATCATGGAGATTTCCAAGTGAAAATGGAGCTTCCTATGCTTGCATCCTTTGATATGTTTCGATGATACTATAATTTTCATACGGTGGTTTGAAATTTCATTGAACACTTGTTTTGCAATAGTGCAAATCTACTTATCAGAGCACCACATTCAAGTCTTCCATCATTTCTACCATTTAGCAATGTCACCATCATACATCTGTCATCCACGTTGAAGATATCTTTGGGAACAACATAGTTGGAAGTGATCAACTTGGACGCCAATTTGGCGATTTACAGAGCTCATTTCGGGATCAATGTTATTTTGCACCGATCAACAAATAGATATATCAATTGGACCCTTCAAAACACCCTACTTGGTGAAGAAACTCTTGCGAATTTTCCTTGTGATATCATAGCTATCCATACACGACAACCCGTCTGTCCATGTGTTTTGTTAGTCAATGTGAGTACCCATACATGCAAGTCATATGTTGTAGGTCTGATGTTTTTGATGTCACAATCTTAAGTTTTAGTTATTTTAGGTGGTTATGTTTATTGAGATTGGTTTTTTAAATTCCTTATAGGCGAGTTGGTTGAAATATGTTTCATAGAATCTGTGTTTTACAAATTAAAATAAAGTCTTGTTAGAGTTTTATCGGGTTGTATTTAGTTTGTTGGTAATGTTTATAGTCGGCCATATGTGTCAAGTTTATACTTCTTTATATAATTTGAGTTATAAAGTAAGTCTCTTTTTATGTGTCTTATTGTCAAAAGTGTCCTCCAAGTAATATGTTTCAAAATAATAGTCAAACGTCAAAAGTCATTGTGTGTCAATAAGTAAATATTTGTCATTTTTATTGTTTTATTAACGTAAAAGTGTCTATTTTTTTATATAGTTGTATTGTCACATAAAAATTGTCGAAGTGTATGTTGTATCAAGAGTCAAAAAGAGGTGATTGTAAAAGTTTGTAAAAATAAAAATAAAATTGCCTCACTTTTCAATAATTGGACGCATTTTCGCTTGTACGTGACGTCCATCTTATGGGGATAAATTGTACAATGAGCTCCATGATCAAATCCAGTTGAGCTGGCAACATGACATCGGAGGACGGAGGCAAACAAAGGTTGGAGGTCGATTAACGACCTCTCGTCAGTCGTCAATGACGAGGCCGCATGAAGGTTTGGTGACATGTGTGTTTTCTTCCATTTGTGCGTGGTGTGTTACATTGTGCAGTGTTCTTGTTTTCAATAAGTGGAAATTTCACATTGAGGAGGGGGAACATGATCCAATGTTCCATTTCCAGTTTTCAGTTTGTGTGTATGAGCAACATAATTCAACAAAATTTCCTATGTTATTCCCTGCGGTGAAATGTGATGAGGGTGATAATAGTACTTGGCACATCATGATGTGGTTGTAGGTAAACCACTTGAAAACCTTCATTTTTGGTTTGTGGTACTCCAATTGTAAAACCACCATTTTCGGTTCGTGGTTAACTGTTTGAAAACCATACAACGGGTTTGTGATCATCCTGCAGTAAAAATCACCTAATCATGAAAGCAGGTGCAAGTACAAAGGCATGTTTTCCCCATGTTCGCACAAAGGGGGAATGTTAGGAAATTAATCTAGTGCTCACATAATTGTTATATAGTTATAACAATATACTTTGTTATTATGTTACCTCGTGACTATTCTCGGGGTATTCGTTCCTATTTACTAGGAAGTTGTTTTGCTACCTCCTTGGCTATATAATAACCTATCTATTGTACGTTGAATACATCGAGCATATTGAATATCATTCACCATTGTTTGGTTTGCGATCTCTAATCATTCAGTAAATTTGCTAATACTTTTTATGGGACACACAAATGGACATCTTCGATGTTGCGAAGGTGTTATTCTCTTAGTCATTGAAGTGGTTGATGGGGAAGTAGGCATCGAAGTTGCCAAATTCATTTAGTCAATGTTGGATGTCAATTTTGTTGAATACTTGGATATTAAGATGGAATTTGACATTGAAATTTTTTTATTTGCTGAAATAGTTGTTGATAGGTTGTAAAAAGAACGAGATGCCATTGAACCTAGTTGAATCACGAGTTCATGGAATTGGCCAAGGAGTTTAGTGTGATGTATCTTGAGGGCACGTTGAATAAGTTTATATATGCATGCGGTTGCCTCAAGTTGTATCTAGGTGTCAACTATCTTGCGTTTTCTATAGAGTTATTTTGGATAGTCTCAAACATATTTGTCTAGGTGTCTTTTATGTTCTTTGTGTGTACATGTTTGTAGGCATATGAGAGCTCTTGCTCTCATACAAATACTTTGCACCACGAACCCTAAGATGTCAAGTCTTGAGGGCAACCCTGCGCTTGGAGACAAGTTGTGGGTTATAGAATGTGGTAGGATAGTTAAATACGATAAAAACACAAACACATTTGAATGTCAAAGCTTTCTTGAAGAACAATGAAACTTTTATTCAAATGAAAGCATAAGGAATAATATAAAGGTTGACAAGGTTCAATAATGCTAGGAATGAGGATTATTGTGCTTAACAAGGGGTAAACACTTGGTTGAGTTTCCCATATTGGTATAGGATGCAAAAGTATATGAGAGATACAAGATACTCGAGGCATGCAAGTAGTCACTACTATCTTGCCTAGGTCATTCTACCTTGTGAGTTTAAGGCCTTACATACATTTATGCATGATTACAAGTAGGTGTTTGCAACAAATGATAATTACAAGAAGGAACAACTGTGAAATGGTTCACCTTCCTCACCCAGAGATGATTGGTCTTCTTGCGCACTTTGTGCTAGATGCTTTGGCATGGGCCAAATGTGGAGAGTACCACCCAGGGTGTCATATATAGTGGGAGGCTAGCACATGAATGTTGAATGCAAAAGTTTTGCATTGGACAATGGAGGTGTGTGACATTATTGGGAAGAAAAGAAGCCAACATCCTAATCTTTGGTTTTGTGAACCGATGGAATACTGAAGTGTTGTGAAGCGATGTGCAACATCATGAATTGTGAATGTTGCAAGAATTTGTGGAATATTGTGTGAAGATGAGAGTATTGCAAGGTTGAGGTATGATGTACGTTGGGTATTAAGATGTAATGCAACAAGGTACTAAAAGGTTTTTCTTAGGGTGTGAAGTGATGGGCGTGTTACGAGTCATGATGGAGTTGTGTAGAATGTGCGAGTTTTTGTACCAATGAAATGAAGTACCGCAAATCTAGGTGTGTGGTGCGACACGTGTCTAAGATCGGGTAACTATGAGGTGTTGCAAGTTTACAAGGTGTTATAGGACTTCCTACGAAGCTATACATGGATAACAAAGAAAGCATTTGCTACAATTTTGTAAAGGCTTGATATCATGCCTTTATTTATAGGAACTTGGATTTTGCTCCTTTTTCATCCAATGCACCAAAATTGTGAGATTATTCAAGCATTGACATATAGTAAAAGTTGGCTACTCTAAGAAACAACTAACATTTTAGTAGTCGTCGGTGTAGGGTATTCTCACGATGCTCTAGATATTTTCTAGGTCAACGTGACCACAATCTTTGTTGATGATAAAACCTAGGTTACATATACTACTTGTACTAAAAACACTTCTCTACTTTGGCATCGGGCTTATGCCAATGCAAGGTATCAAGTACACGTTGAACATGTTGCAATTGCTCCTTCCTTTTTCTTACTAAAAGTGAAGATGTCATCCAAATAGAAAACCGCAAAAGAAGAAATGAAGGGTCACAAAATATCATTCATCATTTTCATGAATGTGGTGGTGTTGATTAGACTATATGACATGACCAACCACTTAAACAAGCCTTCCTTGGATTTGAAGGTGGTATCTTAGGCTTCATTTGACTCGATGGGCACTTGACAATGTTATGACTTCAAATTGATGTGTACAAAGAACTTAGATTCCTTGAGATGATTTGTTTAAGGCCAAATAGTCAATGCATAGTCATCGAGTTCCATCCTTCCTAGTGAGTACGATTAGGCTCCCACAAGGTGAGGTGCTAGGTTGGATGTGGTTGTTTACATGCTACTCTTGAATCTGCCACTCGTTCTCATCATTATTGAGTACAAAATGTTTGTATAATGGTCCACTTCTTATTGGGATGCCATGCACCCAATCAATTGAATGTTTCACCTAATAATGTAGAGGTAGACATGTTGGTGAGGTGAAGAAATCTTTGAACCATGACAACATTTAGTCCATTTTCTTCTATTATGTTGTCAAATTGTAGTAGCACATTTGGTTCATGTGCTCTTTCGATCTTCCTTATGTAGTAACCCCTTCGTGGAACAACAAAAATGTGATGATTTTATTTGTCATGTGTTTTGGTACCACTAATCGAGTTCGAGAAACACCCCATAATTATTCCCTACTCGTTAAACAATGAATTGAAACAAGAAAGAACTAAATAGTATTAATGTTTAATAAGTGTCAAGTACACAAGCATTATCAAATCTAAAATAGTACCTTCCAATAACTAGATCATCCTAGTTATTGCCATTCATTTAATGCAATAAAAATACATCATGAAAGAAATATTGCAACCATGTTCAATAATATATCATGAAGGCATAAAATGCATCATGTTATCCTCCAAAGATGGAAGTACAACTATAAACCCAAAAATGTAATCGACTAGATGAAATAACTTACAATTCTAGTTTACCAACTTAACAAAATTTCTAGTTTATGTAATAAATACAAAGAAGTGGGCATTATGGCCAAAACCTACATGCTGAAATGAACATGAAGTTGTTTACAAGTTTACTTAATAAGCATAAAAATGCACTCCAAATGCAAAATATGGCTTAGAAGCATAAATACAAATCATAAACATCGTAACAAATAGAATAAAAACCATTTGAAATAAAGTGTTAACATCAACATGTAGTCAATGTAACTAAGCAAATCCAAATGAAGCATTATCACCATTGACATGTAAAGTAATGACAACCATGTATAACCAATTAGTTAGGATGAATAGGAGTAGACTCGACACTATTTATGCTTCGACCAAAGACTTAAATTAGAATCAACCACAAAACTATTTAACCCCTTCTCAATAATACTTGAGCTATAAAATGACATAGGTAAACTCCTATCATATACTTGGTTCCAAAATATTCATTTACCACAACCATCTTAGGCCATCTCAAAATATTTTCCAATCATTTAGGTTATAAAATTGATTTATTCTACATTTTGAAATTTGGTTTAATCCATAGTTTAAGAACCCATTGTAATTGTAAACACAATAGGTTTATCCATTATTTCTCTATTGGAAAATGCGAGAGAAGGCTAGGAGTTTAAATAAGAAAACTTGAGCTCATCAACCCGAGGTGTCTACATATTTGACAATGTGGAATCGTAGGCATGTAATTCTCTTAACTACATATCCACTAATGCAGAATCTTGGTGAAGTAGTCCTTTTCACTACATATCCGCTAATGGGAAATCACGGTAATTTAGTCCTCTTATCTAAACACAATATACACCCCTCTTAAATAAGCAACATAGATGTAAAACATCATGGTGTGCAAGTTAAATGACAATCAAACTGTCCTAAACAAGTTCTAATTTAAAAACAAACAATTCCAAGTTTACAACATCAAGTTTTGATAAGTGTCTTTTCAAATAATAACAATTACACAAACCATTTACTAATGAAATGAGCTTATTCATCAAGTTGTTTAACCCTTAATTAAAATTTAGGTCATTTTAGTTAGGTTTTACTTGTAGTGATACAAAAAGATTACACTATTGAAAGCACTTAGATTTACACCTTACATCATAACAATCAACCACCCAATCAAACACATACAATTTGAAGTATAAAGAAGATGGAAAGAGGCACTTAGCTTGTTCAAATCATATTCGGGATGTGTTGATGATTAATTTGGGCAAATGGCGAGTCCGAAACTGGAACAATCACTATTTGAAACTATAGAACCACTAGGTCAAAACCATACAAAGAGGTCAAGACCGGATGGTACGCTCTTGAACAAACCACACGTTTTTGGACTTTCGTGTAATTAGGATCTACAATTTTTAGTATCGGTCCATGTCGTTGTTTGTTGCTATTTGATATCTTCAACTTTGCATGAAACCTTAGATGTCACACGAAACCTGCAAAACAAACCCTAGTTATCCTAAAACACACTCAAACAATCATTAGCTATAAAAATAAAGATGCAAATGCTTGAGTCGAACTGACCTCGGTGGTCACCCCGCTTGTGAATCTTTAAGTGCCGCACTACATTTGGACTCAACTTCTCTTAGTGTTTTTGCAAAAGTGCTCGTAACTATCCTCGACCTAGGTTGGCCCTTGTGCCTCAACATTGATAGTGGGCTATGCTACTTCATCCCAATAGAAACCCTTGTGTGCAGATGAAAACTTCAGAATTATGCCCTCTTATGTTGTGTATGTAGTATGTACATGTAGTTATTACTTTCTCGGTTGAAAGATATTTGATTTCCAGATAATAGATGCGCGCGCGTGTGTGTATGTGGGTGTGTGTGTGTGTGTTCTTGCATTTAAATTAAGACCTTCTTTGGTGGGAAATGCATACCCAAAAGATATAATCAAGGAATTTTTTTTTACAAATGGGCCCATGAAGAGAAAACAAGTGAAAAACAAAAGGGGCCAAGACCGTACACAATGGTCAAGACCATATGTACGGTCCTGACCTTGTTGTATGATCTTGAACCATGATCGGATAAAAATAAACAAGTAAAACAAGATGCCAAAGATCTTTGTAAGAATACTCAAAATCAAATCAAAGAGACAAAATAATAAGAAATGGGGTTCAATTAATGATTTTGTGTAGATTTTGGTGTATACACAAGTATACAACAATGTCAAATGTGCATCGGGTAATATGGGGGAAATAGGGTTGATAGGATGATGGAGAGTCAATGGAAACAAAACTCTCATTGCTCTTTGTATCATCTATCAATTTCGACATAAGACCAACATTGTAAGTTCTCATAACATCAATCACCACAAACCAAACACATTTACTAGCAAGAGGATTTCAATAAAGGAAGAAAGTTTAAGAAGATAGTGATAAGACTCATAGATTTTTGATAGGTGTAACAACATTCTATAATATGTTTTGTAAGGGTTGAAACAATCTTCAACCTTGTTTCTAATTCTTATACACAAAGAAAAACCAATTAATCAAACACACACAAATCAACAAAGGTCATTTATATTAAATCTTCTTAGCCTAACATGAGATCGTGTTATGCAATTTTTGCTTGTGATTCACATGACTTGCTCATGAATTGTTGTCTTTGACATTTACTTATTTTCTTACTTCTATTGTAGTGCATCTTTTCTACATTGTTAGAATTGGTGTTCACATTCCCTTTTCATGTGATTTGTAGCTAGATTTTTGTTTCCTCTATTTGCATTCTTTTCAATCTTGACTCGCATTATGATAGGCTTCTCCATGTGTCCTAATGTTTACAAATTCTATCTATTCGTGGATGTAATGGCGTGAGCAACAACCAATATTTGAGGATTTAATGCTTCTCATTGTCAAGTATACTAACTTTTTCTAACGTGACACATAATTCATTGGTGTAGTCTTTTATTGTCTAGTTGTAACTCTAATGCAATAGATGTAACTTTTGAATTGGTCATCATAATTATTTACTAGGAAATATTAATCTTAGATGGATTCTGAAAATTGTCCCATGTTTTCTGGTTTAACCTTGAGACACAACTCATTGTCTTCATCTCGAAGACTATTTTTTTCATGCAAGGAATGTTTCAAGAGTGAAAATGCTATATTTTCATTATTAGAGAAATTATTCATAGAGAAGTTTGATTCCATATGGTTGATCCATTTATCCAATTCATCAACATCATTTTTCCCTTCAAACAAAGGAATACCAAAATTTATTTATACCTTGAAGGTTGTTAAACTCCCGAAGAGCTTTCTTGATGATATTGCAAGTGTAAAATTGGGGTCAATTTATGATAGAACATTGGTGAACTATGGATCATTTCTATGCTCTTCCATTTGAGGGATTCATTAAGCAATTGTTTGGCATGATATCTCATTTCCCATCTTGCAATCCGAGATCGTTTGAATTGAAAATTAAGGTAATAAAAATGCAATACGTCTTGAGACCATGTTTATTGTATTTGATGTCATTTCATGGGTCACACAAGCATGGAAATAAATACTTTGATACCATTAATTTGAATTATGCGTGTAATTTGGTGGCAACACATTATACAATTATGTGTATACACGTTATTTTTTTACTTTTGCCAACTTCTCTTTGTAGGAACTATTGGCGCATTAACCTCCCTAATTGATATCTTACGAGGTGTCATTGGAAAGTGGAGGGGGTTGGTTCGTGGCGTCACTTGTGATAGGGATTTGATGCACAATCAAAGATACCTTGGATACCATATCCTTTACATCTCTTAACCATCCTTGTACAACCACATACAACATCCTTTTATAGCATCCACTTACAACACTCTTATACCTTCATTAGCTCACCTTTCATCAGCTCCAAAGGCTTCCTTCATCTCTCGAGCCTTCCTTTTGGGACCACATGATATGTTCTTATCTAGAGTCAACAATATTGACCATGGTCGATACCATCATTATAGGGAATTGCAAATCTAATCATGTTCCCTATTTACAAGTGGAATTCAAGAACATTTATCATAATCCATTCATTTCTCATTTTGTGCTTACGCTTGCCAAACTACTCTTAGTTTCTTAAAGGTTTAGAAGTTAGTGTCATTTATTTTTGGAAGTATACTCTTGGAGCCTTGTGTCTAGGATACTCAATAATAAGAGTTGAACCAACGAGGTACATCAAGCCTTTGGAGTTCTCAATTGTTATCTACTCAGTCTTCTTCCTATTTGTCTTGTGGTACCCTATATCGATTCTACCATAAGGTGTTGCTAACATGTCGATATGTTAATGTGCTTATGGTGTCTACATAAAGGTAAGTATCTCTAACCTCTCATTTCCTTTCAGCTATTTTAGATTTGATTGATTGTTTTATTGATCATGTACATTAGTTAAAATAAAGTAGCATATTCTTAATCTATCCCTTTGGTCATCACAACCTATCAATATCTACAACCTATGTTGACAACCCTAGCTCATATATATATATATATATATATATATATATATATATATATATATATATATATATATGAGCTAGGGTTGTCAACATAGGTCAGAGATATTGAGAGGTTGTGATGACCAAAGGGATAGATTGTATGCCAAAGGCCAATATATAATAATGCAATAGATTAAGAATATGCTACTTTATTTTAACTAATGTACATGATCAATAAAACAATCAATCAAATTTGCAATCCATACAACCTATTTACAATAATGAACACCATCCCCTATCCTAGACTTAGGTTTTGAACCTTCCTTTGGTGGAGATTGGATTACCATCTTCTAGATCCATGACTCTAGCACCCTATAACCATCTTGTGTGTGGCATTAGAATAGTCCCCTTCTTATCCTAATCTATATTATCGAGAAGAGAAATTGAATTTCTATAGACCATTTTTAGCTTTCATACATAGTGATATAGAAGAAAATTGAATTAACAACTGAAATTACAAAAATAACGGTTTTTTATTTTAAATAAGAGAGTATGTAAGTATTCAATACTATTCGACATATGATTATTCTTACTTGTGAGTCGAATGTCTTACATACATATGTGCATGATTACAAGCAGGTGGTTAGAACAAATGATAGCTACAAGAAGTAATTACAAAATGACACATCTTATTGGTTGAGTGATGATTGTTCTTACACATATTGTGTGAGCAAATGCTTTGATATGGTACAAATGTGGAGTGTTATGTTAGGTGTCATATGACACCGAAGGATGATAAATGAATTTTGAATGTAGAGGTTATGCATCATATAATGGAGGTGTGACATTAATGGGAAGAAAAGGAACCAACATCCTAAAGCATTGTGAGGTTGCAAAATTATGCAAATGAATGCGAATCCCGCAAAGTGATGTGCAACATTGAGAGAAGTTGTGAATGCTACAAAAATTGTGTAGTATTGTGCAAAGCTTTGCATATTGTGAGGTCAAGATGTGTTGTACTTGTGACTATACAATGCAATGTAAGAAGGTACTATAAGGCTTTTGAAAGTGCAAAGATAAGGGCGTGTTGTGAGTCATAATGGAGTTGTGTGATATGCTACAAGGTTTGCACCTATATTATGTAGTACCTCAAGTACATGTGCATAGTGCGAGATGTTGTGAAGACAAGGAGCACAAAGTACCAACAAGTGTGTAAGGTCATGTGGTTTCAAGGTTGCAAGGTGTTTTGGGGCTGCCTATGAAGATAACTATAAATAACAAACAAAGCTTATGCTTCAATTGTGCACACACTTGATGTCATACCTTTACTCATAAGAACTTGGATTTTGCTCCTCCTTTTCACCGAGTTCGCCATAGAATGTGAGAGAATTCAAGCTTGAACATGTGGTAGAAATTGGTTAGTCCTAAAAAACACCTAATTTCTACTAGTCGTTGGAGTTAGGTAGTTTATGCTACTCTTGATATTTTTGGGTCAACTTGTACATTATCTTTGTTGATGATGTAATCTAGGCATAAGATACTACCCATACCAAAAATCTTCTCTAATTTAGCATAGGGCTGATGACGACACAAGGTATCAAGTACATGTTGAACATGTTACTAGTGCTCCTCCCATGTCTTACTATAGATGTAGATGTTATCCAAGTAGAAAACCACAAAAGAAGTAATAAAGGGTCACAATATATCATTCATCCTCATGAATGTGGGTAGGGTATTAATTTGATAATTGACATGACAAACCAATTGAACAATCCCTCCTTATATTTGAAGGTGGTCTTTTAGATGTCAACTAACTTGATGTGCACTTGATAGTGTTATGACTTCAAAATGATCTCTGCAAGGAATTTAGCTTCCTAAGTTGGTCTAGCATCTATTTAATTCATGGGAATACGTGAAAATTCTTGATTGTGATCTTGTATAGGGCCAAATAGCCAATTTATAGTCACAACATTCTATCTTTCCTAGTGAGTATGATTAGGATCACACAAAAAAAGACATTGGGTTGGATGTGTCTATTCATATACGGATACGAATTTGACATTTCTTCTCATCAATCTTGAGAAAAAATGTGTGTATAGTGTTCCATTTGGTAGTGGGGTGCCATGAACCCAACTAATTGAATGTTTCACCTAATAGTGTACACGTAGACATGTTGGTGAGGTGATGACATCTTTGTCCCTTGAATACATTTAGTCCATTTAATTTTGTTGTGTTGATGAATTCTAGTAGCACATGTGGTTGATGCACTCTTTTGATCCACCCATGTAGTAACATCTAAATTAAACATCAAAAATGTGAGGATTATTATGATGATGTGTTTTGGCATCTGTCGATCGAGTTAAGTAAACACCCCATATATAATCCCTATGCTCTTTAAACAAAAAATAACTAAATATTATTAATGTTTGATAATTGTCAAGTATAAAACTATTATCAAATTTGAAATAATACCTTGTAATAGAGAGATCATCCTAGTTATTGCCATTTATTTAATGCAATAAAAATAGACCTTAAAGAAATATTTTCTTTTGTGTTCAATAATACATCGTCAAAGCATAAAACACATGAAAATATGCTCCAAAGATGGAAGTACAACTATAAAACCAAAAACATTGAATTTTACGAGACAACATAAATTACATTTCTTGTTTACCAACTCAACAAATTTTCTAGTTCCTATACTAAATACAAAAGAAGTGGGCAATATGGCCAAAAATTACATGCTAAAAATAATGTAAACTTACATACAAGTTTACTTAATAAGCATCTTCTAGTAAATCATGTACCATGTAATGACACAAAATTCACAACATAAAATGTAACAGTTGAAACTCACATTTTTGTTGTTATTGTTATTTGAAACAACACTTAGTATTGTTGCATTGATCACAAGACACATAACATTGGGCCCACATATACACTAACACTCACATTTTTCATTAACCAAAAGAACACATAACTTACAAGTTTACTTTCATGTGCATTGTATTCCATTACTTAAGAAATGTTAGACTGTGGAAGCATAGCTAATGTCACCAAGACACACGATGCTAACATCTCAAATAGAGTTCATTTTCTTTTCGTGTCCTTTCATGAATTAGTTTCACATCTCTGTTCTCATTAGTTCTTTCAAAGTATTTTTAGTTTTTTTCTTTATCAAATAGTTAGCTTCGATATGCACAACTTCGTAGTACAACCCGAAGTGCACTCTAGCTATCACACTCATTATGATATTCTTACGTTAGACACAAGTTAAAGGTATTACACAAGAATGCAATGAAGTGATATGTCCTTATCACAGTAGCCCCAATAGTTAGGTTTCATACTAGGAAAGGTTCATAACAAGTCTTAGATTAGTTATGACATCAAATTCGTCAATGACATAATAATACTTTATTGTTAAGTTTTCTCTTTAACTAGTTTATAAGGCAAGTCTAAGTGGGATTAAAAATGCAATAGAGTTTACCAATCCCATTGATCCCTTTAGATACTTCCTTAATATTCTTGTATCCATTACTATATGTTTCATAGTTCGAGAGATTAGTTTTCACATAATCCACTCAATACCAAGAATTACTCATGAAACATGTCATCACATAAGTTCAAAATGTACGGTCCAAGAGCAACCCCAAACAAGGCATAAGTCACTCCCACAAATTCCTCTTTTCACGCTATACTCTATGGCCATACTATCAATATAGATCATCTAGCACTCAAGTCCAATATCTAACCTAGGGTTAAAATTCCATTTAGTCATTTCGTGTGACAACCCATTCATATGGTGGCTCCAAGGAAAAATATTACCTCAAGCCACTAGTAGAGATGACACAAATCACCAACCTTCCTCTATTAACAATTTTACATTAAAACTATACATACATAAACAAGTACCACACCCCTTCATTTTTCTTGTATAACCATATTTATTTTTTTGCTTTTAATTCAAATAAGGATTTTGCATTGGTGTACTAATGTGAGGGTTCCACCTCAACTTACTATTTAATCATGCTTGTTTGATAACCTTTATATGTTACTTCATAAAATTATCTAATTGCTCACCATGAACCCATGCAAATACATTGTTTAGTCACTTTTAGAGACCAAAGGTAGCACCCTTGAATTGATCATTGAAGATCAAATACCTTGCCTAATGTAGTCATTTTTCATGTACCCTTAGTACAACTTTTTAATCCCATGTGCTGCACCTATTGCCCAATGGGCGCTTGGTGCTCACCGAGGCACGTGCGGGCGGCGAGCCCCTCCTTTATGTGAGCATTGTGAGAAGGTCTTTCCATTAGTGGAGAATGGTTTGCATTGAATAAACAATGCATCAACTTAGAAATAAGATGGAAGAGACATCTAATGATTCATATCTTAATGCATTACAAAAACAAAGTGCTAAGCATGCTGAAATAGATCTAAACTATGATAGCCATTTAACAAGAGGGTTTACACCCTTAAGCATGATATACAGAACAAACCATCATATATATTTGTTTAGAGTGATTCTAGTAGTCACTTCACAATCAAAAGTGGTCGTCACAGGACCATAGACATCAAAAGATTAGGACTTGTCTCGCATGGATCTTATTTGGTATGATATTCTAGTTATGCCCCCAGTTCATACCTCTTTATAGACTTTAACGCCATACAAATGCCTATTACACTCTTTATAACCCTTGGCATTAGTGCTCTAAACTCTAAACTATAGCATCATACTCTTGATGCATTCCCTCATGATCCCGCACCTTCTGTCTTCATCGGGTTGTGTCTTTCTTGTTCTAGAGCATCTCTATATATAGGTTCAACATCCACCGCCATGCCTTCTCTCTTGAACAAATCACATGCCAAGTGTCAATGTGGTCCTCCAATGGTGAATGATTATCCCTTGTAAACTCTCCAATCTCTCGTAATGATGTCTTGAAGAATATTCCATACGTGGAATATTATTTTCTTGACCTCAAGGTTTCAAAGGCTAGCACGTTATCCACTCAACACGCCTAGTCGGGTCACATTTTTCCTCAAGTGCCTTCAGAACATTGAATATGGTTAAGTCCTTTCAACCCGATGTCTTTCCTTTCACGCACACCCTAGTTTCTCCAAAACCCTTTTAAACTTCTCGTCCTGCGTGCTTCTCCCCACATGCCCCGCTTCTTATAGGTTCGTGCGCATACGCACCCTTTGGTACTTAGCCAATATTTCGAGGAACAACATCACCCCACACTAAGCGTGTTCTCTATCCTCGGAAACATCCTGCTTCCCAAAGAATAAAGAATGGTGGGACTTGGATAATTTGAATGGAAGAATGGAAGAATGGAAAAATATTCTGCTTGCTGCAAGAGGAGTGGGAACTCCTTCCTCATTGTTGCCTCAATCTTCTCCCAGGAATCCACTTCACCCTGCGCCTATTGGAGTAGGTCACCCACTAGAGTGCTCACCTCTTCAAAGCTCAATTCATTACCCTTAGCATTTAGTGTATCTACAATCCCTTCCAGCTACTTGCTAAGGTCGTCCAACGCATCCATTCTACGAGTGACTTGGGGGTATAGTTCCTTAAGTCATTTTTAACCAAACCTCACAAGGTTTCGATTGCTTCCATTTTCTTCTCAACTTTAGCTAGGATTTTATCCCACTCTACCCTATTTCCTTTATTCTTCTCCTGGAATTCTTTCAGATCTACCTCATGTGTAGCAACTAGTATACTTGCTACCTTGTCTCTGTCAATGCAATTATCATATACAAACCTTAGCCATTCACGTGACGGTATTCACAACGACAAGGAGGAGCTCGGAATACCGAGTGACTATTTCCCGATCTTCTGCTTCTCTTCCTCCTTTTGGCGTGCCAATGCCTCTTCTGCTGATTCTAGTGCGAGTGACCGCCTTTCCATGGTAAGGATGCGGGTTAAGTCTTCCAAGAATTGCAAGGTTGATTCATATTTCTGCTCAAGCGGGGCCAAGTATGGATGCTTCAAGATAATGGCATCTGTAATCATCTCTATCTTTTTGTAGACCTTGCACACCTTCACCTTTTCCTCCCTTAGTTCGTACCTTAACTATGTGTTGATCAAATCCTCCTACTTTAGATCCTTTCTCTTCTCAATGATCTCTTCATTCTTCTTCTCCAGCTCTCCCTCTAGGAACCTTACCCTGTCATTCCTTTCCGAAGAGTCTCGCCTCAACCTCCACCGATACCTTATTGAGTGCGTTGCAGACTTTCTCATTAGATAACTGTTGAGCGTTTATTAGGGGGTTCACTCCCTTGGTCTTTGGTATCTTCATCAACACCCCTTTGCTGACCTCAAACTTGGGCTCATCAACATGGGACTCAAAATCCCAAGATAAAATCTTCCTCATACATGGGTACACACCTTCCTCTTTGAAAGAAGACCATTCAAGGAGTTGGTTTGTAGGCACGATCGTGGAAGCGCACGCACAATACCTTACTTGGATCATTGATGTAACCCATTCCTTGCTCTTGCACCACTACCACACCTTTTCCCCTTGTGTGCGCTACCTTAGGAAAGCTTACCGCTAAGTTGAGATCTCTGCCCATGCTCCCATACTCCTTTCCCACACTCTCTTTCTCTATCTCTTTGAGTACTTCATCAGCGTTGCGCTCCACCTCCTACTCCAAGAAGTCTTTTATTATGCCTGCTACTTCCCTTTCCGTGGCCTCTCTATTTTCTCCTTGGTGAGGCTTGGGGTCCTTTTATCCTTAGTATTTACCTCCTCACTTCCCCCCTTGCCATGAGCATCTCCTTCCTCCTTCAAGTCATGTACATCATACACGGGATGGTCCTAAGCCTCTTCATGCTCATCATCATCCTTCTCACCTATGTAGGCTTCTGGGTTATCTATTTCTTCTAAGTCCGCCTTCTCCACCACCTTTCGCTTCTTCCTAATGGCGGCTCCAAAGATAGGGATTCTTCCTTCTCTTCTTCTTTAGCAGGTGACTCCTTCCTCGATGACTCTTCTTCCACAGGGGGCTCTTCTTGCTCTGGCACCTCTTCCTTAGGTGTATTTTCTTTTCCTTAATGGGGGACTTCTTCCTTTGAGCATAAGTGCTTGGCTTCATGTCTGACTCCTGCGCGCCAATAGATTACGTTGTTTTTACACTAGGTGCCTTCTTCTCTGGTGCCTCCTCTCTCTCCCTCTTCCTTGGCGTGACCATCTTCCTTGTAGTGGGGTCTTCTGGGATGGAGACATCATTCTCCATGTAGGTACCTTTCTCATACTTGGGCCTAATGCATAGGTATACCCTCACTGCGGTCCTTCTAGCAATTGGTAGCATCACAAGTTTTATCATATGCACCTCATGGGAGACATACTTCTCCACATAAGCACGCTTCTTGGGGTATACTAGCTTTCTACATAGCTCATGGTGGTCTTGGTCCACCTTGCTAAGGTCGAACCTTAGTCTTTTGGCCTCCTTGAAGCGATTGACCCCAACTTGGAAATATTGTGTAGTGAAGGAGAACAACAATTTACACCATGGGCTCTTAGTCCCTTTTGATAGAGTGAACCTACCAATGCAAAAGTGCTGGTATACAACAAACTCAACTTCTCCTTGGAATAGAATTGGAAATTGCTTGGGTATTCTCCACTTAGCCCCGAACGTGTTGTGCATTCGCTTGTACCATTTCTCTAGGCGTGCCTTGTGGGTGGCCGTCATGGTGTCACAAGTATATTTCTCAAATCTCTTGGCCGAGAGGGGTTCTCATCCGGTACTCCCATACAAATTTGTTTGGCCCATCGGGCACTCCAATTTCTAAAAACATGATGGTAAGGAGGACATTACCAAACATGATCTTCTCTCCATCGCGCATGACACTGATGATCTCCTCTGCTATGAATGTTAAGAGGTTGTAGATGGTTCCTTCTAATATCTTTTGATAAACGTTTAACCAGGACTTGTTGATTTTGTCCACCTCTCCTATCCATTCAGCTTGGTCACTAAGTGTGCGGCCATCCTCATCACATGGTAAAAATCATAGAAATGTCGAAGTATCGTGACCCCTTCTTATAGTCATAGGCCTCCATAGTTTTCTTTATGGCCTCCTTGTCCTCCAAGTCATCATCAAATGAATCTCCTTTGCAAGTAAGACCAATAAATTTGGAGATCATTTAGGAGTTATCCTCATCCTTCTCCCCACGAAGTAGAAATGGTCTTCATGTATGCATGACATCAGCCATTGGTATAACCGCTCGGGTTTACCAAAATAGGGAAACTCATATAGTTGCAATAATCCGGCCTTCTCCATTTTCACCTTGACTTCATCGTCATAGATGGGAATTCCATTTGGTGTCCACTTGTTTGTAGGTCTCACCATTTCCAACGCCATTTCTTTCTCTGTGGTGCTTGTTCGATGGTTGTAGTTGCTTACAACCATTTTCCTCACGTGAGACACCCACTCTTTTCTGAGAAACACACCATCTAGGTATTGCATCTCCGCATACCACTCCTTGTTGAAACTAGTGGAAACAACTGTTTCCCTTTGCCCTTGCCCTTCTTTGGTGAAACAGTTTCCTTCTTTGGTGCCATCTTCTTGTCAGTTACTAAAAAAACTCTTCCTTGCTCCTCTTCCTTGCTCTACTCAAATATGTGGCTTACCTTTGCGAAAAATCCCTTTACTCCCGTGCCCTAGCTGTAGAACCCTAACTTGGACAATCCTTCCACAAGATGACGTACTCTCCTGAAACCTTCTTCCCTACACCCGTGTACTTCTTCCACTCTGGTTTGCAAATCACACTAGTCACGCACTCAGATTCTCACAATTTTTCCTTCGCACAAATCTTTTCACAGATTCCCTAGTTCGCAAGAGCTCTTCGATATTGTAATTGCAAGGTAAACAATAATGTGCCTGACCTTCTACTTATAGTTTTTGCTCATCTCCGCAATAAATGCTATACCACCTACCAACATACTTTTGTAATAAAGGAGGATTTTTCCACTAAAGCCAACCTTAAGCACTCTTACCCCCGCACCCTATCCTGCGCAAAAAATATCTACAACCTTCTGGTGCACAAAAATCCTTATTGACCAAAGATCCTCACACGTGCGCTTGTAGTGTCGAAGGAACTTCTTGATCCAACCCGATTTTCGCCTCGCCTACCTCATGTTGTTCCTGTGCTTCTCATATTTTTTATGTGGTCTTTGTAAAGTTATCTTGACACTAAACACCTTACATCCACCTTTTCTACACGCACTCTTCCATACTACGCACTTTTTTATCCTTTAATCCGGCCATCGAAACACAACTTCCACTACCAACTTCCATTTTAATTCGCATTACTCCACCCCACACAAAAATAAATGTGTGGTCCTCTGCGCATACATAACCTTTTGAAAATAATAAGTGGCTATGCACATAAGGCGTGCAAAACAACAACACAAAAAGAAAGGAACAAACAACGAGAAAGGGAAACACAAGGAAAAGAAATGCATTAAGGGGAATCCTAAGCTAAATGGCAATACTACCTTATTTATGAACACAAGGAAGACTTATTTATAGTAGGGCTTCAACCTACTCCCATTGAAATGTCCTGGTAACCATGTTCCATCCAGCGAATTGGAAAGCACGAATCAAGGATGTATGAGATGATATATGTCCCTAACCAATGGACTTTCAGTTTCCTAGGATGGTGCAAAAATTTGGAGTCATAAAGCAAGACCATTTGCCCAACCTTGAATTGTTTGTTTTTAAAATGACGAACATACCATGCTTTTTATCGTGCCTTTTCAATCTTCTAACTCCATCTAGCAAGTGATTTCCTTTCATCTAGCTACATTAACTTCTCCATGTGCTCTTGAAATGATTGTTCATAAGATAACCCTCCTGTGCACGTAATACACAATGATGGTAGCATAGATTCAACTGGTAAAACATCTTCCGCACCAAACACCAATTGAAACAACATGGTCTTGTTCAATCTCTTGTAGGTTGTCATGTATGCCCATAGAACGACTGATACCTTGTCATCCCAATCTTGTCTTCCCACATCACAAATTTTGGTCAGTGTGTGGCTTAATATCTTGTTAAATGCCTCAAAAGTTCCATTCCCTTGGGGGTGATAAGGGGTGGTCTTGTGATGGGCCACCATGAACTTTACCAACAAAATCCTAACTATTTCATTAAAAAAATGTGTACCTGTCACTAGTCAAGCTTAAAGGACATCCATACATGTTGATTATGTTCTCCCATAAGAATCTAGCAGCTTTTGTTGTAGTAAAATCCCTTGTAGGCACTTCCTCCGCCCATCTTGTTAAGTAGTCAGTGCAAGTGATGATATAACGTGAACTAGTCCTTCACGTGATAGGTGAAATTGATCCTAAAAAATCAATTGCCCATTTTTCAAATGGTTCTGCTACCGGCTATAGGACTTAAGGGAATATCATCTATTTTTCATAGCTTGCCAAGGCACTTGCAATGGTCACAGGCCTTACAAAACTCAATGCAATCCTAGTAGATGCTTTCCCACCAAATCCTTGCCAATAGGATTTTTTGCACGGTGGCATTCCCTACATAGTGTCCTCTTGCAATCCCATTGTGTGCTTCCTCCATGATTGCAATGCGCTCATGCTCCAACACACACTGGTGCAAAACCTCATCGTGGCCTAGTTTGTATAAGTATCCACTAATTAGCATGTAGGGCGCAATGCATATAGATAACTATTTTCTTTCCAGAGTCTTCATTCCTTCCGACACCACACCCGTTTTGAGAAACACAACAATATCTTCTAAGTCAGAGGGCACGCGCTGCAACCTAAACAGTTACTTGTCTGGCATAACATCCTCAATTCTCTGCGTGTCCTCCCCTGAGTCAATCCTTGACAAATGGTCAGGCCCTGAGTTACTCTTTCCTAGTTTCACAACAACTGTAAACTCAAATTCTTGAAACAACAGGACTTGCCGACATATGCGCCCTTGTAAAATGAGCTTGTTAACCAAATAATTCAATGTCATGTGATCTGTGTGAAATATGAATGATGTTGCCAAAATATATTGCCGAATTTTTGTAACACGTAGATCATTGATAGTGTTTCACGCTCAATAGTAGTGTAGTTTTGTTCTGCTGGTGTTAACTTCCTGCTAGCAAAACATAAGGGGTGGTCAACAATCCCTTCTCCAGGATGTGCTAAGACTGATCCAATTTCCATCCCTGAAGCGTCAACATGTACATGGAATGGCTTATCCCAAGAAGGAAAGCATAATATGGGTGCAATGATAAGCCTATTCTTCATGTTGTGCCTCTCCCTAGTGAAATGCAATTTTGTATTTTAGTAATTTCTCCAATGGCGTGGCGATGTTGGCATACCCCTTAATAAGTTTTTGGTAGTACCCTTTATGCCTAAGGAATCCGCGCACTCCACTCGGCTAGTAGGCTCCCCCAATCCCACAATAATGACAACTTTGGCGGGATCCACCAACAAGCCTTCCTTACATATGATGTGCCCCAACAGGGTTCCAAATGGAGTAGCGAAGAGACACTTCTTGATGTTGAGGGATATGCGCAACTACCGACATCTTTCAAACATCAACCGAAAATTGTCACAATGGTCTTTCACTAGTCCATACACCATCCAGTCATCAAGGTAGACCTGAAGGAATTTATGGATAAAATCCTGAAATGCCTAGACCACTATGCGCGAAAACACAACAGGCACGTTCTTTAGTCCAAAGGGCATGACCGTATAGGCAAAAATTCCCCATTCAGTGGTGAAAGTTGTCTTTTCTTGGTCTTCTTTAGCAATTCTAACTTGATGGTATCCTGAGAATCCATCTGTGAAGGAATAGATTTCGTGCCCAACTACTCCTAGGATTTCTTCAGTGAAGGGGGTTGGAAAAGGGTCAATGCCACGTACCGCATTTAGGTCCTTGTAGTCAACACAAATCCTTATCCTTCCATCCTTTTTAATACTAATGACCATGTGGCTTACCCATTATGATTCCTCCACAACTTTAATGATGCTGAAGTGATCATTTTGTCTATCTCCTCCTTGATTTTGATGCGATGATTCAAATTCATTCGATAAAACTCGATTTTCATTTCTCCCAAGGAGTGGTGAACACCTTTAAGCTCATGGTATCTACACGGAAATAATTCTTGAAACTCGTGCAATAGATCAATGATCTTCGAAACCTCCTTCTCTGACTAATAGTCTCCAATAGTGGCCTCCTTAGGTTCCGTTTCTGAACCGATGTTAACCTTCTTTGTTTTGAGGGGGCTCATGGTAGGCACATGCTTTCTCATCAACACTATTAATAACTTCACGCGTACCTTCAATATGGTTAGCATCCAAACTCTCCATCCGTCACATAGACCATATTTCCCTTCTCTTTCTCCATGCACGTGCGCTCAAGATGCACCTCGTCCGACTCTTCTTCATCAAAATGTGGTTCCAAGCCAGGTTCAGCCAATAACTCCAATATTCTACTTATTACATGACACTATCTCCCATTGTTAGGCGCTTAACAACGTGCAATGCCTTATCCACTGTGGTTTAGTACTCCGATATTTGAAAGCTTGAGGGAGGTTAGCCGTCAACTCCTGCCAATTTCATGTCTGACGGTGCATCTCTGAGTGAATATACCATGCGTGCACACAACCTTGTAAGGTGGAATACAACTTATGCACCCATAAAGAAGGTGGCAAGGCCTCCACGCCTTCCATCCATGCTTTCTCACATGCTTGTCTTGTAAATATCTATGATTTAATCAAATAAAAAAAAAAACATTGCACAATAAAATAATAAAACCAGAGATATTGTAATTCATTCGGGACAAATTCCCAATGGAGAGATTACATATAAATAGCTCAATGAACTCCTATAAGTAAGGAGTCAAGGCTAATCTCTAAGTCCTCTCAATATCCCAAATATCTCTCAACTATGAGTTGTGCATTACAATTGTTTTGCACACTCATATATTATTTTATAATTATTAAAAACTATTACTACCAAATAACCCAAACCACTCATAAGTGTTCACACTATGAACAATATTTCGTAATGTGATCACCCCTTAGTGTGAACATGGAGAAAGCTATCTTCTCGTACCGCTCATGATTTACAAAGAAATGAAGGTTTTCAAAGAGTACCCGCAACTCAAACAATATGAGGTTTTCAAAGAGAACCTCCAACTTAGAAAATGGTTTTCTAGTGGAACCAACCAATACATAGCAACATACATTATTTGGCTCACATAATTGTTTCTAACTTAGAGGGATTAAAAATAGAAATTATGCTCACGCAGAGCTTTGAACAGAATATTACTGCGTTTCATTATTATAGCGGAAAGTAAACACACCACACAACTGAAACAAAAGGTCACCAATACAATGAAGCAATCTCTTTGTTGGTGAATAACAAGAGACGCCAATTTTCCCATCCTCCTATGCCTCCATCCTCCATCAGGAACTACTTAGTATAGGTAGTCATCTTCATCCTCATTCAATTCAGGTTCATCTTCTTCTTCATTCTCTGACTCTTCTTTAACAGCTGTATTAGTTTCATCCATTTTTAGCTTTCCTTTTATGATGTCCTTGGCACGAGTAATACAAAAAGAAGATTTATGTCATTTTTTCTTACAATAAAAGCATTCTAATTCCTCTTTGTTTTTGAAAAAATTAGTATGCTTCCTTTTAATATAAAGAGCAATTTCTTCCTCAATATCTTCTTTTGTTCTTTTTTCTTCAGCTAGTAATGCATAAATCATACCTTCAAGTGAATGAGAAGGCATTTGACCAAGAGTAAAAACTACATTATTGTATTTTGGAGGTAAACTATTTAATAAAATAGCTTTTGCATCTTCTTCATCTACCTAAGCACTTACTGTCTAGTTGTCTTAGAAGAGATCTAAGATCGTTAATATGACTTGACATAGTTGCACCCTCATTCATTTTCAACTTGAATAACTACAACTTAAGTGAGAATTTAGCATTCACAACCTTTGCACCAAATGTCTTACTTAGCAAATCCCATATATCTTTAGACTTTTTTCTAAGTCTATATAATGCAACTCAGTATCTGATAAAGCAAGCCCAATAATGGATTTTGCTTTGTCATCCCTGGTTTGCCATTCAAGCAATTTTGCAACATCTGTTGGTTCTGGTTCTTTTCCACTCACAATTCCCAAAGGTTCTTGTTCATTAATTGCATTTGTATTTTCACCTTCCATGTGTGAAAATTTAATCCATTGAATTTATCTAATGGAATTTCCATAATAGGTGTCGAACTCAGTCGAAAATGCACCCTTACAATAAACTTTAAACACTGAAAGTAAAATTTTCTGACATATTTGCCAAAAAGGATTTTTTTGTCCAACAATAGAAAACATAGGATCAATGTGTAGAGATAAAAAAATACATTTTAAAAAAATGGCACATTAATCTGAGTTACCAGTTGAAAGTTATGACAATTTTAAGTTATAACTCCAACATCTTCCGGACCCTTTCCAAATTTGGCAATTTTTTTCTCTGTCCTATTTTTTTCATTTGCATCCAAAAAGGAAAGAAACGCAATACTCTCATGGCACTACAGATCCGACTATTGAAATAAGTCGCGTCGCAACCAAGTATGGAGTCGCCGAGTGAAGCATCATCACTGCTTTGTTGGTAGACAAACACGCATGTCACGCATTTGACTCCGGTGAAACACGAGGTCATGATTTGACTCCAATGAAACACGCAGGTCACAAATTTGACTCTAATGAAACACACAGGTCACAAATTTAACTCCAATGAAACACGCAGGTCACAGATCTAAATGCCTCACAAATTCCTATAGGTTATCATTGCGGCCTAACTTGTTCGATACCAAATCTTGTAAATATCTATGATTTAATCAAAAAAAAAATAAACATGCAGACAATAAAATAATAAAACTAGAGATATTGTAATTCATTCGGGACAAATTCCCAATGGAGATATTACATATAAATAGCTCAATGAACTCCTATAAATAAGGAGTCAAGGATAATCTCTAAGTCCTCTCAATATCCCAAATATCTCTCAACTATGAGTTGTGCATTACAACTATTTTGCACACTCATATATTATTTTATAATTATTAAAAACCTATTACTACCAAATAACCCAAACCACCCCTAAGTGTTCACACTATGAACAATATTTCAGTAATAGCTTGGATGGGAAATGAGGTGGGTTCCTTCCCATGGTAGTTTCTTCTTGTAGTGGGTGCATTTCTTCGGGAAAACCTAACAGAGAATGTGATTCTCACTTCGCACCACTCTAGAAGGCTATCGTGATGTGTCACCCACCAATTTCGTTGTGGTCCCAAGAAAGTTATAGCTGAGCATCCTCTTCTTTTGATCTCATTTTTCCACTGAACCTCTAGAGTAACTCAAAGAACGTGTTCCCTCCCAAGCGCTTGGTGAGCACACGTTTGTCGCTCTCGTAACAAAGCCTCTTAACTATCGCCCAATTAACTCATAAGTCATGTGCGCCCAATTTTCACATGCCACACTAGTTGTATCACTCATGGATTGGGCATCTTCAAATTGAATAACTCCTCTGTAGGGTGAATCACCTTAGGGTCCTTGATAGAGCACACATAGATCCTATCAAGAACTTCTTCTCCCAAGGGCTCAGTATAGGGTGTTGACTTCCCATCGGTTAAGGGGATGATGACCCGTTCTTCCTTGTTTTCAAAACTTATGTACCCCTTATTAAACCATAGGTCAACATTGTTCTTATAACACTAAGGGCGCCCAAGTAATGCTGGAAATTTGTCCGCCTCGGCTAGTGCCAAGACTTCAAAGTCCCTAGTGAACTTTTCCCCTTGGATAGTGATAACAACATCCTTTAAGACACCAATGGGCATTGCCTTTATCTTGTTAGCCATATACAAAAAAATTGAGGATGGCTGTAATGGGGCCTTCCCATTTGGTGTCATGTGTCTAGAGTGAGGGCATTGACTTCTGCACATGTGTCAATCAAAATATTGCTTAGAAGCCATCCATCCATAACCGCATTCAAGGTAATCTCCTTATCATAGTCAAGGCTATGGGGAGGAAGGTTAACATGCAAAACATGCCTTTCATGCTCTGCCCGACACGTGGTACCTTTTCCCGTAACCATTCTCCTAACAAAGGAATGATATTCTCTTGCCTTAACATTTTACATACTTCCCTTACCTCATCCAAATCCTTCTATGGAGCCTCTCGCATTCTTCCTTTGCTCTAACTACCTTGATTGTTCCTTTAGGCACTGGATCTCTCCTTGTAGGCTTCAAATTACATCCATGGTCTCTTGATACACCTCCTTCTGATGAGTAGGGTCCGGATACTTCCGTGCACCACCTCTTCTCTTGTAACTAGTGGTTTCTGCCTTGGTATATCCCTTACGTGCGTAGCCTCAACTCGCGTCATAACTAGTACAGGCTCTAGTTCTGACTTGTGCGCCACTCTTGGCATCCATTGTGAATCGGCCTTCCTCATGCTTACCATTCCGATGCCTTTGTATTTCCAATGTTGCTTGCTCATATGTTCAAATAGCTCTAGACACTCCTCATACTTATGTTTTTTTCCACACCAAGAGCATTGTAACAAATTTGGGCATTCATGTTTATAGTGCTCCGTAGAGCCACAATTGTAACAGGTTCCATGTAGGAACTCACTTCTCCCTATGCGGTTACCATGACCACAAAATCCTCCTTAGAAACCTCTTCCATGCATCCCTCCATCCGTGCACCCTTCATAGTGATGATCATCGTCATTGGAATTGTTCACGAGGTTGTTCTGTCGCACACCAATATCAATGGCATCATGTATCTGGTCAATCAATCTACAATCCTTGGTGTCATGAGTAGTAGAGGTGCAAATATTGCAATAGCAAGACACATTTTTATGGATCACACACTGCAATAGTGGGCACCTAATTGCATCATGATCTCCATGGTAGATCTCACAGTCCACTGTCATGGTGCGTACCAATCTCCTAGGGAAATTGTCCTTTGTATGCCCCTCTACCTCACAATCTGTGCACCATAGACCACTGTGAGTCTCATGCACCGAGTTCGCAGAGATAGCTTCTCCGGCCTACTTCGCTATTGCAGCAATCTGGGCCTCAAAGAAAAGGGCTAACACTGGTATCAATGCTTCGAACATCCTCAGTGTGCAAGGAAGCTTCCAAGGCCTCGCGTGGGTCTGTGAAAGTCTTATGCAAAAGTTCTCTCCTAAAAGGTGTTATCAAACCTCCAAAAAACCACTGAGCATGCTGAGAAGGATGAATATCATAAGACAATTTTGATAAGAGGGTCTTGAAACATGCATCGTACTCCCGCACACTCTCTGCCATACCTTGTTGAATCTCCTTCAGCATGCTAATGCTCTTTTTTTCAAACTCATGGATATGAAATTTAGCCAAGAAGGCATTCCGCAGTGCGATGTAATCCACCACCTTTGTTTGATAGGGTCATACTTTTAGAACCAACTAGGTGTGCATCCTGTAAATTCGTAGCAAATTGACTTGCCTTCCGCTTTGGGGTAGTGATCCTTGTTGCACGCCATAGTAGCTCACACTTGTGTACGTGCTCTGCAACATCCTCAACACCTTTGTAGTTTGGTAGAAAAAAATACATTTCGAAAAACACTTATTGAGGTGGTTGAGGTCCTTGTTCACCTAACCTAGAACCTTTATTTCCTCCAAAGTGTTACCTTCACCACGGATCCATTAGATCCACCAGTCCTGTTCCTCCTACTCCTATACCACTAGATCTACCTCCTATTGTTGGTAATGGGCTGAAGTGGTCGTGCCTAGTGTCTCATGAACTACGCACCAACAATTTGTGATATTACACCACTACCATATATGTGTCCCGCGCCGCCTGGACACGATACCCAAACTTTGTGTACCCGTACTTTTTCCAAATGTCATTCTAGACAATATTCCTCCAAACATAGGGAATGATTGTGCAGCCATAGATGTACCAAATGAGAAATTATATCTCCTAGGTGTAGATCGGTCACTCCCACCGATACCAACTGGGTTAGCAATACTTATCTCTTGGTTTGGAAGAATAAATGCCATAGGTTGGTCACTAGGAGGATTTAGATGCACGCCAATGACTCTCCTTTTGCCAAGTGATGAAATCTCATCGGAAGTCAAGGGTCTCTCTCTCTCGCACTTGCCAAGATGGGGTAGCATAGACCGCTCGGACTCCACATCCTCTACGTGAAACTCAATTCCTTCATGTAACATTTGCCTCCATAGATCCATCACTCCCGCAACCTTGCATTTTCTATTCAACTCCCTTTCACGAGATTCACTATACTTGATTTTTCTCTCCTCTCTCTCATTTTCAGCCGCAAGGTCTGCCATCTTCCTTTACCCTAGCTTCCTCGTCAACGCTCATGAAGCTTAGCCAGCCATAGGAAATGCTTCCAAACTTAGTGTAATGACCAAGATCTATATAGGTAAATGGATATCACGCAAAAATGATCCTCTAGTCTTCCTTAGAACTCAAACTCAACAACTTCAGGATAGGAATACATGGAAATAATGTATTCCAGGGTATAAATAGTTAACACTCTTCTCCACCAATGATCAACAACACGTCTAAGTCAGATCAACATCCTGTAGCATCTGATATTCATTTTGTGTCTACACGTGAGATCTATAGTACCAACTTGATCTAGATGCATACACCGAAAGCCATTCATACAACTCCACTGGAAAGCAACAAAAGAAGGTCTCATATAACTCATGATACAGGTGTTCTTCTACCCATCTACGTGCATCAAAATTAGGTCCAGTACTAAATCTCTAAGCAAACTCATCCTCCATGCTCTTAAACCATGCTTTGACACTATCCAAGGTCAAGCGCTTTGTCATCACGCATCATTCTCACAACAACTTCAAAAAGAGGTCCGACAACAAAACCAAGATGTAGTCATTTTTCATGTACCCCTAGTATAACTTTGTAATCGCATGTGTGCCACCTATCACCCTGGTGCACCGGGTGCTCACCCAAGGCACACACGTGATACAAACCCCTCCTTTATGTGAGCATTTCGAGAGGGTCTTTCCATTAGTGGAGAATGGTTTACGAAATAAACAATGCATCAATTTGGAAGAGACATCTAACAAATTCATATCTTAATGCATTGTAGAAACATAGTGCTAAGCATGTTGAAACAGATCTGAACTATGATAGCCATTTAACAAGAGGGTTTACACCCTTAAGCATGATATATAAAACAAACCATCATATATATTCATTTAGAGTGATTTTGGTAGTCACATTACAATCAAAAGAGGTCATCACAGACCATACACATCAAAAGACTAGGACTCATCTCTTATAGATCTTCCTTGGTATGATATTCTAGTTATGCCCCTAGTTCATCCCTTACTACAAACTTTAATGCCATACAAAGGCCTATTACACTCCTTATAACCCTTGGCACTAGTGCTCTAAACCCTAGACTGCAACATCATACTCTTGATGCATTCCCTCTTGATCCCACACCTTCTGTCTTCATTTGGTTATGTCTTTCTTGTTCCAGAGCATCTCTATATATAGGTTCAACATCCACTGCCATGCCTTCTCTCTTAAACAGATCACATGCCAAGTGTTAATGTGGTCCTCCAATGGTGAATGTTTATCCCCTTGTGAACCCTCCACTCTCTATAATGATTTCTTCTAAGAATATTCCATGCGTGGAATATTATTTTCTTGACCTCCAAGGTTCTAGGATGGCACCTTATCCACTCAACACGCCTAGTCGGGTCATGTTTTTCCTCAAGTTCCTTTAGAACGCCGAATATGGCTAAGTTCTTTCAACTCGATGTCCCGCCTTCCGCACATGCCCTAGTTTCTCCAAAACCCTTCTTAAATCTCTTTGTCCCGCGCTTCTCCCCGCGTGCCCTACTTCTTATAGGTCTTACGCTCGTACGCGCCTTTTGGTACTTAGCCTATATTTTGAGTCCCAACACTAACATGGGATTGTCTTTAAAGAGTGGGATTTTACTCCTCGAGACGAATCTCTAGAGAATATTGATTCTTTCTCTCCTAGCTCAATGCACACTAACCTAAACTTCTCAAACCACAACTAAATCCAAAACTAAAGCTAAAGCCTACATGGTCCTGAAAGGTTGAAAAAGAATAGAAAAACTTGAAATGAAAGAATGGTGATGCACCAACACTAAGACAAGGTTTATATCTGACCATAAAGATACATAGAAAATGCATATGCAAAGATTTAATGGAAACACAAAACTTTAGGAGACATGAATGAATAAAACTTGAAGAAAACAAGAGGGTAAACATCCACAACAAATACATAGCACTTGAAGGGAAAACGACCACAAATATATTGCATTCAATTTATATTCATCATGTTTATTGAGTAGAGGTTAGATATCTCAACAAAAATGCGAAGTTGCAGAGGGTTGGAGGCAAAAAAAACACATCGCTATAAGGAAGAGCATGCGTATTTGGCATAAAGGAACTCGTAAAATGTGTCTCTATATTTACATTTATAGAATATGAAAAATGGGAGAGAGAAATAGAGATGGGGAAATTTGAATTTGGATCTTGCCATGGATGAAGACAACTTACGCCCACGGACCTCGTCTCCATTAATCTCTCGATAGATCACCATTTCTTCCTTTAACACGCCATCACGTTTTATGGGAAAGGGCATAGGCATCATTTTTGCATTTACTCTTGGAAGTTGAGGTAGTTAGACATTTGAAAAGAGCAACTACACATTCTCTTTGCGTCCTTGAACTTTCATGATTCTTTTCCTGTAACAACACCCTTCTTTGCATTCCTTCATCATGTGATCTTTCCCTTAGAGAGATGAAATGAACACAACCATTTTAATGCAATTTGGGGCCCTCAACAGGAAGATCTGACCAATAAACCAACTTATCTTCATCTCGTGGCATTTTTGAATGTTTTACGACTTCCACACGGTCTTAATCCTTTCATGCTTCCACAGATTCTAACCACATCCTGCGGATTTGGATTTAAACGTCCCCACAGGTTGAGAATACCACGAGACACCAATTCTTGCATATCTGCCAAAGTCTCTTCTCATACCGACAAAAAAAATTTGCTTCTACATTTCGCCACCCACACACAATTCCTCTCATTCACACTTTGTCACTTATGCCAAAACCCATGAAGGCATTTCTCCTTCTAGAATTCTCGTGGAATTTGAAATCCGTGCAACACCACACTTAAATAATTTACAGAACTCTAGGATAGCGTTTCACGGTTCTTAGACTTAGCTGATTTTTTGGTTGCACCACAAACTTCACTTGATACATATCATTCCCATGGAATTAATAACTCTGTAAAACTTCTTGTTCTACACATCGTGAGGCTCTGGAGTTTGTATTTATCCTGTGAAAATAAATTTTGTGATACAACAATATTTCCTCATCCATCACAGACTCTTCCATGCTTTCAACTTTGACTTCATGGTTCAAACTTGGCCAAATTTGATCTCTTTGCGAATGTGGGTGTTCTTATGATCCTATGAATTCTCTTCATACCTGTCGTGGCTGATATTAATGTTCACAAAAAACTAAATAAAAATGTGATGCTTTGTTTCACAAAATTTGAAAACCCGCGAAACATTGAATTTTCCGCAACAAGCCCTCGCAACTTTCATACTCAACCAATTTTGAATCTTGATGCTTTGAGAAGGAAGTCTCCTTGGTTTTGAATTTGATAGAGTCATGTAAAATAAAAAGTGAGTGTGATTTTGGATAATAGTTTGGCGATTCAATGGGGTTATCTACCCGTAGTTAGATGATCTGTTTCCTTAACTATTCATTGGGCATGGAGTCAAGTGCTTATCTTTTAAATTTTGATCCTTAGCTTATATACTCCCTAGTTTCAATATTACTTGACATCTAATGGATCCTTGAAATAATGAAACTTCTTCAAATCCTTGAGAATTCAAATACAATCGTGCAACAACTAGAAACATGTGCAAAACACTTAGGGAAATGAAAACTACACTACTAGCATGACAATGTGTTGAAGAGAGCTTGGAGAAATTGGAACTAAACTAACATATACAAGGTATAACCTTTATTTTAAAACAATCCTTGAGATAGATCCCATTCACTAGGATCACGAGCTCCTCTTCGTCTATTTTTGACAACCTGGAAAGAATTGTGCAACTTGCATCTTGAGATAACTTAGGGATGCTCCATAAAGCATCAAAATTTGAATGCCTTCCTGGTTTGGCTATGCCTTGATCCCATTTGAGAACAAGATATCCTTCTTGAAAGCTTCTGACCACTTTTTTCCTATCAAAGTACTTCTTAATCTGAGCTTGATCCTTTTCCATTTTCTTCATTTCTTGATCTCTTATCTCTTCTAGCTCCATGAGCTCTGCATATTTGATTTCCATGGCTTCAACTTCAAACATTTCCAACTGATTGCTAAGCTCTAACGTTGGAAATTCAATAGATATTGGTATCTTTTCTTCCTTTCCATAGAAACCTGAAGGGTGATCTTCTGTTGATCTCTTAGGAGTGATCCTATCATCCCATAAATCTACTTTTAGCTTCATATGCCAATCTCTCTGATTTCCCTCTAAATTCCTTCTTATGATCCTTAAGAGATTCTTGTTTGTTGATTCATCATATCCATTACCTTGGGGGTAATAGTTTGAATATTTGCTCAAATATATCCCATTCTTGAAAACCTAATAAGTGATTTTGGTGCTAAGGAATGCCAAAACATTATGAGAAATGATTGTGGAAGGAACACCAAACCTGGTCACAATACCTTTATAAAAATCCAAGATACTAGCTTTGTTTTCCTCCTTCAAATAAATCACTTATGCCCATTTGGTGAAGTAATATGTGGCTGTGAGGATCCATTTGTGACCCAAGCTTGAATGTGGATTGATTACTCCAATGAAATCCAATCCCCATTACATGAATGGTTGATCTACATAGATGGGGTGGAGTAGAAGAGATGTTAGCCTTTCCTTGCCTATGAAAAAGGCACATTTGTTACATATTTTCACCCATGCATAACAAATCCTTAAAAATACTCATCCAATAATAGTTTCCTTTCATTATTTTGAGCGACCTTGGTCTTGGAGAAAAGTGTCCTCTAGGTGTGACATCATGAAACTCATGTAAGACCTTAAAAATATGATCTTCCTTGACATAACTCAAAAGGACTCCATTGACATCTAATCTACATAGGATGCCATCAATAAGCACAAAGGGTATAGATTGGATTATGAAATACCTTCTCTTGGCCTTGGTCAAGATTTGGGGGTATCAACCTATTTGGAGAAAGTGCACTACGTCACAAGTCCAACAATGTGTATGCGAAGCGTCTATGACTTTGTTTGATCATGTTGAAGCACTAAAAATTTCACCTCTTCATTCTCGTGACTCTAGAATGGTGGATTACATATTCCTTTTTCTTATGACTAACGTATTCACTTTGATGTCAATGTCATACTCCATCACTATGGTTATCCAACCAGCTTCTTTTATCATTCGTGTCCTTATTCAAAAAAAATATTTCACACCAACGTGTTAAACCATAAGATGGATCTTATTGTTGGACACTAAATGCCTAAAGTTATTCAAGCCTCTTATAACAACTAAGTCATGCTTCTCAATAAATGAGTACCTTACTTCAAAATATTTGAGGTTCTAAATCTAAAGAGCATAATTGGTTGTTCTTGACCCTTTTTGTTTAATCTGTACAAACATGACGGATATTGTCTCTATACCTCTAAAGGCATACATGGTAAAATACTTAGTGAAATTAGGATTAATGAGAGTTGGAGCATGTACAATTTCCTGTTTGATAGCTTCAAATTTATTTCCTTCAGCAGTCTAGTTGAAAGGAACATTTTTCTTTAACATAGATGTTAATGGCTTGACAAGGTTAGCAAAAATTGGAACAAAATAATTGACAAAGTTGATTCTTCCTAAGAAACTTTGCATTGATTTCTTATGACTCGGGTAATGGAAATGCAAGAATGACACTCTCTCTTTTGGATCTATTGCAAGGCCTTTCGTAGAAACAATATGGCCTAAGAGTTTACCTTCATACACCAATAATATGAACTTTTTGGGGTTGAGAGAAACTCCAAACTACCTGGATCTCTCAAAGATTTTCTTAAGATGGTACAAATGATTAGTTGCATATTCGAGAACACCATGATGCCATATAAGTACAAAAACAATATTATTGAGCAGTCCTTTGAATTCCATATTCATGGCCCTTTGGAAGGTTGCTGCTATATTGGAAAATCAAAATGGCATCTTCTTGTAGGAATAGGTTCCCTACTTAGTGGTAAATGGTGTCTTGAACTGGTTTCCTCTTTATCATGATCTGATTGTATTAAGAGTAACCATCTAAAAGAGATAACCTCTCTAATCCTACCACCATTTGTAAGATTTTATCCATAGAAGGGAACAATTAATGATCATGTAAGGATGGTTTGTTCAAGTCTCTAAAATCAACACATAGTCTGATTTCTCCATTTCATTTCTGCATTGGAACAAGGTTTACAACCCATGATGAATACTTGATTGGGAAAATGATATTTTCCTCAATTAGCTTGTTCAATTCCTTTTTCATGAGAGGATCAAGCCCATGGATTGACATGCCTCTCTGTTTCTTCCTAACGAGATTAGTTTCTAGATCTAGTTCAATAACATGCTTTGAGATAGATTGGGATCAAAACCTCTCGAGGTCTTCATAGCTCCAAGAAAAGACATTGAAAATTCTTGAAAATCTCTACAAAAGTATGTTTTTTATGGAGTTCATACTTTTCCAATCTTAATAAATTTGTCCTTTCCTATTGAGATGAGGTCATATTCATCACCTTTGAATGTCATGTTTTCCTTTTCACTTCTTAGTCAATCATTAGGTTGAAAATGGATTCCAAAGTCACTAGTCCTTTGGAAAACTTGTTTGATTTGAGCTAGACAATTTGGTCCCCATATTTTCGTTTCTAGTTTATCTTGATTCTTTGATGAAAATTCAACTTCTTCTTGGATGAAATTAACAACCTGTTGATCATTTTCAAACACTTTTCGATTTGTGTTAATTTCGGTACAACAGGCCTCACCACTATTTTGATATGTGGTTACATTTTACTCCTTTTGACATTTTCAGAACATCAAATCTTGCTCAAACTATGGCTAACATGTCCGCGGACTCATTTTCTTTCCTTGATATGTCACGTATGTTGAAAGCTCCAAAATCCTCTAGAATGTTCCATACTATATACTTGTAATATCTAAGTAGACCATTCTTAGTCATAGTCAATCCTATGAATTTATTAACAATCATCTCACTATCCCCAAAGGTATGCAATTGTTTGATCTTATTTTTCCTTGCCCATTGCAGGCCATGTATGAGAGATTCATACTCTGTTGAGTTGTTAGAACATCTGAATTGAAATATAAAAGAAGTGCAATACTTCATACCGATAGGAGATACAAGTACCACACCTCACCTACACCTTGTCTACTTCTAGATCCATCGAAGAACATTTACCAAATGCCTTCGTCCTACGGATCTGATTTAATAACATCTAGAACGGGTGAATCTTCCTTTTGCAAGAAATAGATTCCTAAGCCGACTTCCTCAATCTATTTGTATAGATCAAATCCATGAGTTCAGTTCCCACTTATCAAGTAGAAAATTTGGGATAACTTCAATATACATATCCAATTCTTAGACACATGTGTGATCCTCTTAATCAAATACTATGAAATTCGTATTGATGGGACTAGACAAATAAGGCTTTATATGATATGTCGTGAAATAGGATTAAATTTGATGGTAGTCTTGGTGCCATATCTGGTTTTGAAAAGCATGAGAGACCAATTTGCGGATAAATATCCATCAATAAGCAGCAAGTGAAATCCCACAAAAGACACATAGCGAAGAAAGGGGGAAGGTCGATGATGAACACATCATGCGAAATGGAGAAATTGGGATATGCATGCATTGTGAGGCTTGGAACTATGAAAAGTCAATGGTTCCCACCGTGGTTCCATCTAATTTCACCACTACTTTAGAGAATGACTTATGTTTGAGACCAAGCTGATATTCTATTTGTTTGGGCATCACTTAACTGCTTGCCCTTGAGTCAATCACACAATTGTGCACCAAATGAGAGATGCATAAAAGGGTGATGGTTTCATGTTCTTACTTGATTGGTGATATTTTTGTTGAAGAGTGTTGGTGAGCACAACTTTGTTCTTCTCCTTGGATGTTGTATGTGGCACGAGAAGAACACCCATGGGCGCATGTAGAAGATATCTTTGTCTAGGAATAATTAGATATTCCCACATTGAAATGTTGACGTTGGTCCTTTTCATTTTCTCTAGGATGTTGAAAGGATGACCTGCAACCTTCTGCAACGAGAGGTGTGGCATTTTCCCTTGTTTGTTCGATCTATGTACTCTCTTTAGGTGGAAAAAAATTCTACATTATTTGGATTTCCTTTGCTTGGTGGATTTTCTTTGTTGCGCGGAATATCCATCTTGCATGTGTCTACCACATTCCTTGGATTACTTGTTGATGCTCGGGATTTTCCTAAGTCTCGTGGGTTGAGAGAGTTGAGAATGCAGACTTAGAGGAGTAATATATGGAGTATTTGGCTCCATTTGATTTCTTTTTGACTTAGTGTTTGCAGCTCCATTTGAAGAAGAAGGTTGATTTATTCCTTGAAGTGATTGATTTGTGACAGAACTCCTCCATTTTCTAATTCACAAGTGAAGCATCACTTGGCGAATTATCTTGAGTATTCTCCTACGGTTGATTTTCCTCCACGAATGTTCCTTGAGAGAAAGATGCACTATGGACCATCAAGGCTTTGCTTAAAATGCCATTAGGGTAGGTTTCTTAGTTGTGCAAAATATTACAAGGGAAACACCACTCATAATATTACACAAGATTATTTTTGTATCAGGACCAAATCCTTAGATGAGCTAGCCACATTAGGATTATAAGACCGAAATGAATTTGTAGGGGTGATCTAATTTTGATTTTAAGGAGCGACTTGGAATGGTGTCCTATATGGTGGAAATGTGGTTGGTTTGGAGGCTAATAAGGTTTGGAATTTTGGGCTTATTACCTCTTCAAAGATACTAACTCATTTCTAAAGTATTGCAACTGCTTCATGACTTCCTGCACCTCACTTGACGGGATTGTAGAGGTAGATGCTTTCCTTGAAATTTGGATTCTTGGGGATGGAACAAGAGATAACTCAGGGGTTTGGTAAGGTAAAAATGTCCCTGCCTTTGAGAATATGGGAATTTGAAGTGTAGGGTAAAGTTTCCTAGCCTCAATGAGACTTGTTATCCTGTAAATGTGCAACAAGGAAATTAACAATTTTTGAGCACGACAACTATACCCTTATGTTAAGTTTTTCAAATCCTATCATTCCAAGACACCGCGGGTCTTCCCAGTCAGTCCAACTGACCTCCTAATTAATTTCATCTCATCCCCTAGGTGATTTATGAAATTCAATTCATTCCTCCTAGGTGAATTTAGGAGCTCTTTTGCAAAGCTACATGCAGTTGTGGGAAGGGTTATCATTGGCCTTCCTAGGGCTGGAGCAACCCCACGAAGCGGAGAAGAAGAGCCTAAGTAGATGTGGAGGTGATTCAAAGGTCTTGGGACATCATGGAGATGATTTAGGAAGATTATAGAAGGGATCGGAGAAGTTGGGGCAATTTCGCCAGAATTAGGGTTCACAAGCCTAGTCAGTGCACATGCCAAAACAACCGCTGAGCTTCGAAGGTGATTCCAGGAGCTCCAGATGGAGTTAGAAGAAAAACAAAAATCACCGGAAAGATAATTCCAATCCCTACAATATGGTGAAATCATATTTTTCACAACACTTTGGCGCATTAGTTCTGCATGCATATTTTCTCAGGCACATGTGGAGTACGAAAATACAATTCCTATTTTTATTAGATCAAATGGATGAATAAATATATGATACCCCCACCATTGGATTCAAAATGCCGTTTCCAGTTAGGTTCATATAAAATTTCATCAAAAACTACCATCTGGAGCTCAAGATATTATCGTCGCAAGTTGTCCTCAAGGTTTGGGAGTTAGTCAAATTTTCAGCTCCATGGGCATGGCAGAATTTTGTGTCCCTGACGTCCCTCAGGGTCAGGGACATCAAGGTTGGAAAAATGCACCCAGCCTCCTTGAAAACCTCTAAACCCACATATGACCTCCAGGATCACCAGTTCAGCCCCCAAGTGCTTGCAGGAGCTCATAACTTTCACCGTTGATTGTTGCCACATGTCGTCGCCTTGACCACCGTGGAAATTGATGTCCCTCACCTCCCTTTGAGGTGAGGAACACCAAACATGGAAAAATGCACCCAGCCCCTAAGGATACTCCTAGTCACTCATGTAACCTATTTGAGAGTGAATTTTCAGCTCCCAGGTGCTTGCTAAGCCTTCATTCTCTGCCGTTGGATCTCCACCAAATGACATCACCTTGACCACCATGGAAATTGATGTCCCTCACGTACCTTTGAGGTGAGGGATGTCAAGGACATAAAAATGCACCCAACCCCTTTTGAGTATTTTTTGAAAAATTTAAATCCAAAGCACTTAGCCGTTATTTCTCCCCATTTCTCCTTCCCAGCTTCATACCTTGCCATGACTTTGTTCATGATTGTCCAGACACCGTCCACCATTTTTGCTTCGAACCAGCTCCGCCATGGCCAAAAATCCTCCAATTCATGAAAATACATAGGTATTAGGGGAAGGATTGATAAAAATGTTGAAGAAACAAAGAACGAGGAGAAAATGAAGATTTTTTTCGATAACCATGAAGTCACCCAATCGGAAAATCCTCATATCTTGCAAAATACAAGTCGGATCGAGATGTTGTCTTTTGCAGACTGCCACATTTTTTCAAGGTGATCAAGATGCAACAAATGGGAGGTCAAATGGTGCCCAAAATCATTTGTTCTAATAAAATCCTCACTTCGTGCACCAACTCACATTCGTTGGATTTCCCATCATTTCGACAATGAAAACGAGCTAAAAACTTGCACACGAGATCCAAACGAAAAACATATCGCAATGGAGTTTTTTTTTGCAAATGGAGACAAAAACCAAACCTCAGTAAATTTCAAGCTCCATAAATGGCTACCATGGCAACTCTGTGCCTTAAACCACCGACAGGTTAAAATTTCAAAATTTATTTCCAATCATTCTAACGGGTGAAATAAAGTGAAATTCGGAGGATGTGACCGCGACGATGATCCGAATCTAGAAAAATATACTCCATCGCAAAATGGGCATGGGAATTCCACTTTCCAAAAATAGTAAGCTTTCCTACACATGCTTGATATTTTTGGTAAGTCTTCATCAAAAGTGGCTATGGAAAAGGTAATGTGTACTGAAGATCTCCAAGAAGCCAGAATGATTATCCGGAGCAGAAAAAGCAATGAAAATGACCACTTACTAAAAATAGTAAGTCCTTTATATGGGTGATTACTAAAAATAGTAAGTCACCCCAAGAAGTGGTCAAAGCAAAGGCAGTGTGCGTAGGATTGAATGAAGATTTTCATCACATCAAGATGATCAAGAAGAAGCAAGAATCACCTCTTACTAAAAATAGTAAGTCTCCCATCTGGGCATTTACTAAAAATAGTAAGTCACACTCAAAGAGCAGTTTTGGCACAATGGGACATTTAGAACTTCGTCGCATCAGAGCTTTCCATCAATGAGGATCATCTTCATTAGGGGCAACATCTTCTCCTTTTCTCTCTCTTCACTTTCCCCCAACTTTCTCTCCCTTCAAATGTTCTAATTCTTCGTTGGGGTTTGCACTTTTTGATATGCCTTTAAGTCACCTAAAATTGACTTTAGAAACATAATATAAATTAAGTCACCCTGATTTTATAAAAGGGACTTAAACTATTTTGTATGAATATGAATAGTCTAAAGTTAGAAACAAGGCATATGGAGGGTCATGAAGAAGATGAGGAGTCGATTCTACTCTATAAATTATAAAGCCATTCCCATCTCAAGGGGTTGGTCATTAATTTTGTAAGCTCAAGAGTGCATTCTACCTTGAGAGAACAAAGGAGATAGCCAAATTCTTCCATTCCCTCATTCTCAAATTTCCTCTATTTCCTACACTATGTACAATTTCTACTTGAGCACCAATACAAGAAGAAGGAGTTTCTATCCTTTTTGATGAGAAGATTTTAGAAACTTTGAGTTCTCAATCTTACCTCGTCTTGTTGTTGTTTGTAGTATTGTTTCCTCTTAATTTCAATGCATGTGATGTAATTTCCAACTAGTGTAATGCAAGTCTCTGATTTCCTACTTGCAACATTAGTTTCTCTTGTCTAATATTCTCACTCCCTTTCCCGCTCTCCTAGAAAATTCTTCTCTTGCAGGTATCTACAAGCTTTGCATAGGGTCAGTGGAGTGTCCCTATTGGATCCTGGTCGAAAGGCCACCACATAAATCCACCTTTTCATGTGCATGCATATATACGACAATTGCACCAGTTAAGTAAAGGGACTTAGATTCCCAGAGCATTGGCAAGAAATCCACAAGTTTGTCCACCTGACACATTTTCTCGCCAACAAGAGTATTCTCGTTCTAATGGAAATGTCATAAGTATATAATAAAGTTCGCCCCCATTGATGAATCATGATCAAAATGTCACTATTTAAAGCCCTTAGATAATAAAGGAATACATAATGAGGTGCATGTCTTACCATTTGAGAAATTATATCCTAAGTTCTCTATAATATGATGTTGAAATCAGTCATTAGCTTGTGTGGTGCCCTATTTGTTGTTGTCGCTTCTCTACCAAAGATAAATGGTTTGACTTATCTTCAAAATAATTACAAAGGGCTTCTCCTAACTCATCCCAAGTAGAGATAGAGTTAACTCTTAAGCTTCTGTACCATTGCAAAGATTTTCCTTTGAAAGAAGCCACTAACAATATGATGGCTACATTCTCTTGTGTAACATGGTAAATTGAGCAGATGTTTGCAACATATTTAATGTGCTCTATGGGAGTTGTAGTGTTCTCTCCAGTGAAGAAAGGAACACTTTTTAGGGCTACAATTGGAATGCCATCATATTGAGATAAAAGTAGAGGACTTCCTCCATTGAATGTGAAAAATGCTTGATTCCATTGATGAGCCACAAATGTAATAGAACCCTAGAGGACATTAAGAAAGGCCTACCACCAAGAGGGGGAGTAGAGAGAGCACTGTTAAGAGGTGTTGGTGATCTTTTCACCGATCTCGCCTCTCTTTCTTCTCCTTGGTGACAATTGCAAGTGGTCGAAATGATTTCCATGTGTTATCCTTTGTCTTGTTTGAATATGTCGCATGAGATAAATAGATTATTCTATTGAAACAGGTAGATGAAGTTCTTGGATTTTCCGGATGTGTTTTGTAGGGTATCTAAAAGCCGGATATCACCAAGATACACACCAAATTTTAGTGAAATGACAAGAAATTTTTAGTTTTTCCCATCGGGCATATTAGAAAAGTTAACGACCAAAGGCAACACCCTTGAATTGATCATGGAAGATAAAATACCTTGACTAAATGGGATTGTATTTTCAAAGTGTGGGAATTTTCTCCTTGAGACAAACCTCTAGAGAAGGTTGGTTCCTTCTCTCCTAGCTCAACACACACTAACCTAAACTACTCAAATCTGTAACTAAATCTAAAGTGTACAAGGTTGGGGTTGAAAAATAATGGAAAAGATACAAAATGAAATAATGGTGATGTGCCAACACTAAGACATGGTTCGGGATATGACACAAAGACACAAAGAAAATGCATATGTAGAGAATTAATGGAAACACAAAACTTTGGGAGACAAACGAATAAAACTTGATGAAAATAAGAGGGTAAAAATCCACATCAAATACAATGCACTTGAAGGAAAATAACCACAAATATAGTGCATTCAATATATAGTCATCATGTTTATAGAGAAAAGGTTAGATATCTCATGCAAAATGTGAAAATATAGAGGTATGGAGGAAATAATTTGCATCACTCCAAGGTAGAGATGCGTATTCTGCAGAAAGGAACCCGTAAAATGTGTCTCTACACTTACATTTATAGAATATTGAAAATGGGAGAGAGAGATGGGGACATTTGAGTTTGGATCTGCCATGGACGAAGAAAACTCCGCCACCCATTGACCCCGCCACAATTAATCTCTCCAATAAACCATCATTTCTTCCGTAACATGCCATCGTGATTTGTAAGCAAGGGCATGGGAACCATTTTCAAAGTTGCTCTCTGGTAGGTGTTGTCTTTGGTAGTCAAGCGTTTGAAACGAGCAAGCAGCTGCACGTTCACTTGCATATCCCTAAACTTTATGATTCTTTTCCGTAACAACACCCTTCTCTACGTTCCATCATCGTATGATCTAGCTCTTGGAGAGATGAAACAAACACAACCATTTTTGTGCAATTTAGGGATCTCAACATGAAGATTTGACCAATAAACCAACTTCTCTTGGTCCCACAATATTTTTGAATGTTTAGAGGCTTTTGATGTGGTCTTAATCCTTTCTCACTTCAATGGATCATGACCTCATCTTGCGACTTTGGATTTAAATGTTTCCATGGGTTGAGAAACCTGCGAGACACCAATTCTCACATATCCACCGAAGTCTCTTCTCGTACCGCCACAAAATTCTATTTATACATTTGGCCACCTGCAAATAATTCCTCATGTTCACACTTTGTCGCTTACGTCAAAACCCAAGAAGGACTTTCTCCTTTTCTACTTCCTATGGACTTTGAAATCCATGCAACAGTGCACTTAAAGAATCATATGAATGCTATGAAAGTGTTGCATGGTTCTTGAACTTAACCGATTTCTTGATTGCACCATGACCTTTACTTAATACATATCCTTCCCACGAAGTTCCGAAATCCACAAAACTACTTCTTCTACACATCCGCGAGGCTCTAGAGTCCTTTATCATGTGAAAGTGAATTCCACGAGACAACAATATTTCCTCATCTTCCACAGACTCTTTCTTGGTTTCAACTTTGACTCGCGGTTCTGGCACTTGGCCAAATTTTATCTCTTTGTGAACGCGTGTGTCCTTGTGATCCTAGGAACTCTCTTCATACCCGCGGTGGATGATCTTGATGTTCGTGGAAGACTAAAAACTTGATGCTTTGTTTTGAGGAAATTGAAAACCCGCGGAAAACCGAATTTTACGCAACAAGCCTACGCTGCTTTCATACTCCGCCAATTTTGAATCTTGATGCTGAGAAGGAATTCACCTTGTTCTTGAACTTGACGAGTCATGCAAAACAACAAAGGGAGTGTGATTTTGGATAACAGTCACCTCCATGATAACTTAGTTTTCTAAAATCAACCATACAACTGTGTTGTTTGGACACATTCATTCCTCACGTTTTCAAATGTAAGACTATACCTTTTGAAATTTGCGCCATACATATTTGCACATAGACCAATACCTACTACTAGGTTTCCAAAGAATACATTAGAAGGTAGGGTCCATGTATATATCTCAAAGGTAAATGGTAGGTCCTTTAGTGAGGTTGTTCAATATTCAAACACTCTTCTTACTTATGTCATTCTTGGATCACCAACTTCTTTTCGATTCCATTTAGGAAGAAATAAATACATTTAACTCATGGTTTATAATATCATTCACAAGGTTTACTAGGCGGTGGTCCTCATGTTGTCTTTTAGGCTATCATCCTAATAGGGTTTAACCATTTACAAATCCCAACAAGGTGTTTCATATCATTTTGCTATTTATCATACATGTGCAATAATGTATCCTAAATTTGTAATATTATTTTCTCTACACTAGTTGATATAAATTATACATCTACACTAAGGTCATCTTTACACCTTATGTCCTATATACTATAAAGACAATTACACGTATGGGAATCCACACAAGAAAATTCCCTTTTACTCATTCCTTTCAATTAAGTTTTTCCTTCATGATTCTTTAATGTTTAGTATATTAAAACTCGAACACAATCATCATTCCACACATGAACATGCTATAAAACGACATTCTAATTTTAGTTAATAGATACATCTACACCCTTATTAACATATAACTTCAAATTAGAATTACACCCACATCAAGTACCCATTTCATAACATCCCAAAGTGTATTAACATTTTCCTACTCTTTACAGAAATCAATAATTACATTTCCATCAATTAAAAAAACGTTTATCCTTTCCAATCACATTAAATTCAAAGATCACATGCTACTACAAAACAACAAAATAACACTATTGAATCCTTTTGTCCAAGGTACTTGCAACCAAATGCATGGTCATCCCAAGAAGCCAACATGATAATCTCCTACAAGTATGACATGTTGCATATATGCATATTTGTTATTCACAATGATATTAGATTCTTTGCATGTAGTTAGAGAGGGTAAGGAATACATTTTTAGTTTAATTACATTTTCAATATTTAGAGAGAGAAGAGAGAAAAAACACCATATTTCCCATAATAAAATTTATTAATGCAAGCTACTAATAGAGGCTCAATACGGTCATGTGATAGTGTCCAAAAGTCTCTCAACCGCCATTAATCTTAAAGGGGTCCCATGACGCTTTTCTAGTTATTATTGAGAGTTTACAAAATTAACCAATTTAGCTAGAGTGGTTACGAAACAGAGTTTGAAAACTAACATCCAAGACTCGAACACACATTGTCAATTCCCATTCACCCCCTTATGTACGAAACCCTTAAAATTTATGTAACTCACTTTTGAAAACTGTGGTACAATCTATGACTACATTTCCAGAGTTGATTATCGTAAAAATACAGATCCTTTCTTACTACAAAATGACAAGTGGCCTACAAAACCCGCTTGCAAAACTAGCTCCCAAAGTAGTTTTCTCAAAACTAAAATTTGATTATAATTGTCATGGTGAAACTCTAGAGGTATGTGGTGGTAGATATTTGTTTCCCAACATGGATCCCTAAACCACGAGCCAAAACCAAAATGAATTTCTAACTTTTGGCAGCTGTCCCATGCTACAAAATAACCAATTGGGCTCAGAAACACATGTCATTAAATGATCAAACGATCATCTAAGGTTGGTTTAAGGGTTGATGTGACATTCCATGTCACCAGGGAACATAGTCAAACATTGACATCTCCTCTATGGCAGTCGTGGGAGGTGTATTACATGGTTTTAAAATCCTTTATTAATTTTGACAAGGGTGTTTAAGTGGAGTGTTTGAACAAACTCTCGTGTTCAACTCACAAATATGGTGGTTTCCTTTGCCAAATTGACAAGTTTTCAATTCATCTTGAATCACATTTTGTGAGAAAGCTCAACACTGCCAAACAATTATTTTCATTGTGTAGAAACAATTTAAATTTTAATGTTTTGAGCAACAAAAGTCATTTTATTTGGCAAGAACATACTCATCACTTGATTTAAAGCTTTGAAATAATTGTGAAAGAAATTTACACATGCAAGAATCATGTTAGATAAAAGGAAGAAAACCATGCTTGGTTCAAACACAAGGTTGTTACGAGAGGTGCATTTGATTGGTTCTCGGCTACCACAGTTTACGACACTTTGTCAAATAATTCATTGTTGTCACAATGCTATAGATTTAGCGCAGGTTGGGGATGCATTCATGAAATACCAACTCAGATTCTCAACTATTATTTCCCACACAATTCTCCTTATGCCAAGTCACTGAGTTCATTGATAGGCGAGTTCAAAACTGAGCTCAGCGAGCTTCTCAACTCACCACGGGACCGAGTTACAAGGATTGAAGATCGACATTTAAGGTAAGCTCAATGTAATGCCACACATTGGCCGAGTCAAATGCCAAGCAATTTTCCAACTCACATCCCAAGTGCATTTACCAACAATGCCACCCCACCTCAAGCACATGCCACATTTACCAACGCAACCCACTTTATTCTAATGCTGGAATCCATCAACCTCCAACCAATACCAAGTGCCAACACAATGCCCACGAATCATGCCAAAGTGGTCTGTAATACTTGAAGGTATGCTGAAAAACTACAACGCTCCCCTCCTCTTCACCACTACTAAAATCAGTAGGACATAACTCCTTCCAGGGCGTAAATTTTTTGCATAAAACTCCCAGATAAAACATATGCTTAGAGGATGCTGGAAAAAAGGTTTGAGAGCATTTTAAACGCCCCAGGAAAGCATACAATGCCAAAATCCACTTCTGTCAAGAACAAAACGGGGAAGAGTAGGTTGAAAAGAAAACCTTAAACGCATATCCACAAATCCTCACTCTCTTATTTTATTTATTTGTATTTTTCTTCTCTTCCACGCGCACATGTAGTTAAAAATAACATCATTATATTTTAACAAATTCCCTCTAAACGTAATATAAATATCTTTCCATGGGCGGCTACGGAAAGTCTCCTTCTATTATTTAATCCCATTTCTTCATTTATCTCATGATCTTTAACAGTTAAAAAAACTTGCAAATTTAAGCATAAAATATATTCGCAAATATTTTAAATTAACTAATGCATTCAACTTAATTAATTAAAATATGACTGTCATTTTAAAATTTCTCGCCAAACATTGGCGGCCGATAAGGAAGGGACACTACATCTCCCTCACCTTATAAGAGCATCGTCCTCGATGCGACACAACACCAACGTACAAAGGGGTACTCATTAGGAAGGGGGAAACAAACATCAAATCCAGTAACAATGAAAAAAGCTCGTCGCTGAAATGGAACCACAAGGGAACAATTTTTTTGAAATTTCTCTCCAATTATTCATGTTCTATGAATATTGGTAGTTCTTTTACTTTATTACACATTTACTTTATTTTCCTTTATACCATTTCCTTGATTAAGTGCTTGTAATATTTTCATTGTTTAACAATTTAATTTTAAATTTCCAACATTTTGCCCAATAACACGTGACATCACAATGTCACACAAGACCCAAAGCACAACACAAGCAACTCCACAAAACACCCTTTTAACACATTTTCGTGACTATTAACTCAAATACGACCACTAACCCAAACATGAGAAGAAAGTATGGTCCACACATCATACTTTCCAATGCTTATGCCCCCGACATAAAAGTATATATAACACATGCCTCACATAACAAGGATGCATCATAACAATAATATACAACAAGCTATCACATGCCTCAAGTACACAAATGTATCCACATAGTGTCAAGGGAAGATCAAACATCACATGCCATCAAAGAGGAGCATCAACCTCGAGCATCACACCATTAAACCAAGGTATGATAAAAACACATTTATATTAGGGTCTCCATGACCAAAAAGTAACAAATCATTCTAGGTATAGTGTCCAATGAGTCCAAGTATAACAATATTTGTCAAAAGAATCATAGTCCAACATCTCAACCTCTCCTCAAGGGAACTAAAAGAACCAAGTAAGAGTATCAAGTATCCCATTAGTATGTCTTTTGGTGTATACCACATGGCCCAAAAGTACATTATCCCCAAGTAATCCACAATCTGAAAGAGTGTAAAATCCCAAAACATAACCATGGAATTTGAATTGAATATCATATCCATCTCAATGGTGAACATCACCATCACATGGTACAAAGAGAACAAGCATCACAATCAACCCACAACCTGGTATCTTGAATATAATTAAGACCACTTCACCAAAGAGTGTTGATTATCATAGGAGTCACTCAATCATAAAGGAATAAGTATCATAAGAGTCACTCAACCATAGAGGAATAAGTATCATAATATCGAAGTGAGGTCTAATCACTCCATGGTCCTAGACACATATCGGTTACCTCAAAATAGAGAGCATGCCTACAACCCTCAACATAAAAACATGACACCATGGGCGTACCCCCATACAACATTTATGCACATTACAAACAACGAGAGCCAACTAATAAATCAATTAAGAAAATCCACATTAGCATTTTTGACGACGAATACCAAGTAACATCAAATCCAAAAAGCTTCGAGTTGCAAATATAAAAACCAAGAAACCTCAACAAACAAAGAGAAGTGGATAAATAGCCACATTCAAAAATATGAAAAAGAAATGAAAAGTAAACAATAAGAACCTCTAAGCTTCATAATAATTCAAATAAAATGTTGGTTATGAGAAGGTCAAGTTTACGAATAAAAATACACATGAAAATATCCACATCACAATAAATTTGGCTACCTTTTTTGGCCACCTGCAGGGGTACTAAACCATTGAGCGTGCATCTTGGCATAAAATCCTCTCAAAATATAACATAATAATTGATCAAATGTTGTAACTTCCAAGGTCTTTGTTTGAATCATCATCTTCAAACTCCCATAAGGATCAACATAGTTGTAATCACACAAAGGTCATCCCTAAGAGAACCAATTAAGGAGAGAGGAGAAAGTACAAGTTTCAATTCACCAAGCCTAAGGTTCCCGTGCAACACAATATGGACGACACTCACTGAGAAAATGTCATACATACCAAATGAATGGAAGTGGGTTTTTAGTCTATGTAACACTCCACTTCTTGTTGCGTACTCGACTCAAATAAAATGGACAATGGTTTGTTTTTCCTAAATCTCCACACACACCTTTGATACTACCCATAGGGATTGTTAGTGTAGGGTACACAACACAACACAACACATAACCATGTCACTAACAAAATAATTAGTTACAAACAACCACAACGCCATACACATAATTATACATACAAGTACAACATCACCATATGTTCATGTCTTCGGGATGTCACATTTCCACATGATGCACTAAAAGTGTGAGTACAATACAATGCGGGTTATAGGGTCACCATATGCCACCAATTCAAAAAGAGCAAATTTAGCACACAAACATATGAATACACATGTACAATGAAAAAGGTGACGTATCATCATGACATTTCCTTAATTTACTATAATATATTGGTTTTACATATATGAAAAAAGAGGGTGATACAACATTATAACACATCCACATCTCAAAAATACATGGTTTTCACAATTAGCCTAATAACACACACACCATACATAACCTACTTTTATCATGAAATACAACAATAGTTCACAAACTCGCACCAAGTGGTAAGAATAATAGGTACATTCACAACATCACATGTACATACCTATTAACAACACAACATAATTCAACATAACTCTTCCAAAATCATACTCAACTATACAAGGAATAAGAATTAAGATCTCTTAGAATTACAACAGTGATAACACCATGATAAGTAAAAAATGTGTCAATAATGCAACATGACATGAGGTCGAGAAGGGTCAAATATCAAGTCAAGTATTCCAAGAAGGAAAATAAGTCTCTAAGGTGCAAAATACCAAAAATACCTTACACGATTGCCACAACCACAAAAGAATAAAACTCTAAAGAAACTCACCAATCTCATGATAACTCCTATACCGGTCTCTAGATGTCACCCACAGTACTACTATCTAAAACAAATCAATAAACCATAATTTGAAGGTTTATGTGGGGTTTGATGCAAAATGGATCCACATGGCATAACTCTATATAACGGAAATAGGGATTCACTATATAACATGTTTGTAAGGAGTCACATGCATAGAAAAATAAATGGTCTAGAGAAAAATAACATTAACTCCACATAACACACCAAAAGGACTCAACATGACACTCATGTTACACACATACAAACAAGTACATAAGAATCATTTCTAGTTTATCCCAGAGGTTCAAGTGTTTGAACCTCTACTCTAATACCAAATGTAACACCCCAAAATTCACAACCCAAAATGTAATAGTGAAACTAGCAAATTTTTGTTGTTATATGCCACAACACTTACTATTGTTGCATTGACCACACAACATATAATAGAGGTCTCACATTAACACTAACACTCGCAAATTTCATTAACCAAAAGAACACATAATTTACATGTTTACTTTCATATGCATTGTATTGCATTACTATGGAAATGTTAGACTACATAGGTATAGCTAATGTCACTTTGAGACACATGATACCAACATCTCAAATAAGGTTCATTTTCTTTTCTAGGTTCTTTCATGAGTTAGTTTCACATCTTTATTCTCATTAGTTCTTTCAAAGTAATTTCAATTTTTTTCCTTATCAAACAGTTCGATTGATATGCATGACTTTGGAGTGCGACCCGAAGCATGCTCTAGCCATCACACTCGTTATGAGATTCTTATGTCATACACAAGTTCAAGGTCTTACACAAGAATATGGTGATGTGATAGGTCCTTATCACAATAACCCCAATAGTTAGGTTTCATAATAGGAAAGATTCATAGCAAGTCTCATATTAGTTACGACATCAAATTCATCAATGATGTAATAATACTTTATTGAGGAAATTCTAGTGGAGTTAAGCATGCAATAGGGTTTACCAACCCCATTGATCTCTTTAAATACTTCCCTAATATTCTCATATCCATTGCTATATGTTTCATAGTTCGGGGTTAGTTTTCATGTAAGCCACTCAATACCAAGAATCACTCATGAAACAAGTTGTCACATAAGTTCAAAATGTATGGTCCTAGAGAAATCCTAAACAAGGCATAAGTCACTCCCACAAATTCCTCTTTTCACGCTATAATCTATGTTCATAGTATTAATATTGATCACCTAGAATTCATGTCCCATATCTAACTTAGGGTTAAAATTTCATTTAGTCATTTCGTGCATGCAACCCATTTGTATGGTTGTTATAAGGAAACAATCTTACCTCAAGCCACTAGTAGAGATGGCACAAATCACTAACCTCCCTCTTTTGAAAATTTTACATTACAACTAAACATACATAAACAAGTACCACACCCCTTCATTTTTAGTGTACAACTAGTTTTATTTAGTTTACTTTTGATTCAAACAAGAATTTCCCATTGGTGTACTAATGTGAGGGTTCCACCTCACCTTACTATTTATGCATGTTTGTTTGATAACATTTCAATGTCACATTATAATGTTATCTAATTGCTCCCACAAACCCATGCAAATACATTGTTTAGTCACCTCCATGATAACTTAGTTTTCCAAAATCAGCCATACAATTGTTTTATTTAGACACATTCACTCCTCATGTTTTCAAATGTAAGACTATACCATTTGACATTTCGCCATACATACTTACACACATACCAACACCTACTACTAGGTTTCTAGGGAATACACATGAAGATAGGGTCCATGTATATATCTCAATGTTAAAATGGTAGGTCCTTTAACGAGGTTCAATATTCAAGAATTCCTTGTGTTTTTTTATTATTGGTAAATAGTTTTGAAGGGACTATACCCTGTTACAAAGAAGGCTCACCAGCCAGGTATAACAATAAAAAAACATCGACAAAGGATCAAAATCCAGATGTAACACTGTTTCCAAAGGTAACCAAAACCGGGTTACAACAAGAAGCAAAAAAAGGACGTAGTCCATAGCAAGACCGTAAAAAAGCAACAACTACACAACAAAAAGAAAGCACGAAAACAACCTCAAAACCAAATTCCACCTGCCCGAGTCAGATTATTTTTTGGATGCTCTTTCAATTCTGGACTGAATCATCTACAACGAGGTAAAAAGTGCCAGAGTGGTTGTGTGCGTTAAGTCCGAAGCATCCAACTGTGAAATGGTCATATTCCTCTCTTTCTCATTCCCCCATATAGTTGTAGGGATCCCACTTAGCATAGCAATGCTCCGAACCTGCTGTTCTAAGAAATCACTTATGGCTTTAAAGATAGCCAAATTGTGCTCATGTCTATCTTTAGCTCTTCCCAATCTAGTATCAAGAGAGCTCAACTTCTTATAAATATCATAAAACCGTTCCTTCCCATTATCACTCTCTTCATCAAAATTTCTCTTCCCTTTTTGCTTACCCATACGCTGAAGGTCCTTCTTCATCTATTTCATCTCAATCTCCAGGGCATCCAGTCTAATAGGCACTTGAGACTCTTCCAAATGCGAGCGCTTGTTTCAATACCAACATTGCTGATATGAAGCAGGTTTTGAGCAACCTCCAAATCTTTAGAGCTTCTGAGGATCTTGCCAGTGGGAGGGGTGTCTGCTTTCATGGGGTTCTTGGATTTAGACTTGGAAGGGGTGACAGGAGTGGGAGTGGGAACAAAGGAGGTGGTAAGGAGCGGCTCACTGGGAGCAATCGGAAAGCCAGGGAACTTAGCAACACAATGCTTTTCCAGTAAAAGGATAAGGCCCTGATGCAAAGGAATGGCATGGGCATGCTTTTGAAAATCGAGCACAGAGCGTTGAAGAGAGTTAAGAAGGTAATACGGGAAACATATCGTGAGGTCCCTTCTAAAGTGATTTAGAAAAACAAGATGCTTAATAGGGACCGTTTTATAATGCCCTTCCAATGAAATGTATCTGACCATCATGTTCATCACTTCATCATACGGCGTGGGAATAAAACTTACCTTTAAACCCATAGCAAAAAAATCCAGCTCTTCGCCCTCGTCTGAAAATTTCTTGGCCTCTGCAACCCTGTCCACCCTCTTACTGAAGAACCGGTAGCCCTCCAATTCTAGGCCCGTTGCCTCTGCAATCAGCTCTTTGTTGACAATAATCCTGTGCCCACCATACTTAACCCTCCTGTCCTTCCACTCTGCAAAGAAAGTGAATGAAATATTCAAGTCATACCCTTGAATACGTAAAGAACTCCTTATGTTATTCTTGAATCACTAATTTATTTTTTATTCCATTTAGGAAGAAATAAATATGGTTAACATGTGGTCTATCATATTGTTCACACGACTTACTAGGATAGGGTCCTCATGTTGTCTTTTAGGATATCATCCTAATAGGGTTTAACCATTTGTAAATCCGAACAAGGTGTTTTAGTAGAATTTTATCATTTAACATAAATGTTCAATGGCCTATCCTAATTTTTGATTTTATTTTCTCTACACTAGTTGATACTAAAATGTACATCTACACTAAGGTCATATTTACAACTTATGTCCTCTATATTATAAAGATGATTACACGTATGGGAAATCCACACAAGAAAATTACTTTTAACTCATTCTTTTCAATTAAGTTCTTTCCTTCCTAGTTCTCTAATGTTTAGTAAATAAAAATGAAAACAATCATCATTCCAAACATGAACATGATATGAAATGCTGTTCTAATTTCAGTTAATAGATACATCTACACCCTTATCAACATATAACCTGCAATTAGAATTACACCCATGTCAAGTACCCATTTCATAACATCCCAATGCATTAACATTTTCCTACTCTTTACAAAAATCAATAATTACATTTCCATCAATAACAAAAATGAAGGTTTATCCTTTTCAATTACATTTCATTCAAAGATTACATGCTACTACAAAACAACAAAATAACGCTAATGAATCCTTTTTGTCTAGGGTACATGAAACCAAATACATGGTCAACCCAAGAAGCTGACATGGAAATCTCCTATAATCAAACACGTTCCACATATGCATATTTTCTATTCATAATTATATCATATTATTTTCATGTAGTAAGAAAGGGTAAGGAATGCATATTTACTTTAATACCATTTTTAGTATTTAGAGTGAGAGAGAAGAGAGATAAAAACATTGTATTTCCTGAAGAAAATTTCTTAATGTAAGTCACTAATAGAGGTTCAATACAGTTGTGTGATAGTGTCAAAAAGTCTCTCAACTATCATTAGTCTTAAAGGGGGCCCCACGATAGTTTTCCAATTATTGTTGCAATTTTGCAAAATCGACCAATTTAGCGAGAGTGACTACGAAACAAGGTTCAAAACTAACATCCGAGAATTGAACACACATTATGTCAATTCCCATCCAATCCCCCATATGCAGAGAAACCCTCAAATTGACGAAACTCATTTTTGGTAACCAAGGTAAAATCTCGACTACCTTTTGGGAGATTGTTATTGCAAATACACCAATTTTTTCTTGTTTCAAAACAACACGTTGTAATGTCCCCATTTCTAAAGACCCTTAGCCTATACGTTCCCGTGGGCTTCAGGATGTGCAAGAGGAACATTTTTTATTTAAATAATTAAATATTATTGCTTGGAGCAATAATTATTTAATTATTTAATAAAGTTATTTAATTTAATTCCCAAAATATATAAAATTAAATAGGGAATTAATTAAATAAATAGTTAGGTGGCTTTCATTGATAAAATCACCCTTTGCAAAGGGGATGCCACACATAGGGAAAACAAACTACTTTTATTTAATGTTTTCCCTCTCCTAGGGTTTTCGAATTTTGTGCCTCCTTGCTTATAAAAGGAGTGCTAGGATCATTATTATGATTATGCTATGATGAACTTATTTTGATACTCCATGCTTGGAGTTGGGATGCATGCCCATTGATGCTTTCTCTCTCTCTCTCTCTCTCTCTCTCTCTTGCGTGGGAGGTTGTTTTAAGCTGGTTATTGAAAATCAATTGAAGTGATTATTTGCTAGATCCATGTTTTTGGCTTTGGCAAGCATTTGGATTTAATTTGCAAGTGAAAATCTGCCTTTTACTGTAGCGACGTCACTGTAGCGTCACTGTAGCAGCTAGTTTGTGAGTGTTTTTGCAAGTCGACTTGGGTGTTGGATACCTCTAAACCCTAGCGACTTCTTCTATGATGTTTGTGGACTGTTTTTAGAAGGTTTATTTGATGTGAAACAACTGTTTGTTGCCGGAGATTGTGCTCTAATTGCAGCGATTTTATTTAAGGCAAGTTGGTGATGATTTTTGTTGAATATTGGACTGGTTTTTGGGGTCTATATAAATCTGTTATTTCCTTCTTTGACCAGCAACTTCCTGGGGGTGTTTATTAAATATTTTTATGCATGGTTTGAACCTTATATAATCAGCGAACTATTACTGTGCCTGGCTAAGCCCTAGCGACTTCAGATCCAGCCTGAGAGATTGATTTTTGGGTGCAAAAGTACATAGATATTTGGCAGCGACTTGTTTGTGATTGCTTGGTAGAACATTGGGTGTCTTTTGCAATATATTCTATGCCTAACAAATAAGGATTAAAGTCTGTTGCAGCGATCTGTGTTGGGAGGGTCTAAATCTATATTTCTAATGCATATTTTGAGTGCTTACAAACAACGACTTCATCTTACAGTGTGGTGCTCGTAGACAACGATTTTTGTATGGTTTAATGATGCTTTAAAGGTCCCTTGGCAGCGATCTGGATAAAGCTGTTTGGGTGTGATGTTGAGTGCTATTTTGACAACGAAATCCATGCTCATTTGATCTTCCTAAATCTGCCCTATTCTCTATGCACTAGAGACCCCATTTGGAGCTTGTAAAGGTATGTTTGGTACACATTTTAAAGCACACTTACCAGCAGACTGTACCAAAGGTTTAATTTAAGTTTATGTGCATCCATTGGCTGTTATACCTCAAGGATTCATTGCTTGCATATGGAATGAAGTATAGGGCTAACTTATACATACGATTCATAAATGACTTGCAAGAGAGATTCAAACTGTTTTTTCTGAATCTCATTAAGTTCAGTTAAGAGTTAATGTTGTATGAGTTGTGATAAAGACCATTAAACCCCTATTATTTGGGTTTATTGAGTCATCTATTTGATTGGTTCAAGTAGGGTTTACTGAGTTCTGCTATTTGCATTTGATTGGAGTGTTGAAGAATTGGTTGTTTGCCTAATTTCCATTTGATTTCAGAGGTGGGATATTACACATGTGGCCTACAAAACCCACTTGCAAACTATCTCCCAAATTAGTTTTCTCAAAAGTAAAAGTTGACTACGATTGTCATAATGAAAGTCTAGAGGTATATAGTGGTAGATATCTGTTTCTCAACACATATCCCTAAACCACTAGCCAAAACCAAAATAAATTTCTAAGGTATGTCATTAAGTGATCAAAAGATCATCTAAGATTAGTTTAAGGGTTGATGTGACATTCCATGTCACTAGGAAACGCAGTCAAAGACTAACATCTCCTCTATGAGAGTCACGGTGAGGTGTATTACACATTGGTATTAAAATCCTTTATTAACTTTCGCAAGGGTGTTTAAGTGGAGTGTTTGAACAAAATTTCATATTCAACTCACAAATTTGGAGGATTCCTTTCCCAAATTTAGACATCCAAGTTTTCAATTCATCTCGAGTCACATTCTATGAGCAAGGTCAACACTCCTAAACGATCATTTTCATCGTGCAGAAATAATTTAACTTTTAATGTGTTGAGTAACAAAATTCATTTTATTTGGCAACGACATACTCATCACTTGATTTAAATCTACGATACAATTGTGAAATGAATCTACAAATGTAAGAATCATGTTAGATAAAAGGAAGAAAACCATGTTTGGTTGAAACAAAAGGTGTAGGAAAGGTGCATTTGATTGGTTCTTGGTTACCATAGTTACGACACTTCATCAAATAATTTTTTGTTGTCTAAAAGCTCCAAATTTGGCCCAATATAGGGAAGAAATCACCAAATGCTGATTACTATTCTCCACGCATTTGTCCATATGCCAAGTCATTAAGTTCACCGATAAGCGAGTTCAAACCGAGCTCAACGAAATCCTTAACTCACCTGCGGAGGACTGAGTTTCCCGAATCAAAGGTCGACATCCAGGATGAGCTCAATAGCATGGTCATAAATAAACTCAATGTAATGCCATACAATGGTTGAGTCAAATCCAAAGCAATTTTCCAACTCACATCCCAAGCGTATTTATGAACAATGACACCTCACCTCAATTGCATGCCACATTTTCTAGCTCAACCACCAACTATACCCACTTTATTATAACACATCAACCAACCTCCAACCAATTCCAAGTTTCACGAATAAGCTAACAACAATTTTCAAAGCACCTAAACAAGACGAATAAACACAAATCCCACAAGTCATGCCAAAGTGGTCTATTGACCGCCTCTAAAAAGGGTTTTTTTGGAAACACATATCTTGATAGTTGAAGGTATACAAAAGAAACTAAAAACTTTCCACAACATTCACCACTAAAATATGGAAGATAAAACTACTTCCATACACTGGATGGGTGATAAAATTTTCATAAAAAATCCTAATTAAAACATAGGCTTAGAGGACATTGGAAAAAGGGTTTTAGAGTATTTTCAATGCCCAAGAGAAGCATACAATGTAAAAGTCCACTGTTGGAAAACAAAAAAAATTGTAGAGAGGACATGATGAAGGAGGCACTACCATTTAGCTTCGAATACCCTTATGAAACCGAGAAAGCGCCACTTTTTTTCCCTTGAGGTGGCCTAAACGCCCAACTTGTGTGATAAAATAAATAAGCTAGAAATGAGAAATGATTCGGTTGAGTGCCCCTAAAAAAATTCTCAACTTCTCCAACACATCCTCCTAACCGTAGTGGGCCCAAAACCAAAATCTCCAAATGGGAAGAGTCCAAAATTCTAAAGATTGAAAAGAAAACATAAAGACATATCCATAAATCCTCACTCTTTCTTATTCTATTTATTTTTGCTTTTAGATTCTACTTTGCATTTTAGGTATCTCTTTCTTTTTTAAAATATTTTTCTTCTCTTCTATGGGCATATGCAATAATTTTTTTATTGTAATGATTTCCCCCTAAATGTAAGATAATCATCTTTCCATGGGCGGTTGGGCAAAGTCTTTTTATTTTTTTATTTTTTTTGTCATGCAATTTGAGTAGCCCAAAATTCAAAACTTGAACCATGACAACTAAGCCACAAAGGAAATCTTGTTTCCAAATCTTCTTGCATCCCTCTCCTAGTCATTCTATCTTCCATGTCATGATCATATTGACCTTTCAGGTTCTCCTAATGTATTGAATAAGCATGTACAAGTTTTCAAAATGATATGCTAATGTCAATTCTCCCATTCAGTGAAGTGCATCAGAAGACTAGTTCTCCAACATGCCTAGAAATGCCAATTTTGGCCATTTCAGGGCCTATGTCCATCTTCCAGGAGGATTCTGAAAAGGTCATAAACATTAAAAGGTGGTATTAAATAGAATTGAAGGTTTTGGAATTATTTTAGGAATATTTGGTGATTTAGGGGCAGTTTGTGCAAAAGCAAGTTTTTAGGTGTAAGGAATGAATATTATAATTGTGAAATTGGACTTCTACAAATGATTCCAAGAGCTTTGTAAGGATTTATAAGGCAAAAAAATAGGAAATTGAAATCTTGAATAATCCTCTACATGGTGGCAGCATTAAATTTGATCCAAGGTATGATGATTTCTTGAGGTAGTTCAAGCTTTACATGTGTACCTCACTGTCCCAATAAAAAAGTTCCATTTTTTGGAGTTGAAGGAATAATAAAGGTTTTAAAACTATTCCATTGGTCTTATAATCAATTTTGGAGTCAGATTCATATAAAATTTTACCTCAAAAGTCCATCCTGAGCCTCCGGGGTGAAGATTTCATGCTTCTAGGCTATTTCGGGTAAGTTAGTGCAAAACTGGATTTCCAAATGGGGAAAGGTGAAAATTTGTGTCCCTATTGTACCTTTGTCCCCAAGGGGATAGAGGGGACAATAAATTTCACCCCATGAAATTATTTTAACCATCCAACCACCCATGTGCACTCAAAATAACTCGGGTTGGGTCAAAGCCTGAGTTAGGGAGAAGTGCGAGTACTTAGCCAATTTTTCATTGTGCCACATGTCACCACCTTTCTCCATGGCACAATTTTATGTACCTTATGTCAATTTTTCCCTAAGGGGATGGAGGGGACAATATTTTTGGCTCATTCCCATTCTTATCCCCTAGACACTCACATGACCTTGCCCAGGCTTCACAAACTCATTTTTAGCTCCCATGCTCAACCACTTAGCCCCTCATAATCAAACTTGCATACATGATTTTCCATGGGAAAACTTTGTGCCTCCATTGTATTAACTATCTAGGGGGACAAGAGAGACAATAATGTGTGCCTATGTCCAAGCCCATGCTCTTGATCACTCACATGACCTCTCCCGACTCCACAGGGTACTTAAGTGGCTCCTCCATCTCACTCACCCTCTCTCTAGTGCCGCCACTTTTCTACATCTTGCTCCAAGATTCAATTGAGAGACCCTACTGTCCCTTGTGTCCCCATTGCACCATGGAAAACAGATCATAACCTCACTCAAGATCTCAAGTTAACCTGGGTTTGAACCATGGTCAAGAGGACACCACAAAAGTGAAATAAACGGAAGTATAAGTCATTTTTGAACCATTTATTCAACATAGTTTTCTATTCCTCCATTATTGCTGCTATCACACCTTCTAATCTCCATTAATTTTTTCCATGCCATAGAAGTGAAATGAAAACAAGATCCTTCTTCATTTCTAAAAGCTCCAAAGAACCGAAATCACCCAAAAATTGGAGCAACGATCATCAAGATTTCTTATCTCACGCAAGCCACTTTTTGTAGCATGAAGAAGCTGATATTTAAGGATATTGAGGACCTTTTGTCTTGTCATAATTCTTCTCTCCTCGAAGAGTTTTTTACTTTCTCGAATATCTAGTGGGTGAAAAGCTCTAAAATTTCGAGAGAAGGATCCTAAAAAAATCTAGTTTCTTCGGAGACATTTCTTGCATGGTAGGGTTGCTGATTTTTCATGATATAGAGGGAATGAGTTTTTAGCAAGATTCTATCCCGCGATGAAAACACATTTTTCCGCTCATCTGAATAAAGAAATCATCTAAAATTTGGAGTAGGGAATCTTGGAATAAAACTCAAAATTTCAAGGTTGTTTTCGTTGTAATCCGATACATGCGGTGCACTTAGTAAAGATAGAGTGTGTTCATGATGGGGCATGTCTAAGAATATAAAATAGTCAAATGAGGTGAATTCTCAGCATTTGTAGTTCCTCGAACATGAACGAAACATCAAGAAGTGAAAACAATACAAAATTGATAAAAATAACAACTTTTGGCCCTACCTTCTAAAAACAAAAAAGTTTCCAATTTCAGCCCAAAAAGTTTTGGCAACTCCCATTTTGCTTATATTGTTGCTTTTTGCCATCATCGTGAGGTCAAGAAGATGTTTCATGGCTCAAAGAATAAAATTAACTCTCTGCAAGCTTTTAAAGGATCATAAAGCATAATTTTGATCACATTTGTGTTAAGGAACATATTAGAGTGCATCAAGGTTGTTGTCATGAAAAATGTGTAGTATTAAAAATATAATTTTTTTGTCATGAAAACCTAATCCTCATTTGAAAATCCTTCTCCCGGTCAATATAAATGTGACCTCCAGCCAAAGCAATTACCATGTGGTTTTCAAGTGTGTTTCATGTGCAGAGGATCTTATTCAATCTGATTCATGAAGATATCTAGATTCACAAGAAGAAAAGTGCTTCTGGAGGCTCCAAAAGGGCCATTTTTTTTGACCTTTTGCACACTGGTGAGCACCTTTCGGGAATGATAAGGGAAAATTTAAAGCACAAAATAAGTAAATGGAAGAGGTATGTAATTATCTGAGGTAGTTTAGGAAATTTCTGGAAGAAAAATCAGGTTTAGGAACAAGTTATGTAATATTGGACTATTCGTAACATGGTATAAGGAAATGAAAGTAGTGAAAAAGCTAGTTGGCTTTTTTTGGACATATTAGGAGCCTCGAAAAGAAGTTAAAAATAAATCAGATACTCATTGGAAATCTAAGAGTGCCTAATTCATTGTACAAATTTTTAAAAGGAATATGAGGAGAAAATCTATAGATTTTGGCCCGACAGTGTAGATAAAGATCTTTGATCTTGGTGAAGATTCAATTGAGGATTATGGGAGTTCCAAGGAGAGTTATAAGTTGATTTAAATTCCAAAGTGGATAAAATGAGACCCTCTACATTTTCCATAGGATGAGTTGGAAAAAAAAGGTATATTTTGTTTCAACAACAACTGGACCTTCTCTGGGAATCGCCTTCATGACCAAAATTTAAAAAGGTGTTAAATTTAAAATTTCAGATAGAATTGGATCCTAAAAATTGTGGGAATGTTATCATCAGCCATTTTGGAGTCAAATGATATAATATTTTCCTAAGAAACACCGGGGAATCTCTTGGGAAAGAAGGCACTCCGACATGCTATTTTTAGTAGTGCAATGGTGACACTCAACTTCTACAAGTGAAAAAATGCACACTTGGAGACCACTGATTTCCCTTTGTCCCTTTGAAAAAATTAAAAGGGGACATTGGGGACACAATGCATGTCACCAAGGTAGAGGAGAATTTTGCATTACTTACAAGACATATTTAGGTGTTAGAGATGTATTTTCAACTCACTTTAAGTTATGTCTCCTTCCTCTTGGAATGCATACCATTGGCACACTTGGGAGGCCTTTATGAACCTTTTTACCTTTTCTAAGGGGAAATGGGGGACACTATAATGTGCCACCACATGGAGAGGAATATTTTCTTCACTTAAGTTGTAACATGGAGTGTTAGGTAAGTGTTTTCAACTTCACGAGATGATGTCACCATTGGCCCCTTCTTCATGATCCTCCTATCCATGGTGAATTTTTGATGAGATAGTGTAACCATGTACCTTTATCCCCTATTTTTAGGGGGAAAAATCTGAGTGTGTGGTTGCTCTTGGGTTGGGTTGACTGGGTTTGGGTTGACTAGGGTTGGATTTAGGGCAAGTTAACTAGGTGTTAAGAGGGGAAATGAAGGGGGTGATATTAAGGATGTACTTAGCCATTTTTAGCCATTGTTTTAATTTTATAACCTCCATAATGTGCTCCCTTACTGTTATGCTACTAAAATTTGTAGCATCCACCATTGAAGAGGATAAATAAACTTGCATAGCTCTCACAAACCTCCATTTTTGCACCTAAAACTTGCACAACCTCTTTCCCATAAGAAACCGTAGAAAAACAATCACACTCTTACTAATATTTACTATACTACCAATTATCTTGTTTTATATATGGATCTTGAGTAAGAAAAGTATTCACTAGTGACTCACTTCCTAGTCCATCCACTTTTCTTGTTGGTTTCTATTTATTTTATCTTTCACACTTCTCACTCATACACCCAACTTTGTTTAGGTCACATGGATCCATGTATCTTAGTCTCCGCACACTTGTCATTAGTTTTCTCTAAACACTAACACCTGCACAATCATGTCCATCCTGCGCACCCATGTCCTCTTTATTTTTGACATTTGAGGTCAGTCTTTTCAGTTTTCTCACTCATATCCCAAGGTACTAGTCGACATGTCAGGTCATTAGTGTCAAAATTAAAGCAAGAGATCCCTATATAAACACAACATACATACCATAATAAGGGTGAGACAATTTATATCAAGGGCTATCTATCTACATATCAAAGGGATTGCATCTTGGGCTCATTACTCTACATACATACTACATAGGAGGGGAATTTCATTCTATTCTATCTACACATTTGCATTCTATTTAGCTACCATCCGCTATCTTGGTGTCATCGGCGTAGGGAGAATTAGGAGCACTATTGCACACAAAAGCACATAGAACTATATTGGGTCTAATATTTAGTGCAATGCTCGGTTGCAAGTTCACTAGTTTGATCACCGAGGATAGTTCGACCCCTCATTTTGCATCTTTGTTTTTAGGATTTGATTTCTTTTTTAGGGTTTTGTAGGAAGTTTTTTATGTTTTAGATTTACGGGTACCTTGGTGATCCAAGCACGAAATATAGGGGAATAAAAGAGAGCAAGTACAAAACTATATTGACCATATTGGAACTAGGTTATGAACATTTTGGTAGACTCCAGTGCCCCCACAAAGGTCTAGGGTGCATGCAAGAACCCGCACACTTACCTGTGCACCCGTGTCTAGACATTTCCAACACCTATGCATTTTTATGATCAAGATTGTGGTAATCTATGTTTCTATTCTATCACCTTTTTCTTCCTGACACACTTCAGGACAAACAAAATCAAGGTAAGTGCCATATATCTTCCATTTGATTTGATAATTAAATCAAATAAATTTCCCAACATCGTATTTCATTGTATATCAATCGTAACAATCATTGCTTTCATATTGTAATAAAATAATTCAGATTTTATTGAATCATTTTGGTGAACTTGTAGCTTAGAAATCCTTTCCCTATGATCCACTAAAACCCTAATGGATAAGAATAGATCTTCTCCTCCTAGGCAAGCTATGCCTCATGTGAGTGTTAACCCTATTTATGATGAAGCAACTATAGCTGAACTTCACACTCTCTATCACAATACTATTCTTTTAGATGATACTCAAAGAAAACTTTTGGCTAATGAATGCAATATTCCTACTAGATTTGATCATTCTACCATTAGTATTATTTCTGATCCAACAAGTTTTTCTGGTTGTACTCCTTGTTATTCCGTAAGCAATAGGCCTCCTCCACCTTCTTCTATTTCTACTGAAACTCTAGATGAGGCTATTATCGATTATCTGCTTGGTCTTGATTGTGATAGTACAAATAAAACACATGATGAAAATGTACATGTGCATGATGTTGTTTCTAATACTAGTCAAGATGATTGTATAACTACATCTCATACTCCTTGCATTTTTGAAAATGTTTCTAGTGATTCTAAAGATACATCTCATACTATTTCTTCTCCTACTTCATTATACATTGATGATATGCTTGATGAAATCATTACATCTAAATCTTTGTTTGATATTGATGATGCACATGCTAGTAACAATTCCACTTCTTTGCATATTGTTGAATGTGAATTCTCTACTCCACTTTCATCTTCTTTTGAGATTGTGTCTAGTAACATGCATGTTGATTCATCTCCATCTATTGCTTCATCTCCTACCAATCCTTCTGATGCTATTCCTAATGATTTTATTGATATTCCATGTTCTTCACCACATGTTACTTATTCCACACCTACACCTACGGTGCCTATATCATTAGCATCCTCTAATTTTTCTTATGATATTCCTATGATCACTCATAATGACAAGCTTCACCACTCAATACACCATCCACATCTCCTACCATTCCCTCACATGATATCTTATCACTCATGCATGTTGTTGGTCAATTACAATCTCAGGTCCAATATCTCACCCTTAAAAACAAGGCCTATTATGATTCTATTGATAAAAATTCTTTACATGACAATCCTATTCCAAAAAGGATTCACAATTCAACATTCCCAAGGATTTCATTATGCCTACATTTTCATGCTTTTATGGTACTGACAATCCATATTTACATCTCAAGCATTATCATCTAGCTATGGATTCTTAATCCAATGATTGGTTATTTCTTAAATCTTTTCATCATAGTCTTACTGATGATGCCCTCTAATGGTACACACATATACCTTTCATATCTAATATAACCTATTGTGAGATATAAGAGGTCTTCCTTCATCACTTTATACTTAACAATGACCGTAGAGTCACACATGACCGCTTACCTGACTTACATCAAGGAAAGAACAAACCTATCATTGATTACATTTTACATTTCAATACTTGCATGCATCAGTTAGTCTTTCAGCCCATTGATTTAGAAAAGTAATTCATCTTTTTCATGGTTTGATTCCTACTTTAAAAGTGCACTTGTAATATGGCATATGTGAATCATTCAAACTCTTGTGCTATAAGGTCATCGATCTAGAACATGATCTCATTGCTACAAATGTTATTGATCCTCCTCCTCTTTCGCTATCTTCTTTGTATCATCTAGTTATTCTCCTCTTCCATATGTCAAGCATCCTCCACAGTCTCCATATCCTCCACCATGAAAGAAAGTTTAATATTCTCCATTGCATAAGCATCCTTCATCTCCTCCACCGTGTTTTTCTTCACCTAAGACTTCTCCATCTCCTCTATGGGAGCCATTACACTTTTCTCATGACACTATGCCTCATGATGTGTTGTGTGCTTTACTTGACAAGCGCTTGATTCATTTACCTTCTAATCAACATAATCCACCTCATCACTTACAACGTCAACATGATTGACCCTATTGCAACTATCATCATATCAATGGCCATCACGACAATGACTGTTTCACCCTTCATGATATATTACAACAATTAGAAGAAAAAGGTGTCATTTCCTTTGGATATCACTCTCATGAGAGGTCTATGTCTCCAATTCCATGCAAGTGTGTTATTAATCCAGTTGACTTATCTCCTTTGCATGCTTCTAAGGTTTTTATTCGTTCACCACCACATGTCATTATTCATGCACACTATCCATCTCATTCATCCACAGCTGCACCATCTCATCTCCTACACAATTCTACTACTACACATTGGCTTCCTAAGCTATCGGAATTTTCACTTCCCACTGCTTTGCATCTCCTATCATGGGCACTATTTTACCACAAATTCATTTTGGTTTATACAATCATGCTGATTCCATCCCACATGCTTCCACCACTCCATGCACACTTGGTATTTGGTAGGTGATTATTCTCACCTTACCCCCAATGATGCACTCTTGCTTTATGGTTCTTTATTGATTACTGAGGGGTATTATATAAATGAACCTCATCATCTACACACTAGGGGAATCACTATTATCCTTCCGCCCATCTTCATCATACCAACACATGTTTAACATATGATTTTATGACCATTTCATTCACATACTCTTTTACATCATTTATTTTATGCATACTTTACCATTCATCACAACTCTATTCATACATACAATACACTTTTTCATCATCACATGGATAAATCGGACTATATATATTTAATACATTATCGATTCTCACATACACTATCTCATCACTTATATATCTATGATCACATTAAACATCATTTTCTATAAGTCAACATTCACAACTATGCAATGTAAATCAAATTAATAAATACAACATGTCAAAACAACGTAAATATCCCAATCTCCATATATATATATATATATATATATATATCATGGTTACAAAAATATCAACGTTGGGAGAAATCCCACTACATACATCACTACATCAATACATGCCATGCATCATCATTGCTATCACTATATACAACTGCAGAGCTCTAGAACTAGATGTTTCACCTCTCAATCTGCACCGCTAGTCATGAACCCTATACCTCTCTACCTTCATACGTAGTAACATTAACTTAATCAAATGCTTTGTAAAATAACCCTATAGCTCCAGAAACCTCACAAATACATCATGTGTTAGGGGACCTCTACATGTAGCTTCTCTAGCTCGCCATGTCTCCTCTTGTGCCTTATACCTCTTGCTTAGTAACACGAAAAATTATCTTCGATAACGCCATTGGATCAAACAATCACTTGTAATGGCATCCACCTACTCTAGCATACCACCACCTATGAGAATATTGGTGGGAACATTTCGTCAATGTGCGAGATGGATGTGTTGACAATCAATGACCAATATGCATCACATGCATCCATAAATTGATGAATTAGTTACTAGATAGAGAAACAAAAATTAATCAACCAAATCAAACATATCAATATGAAAATACTCATGGTTTGCTACAGGTGCTACCACATCATTTCCACCGAGGGCGTTGTTGCCCCTCTACTCCCATCGGTAGCATTTGTGGTACATTCACAAAAATGGGAACAAGAACACCCATCGACGAGATGTCCACCATGCCCCATATGCCTCGGTCCATCCTGCATCATCACCATTTATTGGCTCTATCGCCGCATTGGCCTCATATGGACATGGAGGAACTAATAGTGCTCCTTTAGGTCCTGGTCTTGCTCTGGTCCTCATCGGTGTCCTCATGCCTCTCACCCATATATATGGCTCTAGGGGCACATTCGAGAGCCATGCCAAGCTACCGCGATACATGCTCTACCGAAATAGCTCGATCACCCCTCGAAACTGATCCTCTAGCCACATAGTCCTGCAAATGCATCATAGCTCCACTCCATCCAATGGCCATCCTCTATAAGCTCGGTATGGCCTCCATATCATGTCCCCTGGCCCCATATAATCCAACATTACTATTTAGGTATTAATGTCCATTCTCTTACTCTAAACACCTACCTATCTCCCAACAAATATATTTGGACTCATCCACTCTACACATGACCCACAAAGTGGCCTCAATATCACAATATGCTTGTATTCCCATACATGTAGCAATGTGGTGGCTCCTAGTCCACCCCCATGCTCCTCCTAAGTGAACCTTTATAGGTCTCGGTACAAATGGGCCAATACACATTGTGCCCAATCATATCTCGTCCAATCTTCCTCTATATGACAACATATATCATGCATCTTATACAAGATGCCTATGCCACCATCCTCCATTTCAACCGATAAATAAATCACAATAGAAATGAACCTGCAATCGCATAACCTTTGAAATTAGTATAACACCAAGACTGATGTGGACCTTAGTGTGAACTCGGGTCCCTGTAAAGTACCACCTAGTGGCCCTCATCTATCTCTAGGAATCATCTACAACCATCACTCGAACCCTCTCACCAACAATAGGAAATTGCAATAGGTGATATACACCCTCCAAATTCATAGTCATCTCTTCGGTAGGTAACCAACATGTGTAAGTATCTTCAAACCATCTCTTACATAATGTGGTGATCATCGACATATTATGAGGCACATCCCCTATCCTCATTATGTGTTACAAGCTGACACGGTATAGTACATCCCACTCATCATCTGAAAAACCCAATCCTAACAATGTGCTCAAATGACACCACCATGAAACTCTCGTGAATGAATATCCCTCTGCACAACACAAAATGACAACAAAAGGATGTTAGATCTTCATATATATGTAAAAAATATTATTACTAGCATCAACAAGCATCAATTTCCATATTTATCACACTATGGGCTAGAAACAAACCCTCTCGGTTGCCAACACCTAGGAGATGGATGCGAGTGCCCAAGAACAGGTAACCGGTGCTTATATATGGGTGCTTTGGTGTCCCGAAGGTCATTAGCGCCTTCTTTGCTCTTGCTTAGGTATGAAACGCCTAGAATATCACAAAATGCTTTTTGCAAATTTTGTGAAAAACAACTAATTTCAACACAATTTATGTAAAAATCACACTTGCTAGATCATTTGTCATACATGACGCCATAGCTACTGCAACCATATCAAATCAAATCAATCGTGGTGTTCTCACTTGAGGCATCTTCACACACCCAGAGCTCAAAATCACACTCGTGCAATGATCAAATGAAATACCTATTCACTTTTTCCTATTACTATTTATAATAACTCTTGATTGCCTACCTCGCTATAGTCATTATTTACGCTCATTCTCCTAAATAATACACATCACACGATTTCAATCGTATCTTAAAAATCCCTACCCTGATTCTTATCTTGTTTACATCATTTTCTTCAAAATTTCACCTACTATCATATTGTAAACATTCCACAAATAATATTTTCCTCCTCACCACATTTTCAATTGAATATACACACAATTTTTAGATACCTACTATATTGTGCTTCGATTATAATTACATCATCACACATCTACTTTCAGCTTAGTGTTCATTCTCATAATCAATTTCCCTTCACCAAAAGGGGGAAATACAATTGGGGCATTCTATAATCCACTTCACACCATTACACAATCATTTTACATTCCTAACTCCTCATTAAAAAAATTTTCTCCTAAATTATGTGACATTTCACAATACTTTCCAATGATTCCCCCTAATGACCTAATTTGGGGGCAACAAGTGTAAAATATCTTCATGAGGTTTTTAAACCATATACATTCAGATCTCGATAACACAAATCTTTTATTATTTGAAATCACATCAATCGATCAACACAAAAGAACACATTTTTCCTCCCAGATGACCTAACTTGGGAACTACATCACCACTTTCCCAAATGATCTAACATGATAAATTATTCTACATTTTCTACTACTTCCGGATGACCTAACATGGAATCCATCTCATACAAATTATAGTGACACCCTTTAGGTGGGGGAAATAAGACGTTATTTCATTTCCTATACTAGTCCTATATGGGTTATTCACATTTGATCAAAATGGTGAAATGAAAAAAATATTGTCTTTGTCTGTCTACAATGGCTAGACCTTTTTGAGGATGTAGTTAAAGTTGGAGAGTAAAACTAGACTTCTCTCCCTACACTCTTCCTCTAGTGGAAGGACACCTAAATCCTTAGTTTTTCACACATACAAAATCAGGTTGGGAAATAATCACTCCCTACCCCAACAAATCTCCATCAGTGACAAAATCAAAATCTCTTATCACTCAAATATCGAAATAATCAATCTCACTTGGCTCTCCTCAAAATGGTTCTATGTCTCTCTTTACGCCACATGGATCGACACGCTAATCCATGGTTTTCCATGTTATATGTTCTTATTCTATGCGTACTTCTGAAACATGGCATCTCCATACTCCGTTCAGGTATGTTCCTTACTTCCTTTACACTACTTGAATTTAATTCAAATAACATAAAGGTGGTCAAATGTAGACACAAAATCACACACTTACTACTATTTAATATACCACTAATTATGTTGTTTTATATGTGGATCTTGAGTAAGAAAAGTATTCACTTGACGAATCACTTCCTAGTCCATCCACTTGTATTGTTTGTTTATTTTTCTTTTATCTTTTACACTTGTCACTCATACACCCAAATCTGGTTAGGTCACATGGATCCCTATCTCTCGGTCTCCATGCAAACTTGTTGTCGGTTGTCTCTGGACACTAGCGCCAAGGCGCTCCTATCCATCCTAGGCACTGTGTCCTCTTTATTTTTGATCTTATTTTTGACATTTGAGGTTGGTCTTTTAAGTTTTATCACTCATATCTTGAGTTACTAGTCATCATGTCGGGTCATTAGTATTGAAATTCAAGTAAGAAATCCCTATATAAACATGTTATACATACCATAATAAGGACGAGACAATTTCTATCAAGGGATATCTATCTACATATCAAAGGGACTGCATTTTGGGCTCAATATTCTACATACAAACTACATTGGAAGGGGAATTTCATTCCATTCCATCTACACAATTACTTTATATCTAGCTACCTCCCGCTATCTTGGCATCATCGGCGCAAGGGTGACCTAAGAGAAGTATTGCACACACAAGAACATAGAATTAGATTGGGTCCGAGATGTAGTGCAATGCTTAGTCGTAAGTTCACTAGTTTGGAAGTTGAGGACAATCCAAACCTTCATTTTGCATCTTTATTTTTTAGGATTTGATGCCTTTTTGAGGGTTTTGCAGAAAGGTTTTGTGTTATAGATTTATAAGTACCTCGGCGATCTAAGCACGACATATAGGTGACTAAAGGTGAGCAAGTGTGAAACCCCAATGATAGTATTAGAACAATATTTCAAACTTTTTGGTATACTCCAGTGCCCCCATAGAGGCCTAGGGTGCCCACAAGAGCCCTCGCCCTTACCTAGGCACCCATGTCCAGACATTTCCAACACCTCTGCATTTTTGTGATTGTGATTGCGATAGTATTTTTTTCTACTCTATCACCTTTTATTTCCCAAAAACACTTTGGGACAAGAAAAATAAAGGTAAGTTCCCTATCTATTCCATTTTATTTCATAATTAAATCAAATAAATTGCCTAGCATCTGTATTTCATTGTATATCAATTTTAGCAATCATTGCTTTCAGATTGTAATAAAATAATTCAGATTTTATTAAATTAGAAACTAAAAGAATGAAACAAAAATAAGTTCCATTGATGCCTTTACTGAACTAGTTGCGAAGCCATTGATAACTACACTAACATGATTCAATTTAAGAGAACTATGGTAAATCGAAGGTGGAATATTCTTGGAGAATATCCCCGAAACCACTTTCACAAACATGGTGAATTTTCTAGGTCTGCGTGTGCAATTTTTCACCCGAAAGAAGCTTTCATTTTCAAGTCGTGCAACGAGAAATCCTGCGAGACACACACGAGAAGATTTGCGGTTGTATATTTGTAAATATATTGTCGTGTATCTGCAGCCTCCGCCATTCTATCATGTGTCAACAACATAGGAATTTCACACATCAATCACCTCCTTTCGTGTGTCAACTACTTCCTTCCATGCATAAAAAACCTCTTGTCGTGCGTCAAAAACCTACCTTGCAAGTTCACAGTACTTGATATGCCAATACCTCAGTAAAGTAGTAGTAAGTTAATAGTATACTACCCGACGAATCACCTAGGTTTCAATTGGAGATTTTTTCAAATGTAGGTGAAGCCAACCCCTAAAAATATATATATTATAAATTTTAGACGAACAAGTCAGCGACTTTGCTTTGAAAAATTCACCTTTTTAAATTTACCTAAAATGGAATATTTGCCAAATTACGAATATTCGCCACTAAAAACACCTGTACACTAACCTTCATTTTCATTTTTGATTTCCCACTCATTCCTTGAGCCAAATTAGTTGAAATTTTACAAAACAACTCAATGCTAAATTCCTAATTTGGTGGAAGTGAAATTTTTCAATTCAACATCCATAGATCAACTTACTATTTATAGTAAATCTGAACAAGAAGCATTCTAAAAATGGTAAGGGTCATCAAATGAACATTGCAAAATTCATAATTGAATTCCCTATATTCCGAAGACAAGAAATATGAAAAATTATGAAATGGAAAAAACTACTAAAAATAGACCATGTCCTGCAACCTACCAAAAATAGAATGAGATCAAATTGACTTGAAAATTTCACCAAACCTCCTTCATGGAATTATAACACCATTCCAAGCATCATCAAGGTAAAATTCACTAGGTTTGAGCCCATCTTCACCTTGAGCACTACATATCCCGAATGTAGGAAATAGTTATGTGACAGATATGAACTCAGAAGATTTAAAGACAATGATGTTGAAGGAACCATGAATGTAATTCGGATGAGTGAGAAATCATACAAAACAAGAAGGCTTCAAGCATTGAAGGTGGTGAAAAACTTACATTGCTAGGCAATCTCCTCTCACTTCATCTCACAAGGTCTCGATGAGGATGCAGGTTCATCTCATTCGGGAAAGAGAAAGAGGACAAAGGTTGATGAAACATCTACCTCAGTGGAGGTGTGTAAGAGGTCAAAGGTTGAATAACACTCTAGAGAACAAATTGAACCATGTGAGATTGATCCTTCTCATTCTCACGATTATCGGTATATCTAGTTGTTCTTGTTGAAGCACTTGAATTAACTCATCTCGGTCATGCTTTGGTCCCTTACCAAACACATGAGATGCCTAGTTTCATTTACACACTTGCTGATCCTTTTTCATGGGTAAATGAATTACTTGGAGAAGAATAAAGGAAAATACAACAAGTAATGACACCTAACCTCGAGGCCATCTCAAAATACATAAGGACCAAGAAGGGTAAGAAAGAACAAGCAACTTCTTGTTTCTACACTAAGGATTCTAGAGATCAATATGTGGAGGTGGCACATCCGAAGGTAAATAATCCCATGAAATAAATGACACCTGATGATTATGTAATGATGAAGGTATCTTTGGGTCAATCTTCCCACAAGGGTGATGCTCACTTGTTGATCCGAAAACGGGTGTTTTATTTTTTCCACTTTTAAACGCTTTCAAGGATCTTAAATTTTAATTAACTTAAAAGGATTCTATACTTCCAAAAATTGATCAAAATATGATTTAGGATTGAATTCAAACTGAAATTAAGTTTGCAATTTACTCAAAATTTCACTGTTTGATTGAAGCCCCAAAAATCACTATTTCTTGATTTTAATCAATTTTCCAAAGTTGTTAAATACTGATTACCATTGCATCCACATTATTTTTATGAAATTAAATTATTGAAAATAATCAAAAACTGAAAATAAAATCAGAACACAACACCAGATTGTTTATGGGGTTTGGAATTCCTACGTCCCCAGGTTCGTGATGAACCGATCCATTAATAATGTTAAAAATGTAAATACAATAAAATTTACATTAACCAATAATGAATCAAAAACCTGCAAAACTATGTTTTAGACCTTTGAAGGATGTTAATGGAGCTCAGCCTCTGTCCTTCACCTTCTTGATCCACTTGCAGCGGTGTCTCCCTTTGGTTCTACGCCTTTGTGTGACTTTAACAACAAATGAATCTATCAAAAAGACTCAAAAGTAGAAAAATTATCACTCCATCGCGATCATCTCGAAATTCTAAACAACTTTCACATATAACTTGAGATTTGGTTTTGAGTGGAAGTGCCTCAAAATTGCATTTTTCCAAAAGCGCTGCTTATTGGCTTGATGCGGACGACACTTGTTTATTTCAAATACAAGTGAACTTTATTTATAACACTTACAATAGGTGACGGGTTGGTAAGGCTGCTTATCTTTTTAGATGAGGTGCTGGGTTCAAATCCCCCTTCCATAGGTTTAGGTGCCCAATTTAGCCATTGACCCCACATTTGGTGGGAAAAGGATAGGATAAGCCTTTAAATAGCTTTTTGTCCACAAAATCCTCCTTATCCCATGGGATTAGGCTTATTCCTGTGGAATGGATTAAATAAAATATTATTATTATTATTTTAAATCCAAATCCACTAAAAAACTGCCAAGTGTCATGCCCATAATATGCCATTTGTCCACGTCACAGTGTGCCACATCATCATTTGACCACAACTTTGACTATGCATATCTTTCGCATACAAACTCAGATTTGGTCCGTTCAAAATGCGTCAGAAAGCTTGTGACGAGATCTATACCATGGAACTAATTTTTAAAAAATTACAAGACCATCAATTTTTCCTTGTCACCAATTTCCACGTGTCACCTTGCCATTGGTCCACTTGTTGACCTGTTGACCAAAGTTGACTTCCATGTTGACTAAACTTTGACCGGACATAACTTGAGCTCAAAGTGTCCATTTTTCACGTTCTTACAGTCGTCGGAAATATTTTTGAAGGCTCTATTGCCTTTGGAATGGTCTAGGGAAGTTTAGGGAACTTTTGACATTGAAAAATATCCCCTGATCACTCCTCCCTACTGAGAAGGCTTTTTGTCCACAAAAAGCTATGTATCAACCCACAAAACATGCTATCTCTTCCTGCATTGCAAAAACACATACAAGAACCCAAAATAACATTATAGATTAATAAAATGCAAATAGTTGATTAGCTAATTACATAACCGATTAGATAATAACACCCAATTAAGCTAGTGTTCAATTGAAACGCTGCATGACCTGTCATCGACTACGCACACACCTGCGTGAACTGTCATACCCCACTGTAATGCCATCACAAATAATTGACCAGATAATAAAACCCATTCTATCATGGAAAAATAGTGTTCAAATTTCACTTTGTGATATGGCCGATTACTTAAATTACAATTTCATGTCTGATTAGTATCAAGACATCTAAAGCGCCACAATTAGGCTAGTGCCCTTTTCGTAAGATCGAAAGTGTAACAATTGCAATTATTCACTATCCAAAATAAAATAGACTATCAATGCTCAAAATATCTATAGTCAACAATGAATCCACGTGAATCTGCCAAAAACATTGTATCACCATAAAAAATAATAACTCAGATAAGAACACCCATCTATAACGAAGCTAGTGTTCAAGTGACATCTTTGTGATTATGTTGATTACAACTACAAATATTCACTTGTCCATAATAATTAATCCATCGACACCCAAAATGGATATAGTCAAAATATTAATCAACGTGAATATGTAAATATTCTATCCATACACTTAAGCGTAAAGGGATAGACTATACAACGTATGCTTACCCAAATTGGTGAAGCTGCCATAATTTGCAAAATGATCACACTGGTGCCTTTTGCAAACCGGTTTGTTAGTGTGATAAATTTACACCCAAATTGCAATCACATCGATAGTTATAAAAATTAATTTTTCCCAAAATAAGGGTCTTATAATTTAGTGCAAATAAAACATGTGGATACAACAAGTTTGTCTATTTATTACAATATCAAATAGGTGTATGAATGGTTCTTAGAAGCATCCATCATATTTGAACAAATGCAACACTATAAAGCGCAAGTTTCAAAATAGACATTCGATGATGCCCATATCCATGCATACTGTTGTCAGAAATGGAATAACCAAAAAAAATGTGAGAAGATGAATATGAGTATAATGAACCTATCACTCAAATATTCTCTACGACTGCTTCCAAATTATTTCAAAGCTGAATATAAACATAGGATCAAAATCCCTAAAATATAGCTTTTAAAATGTTTGCATACTATCACTAGTTACTGTAATGTAAACATAAAGTTGAGGAATGTTTTACCCATCCAATTACTTGGATTTCTCCATTTAGGTGGTTTTACTTCCCCAATACTAGAATGAGCATTTACATGAGTTAGATCAAAAAATTTTGGTTTGACATTATTTTCCTTTTTAACAACTTTCCAATGTCGGACTGTAGGAACATACCAACACATATTAACATCATAACCATTCCTTTTACAATGGGAACAAAATTTAAACTCCTTATTTTTAAAGTCTTACACATTTTGCCATTCCTTTGAACTCTGTCTAGGAAAATGATTCCCCTATTTAGGAGAGGTAACTTTTTTGCCATTTCTCACCTTACTAGGGAGAGATTGGTCTTTAGCACCTACCTTATCATTCACAAAAGGCATTAACTTCTTAACCATTGTTTTCCTCTTCCAACAATATGCTGCAGAATGATTAGTACCTTCAGAAAATGTGTAAGGAAATGCATACTTCTCTCTACCTAAACTATATTGTTCAAACTGAAAGAGTGTTTTAGAATTTTTAGGATTAAATTTCCCCTTAGTTTTATTTTTAGTATAAGTGGGAGGAGGTGGAATTTCATTACCTCGTTTACCTATTTTCTTACACCTTTCATTGTTCCTTCTGATGGCGGAATCCTGTAATTCTAGAGGCATAGATCCTTGGTTGTTGGAAGCTTGTCTTCCTTCAGCTGCTTTGGAACTTTCTCCAATTTCCATTTTCCCACTAGAATATCCTAAACCTGCAAACCAAGGTTGATCCTCTACATGTATGGGCTTAGCATCACCTTCATTTTTAAGAAGGCCTTTTCCGTTATATCCCATTTTAACCATTATTTTAGACCCAGTTCCCTTAGTGTGTTTTTCAAACTAACCTAAAGGAATATCTGAAATTGAATGGGAGGAAGAATTAAAATGTGAACAACTTACAGTGCATTATGTCATAGTACCTACATCTGATTTGGAAGGCATTTCCTTCTTGTGTTCACCTTGTTGTAGCTTTTCCAAGAGGGCATCCTTGGTCCGTATTTCTTCCTGCAACTCTTTAACAAATCCCATCAACTTCTTTCTCTTGTGCAAGCATCTCATTGACATACTCCTCTTTCTTCGTTATAGAGGATTGTGGCTCAGATTTTAACCGCAATATTTCCTCTTCTAAGAAATAAAAATTAGTTCTTAGGAAAGAGTTTTCTTCCTGGAGTTGGTGGTTTATGACTTTAAGCTCATCCAGTTGCTCTTGTTTTGATGACTTGCCCATGATTCCTTGTTCTTACAAACACAACCTGTACTTCTAAAAGCGCACACTGCTGCAAAAGAAGATTACTAAGCCCCAAAATGTCGCACTGCTTGAAAACTGAAATCAATACTGAAATTGAAGCCAAATTTTCAAACACAATTAGAAGCTAATCCGAAATCTAACTGCTCTAATACCAAACTTGATCCGAAAACAGGTGTTTTATTTTTTCCACTTTTAAATGCTTTCAAGGATCTTCAATTTTAATCAACTTAAAAGGATTATATACTTCCAAAAATTGATCAAAATATAATTTAGGACTGAATTCAAACTGAAATTAAGTTTGTAATTTACTCAAAATTTCATTGTTTAATCGAAGCCCTAAAAATCACTTTGTTTCTTGATTTTAATCAATTTTCTAAAGTTGTTAAATACTGATTACCATTACATCCACATTCTTTTTATGAAATTAAATTATTGTAAATAATCAGAAACTGAAAATAAAATCAGAACACAACACCAGGTTGTTTACGGGGTTCGGAATTCCTACGTCCCCGGGTTTGTGATGAACCGATCCATTAATAATGTTAAAAAATGTAAATACAATAACATTTACATTAACCAATAATGAATCAAAAACCTACAAAATTGTGTTTCAGACCTTCGAAGGACGTTAATGGAGCTCAGCCTCGTCCTTCACCTTCTTGATCCACTTGCAACAATGTCTCCCTTTGGTTCTAGGCCTTTGCGTGAATTTAACAACAAATGAATCTATCAAAAATACTCCAAATCAGAAAAATGATCAATTCATCGCGATCATCTCAAAATTATGAACAAATTTCATATATAACTTCAGATCTGGTTTTGAGTGTAAGTGCCTCAAAATTGTATTTTTCCAAAGCGCCCGCTTAGTGGCTTGACACAGACCTAACACTTGTTTATTCCAAATATAAGTGAACTTTATTTATAACACTTACAAGAGGGTGGCGGGTTGGTAAGGCCGCTTATCTTTTTAGATGAGGTGCTAGGTTCAAATCCCCTTCCATAGGTTTAGGCACCTGTAGTGCCCACATTTTTATAGGTCCAGTTATACATTGGTTCCTTTATGCATATACATGTTTTGTTGAGACTACGATATATTTTAGACATTATGCTATATTATTTATCACGATCGACATTATGGTATTTGGTCGCGTAGCACCAATTGGACTAGATTAGTATATTGATATATTCCTTATGATGTTGATGACACTAACAGAGTTACATGATAGTGAGATTTATTGGTTAGATGTTGATTTCTTGTAGTCGATTTGATCAATGATATAGTTTTCTAGATTTAATAATGGTAACTCATGCTAGCATAGGTGTATGTCATTGTAATTATATCTATGGATGATTCATGGTGGACTATGTGTATAATTGTATGCGTTGCACTATCAATTGTATAATGATGTTAGGATATTATAGGTTTGATTTATTTTGTGATGAGTAGATGATGTTTATTGTATTAGACAGATGCGGTTAATGTGTGTAATGAGTGTGCAGGTGACAAGTTATAGGAGAACGTGGGTTTTGGCTACACAATTGTGCACAAGTGGCCCATGGGCTAAGTCCTAACCATGCTAAATGTTTGAGGCCTTAGAGTAGGTGTATTAATTGGGCACCATGAGTGAACCCTCAATTGTAATGTATTTATGTCTTGTAAAATTAATTATGTTTAGGGTGTGTTTTATTTAAGTAAACTAGTTTAGGGGTTTAATGATCTCATTTTAATTTAAGTGATGGTTTTGGGTAAGTGTGTGTGTGTTGGTAGAAGGGATTGGGGCCACATGTGAACCTTGGGTGGACCCCACACCCTCTACCCTTGTGCCCAAGTGTGCCAAACCCGAAATTGGGCTATTTTGGGCATTTTTAGTGACCCCTTTTTAGTTTGGGAGTTCACTTAGCATGAAAATGGGCCCTTGGACCCTACCTAATAGGTAGGGGGGCTTATTTCCAAGGTTTGGAGGGAGTTTCCCTCCCATTTTTCCTTCCTTTGGTCACATCCATGTAAGGTGGATGGGGAAGTGTGTTTTGTTAAAAGTTGCTCCACTTTGTTTTATTTACATTTTTAGTATTTTGGGTGATAAGGGCTAAAAGGTGAGTTTACTTTTACTTATTTGGTTTTTGGGAATATTTGACTTGAGGAAGGAGGGGGTGACACATGTCATTTTCCTATTGGTGAGGAAACTTTTGGGTTCCTCTTGATATTCTTCCTCATGGTGAAGGAAGGGACTTTTCCTCTTTTTTTTTTTGGACTTGGGACTTGGAGAATTTTGGGGAGCTTGAGGATTGCTTGGATCAAGTGGAAAAGCTTAGAGTTTTGGGAAGCTTATTGAGGTAGGATTCTTAATCTCTCCTTCCTTGTTGTTGTCTTGCTAGCTATGCATTTTTCAATGAAATAAAGTGTGTGAAATTATATGTTGTAAAGCTTGTATGAAGAATGTTGTCTTGTTTGTTGTTTTTTTGTTTTTGTTTTACTCTCCACAATCATATGGCTTGATGGTTTTTGGAGAATGTAGGGGAAGAGAGAGGAATTTCCCTCTCAAACCTCATGGCTCATTGGTCAAGCCATGAAGGTTCTGTTGGTGCAAATCAGCAGCACACCACGGATGTTGATCGATTTGTAGTTTGACATTTTAGACATCCGGTGTGAGTTTGCACAACATTGAATATTTTCCCCAAGTGTGGGACTTCTAAAAATGGGAAAATAATCTCCATATTAGAGGTTGGTTCCTCAACTCCTGCGATCAGTGTATTACTTGCAAGCTACGAGATGGTTTGAATTCAAGATCCTACTTTGAATTCCAAAGGGGACAGAGATAGAGAATGTAAAAACTAAAACTAGAGCTAATAAGGTGATGCACCAAAGGAGTGGTGAGCATTATTTACTTTCTGCTTGATTGACACGAGATCATAGAAATGTAACAAAACATCATGTAAAAGCTGATGACATGTAATGGAAGATATGAAAGGAAGAAAACAACATAAGTAGAGGATTGAATCTCATTCACGAGTTTGCATTATCATTTCCAATATCAAAATACATGCATTATAGCATCTGGGAGGTAGAAAACATGTTACAGTCCTAGAAGAGGTCTGATATTTCCACAAAATCACTTTCAAGGTGAAAGAGGGATCCTGCAATACATGAAAAATGTTCCCTTTAAAAAAATGAGCCAAATCTGGCTTTTACCATGCCAGAAACGACCCCAGGAGAGAGAAACACGAGAAAATGTTGGAAAGATTCAACCATCAACCAAAAATGCAATAAAACAGCATGGGCATCCTTACAGGTCCATCCCTTAACATTTTTCACCATGCTGGGAGAGAATGTGAGCCATTCTTCATTAAAAATGGTTGTTGAAACATCATTTCTGTTCATTACCACGTGCATGAGGAATTTTTCAATTTTCTCTCTCCAAAATCCATCAAAATAAAAAATTGACCCCATAATCTTGTAGAGAATTTCACCAAATTTTTGTTGATATAAAGAACGTGAAAAACTGAGCTCTGGATCGAAAGTTATGGCCATTTGAAATTTTAGGGAAAAAACAGGGCCAAAACGGATTAGTGGGCGAAAAATTTGAAATTTTCCACTTTTTACACTTGGGAAAAATCCTGCGCTCCACCGCAGATTATGGGTGCCACGTGGCATGTTTTGATTAGACACGGCCCTCTACGCTTCATTTTCCATCGTTTTGACCATTGGAAAAAAATTTCAAAAATCTCCACCGGGCCGATGATCTGAGGACACGTGGCAAGAGGTGATTCACCGGGCCCTTCTGGAGATTTTTCCATCACTTTTTACCATTTTCTGACTCGGACACATGGCAAAACCCCATTGGTTGCGGGATTTTCCCCTCCTTTTTCCTGCGGGGGCACATCTGTATTTTTTCTCACTGCTAGGACACGTGGCAAGATGCCATTGGCTCATGTTTAGGGGGCGGACTTTCCCATTTTAAATTTCCTTTTTTTTGCTTTGGGAAAATTTCCAACTTTTCCCCCACGCTCCGCCGCTCCTAGTGCCATGTGGCGGGTTCTCATTGGGCACGGGACCTTGGGAAAACATTTTTTCTTTTGATTTAACCTTTGGGAAAAAATCCTAATCTCCCCCCGCGCTCTTTGTTCCGGCCCAGGGGACACATGGCGAGCTCGGCGAGTCGAGGCGGGGTGGCGGGCCAAAAACTTATCCTTTCCTTTTACCAAAACACTTTGCCAAATTTTTAAATCTCCCTCCATGATCTGTGGGTCTTGAGGAACGTGGCATCATTTGATTCGCTGGACCTTTTTGGAAATTTTTACGGCGCCAACACTTAGTCAAATTTTCCATTTTAACTCCGCCCTCTGCCACTCCTTTCCTCTCAAGACATGTGGCACAATATGATTCGATGCGGGCCTAGCATCAAAAATTTTGCTTGGATCAACCCTTAGAAAATTTTCCAATTTCCTTTCCTTGGACACGTGGCAGCATCTCATTCATCGGCGGGCCTTCGGGGTGAAATGTTCCTTTTGAAAACTTGTTGAATCACTTAGTAAAAATTCAAGTTTACCTCCGACCTCCGCCACTCCTTAGGAGACGTGGCACCATATTACTAGCTGCGGGCCTTTCAGGGGAAAATTTCCCACAAAAAATCCGCCGAGCCATAACTTCAAAAATACATGGAGTTAGGAGGAAAACTTTACCTTTATGGAAAGATGAGAAAAAACTCTATCCAATGGTGCCATTTCTAGAAGGTCTTGGGTGCACGAAAAGTAAAACATTATGATGGCGAGGCACAAGAGAGGGAAGAATGAAGGGAGTTAGTCACAAAATGAGCAAGTTGCTCATTTTGGATAATAGGTTCCTTCTCATCCCCTCATATGGTTTGAGGTGGGAGTAATGTTCATATGGCTTTAACCTTTCCCCATTTTTAGAGAGGAAACCCATTGGGTTTGAAAATCCTCCCAAGAAGGATTTCATTGACATAAAGGAGAAATAAGGAGGATGAATGTTGGGAGAAATAAGGAGGTTATAAAATATGTATTTGGTGTAACCTATGGTTAGACACCTTTGTTTTTGGGCATCCTATTTCTTCTCTTCCCCCTTTTGTGAGGGTGATCTTGTTTCTCCTCATAGTGTTGTCTCATCATGTGTATTATGTCTAAGTGTTTAAATGTTTCTATGTATTCTTGTTGTGTTTATCCCTTTTATACTTGTGCACATTGTGGAAGCTAGTTCCTCTCTCCCATGGGCTTGGGGGAGGCTAACATGAATTCCAACCATGGAAAGACATGTGATGATGCCTATTGGTTGGGTGGTAAACAAGCCATGTCTCTTGATTCAACATTCTTAGAAGAACACTCAAGTTGGAGATAGTTGGAGTTTCCTAGTCATCTTGGTTCTCATTGTATCTTTATGAATGTGACTATGTGAAGCCTTCTTTTTCTTGTAAAACACCTACTTTGTATGTGATGTTACTTGTAAACTTAAGCCATATTGCTTGAGAAATTTTCCTTCAATATTGCAAGGATCTTGTAAAAAGGTTGTCTTGAATAGCTATGTAATTGAGCATATTTTTTTACAAATGTGAACCTTTGCCCTTGGAAAAGTAAGCTTGTAAAATAGATATGAAAATATCTTCATAAGAATTGTTGCAACTCCATTTTGGAATGAAATTTGTTTATTGGAAACATTGTATTATAAAAGAAATAATGTGAAGTTACTAGCATTAAAAGAAAACTGGTTTTTATCCCTTGTTGGAATTCCTCTCTTGTAGAAATCTGCAATAGTTATCTAGTTATGCATTACATGTTAAATCTGAAATATTTAGTGTGCTTACTTTTAAAATGAAAAAAATAAATGATGGCACTACACGCCCAATTTAGCCATTGACCCCACATTTGGTGGGAAAAGGATAGGATAAGCCTTTAAATAACTTTTTGTCCACAAAATCCTCCTTATCCCATGAGATTAGACTTATTCCCGTGGAATGGATTAAATAAAATATTATTATTATTATTTTAAATCCAAAGACACTAAAAACCTGCCAAGTGTCATGCCCATAATATGCCATTTGTCCACGTCAAAGTGTGTCACATCATCATTTGACCACAACTTTGACTATGCATATCTTTCGCATATGAACTCAGATTTGGTCTATTCAAAATGCGTCAGAAAGCTTGCGACGAGCTCTATACCATGGAACTGATTTTTAAAAATTTACAAGACCATCAATTTTCCTTGTCACCAATTTTCACGTGTCACCTTGCCATTGGTCTACTTGTTGACTTGTTGACCAAAGTTGACTTCCATGTTGATTGAACTTTGACCGGACATAACTTGAGCTCAGAGTTTCCATTTTTCATGTTCTTATAGTTATTGGAAATATTTTTGAAGGCTCTACTACACTGGAATGGTCTAGGGAAGTTTAGGGAACTTTTGACATTAAAAAAATATCCGTTGATCACTCCTCCCTAATGAGAAAGATTTTTGTCCACAAAAAGCTATATATCAACTCAAAAACATGCTATCTCTTCCTGCATTGAAAAACACATACAAGAACTTGAAATAACATTATAAATAAATAAAATGCAAATAGTTGATTAGCTACTTACATCACCGATTAGATAATAACACCCAATTAAGCTAGTGTTCAATTGAAACGCCTATGACCACATCGACTACGCACTGTTGTGAACTGTCATACCCCACTGTAATGCCATCACAAATAATTGACCAGATAATAAAACCCATTCTATTATGGAAAAATAGTGTTTAATTTTCACTTTGTGATATGGCCAATTACTTAAATTACAATTTCATAACACAGATTAGTATACAAGACATCTAAACTACCCACCTAATTAGGCTAGTGCCCCTTTGTCCATCGAAAGTGTAACAATTGAAATTATTCACTATCCGAATAAAATAGACTATCAATGCTCAAAATAGCTATAGTCAACAATGAATCCACGTGAATCGCCAAAACATTGTATCACCATAAAAAATAATAAGTCGAGATAATAACACCCACCACTATAACGGAAGCTAGTGTTCAATCGACACGCTATGATTATGCTAATTACAACTACAAATATTCACTATCCATAATAATTAAACCATCAATGCCCAAAATGGCTATAGTCAAAATCTTAATCAATGTGAATATGCAAATATTGTATCCATACTTTGAACTGTAAAGGGATATACTATAAAGCGTATGCCTACCCAAATTGGTGAAGCTGCCATAATCAGTAAAATGATCACCTAGTGCCTTTGCAAACCAATTTGTTAGTGTAATAAATTTACACCCTAATTGCAACCACATCTGATAGTTATAAAAATCAAATTTTCCCAAAATAAGGGTCTTATAAATTAGTGCAAATAAAACATGTGGATACAACAAGTTTTTCTATTTACAATATCAAGCAGTACATTGAATGGGTCTTATAAGCATCCATAATATTTGCACAAATGTAACACTATAAAACTGCAAGTTTTAAAATAGACATTCTGATGATGCCCATATCCATGCATATTGTTGTCAGAAATGGAATAACTAACCAAAATGTGAGAAGATGAATATGAGTATGATGAACCTATCACTCAAATATTCTCTACGGCTACTTTCAAATTATTTCAAAGCTGAATATAAACATAGGATCAAAATCCCTAAAATATAGCTTTGAAAATGTTTGCATACTATCACTAGTTACTGCAATGCAAACATAAAGTTGAGGAATGTTTTACCCATCCAATTACTTGGATTTCTCCATTTAGGTGGTTTTACTTCCCCAGTACTAGAATGAGCATTTACATGAGTTAGATCAACAAATTTTAGTTTGACATTATTTTCCTTTTTAACAACTTTCCAATGTTGCACTGAAGGAACATACCAACACATCTTAACATCATGACCATTCCTTTTACAATGGGAACAAAATTTAACTTCCTTATTTTTAGGAGTCTTACCCATTTTCCATTCCTTGAACTCTGTCTAGGAAAATGATTCCCTTGTTTAGGAGAGGTAACCTTTTTGCCATTTCTCGCCTTACTAGGGAGAGATTGGTCTTTAGCACCTGCCTTATCATTCACAAAAGGCATTAACTTCTTAACCATTGTTTTCCTCTTCCAACAATATGTTGCAGAATGATTAGTACCTTCACAAAATGTGTAAGGAAATGCATACTTCTGTCTACCAAAACTATATTGTTCAAACTGAAAGATTGTTTTAGAAGTTTTAGGATTAAATTTCCCCTTAGTGTTATTTTTAGTGTAAGTGGGAGGAGGTGGAATTTTATTACCTCGTTTACCTGTTTTCCTACACCTTTCATTGTTCCTCATGATGGCGGAATCCTGTAATTCTAGAGGCATAGATCCTTGGTTGTCGAAGCTTGTCTTCCTTCAGCTGCTTTGAAACTTTCTCTAATTTCCATTTTCCCACTACTTGCAAACCGAAGCTGATCCTCTACTTGTATGGGAATAGCATCACCTTGTCCATTTTTACCAAGGCCTTTTCTGTTATATCCCATTTTAACCATTAGTTTAGACATAATTCCCTTAGTGTGTTTTTCAAACTAACCTAAAGGAATATCTGAAACTAAATGGGAGGAAGAATTAAAATGTGAACAACTTACAATGCATTACGTCATACTACGTACATCGATTGGGAAGGCATTTGCTTCTTGTGTTCACCTTGTTGCAAATTTGCCAAGAGGGCATCCTTGAGTACGTATTTCTTCCTGTGACTCTTTAACAAAGCCCATCAAATTTTTTCTCTACGTGCAATCATCTCATTGACATACTCCTCTTTCTTCGTTATAGAGGATTGTGGCTCATATTTTAATTGCACTATTTCCTCTTCTAAGGAATAGAAATTAGCTCTTAGGAAAGAGTTTTCTTCATGGAGTTGGCGGTTTATGGCTTCAAGCTCATCCAATTGCTCCTGTTTGGATGACTTGCCCATGATTCCTTGTCCTGCAAACACAACCTGTACTTCCAAAACTGCACACTACAAAAGAAGATTAACAAGCCCCAAAAATCTCTACACACTAAAAACTGAAATCAATACTAAAACTGAAGCCAAATTTTCAAACACAATTAGAAGCTAATCCGAAATCTAACTACTCTGATACCAAACTTGATCCAAAAATGGGTGTTTTATTTTTTCCACTTTTAAACGATTTCAAGGATCTTCAATTTTAATCAACTTAAAAGGATTGTATACTTCCAAAAATTGATCAAAATATGATTTAAGACTGAATTCAAACTGAAATTAAGTTTGTAATTTACTCAAAATTTCATTGTTTGATCGAAGCCCCAAAAATCACTGTTTCTTGATTTTAATCAATTTTCCAAAGTTGTCAAATACTGATTACCATTGCATCCACATTATTTTTATGAAATTAAATTATTGCAAATAATCAAAAACTGAAAATAAAATCAGAACACAACACTAGATTGTTTACGGGGTTCAGAATTCCTACGTCCCCAGGTTCGTGATGAACCGATCCATTAATAATGTTAAAAATGTAAATACAATAACATTTACATTAACCAATAATGAATCAAAAACCTATAAAACTATGTTTCAGACCTTTGAAGGATGTTAATGGAGCTTAGCCTCTGTCCTTCACTTTCTGATCCACTTGCAGTGGTGTCTCCCTTTGGTTCTACGCCTTTGTGTGACTTTAACAGCAAATGAATCTATCAAAAAAACTCCAAATCAGAAAAATGATCACACCATCGCGATCTTCTCAAAATTATGAACAAATTTCATATATAACTTGAGATTTGGTTTTGAGTGGAAGTGCCTCAAAATTGCATTTTTCCAAAACTTCCTGCTTATTGGCTTGACACAAACCTAACACTTGTTTATTACAAATAGAAGTGAACTTTATTTATAACACTTACAAGAGGGTGCCAGGTTGACAAGGCCCCTTATCTTTTAGATGAGGTGTTGGGTTCAAATCCCCCTTCCATAGGTTTAGGCACCCAATTTAGCCATTGACCCCACATTTGGTGGGAAAAGGATAGGATAAGCCTTTAAATAGCTTTTTGTCCACAAAATCCTCATTATCCCATGGGATTAGGCTATTTCCTGTAGAATGGATTAAATAAAATATTATTATTATTATATTAAATCTAAATCCACTAAAAACCTGCCAAGTTTCACACCCATAATATGCCATTTGTCCACGTCACAGTGTGCCACGTCATCATTTGACCACAACTTTGACTATGCATATCTTTTGCATACGAACTTAGATTTGGTCCATTCAAAATGTGTCAGAAAGCTTGTGACGAGCTCTATACCATGGAACTGATTTTTAAAAAATTATAAGACCATCAATTTTTCCTTGTCGCCAATTTCCACGTGTCACCTTGCCAATGGTCCAATTGTTGACTTATTGACCAAAGTTGACTTCCATGTTGACTAAACTTTGGCCGAACATAACTTGAGCTCGAGTGTATGCATTTTCACGTTCTTATTATTGTCGGAAAGCTCTCTGAAGGATATACTTTGCAATGGAATGGTCTAGGGAAGTTTAGGGAACTTTTTTACGGTAAAAACTATCCCTTGATCACTTGTTCAAGGATTCTTCAACTCGGATCCTTACATGGAATGAGGAATACAAGAAAACCATTGATCAATTGGAGGAACATGTTAGGACTTTATCTTCATATGTACAATAATTTCTTGAAATAATGTCATCATCCTTGCCTTTGATTGAAGCAATCTCTCCCATTTATAGCTTTGATTCCTAGAAAATCAAGAGAGCTCAGGTGTTCACCATGCTGAGGAAGAGCCAATGATAAATGGGTGGACATGATTATTGAAAGGGGAAGGTTTTTTTCTTGAGGTTCTTACACTATTTCAATATGTCTTAGCTATTGTACCAAAGATAAAATATACTAAGAGAAATATTAAGAAGGAAAAGGCCATTTGGGAAATTCTTCTCCCATTGGTCTCTGAGATGACCTCTCTTGACTCTTACTTCTTAGTGAATCATAATGTGTTTTCATCCATTGCTAAGAACTTGTCCCCCATTTGGTCCTGCACAATGATTGCAAGGTGTGATGTGTTGAATGATGCCATTTATGAGCTTGAGGTTTGTGAAAAAAATGTATCTCGGATCTTGGATGATTGTCAAAAGTGTGCAAGAACTAGGAACACCTTCACTCAATGAGAACACATCCTCAGAAAGACTCTTGATTTCCTTTCAAGAGTTGGTCCAGATAGTTGCAGGAGAACCCTCTTCATTCAATGAAAATACTTTGGAATCTCTTACAGAGATTAGAGGCTCTATTTCTAATACTACAAAAGATCATGATAATTGGTTCACCACAGTGTAAGCGGTGGGCGGTATTCCTCGAGAATTGGCTCAAGTACTTTGGAACATGTGTGCATCGACGATACGAGAAGGTAACATTTACGGTGGCTCGATACAACAAGAAAGTTAAGGGCATAAAGTTCATCATTAGAGATCTTTCGCGAGAAGTTGGCTAGAGTTGATTATTCATCAAATAGTTGATACACTCCCTTCGTATTCTCCCTCTTTCTTATCTCCCCCTTTCTAATTCTTCATTTTATGTAATTATGAATTTTTATCTTTTTCACTTAAGTGAGTCTCTAATGTTACATTGTAAAAGTACCTTTTGATTTATTAAAAAGGGACTTACTTACTCACTTCCTAGGAAGACAAAAAGTCATAAGTGGAATAATAACTTGAAAGGTCACATGAGGGGTAGATGAGAATACAATTTGTTATGCTATGAATTAGAATGGATTCTCTATTCCCAAGGGGATAAAAAGTTAGTTTTTCTGTAGAAATTGAGGATTGTTGTAGGTTTTTGAGCTTTGTATCACCACTACACAAGAAATAAGAGCTACATTTATTCCATTTCCTTTTCTTATGATTTCCTCTATTTTCTCTCTATTCTACAACTTTGCAAGCATAATGATCTTGAATAACCAAGAAGGGACTTTGTGTCCTTGATTTATGAAACTAAAGAACTACGTGTCTTGATTTTTTTAGTATTGTTAATTACTTACATTGTTGTTTTCTTCTAATTGAATGTGGACCTACTTTGATTATTGTTTGTGATTTTTCTATAGCAATTGTGGATTGTTGTAGGTTTTGAGATTTGTATCACCACTACACAAGAAATAAGAGCTGCATTTCTTCCATTTCCTTTGCTTATGATTTCCTCTATTCTCTCTCTATTTTACAACTTTGTAAGCATAGTGATCTTGAATAACAATAAGGAACTTTGTGTCCTTGATTGATGAATCTAAATAACTGTGTGTCTCTAGTTTGTTAGTATTGCTAATTGCTTACATTGTTGTTTTCTTCTAATTGAATGTGGACCTACTCTAGTTATTGTGTGTGAACTTTGCTAGTGCCTACTCACAACAATAACCATCTCTTTCCTAATTTCCCCAACTCTCCTTTATCCCTCATCATTACAAATTCTCCTCTTTTACTCCATATAATAACCTTACCTCAAGTTCAATGGAGTGTTCCTGTGTGATCCTCAGTTTATTGGCCACCCCAAAAAATTAAGATAGTTCACATTGAATAATGGGATCCTCCCCATACATAAGGAGTAGCTAATCCCCATGACCATTGGTGGAAACACATAATTTGCAACATGAAAAATTATTTCACCAATAACAGTGTAGCAGGATAAATCGAAGCATCATGAAGTTTTCATCAAAGGAATGATCATCATGAGCATGATGAGAAATTATCACCTACGAGTAATAATGAAAGTCATATCAAGCATTGCATACCTCTTAAAGTGTTCCTAAACACTTGATCCATTTTGATAATGAGCTCACATATTGCAAGTTAGAGGAGGCATAGTTTACATTGTTTCAATGTAATGTGAAAGACAAGGACATGGAGGTCATTCTCATTCATTCCTTCAAGTTCCATTTAGAGATCGAGTCTTGCTTTATCGGGAGAGGAAACATATCTCCATAAAAATAAATTAGAATAGAGGATGTCTAATAACCATAAACATATTTTCACCCACCTTGCGAGGAAAGTGAAGGGGGGTCATCGTGTTCAAAGATGGAATGTGAGACTCAAGGAGTGAGTTGGTTATCTTCATACCCCGAATCTACCATTTTTCTCAAACCATAGACAATAAATCATGTACTTTGGGTATATTTATAGTCCTGATCACATGCCTACTATTCATATGATTCCTAAGCAAGAAACATACTAATTGATCACTGTCTTTGACCTCTTTACTTCCTTTCAGTCTTCCTTTTTGGGCTTACACACCTTCTTTCCCACTTTGACCTTCGACACTCTAGGTTTTTTGAGTTTGGACACTAATGACCAACTAGGATGCCATCATGTAGGTGTCCCTAGCCCCTCTGAGCACCCCAACCTCTTTGTATTTTGCTCACATATTTTGGGTCCTTTCTAGCCATTTGGGCATCTTATTTTCTTGGTGGCCAACCTTTTAGTAGTTAATTACGAAATTAAAGCAAGGGAATCATATAAATGTAAATATATGTGACCATAATAAGGGACAAAGCACTAAGAATTATCTATCACCACCTAAGATTACATCCAAGAGCATTATAAGAGCATTCAAGCATCCATCTAGCTCGACATAAGGGACAAGGATTTGTTACTTTTGCATACAATTTATAGGAGGGGAAGTAAATTTTTCCATGCACATATATATCTACATATAATACATCTAGCTATTGCTCTCTATCAAGTACGACTTGTATAAGAGCCACATAGGGCACGATTATTCACACACACTCACAAAACTACATGAAGTCTGAAATGTAGTGTAGCACCTAGATCGTAAGTTCACTCGGTTGGGTGACCACTGGCGTCGAGTATGAATCCCCATTGGCATCATTTAATTTTTAGAATTTGATGTGTTTTGGGATTTTGTAGGCACTCTTTCTTCTTACAAGTTTCAGGTGAATAATAATTAAGTACAAAAACATATAGGTGATCAAAGGATAACATTAGCAAACATCTCGCGAACTTGTAAAAATCATTTTTCGAGGTTTTGAGTAGTCACCGATGCCCAGAGAAGGTTTGCGGTGACCGTGACCACTGTCCAGGTGCCTAGTCCATGCGAGATCATGTGGTCACACAATTTTTGAGATCAGGTGTGGCGCTTCCCTCCTCCTGTTCATCGGTTTGCTAGCTTGCCACATTCCATAATTATTTGCAAACCGGATAATTGTTCTATGCCTTCATTTGCAACTAGGTTTTTATATCTTCACTTACTTTCTTAGGTCAAAATTTGTACTTTAGTGTATATTTATTTATTGCATGATTATACATTTAGAGTAGCATTTATTTATTTCAATATTTGCTTAATTATTTCGGTGAACTTGTCGCTCGAATCCAACCTTGTTTTTAGGGTTTTCTTCTTATGCATGTCACCCGTAGTGGTCGTTTTGGGTATTTTGAGCATCGTGAGATTCCTCCATCCTCATGTAGGGTTTCTAAATCAATTTCTAAAATTGAGAATCCATTCGCTAACTCTCAACAAGTTTTTCTCAAAAATGTTGAAGCATCGATAATGAACACTCATATGATGAGGAAACCAATGTTGATCAAGAGAAATTAGACAAGCTAACTTATTTTCATCAAGCTTTATGCAATAATCCTACCCATCTTCTACATTTTGTTCATGCTCATATTTCTACTAAATACTCTCTTGATGTTTCTTGAGAACCTATTTTCGATAATTCTCTCGGCTTCCCTGGACTATACTCAACCCCTTCATATCCCTCTTCTGCTATTCCCACTACTACCTCTCCCATCATATAACCTAATGCTTATAATTCATAACTTGAATATTTTTGAATAATCTTGATTTAAATTCTTTATATTAGGATCTGCAAACTCAAATTCACCAACTCCAACTCACTACTTCTCATGCATCTCCATCTCTTGAATCCACTTCACTTCTTCATACTCCTTTTTCACCCACCATTTCCACCTATCTACTACCTCCCAACTTCATTACCCCTAAGTTACCTACTTTCAAAGGCCATGGTGACCCATAAGAGCATCTCTCGAGAATTTCACATGGCATGAATAGACTATGTAGATGATCACACTTTACTAGCAAAGCTCTTTCCATGCAGTCTTCAAGACTATGAAATGTGTTGGTTCTATGATCTACCTATCCACTCGATAACATATTTTACACATTTAGCTGATGATTTTATTGCTCATTTCTCTATCAATATTGGCTCAAGATCTCATATGCTCAACTCGCACAACTTAAGCAAGGATCTAACAAACATCTAGTGGATTTTTGGTATAAGAACAACTTATCTAAGATGTCTAATGTGCTTGAAGACTCGAAATTTAAGATTCATTCATCAAAAGTCTATTACCGCCTCTCCAGGAGAGTTTCATCTTCGAGACATCCCCATCATTTGATAAATTATGCCACACTCTCAAGCTACACAAAACTAAAATATTACCTACATATGCAAGCTTAAGTATCATGAGAAGGCTTCATCTTCTACGCAATTTCAAATTAAATCAACTTTCAAGCCATCTACAAAAATGATGGAATCTAAAGCAACTATCAATGATGTTTCTAATCTGAAAATATTCAATGACAACCACCTAAGCATAAATTTACTAAACTTCATATTGATCCACATCTCCTAATGCCACAAATCATTGAGAGAAACCTTATTATGCTTCCTCCACTTAATTTGGACCCATATTGTCCTAAAGGTTATAATTACAATGAAAATATCAGATGCGACTATCATCAATGTGTTGCGCATTCTATAGATCAATGCTTCAAAGTTCAAAATATTATTCAAGATCTTATTTATAATAATGCAATTGATCTTCTTAGGCCTACAGTTTCTACATCAGTCAATGAAAATCACAAGCTCAAGATCTTCAAAATCCTCTTCCAAAACATGACAATCAAGTGGATGAATCTTCAACCAATCATACATATCACGCAGTTCCTTCTCTTGCTTCAGGGGCTCTCGATTTTATAGTTGCTCATGCTAAGGAATCTCCACTAATCATCAATTTCACCAATCATGACTATCATGCTACATTATATTCTCATTGCTTGCACATTAGTTATTCTATTGGATCTATTTCTATCAATAACACTATGGTTGATCCATCATTTCACATAAGTGCATGTTCTATTGCACTTCTTGTCGATATTGGCCATCCAATGTTGTAAATTTCATATCCAATTTCAAAATCATATGGTTATGTAGAGCTCTAGTTACCATTGGTCCTCTTACTATGCTTGTGCCTTTTCTTGTGGCACCTTTAGTCAAAGGGTGTGACATGCTCTTAGGTCTTCCTTGGCTCCATACAACTCAGGCTATCATCTCCATGAATCACTTGTGTCTAAAGTTCATTCACAATAGGAAATTCATTACTATCAATGGTGTTTCACCATCCACACCATGGATGCAACCTCCTATTGAGGTTTCAATTACACTCACTAGAGCATCCAGGTCCCAAGGAACTCTCACATCTAAAGTACAATATGCTCTTAATTCACCTATTTGCACACGATCTCATCGATCTTGTATGTCTACTAGTTCATTGCATTAGTATTGGCCCATCACCTGGACAACTTCTTCACATAGGTATACATCATCTCCTCTTCTTCCTTCACATTAGTATGTCTCTTCTGCACTCTACTTCACATAGGTGTTCATCACCTACATGATCTCCTCCACATAGGTGTATATCACCTCATAGGTCTAATGTAAATTGATCTCATTCACCCATGCATCATCTGTCTCATACACCATCAATGTTAGAACATGGTCACATGCCTTTACCTATGCAAGAATCAGGTGGAGGACCCACATATTTAAAATTAATCGGATATCATACTCATGACTACACAATTGGGGGCATCACGCTTACTATTTCCCCCTCCATAACATAGTCAAGCATTTCACATTTTTATTAGTCTACTCTTCATTTCACATTTAGAATTTCATACACATCTTGATACCTGGTATCTTCATTACCCTATGATGCACTCTCGTGCTATAGTTCACACTTGACTATTGAGGGCATACTACATACAATAAATTCACACAATAAACACTTCAAACCTGCACACACACTTGAAATATTTTTCTTACGACTTCTATGACACACTATGTGCATTATTCACTCTACACGTTCATGATGTATCATTCTTACATCTACTTTTATATGCTACTCTCATTACTCTATGATGCACTCTAGTTCCACGGTTCATACTCATTGCTAGGGGTTTAAATCTAAATTGAACCCCACAATGGCACATTCGACACTTTGTATTCATGATCAATATTGATAATATCCTATTCATAAAATTATACATTTCACGATCAATAATTTTAGCATTGCATTCACTTGCTATAACATATTCTTCTTGCACATCATACTTCACCATTGATCAAATCTTCCTAGCATACATACTGATTTAAACCATTTCCTAAGGACGTACTCTTGTTCTACGGTTAATTATCGACTAATGAGGGGGCATGTATAAATTAATCTCATCTCATGCATACTCACTTGCATTCACTTGGGGGCACGCTACTCCTATAATTCATTATGCATTCCATTCCATCTCATCCACAATATGTTGCATATCTTGGTTGCATTTACTCTTGCTTTCTTATGCTTACATGCACACTTTGTTTGCACGCTACACATATATATTGTAAGTCATTATATATTTTCTATATACACATGTGCGTTCACTTTCCTTCTAGTTGTGATCATAGGATTTACACAAATATTTACACATAACATGGATGTTTGGCACAATACCTCATACCAATCCTACAACAGCTCCTCGGGGCATCCGATTTCGTAATCATCACATGTGCTATTATTTCAATTTATACTATCTCCTATTTCACACTAGAAATGTACTATATTAGATTATACACATTTTGACATACATTTTATCTACCTAACATGCTAAACGGGTGCTTCAAGTGCAACATTTACTTTGCAGGTTTATTTGTTATCATAGTTGTTTGTTTCTTTGTTTGTTATTGTTTGCATTTGTATCGGGGTTAATTTTAAGACCCCCCCCCAAAAAATTAGTTTAGAATGTGTGGTGAATCTATAAAATAAACTTTTTAATTGATGGCAAATTTCTGAAAAAATGTTTCGTGGTAAAGGAGATTTGGTAGGGTGTAATTTTCTTGGATGAGGTACAATGATAAGAAACGTTGGCGAAATACACTCATAAGTTAATTTAACATATAAATTGTAGGTGAATTTACCCATATAAATGACTTATCGGTGGAAATTTTAGGTGAACCGGGTGGGAGTTGACTACTTTGGAAATTAGCCATTTCCAAAATCCCTAATATTCGTGAGTTTACAAAAAATTTCCACTAAATTTTTCCCAAATTTGTATGCCGAGTGTTTGCGAGATTTTCCCTATGTCTTGCTTGTTCTCGATTTACCTTTGTATTATTTTGGCCACTTGAGCCTCAAATTTCTTGATACCTCATGAGTGAAGTCCCATGTTTGAAACCCTCTTTTCGCGGTCTAATTTTTCGTGTTATTGCTTATCTTCTTATGTATTATCTTACATTTTGTCTTCTATATATGTATTTATCTTTTCTTGCACTAGCACTTGTTTCTAGCCACTTTGCTTGTGTTTTCCTTGGTTTCTACCAAGCACATCCCACCTGTAGGGCATCAATTTTAGTTTAACGCTCAATCCTCCTTTAGGGTGCATACTCCTCAATGACATCACATGCACCCAAAACAAGGGGGACATCATTGGGTGAATCAGTCACACCATACATTAGTTTACATTCACGGTTCAATAATGATACAACATAGTCATCGGTCTTAGAAGTGGCCCGAGAATCTAACTTGGGTCTTTAACACATCATAGAAAATAGTGCCTAACACTAGACAATAACGCTGGGCACCCCGACCCTTCTTAGGTGCCTATGACCAGGGGGAAATTACACAATTTTTCTCAATTTGGCATAGTTCACAGCAATTTTCATAGCAGATTTTACATGACAGACATAGTCCTTCAAAACTTGGCATGCATGCATGACATTTTATTTTCTACTTTTGTGTTGGATCGAAATGGATTGGATTTGCATACACTATATGTAGTGGTGTTTTTACTTTGGGAAGCAGTAAAAGGTTGGAGAATAACACTAGACCTTTCTCCCTACACCCTTCCACACTTGGTAGGAGATCACCCAAAAAAAAGTTTCTTCTACAACATCTTCATGATCCTTTTTGTATCTTTCCCTCATCACGGATCAGGTGCACATGTTACTTTTCACATTTTGTACATACGGTTTATGCGTTTTGATCAAATTTTTCATATACTTATATTTGACTACTCGTTCACTCTTCTCTTTTGTAGGTCCATCCTTATGGGAAGTGGTAGTCACATCAATCACACATCAAATGGCATAAAAACATGTATAACATGAAATTTACACATATGATTTCACCCCTAGGTTCATCATCATTTTTACTTCCTCTTCTCTAGCATCCACGCTTCATATTTTTATCACTCCATGATTTTTCTTATCTCCTCGGCACACTTTTCATCATCAATTTAAATGGTTATCAGGTACACATATCTTATCTACTTTATGTTATTGAGAATTTTTTCAACAACATAAAGTGGGGACAAATATAGACACTTAATCATTAACTTTGGGTATATTTCTTGTCACGATCACGTACTACTATTCATATGATTCCTAAGCTAGAAAAGTACTAATTGACTACTATCTTTGGCCACTTTTGTTGCTTTCGGTATTCCTCTTTGATCTTACACACCTTATTGCCCAGTCGACCTTAAAAACTTCAAGTTTTCGAGTCTGAGACACCAATACCTAGCCAAGATGTCAATGCCTAGGTGCCCCCATCCCCTCTAGGTGCCCGACCTTTTTGTATTTTAATCACATTTTTGGGTCCTTTCTAACCATTTGAGCATCTTATTTTCTTGGTGGTCGATCTTTTAGTAGTTAATTATGAAATTCAAGCAAGGGAATCAACAAAATATAAAGCTATGTTACCACAATAAGGGACCAAACACTAAGCATTATCTATTACCACCTAAGGTTACATCAAGAGAATTCAAGCATTCATCTAGCTCCACACAAGGGACAAGGGTATGTTACTTGTACATACACTTCATAGGAGGGGAAGTTCATTTTTCCATGCACACATATATCTAGATATTATACATCTAGCTATTTCTCTCTATCAAGTGCAACTTGTACAAGAGCCACCAAGGAGCGATTATTCACACACATGCGTAGAACTACATGGATTTTGAAATGTAGTGTAGCACCCAAATCATAATTTCACTCAGTCGGGTGACCACTGGGTCAGTTTGAATCCTCATTTACATCTTTTCTTTTTAGGATTTGATGTGTTTTGGGGTTTTACAGGTGCTCTTTCTTCTTGTATGTTTCAGGTGAATACCAATGAAGTATAACGACATACATATGATCAAGGGAAAACATTAGAGAACATATCATGACCATTCAAAGATAATTTTATGAGGTTCTAAGCAATCACGAGACACCGAGAAAAGGTCTACGGTGCCCCTGAACATGTCCAAGTGCCCCAGTCCAAGAAAATCATGTGGTCACACAATTTTATGAGTTCGGGTGTGATAATTCCCTCTTGTTCATCAGTTCTTCATCTTGGCACAATTCTAGATTATTTGCTAACTAACTAAGTGTTTTATCCCTTCATTTGTAACTAGGGTTTCATATCTTCCATCTCACTTGCTTAGGTCAAAATATTTAATTTATTGCATATTTATTTACCACATTGTTACATATTTAGATTAGCATTTATTTATTTCAATATTTTCTTAATCACAAACCTTCTTCAATAAATAAAGTAGTAAGATCTATTCCAAGGCATCTAGTAGCATTGTGTGTGAAGGATAAGGAAATCATCCACTCCCATGAGAAACATGTAAGAAGGAGTTGTATGAGATGATTCCATTTAGAGAAGATCTTGGAGATAGGAAAGGAAAAAGGGTATGATATTCATTTAGAGCATCATAGTTACAAAAATTGGAAATCATCTCTATTTCATTTCCTGCCACCCACTCGGCAGTGTTCTTAAACACTCACCTAAAACCTTGTAGTGTTAGCATGTATCAAGAAGGAAGAACATTTCAACCATCTCATATCATTCCAACAGGTGGCCACACGACAATAATTTCACTCAGGGGTAATCCTTTCACCACATTATGAATACCCATCCAAGTAAGAGGAGGAAAAACATCAAAAGAGTTTGACCATCATGGAGTTGTTTCTTGTCGTTATTGAGGTAAATTTTGAAAACCTAAGAAGAGAGAAAGTGATACTTATGTCCTAACTACTGTTATTGAAACCATCATGTTTTTATTGTAGTGTAGATATCATAACAATGTTCTTCAACAATAATTCAATGTCTTGGATTGTTTAAACAAAATAATAATATGTAATCATGGTGTTCAACTCTGCATATGGTCACTTAGGAAAAAGTAATATCAAGAACATTATGAAGCCTATGTGGGTGTTGAGACATCAAAATTCAAGTCATTAAGGTGATAGTCATAAGAATCATGATGGGATAAGATCATCATGGGTGATGCAAGTGGTCATCCTAGGTTCACTTTGCAATGCCTCACAATATTATTTCTACAAACTTATTCAACACTTTGGGGCATCTCACACAAGGAGGCAACATATGCAATCTCAGTGCTTCAGTTCAATAGGTGATCAAAGGTCAATATTCTCATTCATGAAGATTTCATTCAAAGGAAAAGAAATAATCCTAAGAACTCTCCCTCAAGGATCATGAATGGTTAGTTCTTCATAAAAATGGATCCATATTCATCGGATAACTCAATTCCTCTCTCTTCCTTATTCTCTCTCCATGTTTTAATTTCTACTTAAGAAGGTAATTTTTCTATTTCATCTTATTCACTTAAGTGACCCTCAATTAAAAATTGTAAGAGTCCTTTTCACGGATAGAGAAAAAGACTCATCTCTAGGAATATGAAAAGTCAAAAGTGACAGGATAGGTGAAAATTCATATGGGGGTAGATGAAGAGACAATTTGTAATGCTATAAATTGGAATGGATTCTCCATTCTAAAGGGTTGGAAATTGTTGATTGAATGTATGTTGTTGAGATTACCACTTCTACATCAAGATATAAAATTTGTAATTATTATACTTCTTTTCTCATTTTCCTCTACTCTCTCTTGCCAACTTTGCATACATGACAATATTGTAAAACCAAGAAAGGTGTCTACGCCTTTGATAAATGATTCAATGGAATTATGTGTCTATGATTTGTTGGTCTTATCATTGTTTGAATTGTTTTGTTCTTCTAATTGAATGTGGACACACTCTAATTATTGTATGGGAACTTTATAAGCCTACTCACAATATTAACCCATCTCTCTCTCTCTCTCTCTCTCTCTCCTTATTTCCCCAACTCCTCTTTACTTCTCTTCATTGTAAATTCCTCCCTTGTAACTTGTACAATAATTTTCCATAGGTTCAGTGGAGTGTTCCTGTGTGATCCCCAACCTATGGGCCACCCCGAAACTTTAGGTTAGTTTAAATTCAATAATGGGATTCTCCCCATATAAAAGGAGGGGCTTAGACCCATGTTTGTTAGTGAAAACTCATAATTTGCAACATGAAAAATTATTTTGCCAACATTATTTAATCTTGTTTCTTCATTTATCTCATGATATTTAAACATAGCTCTCATACCCAAAAATCTAGGAGTAAAATATCTAGGGGACTTCAGACCCATAAGTTTATGTAATACTATGTATAAGATAATCTCCAAAATCCTGGCTTTTAGACTAAGGGAGACTCTTAGTAACTTCATTTCTCCTAATCAAGGAGCCTTTGTGCTAGGTAGACAAATTTTGGACAACATAATAACCATTCATGAGACGATCCACTCTATTGAACTTTCAGGTAGGGAGGCTATGATTGTTAAGTTGGACATGCAAAAATCCTATGACAAGATTTCATGGGATTTCCTGTTCTCCCTTTTAAATTGTTTGGGATATCATCCTCACTTCATCAAAATGATCCAAGCTTGCACTAAATACCCAATATTTTCTATTATTATTAATGGGAAGCCAAATGGTTTCTTCATCTCGGAAAGGGGTTTGAGGCAAGGAGATCCCTTGTCACCCTTCTTGTATATTATTGTTGTTGAAACCTTAAGCAGGTTATGCTCTAGGGCCCAAGTTGAAGGTAATATGGAGGGTATTAAAGTGGCTCATGGAGTTGAGAATCAATGCTTGCATCCATTTATGAATGACATGATTATCCTTGGATAAAGTACATTGTTCAGGAGGCTCGGGTCTTGAAAAACATCACCAAAAATATGAAGAAGTTATTAGATAGAGGATTAACTTTAGAAAGAGATCCTATTTTTCATAAATGTGGGGGAGGAGTAGAAAAACATGCTAGCCAATATTTTGGATTGCAGTATTAAAGCCCTCCCGAATACCTATCTTGGAATGCCTCTTTGTGGGAAAATGGAGTTTGGAATAAATTAATAGAGAAGTTTCATAAAAAAATTTCCTCTTGGAAAGAATCATTGTTATCACAGGTCAAAAATATCAACTCCTTCAAATATGCTCATAGGGTATTGATTTTTTCATCATGTTTATTTTTACCTTTGAGAAGAGTCGGAAAACTATACAAGGTATACAAAAGAGGTTTTTATGGACTGGATCAGAGGAAAAGAATAAAATCCCTTTAATTTCTTGGGATAAGGTTACACAACCCAAGGATAGAGGGGGTCTTAGATTGAAGAATATTCAATTCATGAATCAAGATCTAATAGCAAAGGTTGGTGGAGATTGCACAGAGAGGAGGGAACTTGGATCAACATTTTGAAAGTGAAATATTTGTGGCCCTTTGGCAGTACTTTGGCTCTTTTATCTGATTTAGATCTCCCTAGAGGATCTATCTTCTAGAATAATCTTTGTCATTCTAGAAATTTGTTAATTAAAGGGAGTAAATGGAATCTTGGGGATGGTACAAAGATAAAATTTTGGGAAGATCCATGGATTAAGGATAAATCCCTCATAACTAAGGAACCATGGAGTGAGCTTTGGCATTTCTTCAACCAGGAAAAGGGGAGTTGGTTTGTAGATATTGGAATGAAGAGAGGAAGTGGATCCAACTCCTACCCCCTCACTATTAGGGGAATTTATATCCCTTTCAAGAACTTAATCAGCTCCTTAAATACTATCACATACCCCAAAACATAGCTCAAGATGAGTTAATTTGGAGAACCATGGACACTGGGAAATACAGGGTCAAGTCAGGCTACTTGCTGAATTTTGAGCATATAGAACCCAATATCTACTAGAGGAAGATTTGGAATAAAAATATTATTCCCAAAATCAATATTTTTCTCTGGGAATTTTTTAAAAGAAGATCCTAACTATGGATAGGTTAAGAAAAAGGGGATGATCATCACTAACATATGTAATTTATGTAAATGTAATGAAGAGTCAATCCAACATCTCTTCCTGGAATGCTATTTCTCCTTTCAATTCTTCTTTGCAATCCTCATTTTTTTCAAGATACATATGGTTCTCCCCGGGGATGTAACCCTTCTCCCAGAACAATGGAGACTCAATTTCCAAAAATGAGTTGATAAGAGAAATTTGGAAACTCACCCAGGATCTATGGATCGAACAAAATAATTAGATCTTTAGGAAAAAAACCTCAATCCTAGATATGGTTATTGAAATGGTAAGTCAGTCTCTCAAAGAAAATGCTCAAATTTTAAAGCCCAAATCATCTAAGGTCTTCCTAGCCTGGGAAATAAGTATTCTCAGAAGAATGAGCATTACCCCAATCATCCCTTTGAAGGAGAAGGTCACCCACATAGATAAATGGTTGAGACCTCTTGATGACCGCTTTAAGCTCAACTTTGAAGGATCTGCCAAATGGAAGGATAACTCTATTGGGGGAGGTCTGGTTCATGATCACCTTGGTAGATGTCTTGGAGCTTATGCAGGTCCCATTAAAAATCATACCAAAAATTATGTGGAAGCCAAGGCCATGCTTTGGGGCATCATGATTTGTAGAGATTTGAGATTAAGATCCATCATTATAGAAGGTGACTCCTTATGTGTCATCAACACTCTAAAAGATTAGAGTAAGTGTGGGTGGAAACTTATCAACATCATCAAGGAAGCTCGTGTGATGTTGGAATCATTTGACAAGGTGGACATCTAACACACCTTTAGGGTAGGTAATAAACCTACGGATGCACTTGCTAATTAAGGCAACGACATGTGAGATATGATGATGTGGCCATGGACACATATTCCTTGGAAAAGCATTATAAAAATGATAAATGATGACACATCTTTGGAGGAAGTGTAATGATGGTGACTAAGGCTCACACGCTTGGGAGTTCAAAAAGATGTTTTTTTTAAAAATGTTACGATTAATTTGCTTTGTCTTTTATTCAAGTGTTTTTATTGGTGATTCCATTATGTTTGAGCTTGAAGTGAGAAGGTGTGTTTGGAAAACAATGGAAGGCCACAGGGTCAGAACCAAGCCCATTTCCTTCCTTAACCTAAAAAATGACACCATTATGTGGAAGGCTGCTTTGTGCGAGAGGGGCTTCTCGGTACATGCGGCGACTAAAGGAAACAACCCCGTGCTCTTCGTTGATTTTGGAAACGCTTGGGTTGAAGGGGGATTCAATTTCATGGAGGCTGAAATTAGGGTTACTAAAGAATCCATAGCTGAGATAACTGGGCTAGATATAGATGATCTCAAAATTTATAAAGACAAAACTCACATAAAACATGAGATAACCACTTTTTGAACTTGGTGAGCATATTATTTCCTATGATGATGGCATAGCCCATACTTGTCTCCTTGAATTTTGGGCCAATGTTAGTCTTGTCGTCATGAAATACCTAACTCTGGAAGGAAAATTTAGAAATATATTCTCTTATCATCTCTCCATTCTAAATCTCTTCCGTAGGAACCAAGCTATGAGTCGGCTTTCTTCCTCTATAGGTCCCTGTTATCCACCGTTGTTCGTGTGATATTGGAATCATTTGAAAAGGTGGGCATCTAACACACCTTTAGGGTAGGTAATAAACCTATAGATGCGCTTGCTAATTAAGGCAACGACATGTGAGATATGATGATGTGGCCATGGAAACATATTCCTTGAAATGTATTATAAAAATGATAAATGATGACACGTCTTTGGAGGAAGTGTAATGATGGCGACTAAGGCTCACAAGCTTGGGAGTTCAAAAAGAAGTTTTTAAAAAAATGTTACGATTAATTTGCTTTGTCTTTTATTCAAGTGTTGTTTTTATTGGTGATTCCATTATGTTTGAGCTTGAAGTGAGAAGGTGTGTTTGGAAAACAATGGAAGGCCACAGGGTCAGAACCAAGCCCATTTCCTTCATCTAAAAAATGACACCATTATGTGGAAGTTGATGTGCAGAGGGCGCTTCTCCGGTACATGCGTGCAACTAAAGGCAACAACCCCGCACTCTTTGTTGATTTTGGATACGATTGGGTTGAAGGGGGATTCAATTTCATGGGGGTTGAAATTAGGGTTACTGAAGAATCCATAGCTGAGATAACTAGGCTTGCTATGGATGGTCTCAAAATTTATAAAGACAAAACTCACAAAAAACATGAGATAACCACTTTTTTGAACCTAGTGAGCATATTGTTTCCTATGATGATGGCATAGCCCATAATTGTCTCCTTGAATGTTGAGCCAATTTCAGTCTTATCATTATGAAATACATAACTTTGGAAGGAAAATTTAGAATTATATTCTCTTATCATCTCTCCATTCTAAATCTCTTTCGTAGGAACCAAGCTATGAGTCTGGATTTCTTCCTCTATAGTTCCCTGTTATCCACTATTGTTGAATTCAAAAAAAAGAAATTTGATGTTCCTTTGTATCAAGGTTTGATTCTTGTTAGTGAAAAAGGAAAACCCATTATCCTGCTTAGCCTTTGAATGCTTGCACCACCCGATTCGACCAAGAAACCCTTGTGTATACCTTTAAACACATAAAGAAAATAAAGGGTAAAGACACCCTCGAAGGGATTGCCGATGCTCTTTACAATCTAAAATGTGGCGTTCAGAATGTGGGTGAAATCTCTTGCAGTAGGGAGAGAGACTTTGTGGACTGGGAGGCTAGGATTATGCATGCTAAGTTGACTACTGATACCATTCTCATGGTTAATAAGAATTTGATTCAGGAACTGAAGGATTTCCACCATAAAATTGAGGTCCAGAACAAAATAATTGGGGAATACAAGCTGACTTTTTCATGCAAAAGAAAACAGTTTCTATCCTTCAGGACCAAGTGGCCAAAGTGGAAAACAACAAGCCTAATATGAGGTTGGTCCTTAGTAGTTCTGACAGTGAAGAAATATCAGATTTTATGCGATGGTAATACTGATTTTGAGACCGCGAACACCAGAATGAGGACAAGGAGGAGAAATTTCCAAAAGAACCGAGATTGTGGACACCCAGGCTGTGGAAAAGGAGGAGAAAATACCAAAACATGTGACCATCAAATTTTTAGGTAGGAAGGATAGTGGGTCATGTGCTAGAACCCACAACAAGGCTAAGGAGAACTAATGGTAGGCCTTTTGTTGTCCTTTTTTTTTGTTCTTGTTCTTATGGACTGTAGCTTTGTTTTCTTTAGTAGTTAGTTTTTCTCTCAAAAAATGTAATGGTTAATATTAAGTCATGGTGATGTCTGGCTCTGATCTATGGTGGTCTGTTGTCAAGCTTTTTGACTTTGCCTTGGATTTTTGTTGGTTTTATTGTTAAACTAGCTCCTTTCTATGTATAGGTTTTTGGTCCCCTCAAAACCAATTTTTTTATCTTATCCAAAAATGATATTTAAGCACAAAAAAACTTGAAAATTTAACCATAATATATATTCATGAATATTTAAAATTAAGTAATGCATTCAACTTAATTAATTAAAATATGATCATCATTTAAGATTTGTGACAAAATATTGATGGCCAAGGAGGGGACACTACATACTATGTAAAAATGCACTCCACATACAAAATATGGCTTAGAAGTATAAATCCAAATCATCAACATCTTAGGAAATAAATAAGTGAAATACCTAGAGAGTAAGAACCATGTAAAATCAAGTGTTAGCACCATCAACATGTAGTCAATATAACTATGTAAACCTAGAGGAAGCATCATGACCTTTGACATGTAAATTAATGAGAACCATGTAGAACCAATTAGTAAAAATGAATAGGAATATATTGATGTAGACATATTTATACTTTGAACAAAGAATTAAATGATAATCAACCACAAAAATACTTTATCTTTTCTCAATAATACTTTAGCTATAAGGTGAAATATGTACACCCTTCTTTGTATAGCGAGGTTCCAAAATATTCATTTACCACATCCATATTAGTGCATATCAAGATATTTTCTAACCATTCTTATTACAAAAATGATTATTTCTAGATTTTAAAAATTGGTTTACCCCATGGAATAAGAACTCACATTGGTATTAAATACAATAGGTTTATCTGTCATTTCTCAACTAGAAAATGTTAGAGGAGATTAGGAGTTAAAATAAGAAAATAATAGCTCATTAAATCAAGATACCTACATATATGATAATGTGGAATCACGAGCATGTAGGTATCTTAACTATATATCCACTAATCCAGAATCATGGTCATGTAGTTTTCCTAACTACATATTCGCTAATGCAAAAGCATGGTCATTTAGTTATCCTAACTAAGAACAATATGCACCCTTCTTAAATAAACAACGTTGATGTAAAAAATCATGGTGTAGTAGTCAAAGGACAATTGAAGTGCCTAAAAAAATTCTAATTTCAAAACAAATAATCCCTAGTTCACAACATCATGTTTTGATGAGTATTTTTATAGATAATCCCATCTACTCAAACCATGTATTTATCAAAGGAGTGTATTAATTAGGAAGAAAACAATTTCAAATGTAGATTTTTAGTAGGGTGGAAAGTAGGAATGGTAGGATAATGGAGAGTCAATATGAGAAAATATATCATTTCCTTCCTATCATCCCAAAACACCCCACATAAGACCAACCTTGTAATATTTCATAACAAAAGTCACCTCAAACTAAACACATATTCTAGGATGAGGATTCCAAAGTAAAGGCAAAATTATAAGAAGATAACAATAAGATTCAAAGTTTTGATAGGTGTAACAACATAGTATATTATGTTTTATGGGGTAGAAATAATCAACAATATTATTTCTTATTCTTAAATAGAAAGAAGAAACAATTGATTAAACACATACAAAAAAAAATCATAAGGTCGGTTATAATATATTTTCCTAGCCCAACATTATATTATGTTGTATTATTTGCGCTTATGACTCACAATTATTTTTCATGTCTTTCGAGTGTCTTTTTGACGTCTAATTTGTAGTTCCCCACCCCATTAGGACTATTTGGTGAAGATGTGGACCCATTCTCATGAAGATAAGTGGGATTCCAAACTTCATAAATGCGGTCGAGTGTTTAGTTATGAGTAAAATTGTGGAATTAACTAATCGAGAATCTCTTCCTTCTCGAGAGAGAAGAAAGTTGTAATAATATTTTCAAACGTATCAAGATGATGTTTAAGAATCAAACCTCATTATGAGGATTTCATCACATGTTATACGAGGTTGAGCACCTCATTTGGCACCATTTTATTCTTGGGTGTTGTAAATGCATATCGACTTCATATCATAAGTTCATTTAAACCACAATCATTTTTATTTGGGAATGTAAAGCTTTAATTATGAGGATAATAATAATAATGCTAATAATAATACAAAGAGATTAAAAATAATTCTGATATTAAAACTTAATTTTAAAATAGTAAAATTTAAAAACAAAGATATATATATGAATAAAAATAAAATAATTAAAGAAATAAGCGATAACCTAAACAAGGCACAAAGGAAGGATAAAATGGAATAATAAACAAACTCAAAATTTAATAAGATATCAAAATTCATATATAACTATGAGGTTAGTAATTGAACTCACTTAGTCAGCTCTATGAAGAAGTCTTAGGTCAACAAATTAATTTTGATAAAAATCTCTCTCTACTTCTTTAACAATACAGCGACCGGGAAAAGGAAAATCGCTCATATCCTTGGTTGTGAAATTAATTCTTTACCTACCACATACTTTGGTCTTCCTTTTGGTACTAATAAGGTTCACATGAGTGTTTAGAATGATTTTCTTGACATATTTGAAAGAAAGCTTGCTAGATGGAAGGGAACTACCCTTTCTACTTCTTGGAATTACGCTTATCAAAAACATGCTTCAAAACCTTGCAGTTTATATCATGTATCTCTTCTTTATTCTAGCAACTATTGCTGATAAAATTGAGAGAATTGAGAAAAACTATCTTTGGACGAGAAAAAAGAGAAAAATAGAATGCACTTGGTCACATGGGATAAGGCACGAAACAACAAGAAAACATGAGGTATTGGGATTAACAAAAATACAAACTATGAATTTTTTTCTTGTCTCTAAAATGCGATGGAGACTAATGAAGGAGGAAAATTCATGGGAAGACCTTATTAAATTCAAATATCTAAATCAAGGTAATGTTCAAGATTACTTCAATAATGATAGTCACCTCAATGGTTCAAAATTTTGGAATAATTTTGTCAAGATTAGAAAAGAGCTTGCTTCTAGATGTAAATGAATTATTGGTATTGGGGAAAACATTAACTTTTGGAATGAAAATTGGGATGATTTCGACAAACTAACAAACAATGGGAAATGAGACCAGCTTAAAAGAAACCTTGGGGCAACAAGTTTTTAACTATATTAAGAATATAGAGGGTAGAAGCGCATTGGAGAGATCTTGAGTCTGTTATCCCCGATCGAAGGATATTCTAGTGGACCTTCAAAAATTCTTAGACATATCCATATTAGTCAAATTCAGGCCAAAGATGAATTTACTTGGGCTCATTCTTTTGATGGAAACTACACAGTGAGATCATGATATCAATTATGTGCTAATGATCCTATTAGAAACTTCCCTTGGAGCAACATCTGGTTCAAAGAGGTCACCTCAAAAATAAACCCATTCCTTTGGTTTTTCTTGAATAAGGCATCTTCACCATTGATAATATTATCAAAAGGGGATCTATCATGCTAAATATATGTTACCACTATACAAAAGACAATGAAACCATTCAACATCTTCTTCTACACTGTCCAGTTGATGGGGCTCTTTGGAAGCTCATCTTTAATAGGTTTGGTATTATTTGGTCTTTCTGAAGGACATTACTCAATCTTGGATTCAATGGAAGCCTCCCTTCAAGCATGATTTGCTTCGTAGAGTTTGGAGGCTCATCTTCCCCCATACCATATGGAGAATATAGAAGGCTCAAAACTCTATTATCTTTAGAGATACCAACAAAACTTTGAAAAGCATTCTGAATGAAATTACGGTGGCGCCAAAGAAAAAAATCATAAGTTTAAGCCCCCCCAAAAAGCTTAGTACCCTCAAGATGAAGAAAGACACTTAAAGGCATGAAATATCAATGCTCAACAAATTTCAGTTTCCTTTCCCAACATTGACATATCTCTTGTTCGGTGGATTACCCCTACGGATGGTTGTCATATGATAAATTTTGATGGTGCCTCTAAAGGAAAACCTAAAGCAAGTAGGTGGTGGAGATCTTATTAGAAATCATAAGAGTCACTTAATCATCGCGTATGTTGGTCCCATGGGTAAGCTATCCGATCACTACTTGAAGGCCCTAATAGCTCTATGGGGAATCGAAATTGCTAGGACCCTCAAAGTGGACAATCTCATTATGGAAGGAGATTCTATGAATATCATTAACAATATTTCTAGATCCCAAACTCCAAGTAGAACCATTAGAGACTTTATTAATGAAGATACTCATCTTTGCAATGGCCTTAATATTATGTTCCAACATGTGTATAGGGAGGGTAAAAAATCTATATATGCCCTTCCCAACATAGGTGTTTACATTAATAATTATGGTGAGTGACATGATATCAAGGAAACCCCCTGTGAATTTTACCCCATCATCACTAATGAAGCCAATGCTCATCCCATCATTACTCCTTAAGAAACAACTTCTACATGTGTGGAACTCCCCGCCTAGATTTTTGATGCAAATCAAATTCATCCAGTTTTATTCTCTCCACACCTCGAACTTTTAGTGATTTTTTCATCTCAATCGGAGTTGGGAGGAAGGCACCGGGTTTCATGACGGAAGAAACTCACCACTTTAGTTGGAGGATCGCCACTAGGAGGCCTACCTTCTATTATCTCTAGCTCAAAATTTCTTTGTCACCAACTTCATTCATGATGGGGAGCTCCTATAGAGTAGAGCCTATTTTTACCCTTAAATTTAGGAAAATGTGGAATTCTAGGAGACCCTCAACATTGGGGGTTTCAAAATTTTTATTCAAACGATTAGGGGCATTATCATTACATTTCCCTTCAATTTGTGGAAAATTGAAAGGATATAAACATCAAGTTCAAAGGAATAGACTTGGTATATTTGAAAAATTCATCTCCTTAATCATGAGTTCTAAGTATGGAGGGAATTTTTTTCCACAACAAGTTCAATAAAGAAGCAGAGGAAAGGTTGTTCCTTGATGATGGAGAAAACATTGAAATCAAACATGAAGGCATCATCTACGCCTCTATCCCTTAACCCTTGAAGAAGTTTCTCGCATGATGGTCCACTACGTTACACTTGAAGGAAGGTTTTCAACTCTCCCTTTGCATCATCTGGTTCTCCTCAACCACTTCAAGCGTAAAGCAAAGGTTAGTTTTCCATACTACATTCTACACTCGTTAGAAAAATTTGTTTTGGAGGTCCAAGGTCATAAGAGGGTAGTTCCACTCCATCAAGGGTTCATTTTTATTATTCACCAGTTCATTCTAGATGTAGTGGCCAATGACCCAACCCATTATTTAGCTCCTCCACCTCCTCAACAGCCCCACATCCGATCTAAGAATCCCCTTTTCTGAGACTCTGTTATTGAACCCCCTCCTAAACAGATTCTTAGGAGAAACAAAAAGGATAAGAAATTAATTGTTGAAGAAAGCCTTCTTGAATTCAACCCTGTTATCCCTTGTGATCAGGTTACCCCCTCTATGCTAGAAAATTCAAGTTGTAAGCCGATACTCTGAAGACCATTGAAGACAATGTAGAATTTCTTCTCAAGTATGGCAACAAAAATCGATTCGATTCCATTTGAGCCTTATAGAGGAAGTTAACAATCTTTCTAGTCATATCAAATATCTTGAAGAAAACAACAACCAATTGGCCATTGACAGAGTATTCCTCGATCTTCTTTAGGTTCACATTCATTAGATCTATGATATCAATGGCATCCCTGATTCGGCTTGGAAGAATAGAAGGATCACGAAGAAGTTCAAAGTTTCAAACTGATATCCTAATATTGGGACAATAATGAATATCTATCAGGCACTTAGGATTTCTATTAAGGTTTATAATAGATCTTTGAATTAGTGCCTTTGTCTTTATGTTCATTATGTAACTATTGTGGTGCTGTTGTCGAGCTCTTATTTTTACGTAGTACTGTTTATTGGTGGGATTATTGTAGGTAGTTAGCCTCTACCTTAGTAATATTATAGTTTTATCTTGTTTTTGGCTTTTGGTTGGGGTGTGGCCCCCACATATAAAAAAACCTTGTTCTATCTTTCTTATATTGGTTGTTGAGCCTTTTGGTTGTACTTCAAGGTATGGTCCCTTCAAAACCATTTACCTTAAATAAAATAAATCACTTGATGGAGTTTGAGTATAAAATGTGCCTTTCTTTTAATCCATTTTATTCTTCCTAAATTATGATAAACCATGTGAAGTGGATGACATGTGAAGGCACATGGGTTTCATAAAAAAGTGTAGAAGGGTTATGATTATTTGTAATGCCTTGACTGGCTGGCTTGCGAAAAAAATAAATTAATGAAATGGCATTGGGAGCTCCCTCTCAACATGTGCTAGTTCGCTCCAAGCCTATACAAAATTTGGAGCTTTTAGGGTACATGGGCATGGTCATAATATGTGATAGGTTATGTGTGAATTTTGAATGGAATACCTTGTGTCTCTTCCCTACAATGTGGGCACTTAGAAATAATGCAAAATTTGTGGAAATTATGGTGTGTGTTTAGGCACTTGGTGAATGTTTATCTCTCAATGGAAATATGACTAGAAATTTTTATACCGAAAGGCATTGCAAAGGGGATTGAGAATCATATCGTTGACATGCGTGACAGGGATCAACAAATTTTGTGGCTTTATATGTCGTTGTACTTATGAAGGAGATAGCTTGCGGTTGATGTATTGGAAACTACATTTGTTGTAATCACGGAGATAAGTGGGTATGTACATACCACATTGGGATGATTCCAAGTAATCAAAACATGAAGTAAGGAGTGGATGATGTAATCTTTCTCACGCTTTCACATCTCATGCAATAATTCAAGATCATCGTATCTCTCTTTGTCTTTGTCCCTCACCACACTACTCGAATGCATCCCCTCATGTGCAACAAATTATTCTATAGCCTTAGGAAAGGAATAACAGTGCACTGTAATTTCCCTATATAAAAACACTTAGCTTAGCCTATTTTCCAAATGTATATGTACATCCATGAGTTTTTTCAACTCTTTTTCATCATTTCCACCCTCACCAAAACAAGATTCACCCAAGCACCGACCTCCTCCTCCTTTGTTCATCTATGAAAGGAAAGGAAAAGAGTGGAAAATGCATCTTTTTCCAAGTGCTCTCTTCTAACAATAATAGAGGCCAAGGAAAGACACAAACAATGCATTTCTAAATTTTACTTATTTTAGGTTTGGTCATAATTATCCCTTATACTTCTGCTAGCTTAACATTTTTTTCTTAATGTTTTTCTTAAAAATGTGCAAGCCAACTAGAAAATTGACACGAGCTAACTACAAAATGGATAGGGAGTTTTCAAAATTGAGAAAAAGATAACTCCATTTTCCTACTATTTCTGAAGATTGATTAGGATTTAATTTCCTATTTCAATGGAGAAGCAAAAGAGGTAATAAATTTATCTTTTCAATTATTTCTGCATAATGTGTGAAAGGAGTCATTTCCCTGCAAAGTCAACTTAAAAAATTACCCTATTCAATTCATTTCTTGTAATAATAAATAAATAAAATTATTTGTTGTGTGGGATTTTTATTTGTTACTACGCAAAAGGATTTTTTGATAATGGGACAACCCACCTAGTACTGTCACGGGCGTATGTGGATTGGTGGCCCAAAGTTTAATGTACTTCTATGTCCTACATGGTTTCACCTCGATTATTGATTTGAAAGATAAAATAAATCCAAAAGAAAATTTCTTGCATTCATTATCTATTCAAATAGATGCAACACAAAACCTTACCTCTTGTATTGTGTTTTTAATCCACCTACGCCGCGTCACTAGAGAGATGAGACATAAGATTAGGATAAATACTAAAATTTTTAGGTTTTCTACATCCTTCTAGCCACGTACACCTATCTATTGTCTCCTCTTCCTCTACCCACGAAACCAACCTCCTTTATTTTTCCAAACACGATAAATTAGAAACCCCTTTTACCGTTTAATCGGTGCAATATTCGTATCAATGTCCATGTTAGTATCAAGTTACCCATTTGACCTTCAAAACTTGGCAATCATTTTTGTGAGTGTATAAATTGATGACACGAAGAGAAAGGGAATGTGATATTAGGAAATGTCTCGAGTTTTGGCACATAGAAGTAGGGACATGTCATGTTTAGAGATGAAGTGAGGGAATTTATCAACGATTATTGTATCATAAATTTGTTTTATTTTAAATATTTAATGTGAGTGGTTGAGGGAATATATGATTATTTAAATAGACATATCCTTATATGGATGAAATTCTATTTTTATTTTTAATTTAGACACATCACCAATCTCTAATTGAATACATAATAATATCTTACATACTTTGAAGCATATTGATTATGTTCATATATTTTTTTTCATTTTTATCTCATCACATATTTAATGCCAAAATTAAAAATGTAATAAAGATACACTCATATGCTTATTATGCCAAATATCTCTATGATCCTTAGCAACCATCAAGAAATGAGTAATGTCAGATTGTTTAGCTGAAAATGATGGTCCATCACGTGAAACTGCCGAAAAGGGAGTGGCTTGGATTTTAATCATTGATTAACTAAAATTGGACTATGTAGTGCTAAGGTAGTTAATATAAGCTATGAACAGCTGTACTAAAGTAAATAAATGTAGTAAATAAATATTTTAATGATCTAATAAAAATATAAAATGAAATACTAAACCCTAATGTGCAAGAGGGAAGAGGAAAGAACTCATTGATAATAGATGCTTGTCAGACAGTGTCACAATGATGAACAAAAAATTAGAAAGTAGGAACAACTATGTTGGGGTCTCACAGAGGACAGATCTAGGTGATTTCATTGGTGGAGCACCTGGGAGAGGACTGGGGTGCCCACGGGTGCTCTGGTAAGAAAAATAGGTGCCCTGGTGTGTAAAAAGGTCTAGAACTAGTCTTCATAGGTCTAGAAGGTGAGTGTTATCCTTTGCTTCTTGTCGCATTAATTTCTCTATATTGTCGTTGAATGATCCAAATATTACAAGAGGAAGAATAACCTATAAAAGACCCAAAAGGAAGTATCAAAACCCTAAAAATAAATATGTAAATGAATGGGTTAGTGGCCTCAATTGCCAAAACATTGGGCTTATTAAACTAAGCGTTGCACTACATTTTGGACCCAAATGTAGTTTTGGTGAGTGTTTGCATGTCGTGCCCTAGGTGCTCTTGTGCCAGTCGCACTTTGTGAAATAGCGAGAAATAGATAAATGTAGAAAATGTAATAGAATGTGTGCATGGAATAGAATAGAATCCCTCCCCTATGAAGTGTGATACATATGTCCTAGCTTGTTCCTTGATGATGGAGATATATGGATGCCAATCTGATGGATGAATGCAACTCTAGATGGAGTGATAATATTAAATGATGATAGGTCCATCATTATGGTCTCATAACTATATATTTATAGGGTCCTCTTGCTCTAATTTTGTAATTAACCTCAAAAAGGACAACCACAAGAAAGATAAAGATGAAAAATGGGTAGAAGAGGCCCAAAAAGTGCTAGAAGGATCAAGGCACCCCAAGTGCAAATAGGGTGCCTATGGGTGCCCCAGTACTAAATGCGGGGGGCAGTCAAGGCTAAAATAATGCGGGATCTCAAAAAATGGCTGGAAATATGGGTGCAATAAGTCACAAATTACATATTAAAATAAACAAGTGGCAAAACGATGGGGGTTAATTAGTACTTTCTTCACTCAAGAACCTTCTAAATAATAAAATGAGATGGGGATAAATAAATGTCTAAAGCACATGATTTTGTGACTACATTTTGTCCCCACTTTATGTTGGTGAGAAAAATCTCGGTAACATAAAGTAGATAGAGATGCGTACGATGTATATGACGAGTGTAGTAGAAAACGTGCAAAGAAATAGAAAAAGCATGGAATGACAAAAAGATGGAGGAGTGTGGAAACTATAAATGAAAAGTGTGCAAAGAAAAAGTGATGAGAGTGAACCTAGGGCAGAATGTGTGTATGTAACTTTCGTAGTGTGTAGTGTACAAACATGATTAGTAAAAGCATGTGTGCTACCGTGGAATGTTGTTGTTGTTGCTCACATTTGACTATTTGTTTCTCATGCGCAACGGCTGGACTGTAAGGAGAAAATGATCAAGTAGTCAAATATTTATGTAAGTGTAAAAACACTATATAAAAGATGTATCTAATGTAAGTGGAAAATGTAAATGTAAAGGTAAATGGAACATGTGCACTGATCCATGTCGAAAGAAAGAGTGTAGAATTATATCCTCAATTGCAAGGTTTTGGGGATTTGATGGCACTATGGTTGGAGAAGTTTAGGGAGGAAATGCTTTATGTCCTCTAAGCTCTAGCTTCCCGTGAATGTTTGTGAAGATATCTCTGTATCATCCTATTTTCTTGTGTAAACCGACGCCATTGACATAAGTAGTGTAGAGAGGCACACCCACTGTAACCTCCAAGCCTGTAATTACTTCCTAGAAATGCTAAGGACACCATGTCTTGTAAAATCTGCGGTGTATGAGGTTTTAGAATGGTCAGAACCCACTTTTTGTGTATAACTAAAACGGTGTAAATACGTTGTGTTAGTATGTAAAACCTCCAAATGATGCCCCCTCTTTGGGGGTGCATTCGATGTCACTGATAAGAGACATGTAGACCCAAAATAAGACCAACCGCATGCACGTTGTAACCCTGGAAAGTTCTTGGTAGAAACCAAGGCATGCACAAACAAGAAGGCTAGCCAAAGACAAGTGTAAACAAACAATGCATGCATATAGAAAACATGTGTAAGCTACACAGACAATGTAGTAAATGTAAACACACAATAAAGTAAGTAAGCCACACAAAGTGGGCTACAAACATGGGACATCACTCACGATGTCACAAGGCCATCATGACCACAAACAACAAGCAAGTGTGCACAAAAACATAGGGAAAATCCCACATACAAGAAGCAAACAATGGAAGACAATGTAACTAACAAGTAAAAAAGAAGTAGCCATGGAAACATGTAATCCCTGCAAAACAAGTGATGCACATAAAACTTTGGTTAGTATGTTAGATAAATAACCAATATTTCAAGAGCATGTATGATCAAGTAATGTAAGATGTTAAGTACAAAATGAAATAATAACACATGAAAGAGACAAATGTGGATGCCCCAATGACCAGTGTAGGAAGGGTAGAAGGTGAGCATCGTGCCATGTGTAGGAGTCCTGTATCTACAATCAAACTAATCAAAGGTATGAATGTGCATCTATGGATGGTATAAATAATGACATATAAGAAATCAATATAACATGTGTAGTAAAGTGATCATGTAAAACACTAGTAAACAAGAGTAAATGCACTAAGACAATGTAGTATGCTGTGGATGGATGGAATGGAATGCAAGATGGAATGATAGGAGCCACATGCCCCTAGTGAATGGAAGTGTGTGTAGTAAGGTTCATTTTTTTCTCCCCTCAATAGTCAAGAATGAATCGTAAACGAGAGTGTGTCATCGGGAAATAGTCGAGTAGTGTGTGTTGTATCTAAAGCGCTGTGATGAAAGTGTAAGTGTGGTGATGAAATGTGACATAGAAATTATGTGTGCATGAACCCTATACCCAAATCATATATCATGACTAGATAAACATATAAGTGATGATTTATCTTAAGTGTATATCACTATAAGATGAATGGATGAGAGATGATGTAACCTAAGGTGTATACCACTACAAAATGATAGAATAGGTGATGATTTATCCTAAAGCATATGTCACTACAAGATGAAAGGAGGGAGTGGTGATGTAACCTAAGGTTTTATACCACTACAAAATGATATAATAGGCGACGATCAAGCCTAAAGCGTATGTCACTAGGTTTGAAATGTTGCATGAAGAAAGGTCAAATAATAAATGTGTGATGAGTGTAGGGTCCATTTGATTGGTAAACCCTTGGTAGTTGAGTATGGAATGAGGAACTAAAGTGCATCATAGGGTGGTGAGTGTAGTGTGTAGAAGAAAATGTAGTGAATGTAATGATAAAATTTGACCATGTGATGAGTGGAAAGTTATGGAGGATGCAATGCTAGACGTGTAGAATGTGTAAGATGTAATGCATAAGACGACATGTAATATATGTAGATAGGATAATAATGTAGTGCTAGAATCCTATATGATGAAGATTAGTATAACATGTAGAATACGTGTGAATATGTGTGATGTAATATGTATGGTATGTAGACAAACGAATAATGTGATATGTAGGATACGTAGTGTAGGATGTAAGACACGTAGACAAAGGTGTAGATACAATGCATAGGTGTCAAAATGTTGTAGAATAAATGTAGAATGTAGGGTGTATGATGTGTACATGTACGATGAGGTACGATGTGTAATGCCTATAGTGCAGTGTGTGGGATTTAGTGTGATAAGCCCTCAATAGTCAAGTGTGAACCAAAGCACAAGAGTGTGTCATCGGGTAGTGACATGTAGAATGTATGATGAGTATGTCTAATGTGAAGATATGAATGTATAAGAATGTTAAATATGATGAGGATAAATTTTCTAAGATGAGGTGGTGAGGGGGTAGGTGAGTGCCATGCCTCCCAAGTGCGTGATAGAAAATATGATTATGAACTGCTATCAAGAAGATCATCATTATCATGATTGAAACCTTCCGGGGAAGCATCAGAAACCTGATAAGCTATAGAGTGGGGAGGGTCATAGAGGGACCTGTTATGGTGGAGTGTGTAGAAATTCATTGCATATTCTTCATTAGTAAAGGTAATCGATGGGCAACCATGAGCATGCCAACGAGAGATATTTGGAACGTAAGAAGGAGAAGAATCACTAAGGATAGAGACATTACCAAAAGGCATGGGAAATGTGAGCAAGGAGCGATGAATGTTTATTGTACCACCAATATAATCAAGCCAAGACTATCCAAGTGTGAGGGGAGAATCATGAGGGGAGCGGAAACAAAAACCATCAAATGAAAAACACGTAATCCATAAGATGTCATAGTGTGAAAATAGCCATGGTAGAGATGTGGTGAATGCAGAGGTGGTAAAATGTCATTGAGTGTTATGCCAAACCTAGCCAAACCGTCATGTACATAAATAGTTTCTAAGAACATAGAGTCAACGGGGATATGTTTCCAAAAGGTCCTATTGATGAACAATGTGCATGTAAAAGGAGGTAGTGGAGTGGAAATTCATGGAGGAGAAGAGGAGATAACGTCGACACTGTGGATAGATCCCTTATACAATAACATAACATTAGTAGATGGAGGGGTTTTAAACTGATATTCACTAGGGCCATCAGCTAAAAAGGTTTCTTCGAAATAAGACTCATTCTACACCTAATGGGGTAAATTCAAGTTGGTTTTATGTTTCATTTATAAGTTCAATAGTGTCAAATTCATCATCAGAATCCTCAGAGTCATCAGTGTGAACATCATCATGTGGTATGGCATTATCAAGAATGTTATTAGAGGGCACCGTAGAGGGTGCCACAACTGGTGGAGGATGAACACTAGGAGGAAATGACACCATAGGTGGAATAATAGAAGGTGTCGCGATGGGCGAAGAAGGGACAATAATAAGAGCTGATATTGTAGGTGAAATAATATTTGTTGTGTGGGTTGAAATAGCTAGGGTATTAAGAGAGGTAGAGGAAGATGAAAAAGTTCTATATTGACCAATGTCATATATATCAAGGCTGTTGTATGGAATACACCATGAAGGTGGTATGGTCATAGAGGTAGTGGGGTCTATGTGACAATATTTGAAGGGTTTGGGTCAACAACAATAGTGTGTTCGTAGCCATCATGAAAGAACTTGACACATTGGGGGATATTAGATGGTACTGCATGCATTTGCATGAATTCAATGCCTACTTAACAAGATATTAAAATGGAAGGACATTTCAATAAATTAAAACTCGGTGAGAACAATCTTAGGTCCAAATCAGATATGTAAAGAGATAGTTCCTAAGTAGGTGCGAGTGGTAGAGTCATAACCACGAATGAGGGTAGAATTTTTAGAAATGAAATTATCACTAATGCCTAGTTTATTTAAAAGGGAATGCACACATAAATTAAAAACTGATCCATTATCAATGAGGACTTGTTTAATGCAAGTAGTGCTAATAACATGATAATGAGAAAAGGAGCACATGGATTGTTTTTGGAAAAAGGTGAGATATCCTCATCAGTGAAAGATATGGCATGTGGTAGATTACAAAGGGATTATATGAGATGTGAAAAGGCTACTATGGAATTATCAATTTCAATATGAATGGTGTGAAGGGTAGCTTTTTGAGTGCATTAAACGAGTTCTCACCGATAATGAATTAGTTGTAGGAGGAGATATTTCTAAGTTTCTCAATGATATCATAACCATTAGAAGTAGTAGGAGGAGATACTGAAGTAATAGGTGGAGGGATAGATGCTAGTAGAGCCATAAGAGGATTATAACGTGAATGAAAATTAGTAATGACATTAATGGATGGGTCAACCCTAGGTGTGATGAAGCAAGGAGGATGTTGAGTACGTACATGTATGAAATCCGCATCATGTAGTAACTATCTTTGGTGACTTTAGTTGGTGCAAAGGTAGGATAAGAGGATTGATCCATAACACAAGAGGGAGATGACATTGTCAAAAGGTGGTGGGTCCTAGGGTAAGGTATTCTTCACGTCGGGCTCATCAAAATGATTAACTAAAATTAGACAGATTATGTAGTGCTAAGGTAGTCAATCTAAGCTATGAACAATTGTACTAAAGTAAGTAAATGTAGTAAAGAAATATTTTAATGATCTAAGAAAATATATAAAATGAAATACAGAACCCTAATATGCAAGAGGAAGATGAAATAACTCAAGTGATAAAAATGCTTGTTGAAGCGTGTCACAGTGATGATTTTTTTTTTTTAGAAAGTAGTCTACAACCGTGTCGGGGTCCCACAAAGGATAGATCGGGTGATGTGGCTAGACTGGAGAACTTGGGAGAGGATTGGGGTATGCATGGGTGCTTTGGTAAGAAAAATAGGTGCCCTTGTCTAGGAAAAGGTCCGAAACTTGTCTTCACATGTCCAAAAGGTTAGTGTTATCCTTTTCTACTTGTCACATTAATTTCTTTGTACTGCGTTGAATGATCCAAATATTCCAAGAGGAAGAATAACCTACAAAAGAACCAAAAGGAAGTATCAAAACCCTAAAAATAAAGATACAAATGAATGGGTTAGACTGAACTCAACTACCACAACATTGGGCTTACTACATTTTAGACCCAAACATAGTTATGGTGAGTGTGTGCATGTCGTTCCTAGGTGCTCTTGTGCCAGTTGTACTTTGTTAAATAGCAAAAAATTGCTAAATATAGAAAATGTAATAGAATGTGTGCATGGAATAAAATAGAATCCCTCTTATGAAATGTGATGCAGATGTCCTAGCACGTGCCTTGATGATAGAGATATGTGGATGCCAATGTAATAGATGGATTAAACTCTAGATGGAGTGATAGTAGTAAATGATGTTAGGTCCCTCATTATGGTCTCATAAGTTTTGTTGTGAAAGATATATTAGGTGTTATTCTTAGTTGGATGTTGAATGTACCTTACTATAGTTAGTTTTGATGACAAACTATGAGAAATAAATTAATAATTCTAGATCTACATTGAATAAATATAACTCAGAGTTTTTATATCATTTCCTTTCTATTTAGGTATATATGTAAATGTTGCTTATTCATTTTTTGATTTTGAATTTATATGAAACCATTAGAATCCCACTATTAGTCATCTACTCTTTCCATGTACCATTAGACACACCATGGCTTCTAAAAACAACTATTAATCATCAACATCCACATCCTCATCTGTATCGACCTCCACGTAGTATAAAAATCCTCACCTTTGACATCTTTGTCTGGATCAACGTTCATGTCGTATCAAGTTACCTATTTTACCTTTAACAATTGGCATTCATTGTTTGACATGTGTATAAATTGACGTAAGGTAGATTAAGGGCGTGTGAGATTAGGATCCATCCTAAGTGATGGCACACGAAAGGAGGAACATGCCATGTTTAGAGATAAAGTGAGGGCATTTATCAACAATTATTGTATCAAAAATTTGCTTTATTTTAAATATTTTATGTGATTGGTTGAGGGAATATATGATTATTTTAATAGACACATCCTAATATGGATGAAATTTGATTTTTTTAAATTTAAGATGCATAACCAATCTCTAATTAAATACAATATAATATCTTACATACTTTGAAGCATATTGATTATGTTCATGATTTTTGGATTGCATTCATGTGTATAATGCAAGAGATATCAAGAAAAAAATGGAGCATATATCATATATTATTTGGGGTAACAATATAACTTGTGGAATAATTATGGGGCATGCATGTATTAAAGTATTGTATTTTTAGACCTTTAATTCATGTCTATCTTCCTTGAACATTTCTTTTATGCATCCATGTTACTTTATCCTTGGGAATTTATTTTAACTATGGGTTCCCATCTCATCCCACCTCGTGAGTGAGAAAATCCATTTCCAAAAGAACGTTCCATTTCATCACGCATCCAAGGTGTGTTTCACCTACATCATTCACATCTACCAAAACTACACGCCTCATTTCTAGAGGAAAACTACATTTTGTTTATATCTATACAAAAACTTATTCATAATTTTGTACGAAATCCCAACCCTTGGGATTTATGTCTAATGACATACACTTGTCTCTAAATTATGTAGTAAAACACGGAAAGGAGTAATACTAACTATCGGGTTGCAGTCTCGGTAGACCTCCCTCCAATTTGAGTCATCACCATGGCCAAAAGAGTATTGCTTCACCCTTCAATATTCCTCGTGTAGTTCACCTGCATCATCCACACTGCAAAACAATGTGCCTCATGGCTAGAGACAAACCCTATTCAATTTCATAATAGTTTCATAAAAACCCTAATTATAATTTTGTATGCAACCCCTACCTTGAATTTTAGGTTCACACCACATATCCTTGTTTCTAAATTAACCCTTGACACACATAATTGAATTCCCCTTCCATTTATTTGTATTCTAACTACCTATAAAGTGCAAGAGCTAAAATTACAAACAAAAACTATTGACATTGGCAATACAGATTTATCACTCTTTTCTTTTTAGATATCTCCAAAAATATGCTTCCTTGGCCTCTTTCATACCATATTATTTATGTTCAAGCTCCAAAGTGATGCAAAGATAAAGAAAATATCAAGCTTATATATGGTTTCACAAGAAGGTCTAAATAATTTGACTTCACATGTGCTCTGCAAGAGGCTCTTATCCAAGCCAACAAAGGATAAAAGGTTACTAAAACTAACAAATACACTCATAGTATGACTTCACTCACTATAAAAACTTATTTACCATGCTCATCACCTTCATTCCTTTCACATTCAATCATCAAACCGATCACTATGCATTTGAGTTCTCTCGAGCACTTACTTTGTATTTCAAATAATTTAGTTCTTGCTTCTTACTAGGTTACTCAAGAGTGCATGTTAGTTCATAATCCTCTTCTTATATTCTTAATACCTCTCCTCTATTACAAAACTGCATCTATATGTTAGATTCAATAAGGAAATGCATTTAAAACTTTAAAATCCCACTTTACCATTCGTTATCCAAAATTTCACCCCAGGTGGTAAATTTGATAACATGTATCGAATGTTCAAGTCCCAAGGCAATTGACTGATTGAGTAAAAATCAAGTTTCTAGGGTCCCTTCAGAATTTTCTAACTCCCGAGGCCGAAGAAGGACGGAGCAAGCTCGAAAAAATGCAAAAAAGGTTGCGAAAGGCAAGTAGGTTGATCCAGGAAAAAGTGTGAAAATTGGCTAAGTCCTACTCAAGGGAGAAATTGGGACATTTGGGACGTCAAGGTGCGGATCGGCCGAAAAGCCTCCAGGTGGCCCAAATTGCATTTGGGACAATCGGGCCAGAAGTACGCGACGGGCGCGAAAAGCCGATCCGGCCGAAGGAGGAAGAAAAATTGGTTAAGTGTTGCTCGGGACGTTTGGGACAAAAGGACCCGAACTGGCCGGATCGGCCGAAATGAGCACAGGTAGTCAAAAAGTGATTGGGACATCTGGGCCACAAAGGCGCGAACCGGCCGAACCGGGCGGAAAAGGGCGAGTCAGTCCGAAACACAATGGGACATCCGGGCCAAAAATGCGCGAACCGGCCGAACCGGGTGAAATGGGAACAAACAGTCCAGAGGCAACTGGGACATTTGGGACAAATGGACGTGAACCGGCCGGTTCACCCGAAATCAGCACAAGGAGCACTAAGCGTTTGGAACATCCGGGACGAAAAGACGCGAAGGACGCGAAAGAGTCGGCAGGGCCGAGATCCAACCAGATCACACCACGTGTCTCAGGGAGAAAAGTCAAAAGTCAAAGGGGCAAGGTTTGAAGCGCTGGCCCGAGCCAATAGGAATTGGACACGTGTCCAATAGAGCAGTAAAGTGCGGAGCTCGGGGGGAAGTTAGAGAATTTGGCTGAGTTCCCCAAAAAGGCTAAAAGTAAAGGAAGCCCCGCACCCTGTCCTCCAACAAGATCATGCCACGTGTCATCCAAATGGCGGGAGCGCGGAAAAAGGGTGAAAAAAGTCCCAAAATCATCAAAAAGTCAAAATTTCAAAGGACAGCCCACCGAAAAGATGAAGGAGAGAGAATTGCTCGTCCAATCAGAGCGTGCCACGTGTCATCCAAGTGGCGAGAGAGCAGAAAGTTTTCAAAACACGTTTTCACTGCTTTGTGCCTAAAACTTGAGACCTCCATAACTTTCGATCCGAGCTCGATTTGCACGTTCCTTATATCAACGGAAAGCTTATGAAATTCTCTACATGATTCTGGGATCAATCTCGAGTTTTGGTGTGGTCTGAAGAGAGAAAATCGAGAAATGGCACTGATGCGTGATAATGGCCAGAAATGACATTCCAGCGACCAAATTTAATGCAGAATGGGTCGCATTCTCCTGTAATCCGGTCAAAGTGATAGGGTATGGGTTTGTAAGGTTCCCCATGCCATTTTAATGCACCTGCAGTCAAGAAGAATGGGCTCCCATGCCTTTATACGTTTCTGTCCCCTGGGCTCGACCCATGCAATGTAAAAGCCAGATTTGGCTCATTTTTCAAAAAAAAAAAAAGTTGTTCATTCTTTCGGCTCGGCCCTCCCTTCTTTTCTTCTCTAGGGTTGAAAGTGGAGTTGTAACCTCCTCCCTTGCTCTGTAATGGCATTTTTCCTTTTACTAATGGAATGATGTTCGCAGGTAAACTTCCGGAGCAACAAAACGTGTTTTGTGATGCATCTGTCCATCCTTCCTCATTTTTGCTTGTTCTCTTCTTGCCTCTCTTCATTGCAGGTATTGGTGCATGTTCGAATGTTCATTGCAGGTTTGGAGCTGTGTTCATGGAGTTTTGGGACATTTTCTGTGTGAAATCTATCCTTGGGTTTGTGATGCTTCTGTCCATCCTTCCCATTGCTCACCTCTCTTTGTCCCATGGCAGTTTTGATAGATGTTCAACATCCTCCTTCTCTGGTGTATCACCGTTTTAGTGTAGGCTTTTGCTGTTTTTCCCTTCTCTCTCTCTCTCTCTGTCTCCTTGGCATGGTTAGATTAGGATTAGATTAGCTTGCCTGCACTGGAATAGCTTGTGGCAGGTAGTTTAGGAGCAGGAACCAGCCTTCTCTAGAGATTCCTCTCTCGGTTTCACAAGTCCCACGCTTGGAGAGAGGTTTCCATGTTGTGCAATCACACTGGATGCACGAACATCAACCTAGAAGCGATGTGCATCCGAAGTGCTTTGTGATTTTGCACTAACAGTTTTGGCACGCCCGGTGGGACCTTAGAGGTCTTTCACTTCATCTTTTGCAGGTTGATGTGTTCCTGTGAAGATTTCAGCCTTTGGAGGCACTTGCAAACACATCTGGCAACTCCATCTGGTCAACAACCATCTCTGAAGTTGCAGACCTTCCTTTCCATTCATTTTCATTCATTTTCCATTCATCCTTCTTTCCATCTCTTTCATTCTTCCTCATTCTTTGAAGTTGTACAATCATGACTTCATTTCCATCATGGATTTCACATCAACAACAGCAGTATATTCCACCTCCAACATGTTTTACAAATCCTCCAAATCAACATTTTGAGTAGATTCAAGATCAATATGCATACCCATATGAGCAGCAGTGCCAAAGTCAGTTTGGCTATGGAGCTTTCTAAGAGCAAGGGTGTGCATACAATGAAGACCATCAAATCCAAGATGTTGGTCTGTTGGAGAAAATCCAAAAGATGGAGGTGGGGATAGTGCAGTCCAGGGCTCAAGCACAAATGAAAGCTTTTGGAATCGGTTATGGAGCACCCTGTCCATGGGTGGGACCTTTTCCAAGGCATTACAGCCCTCAGGAGAAGCTTGACTTCATGATTGCAACGCTGCCTTTGCTTGCAAAGTGGATTGAAGAAATAGAGGTGTATGAGAGAAGTATTCAGCAACCTTGTCAATGGGTAAGCACACCATCTCATGCCTTTTCTTTTCCTCTTTCCCAATCTGTTTCATTTCAGCAGTGTCAAGTTTCAAACTCCCCATCTGCTGTCCCAAGTATTGAATCCATGTCTCCACCTCTCAGTCTTCCACCACACCTCGATTCTTCTTTCCTCTTCCCTTCCAAACAGTCATCCCCTCCACAAGAGCTAACAGAAATACCCCCTCCTCCAAAGAAACAAGAGGTTTCACCTCCTCCACCACCACAAAAAAATGTCAAATCAGTTGAGTTTCAATCTATCCCTCCTCTTGCATCCCCAATTCCATGTGGGGAAGAAGAAATTGAAAAAATCAGTCATCAAGGACAACAAGAGGAAGAGCCAAAAAGAAAAGAAATAACAGACGACTTGAAGGTTTGGGCTGCCAAGTTAAGCATGACAAGGATCCCCTTGATGGTTAAGCCTACAGAAGAGGCTAGGGTTGGAGAACAAATGGTGGTCAGGACTGATTTTGTTGCAGCAGAAGAAGAAGATCTTGCAGCCCCAACTTGCCCTCTAGAGCAGCAGAATGAAGAGTTTGACTTGACAAACTTCATGCTAGAGGAAGAGTTTTATCAAGAGCAAGATTCTCTTCAAGTAGTAGAGGAAGGAGAAGCTGCTCCAAATCCAAGAGAAGAGGAGCACAATCTAGCTGTGGAGGAAGAGAAAGGGCAGAAGGATTCCACCATTTCTTCCACATCATCCATTCAGGTGGGTCTGCAAGAAAACTCCATTCTTGGAGTTGAAAATCAGAGCTATGGGCATATCAAACTGATCAGACCTTGCCCAATCAGGTATTTGGCTTCATTGGAGCCAAAGGAGAAGCCACAACCAGTCATGCTTGCTTCTGAGCATGAGGATGAGCTACAAAGTACCAAGGATCAGTTGCCATACCTCTCCAATCCAAATGCAGAGCAACTAAAAGAGGTATTGGATTTTTCAGTTGATACCTTGATGATTTGGATAGAAGACCAGCTTCTTGTTGATTTTCCATCCATCCAAATAGCCATGATCAGTGCCAAATCAATTACATGGCTGTCAATTTTGAAGAAAGGAAGCTATTTCTCACAACCAGTTGCAGGGTTTGTTTAGCTTGCCTTTGCTTCCAGTTAGAGTAGAGTAGCTAGGTTTTCTTTCAGCAGAAGAAGTGCTTGTGCACACTCTGCATGTTCCATTTGGGGCATGTATGATTTTCAGTTCTGTACATAGTTTTTGGGGTTTGCTGGTTTTGCTCTTGCACAGTTCGTTTCAGTGGTTTTTGGTGAGAACAACTCCATGCCCGGTGGGTTTCCAAGTGGCTCAGAGGGGAGATTTTCAAAGTTCATATCAGTTTTTAGGCTATTACTTATGACTCCATGCCCAATGGATTGCTTCAGGCAACTGGTCTTTTCATCTAGCAGGCAGATGACCCTGCTGAGTCGCCAAATTGTTATCCAAAATTTCACCCCCCCAGGGTAAATTTGATAACATGTATCAGAATGTTCAAGTCCCAAGGCAATTGACTGATTCAGAGTAAAAATCAGGTTTCTAGGGTCCCTTCAGGAATTTTTCTAACTCCCCAGGCCGAAGAAGGAAGGAGCAAGCTCGAAAAATGCAAAAAAGGTTGCAGAAAGGCAAATAGGTTGATCCAGGAAAAAGTGTGAAAATTGGCTAAGTCCTACTCAAGGGAGCAACTGGGACATTTGGGACGTCAAGGCGCGGATCGTCGAAAAGCCTCAGCGGCCCAAATTACATTTGGGACAATCAGGCCGAGTTAATGCGCGGCGGGCGCGAAAAGCCGATCCGGCCGAAGGAGGAAGAAAAATTGGCTAAGTGTTGCTCGGGACGTTTGGGACAAAAAGACCCGAACCGGCCGGATCGGCCGAAATGAGCACAGGCAGTCAAAAAGTGATTGGGACATCTGGGCCGCGAAGGCGCGAACCGGCCGAACCGGGCGAAAAAGGGCGAGTCAGTCCGAAACACAATGGGACATCCAGGCCAAAAATGCGCGAACCGGCCGAACCGGGTGAAATGGGAACAAACAGTCCGGAGGCAACTGGGACATTTGGGACAAATGGACGCGAACCGGCCGGTTCACCCGAAATCAGCACAGGGAGCACTAAGCGTTTGGAACATCCGGACGAAAAGACGCGAAGGACGTGAAAGAGTCGGTAGGGCCGAGAACCAACCAGATCACACCACGTGTCTCAAGGAGAAAAGTCAAAAGTCAAAGGGGCAAGGTTTGAAGCGCTGGCCCGAGCCAATAGGAATTGGACACGTGTCCAATAGAGCAGTAAAGTGTGGAGCTCGGGGGGAAGTTAGAGAATTTGGCTGAGTTCCCCAAAAAGGCTAAAAGTAAAGGAAGCCCCGCGCCCTGTCCTCCAACAAGATCATGCCACGTGTCATCCAAATGGCGGGAGCGCGGAAAAAGGGTAAAAAAAGTCCCAAAATCATCAAAAAGTCAAAATTTCAAAGGACAGCCCGCCGAAAAGATGAAGGAGAGAGAATTTCTCGTCCAATCAGAGCGTGCCACGTGTCATCCAAGTGGCAGAGCGCGGGAAAGTTTTCAAAACACGTTTTCACCTGTTTTGTGCCCTAAAACTTCAGACCTCCATAACTTTCGATCCAGAGCTCAGATTTGCACGTTCCTTATATCAACGGAAAGCTTATGAAATTCTCTACATGATTCTAGGATCAATATCAAGTTTTAGTGTGGTATGAAGAGAGAAAATCAAGAAACGGCGCTGATGCGTGATAATGGCCAGAAATGACATTCCAACGACCAAATTTAATGCAGAATGGGTCGCATTCTCCTGTAATCCGGTCAAAGTGACAGGGTATGGGTTTGTAAGGTTCCCCATGCCATTTTAATGCACCTGCAGTCAAGAAGAATGGGCTCCCATGCCTTTATACGTTTCTGTCCCCTGGGCTCGACCCATGCAATGTAAAAGCCAGATTTGGCTCATTTTTCAAAAAAAAAAAAGAAGTTGTTCATTCTTTCTGCTCGGCCCTCCCTTCTTTTCTTCTCTAGGGTTGAAAATGGAGTTGGAACCTCCTCCCTTGCTCTGTAATGGCGTTTTTGCCTTTTACTAATGGAATGATGTTCTGTGCAAACTTCTGGAGCAACAAAACGTGTTTTGTGATGCATCTGTCCATCCTTCCTCATTTTTTGCTTGTTCTCTTCTTGCCTCTCTTCATTGCAGGTATTGGTGCATGTTCGAATGTTCATTGCAGGTTTGGAGCTGTGTTCATGGAGTTTTGGGACATTTTCTGTGTGAAATCTATCCTTGGGTTTGTGATGCTTCTGTCCATCCTTCCCATTGCTCACCTCCAATAAATGAGGAAACTTGTTGGGCCGGAATGTGAAATATAAAACTTCCTTCAAAGGTGGGGCCTCCGCTAATATGAATTAACACAAAAGACCGCAAAATATCAATTAAATTATTTTGTTAAACCGGGTAGGGGAAAGGCTGGTTTTCTGGTTTTGATCGAGGAACCGATGCGTTATCGATAACCGATGACCGTCATGATAAACCGATGCGTTAATCGATAACCGATACCCGGTGGGTTATACGGATCTTTCGTACATATGGTGTTTGTAATGGCTGGTTTTTTTTGGATGGTATTAGGAAATGGGATGATTAGAGTGAAAGAATGACAGCTTAGATGCAATGGCACGTTGGGTAGTGGATTCAAACGGATTTAGAGGACTCGAGATTCAAGAAACATAAGAAATGTTATGACAAAAGGACATGTAAGATCCGACTTATCGGGTTTTGACCGAGATGCAAGTCGATCTCCTTGGTCGCAAACACTCGGTTTCTTTACTCGCCTCTCGCTTGTCAAGTGAAGATCTCGACTCGCTCCTCGCCGAATGCTCTCGCTGATCCGTAAATCCTTCGACCGATCTCTCAAAATGAAATTCCGATCCGTTGTTTTGGCTTGGGGAGCCCATTTACAGGAACCGATGGCGGTTGCAGAACCGACGACATGGCGGTCGAGTAGAACCGCATCGGGAAGGAAAAAGTAGGCTATTTTTAGTAAAATAGCCCACCTTCCCCGCTTTTCTCCCGAGAGATCGGGCCAAGGGCTTGGTCAAGTGGCTAGAAGGTCGGCTTTTGGTGTGAGTAAGGAGGCATTAGTTATGGATGTGAGTCTAGACCAAGTCATGGGTCTTAATTAGGTTAGTTTAGGTTAGGGCTAGGTCATGATGAGGTGGCAAAGTGAGGTGGCGGGTAAGGTGATGTGGATTTATCAATTACAAGGTAATTAATAAATAATTGTGTAAAGTTTAGGTAATGAGGTTAGGTGCGAAATGGGACGCGGGTCACAAGGGGTCGTGAGACACGAATTTGGTGTCTACATTAGCCCCTTATTGTCGGTAGCTTGTTCGTAAAAGTCGCGACAATAATATGAAGTGGTTTCTCATGTTAAGGATATAGGTAATCCCTCAAATCTATCATGCGATTGAGTGAACGGAAATCGTGGATAGGGTCGATAAAGGGTATATGTGGTAGAGAGGATGGTAAGGTGGTGGGGTAGGTCCAAGGAAGCAGACGCATGTCAAAATGTAATAAGACGACTAGGGTACATGATTTGACTAAGCAAACCAAAGAATGCATAGGCAAAGGTCGATAGTTTATCCAAACAAGGGTGATATAATCCCGGTATCCAAGGCATAGAAGTAGCTCCTGTGGTATATAATGTGAGGTACAGAACGTTTAGGCATGTTCGGCAAAGCACTCAAGTGGTTGGTTTGGTTGAGATAAACGTCACGGCCCAGGTCTAGGCAAAGTTGGTCGATGATCAAGTCAAGGACCCTAATCATGCTAAAACACGAACAGTGAGCTCGATCAACACAAGGTACATGATGGATGTATAAAATAAACGTTGATTATGGGTATGGTATGGAAGTGATACGCCTCGGGTCAAAGCCAAGTGGTGGGGCGGTGGCCCCGGGTCAAAGTTAGGTGGGTAGGCCGAGGCCTCGGGTCGGGTCAAATTGTTAGGCGAGGCCTGGGTCGGGCCAAATAGGTAGGTCGAGGCCTTGGGTCGGGCCAAACAGGTAGGGCGAGGCCTGGGTCGGGCCAACAGGGTAGGGCGAGGCCTCGGGTCGGGCCGAATGGTAGGCCGAGGCCTCGGGTCGGGCCAAATGGTAGGCCGAGGCCTGGGTCGGGCCAACAGGTAGGCCGAGGCCTTGGGTCGGGCCAACAGGTAGGCGAGGCCTTGGTCGGGCCAAATAGGTAGCCGAGGCCTGGGTCGGGCCAATGGTAGGGTCGAGGCCGAGGCCTCGGGCAAATGGTAGGCCGAGGCCTCTGGGGTCGGGCCAAATAGGTAGGTCGAGGCCGAGGCCTCGGCCTGGGCCAACAGGTAGGCGAGGCCCAGGTCGGGCCGAATGGCGAGGCCGAGGCCTGGGTCGGGCCGGGCCAATGGTAGGTCGAGGAGGCCTGGGTCGGGCCAAAGGTAGGCCGAGGCCTTGGGTCGGGCCAACAGGTAGGTCGAGGCGAGGCCTCGAGGCCGGTCGGGCCAAATAGGTAGGCGAGGCCTGGGCCGGGCCAAACAGGTAGGCGAGGCCTGGGTCGGGCCAAATAGGTAGGCGAGGCCTTGGGTCGGGCCAATTGGTAGGGCGAGGCCTTAGGTCAGGCTGGACAAGTGAACAAATGTTGTGCAGCAAAGGTGGACAGAGGCGATATTGGTGAAAAAGAGGCAAGGAGTAAATAAGGGCAAAGAATGGGGTGAAAGTTGGGTATCGAACCGATGTCGATTCTGCATGACCGATATCGGTTAAGGGACCGATACCGGTTTCTTAGGGCAAAATGAAACCGACATCTGCTAGGTCGAAAAACCTATAAAAAGAAAAATAATACCGCGTCATCATTGTCACTTTTGTTATTTGCAATCCAAATTGACTTGTCTCGACGTGGAGAGTTGATTTCGAGGGTTATTGAGTGAGGTGGAGCTATTTGATTGGTGGAGAGAGTCTGATAGTGGGCCCGATTGAGGAGGAGGAGGCAAGCAGTGATGGCCGGGGACCCAATAGATCGTGATGGAGCCATGGCACAGCAGAGGAGCCGGAGGGGCCGGGACCACCTGGGACCGCCACCACCCATCCCACCACGACGACGTGTCGTCGCACTCCCAGTAGGTTCTAAACTCGTGATTTATGCATTGAAATGGTTATTAGGCTAAATGGGGGTTTGGGTAGAATTTGTATTTTGTAGGAAATAAGGAGTAAATGGAGGTAATTTGAAAAAGAGAGAGGGCAGAGAGGTAAAATAGGGTAATGCGGCTAGGTGAGTAAAATCGAGGGTTTTGGGTGGGTAAATGGGTAAAAATAGGAAAAATGGGTTTTGGGGGCCGCATGGGGTTCGGCCCGAGAGAGGACAAAGTGACCGATGTCGGCCACTAAGCGACCACATCGGCCGCAATTTTAGGAAGGGGGGGGGGACCGGCATTGGTCACGCGGCCGGTAGACGGTGGGGAAGGGGGGGGTGGGTGGGATGGGGGGTTTGGGGTTAGGTGGATTGGGGGGTTTATGGGGTTTGGGGGGGTGGGGGGTGGGGGGGTTGGGGTGGGGTGGGGGGTGGGTAGGGGGGTCAGTGGGGTTTGGGAGTGGGGTTTTTTTGGGGTTTTTTTTTTTTTGGGCTGTGGGGTGGGGGGGGGTGGGAGGGGTGGGGTTGGGGTGGGTTTTGGTGGGTGGGGTGGGTGGGGGGGGGGGGTGGGTTGGGAGTTATGGGGGGTCAGGGGTGGGTTGTGGGGTTTTTGGGTTAGGGTGGGGGTTGGGGGGTGGGTCGGGGGGGGGGGTTAGGGGTGGAGAAGGGTTAGGTGTGGGGTTATTTTGGGGTTGTGGGTGGGTTGGGTGGGGGTGGGGGGGGGGTCAGGGGGGGTGGAGAAGGGTAGGTGTGGGGTTAGGATTTTGGGTGTTACAAAAGGGGGTTTAGATGGTAAAGTAGATGTTATAATAAAGAGTAGGTCTAAGAATGTGGGTTGGTTTTGCAGCAGCACGCGCCAGCTGACGATGCGTGATAGATGCCTCCACTATTGAGCCGGATGAGGCCACACGATCTCGCGGCGCATTGGGCCATCATGCGCGAGGTGGGACTCGGCTGGGGTCCAGAGGTACAGAGCGATAGAGAGGGATCACAGCCTGATGGTCGCCCTCATCGAGAGATGGGATCCGGCGGCCAATGTGTTCCATCTGCCGACCGGGAGATGACCGTCACATTAGGAGGATGTATCGCATCCCGCGGCTACCGATCGAGGGAGAGGCAGTCTTCCAGGTAGATTCAGAGACTGCGATGGACAGATACTGCAGGTTTTTGGGGATGCAGCTGCGCTACTGACCTACCATAGCGCGAGTATCGGGTACGGTGACATGTACCGTGCGCATCGTCACGAGACACGACTGGCGGTGTTGATGATGGTTGGGATCACCTGCTTCGCCTCCAGACTCAGAGGGAGGCCGCTCTCCCACGAGCATTGATGGGGTACGCCGGAGATGGTGGAGGAGCACACTGTTTATGCCTGGGCACCAAAGATATCCGGTGCAATTATACAGGGAGTTATGGGGCTATCACCGGAGGAGGCGATTTGGTATTTGTTCTACATTTTTGTTGCACTGTTGGGCATACGAGCACATCGTATGCATCAAAGCCAAGAGGGCTACCTCAAAGCAGCAGGGCCACACAGTCGTATACCGATATGGCTTTCGTGAGGTGGTTGGGGGTCGTGGGCCACCACGAGCAAATTGTCAGGTCGGGATGTGGTCTATTATGACACTGCAGAGGGCCTTACAAAAAAGAGACATTGTATGGAGACCCCACAGAGGTCACCACCGGGCAGAGGAGCCCACAGACACTGCGCCCGATCCAAAGATACATTCCGGATAAAGCAGGACTGAGGCCGGAGAGTACGAGCGATACCCCAGAGAGGGCACGCAGCAGATGGGGCTACGACAGACGAGCCACCTCCCTCCCCAAGACAGAGGGATGATGTAGAGGCCCCCGCCAGCGCCACGCCTTTGATCCAGACCGGGTAGCTGAGAGACCAGCAGTGAGGGTGTGGATGATGCCGGTGCACGGAGCATACAGTGGTGTGGTGGGTCAAGCAGAGAGCAATGAGGATAGATCGCCCGCGCAGCCTGCACTTGGCCGCGCGGTTATAGGAGAGAGGGATCAGCCGCAGGAGGTAAAGTGCTCTCTTACAGGGCAGCAAGGCATGTGCAGCAGCACGTATAGGGGCCTTACAGGCAGCTAGCCCAGCTCAGTCAGCACAGCAGCAGCACAGTAAGACCACCACCAAAGACCACACCCACAAAAAGTGTGCACAGCACAAAGACCACCACCAAAGACACGTACCCACAAAGCAGTGCAGTAGTACAGCACACAAAGACCACCACCAGCACCACAGCCACAGCAAAGTGTGCAAGCAAAAAGAAGACAGCAAAGACCACCGCGCCACACAAAGCAGGTGTGCTCTGGGGGTATTGGTGTGGGTGGTGTGGGACCAGCCCCCCACCTCCTTCAAAGGGCGCGAGATCGCTATATGGAGGTTAGAGCAGAGGCCCGATATTATCGTGGATATTCTGATAGACCGAGTCGAGTATCGTGCGATGCAAAAGATAGGCGTAGACCTCGCACAGCCAGAGATCTCAGGAGGGGCAGCCACACACGGCGTGTCCGTGACGGGGCAGGAGGCGAGAGGCACCACAGTGGACCAATGGGGAGAGGTGCCGAGGGCGGTGGGGAGAGCCGATAGATCCCCGACATGGTTTTCAGATAGGACACGGCACCGGTCTCGCGAACCGGTCAGATTGACAGAGGCCTCGCGTGTGCCGACACTTATTCATCAGATTGATTCATTTATTTATTATATACGCTCGCGAGCCGAGTACAAAGTCAGACATTTGATACCGCCCGCGAGCCGAGTATATTTTTGATATGAGAGACCGGCCCGCGAGCCGAGCCGAGATTTTTGGTAGGTATCATGCTCGCTCGCGTGCCGGCTTTGGTATATTATGAGATCACAGAGGCCCCGATGTAGGGCACATTGTATTTTTGAAAACCGGTATATATATATAGAGACGATGTTTTGATCCTCGCAAAGATTCAAAATGTGTTTAAATATTTTGTTAATGGTTGGTAATATGTAATGTATGATAAGTTTTAGTTGATATGTTGATAGATGGATGATGTTGATGTTTTTTTTTTTTGTTGTACGTATGTATGAATGATATGTGATGTGATGAATTGTTGGTTTTGTGACATGTGATATATGTAATCGATGAGTTGGATCCAAATGATGTAGAGATTGATAGTTTCTCGATATTCGTAGTCGATGGTGTGTATTTGTATAAAATAAATGATGTTTAATGAAATTATAATGCTATGTGTGGTGGATGAACAAATGTGGTAAATTCTGTTGTTTATGCAGGCAAAGAGGCGGGCGCGACAAAAATTTAGATGAGAAATGAAGAAAAGAACCCTGTTTCAAAAAGGCAGTGTGTAACCAGATCGTTAGGTAACCGATGTCAGAGTTATATGACCGATATCGGTTATATGACCGATACCGGTTATTTAGGTATGAGCTTTTCTAAAAATAGAAAAGCTAGGGTGGCAACTTCAGTTTTAATTTTAGAGCCATGCAAGAGGTTAAATACGCGAACGCGACGCTTTTGACGACGATCGAGATGTATTTCGCATGAGAGATTTGGGTGAGAAGGAGGAAAGAGACAAGGAAAGTGAATGTGATCCGAGATTTAGAAGGGTAAAGACAAAGTTAAAAAGGGTGGTGATCATGGCAGAACGAGGAGAAGCATCCAGCAGGCAAGGACATGAGGGAAGACAAGGGCCACCTCAAGCTGCTGCAACCCAAGAGGTATCATTTTGTTTGTGATTTAACTACTGCATGTTTTGTGAATAAGATGGGGGAGAGTAGGTGGGTAGATATGAGAAAGAAAACATGATAACAAGGGTCAGCAGTGAGGTAAGTGTTATGGTGGTAGGCAATCGGGGTCATGCAGTGTATGTTTGTATGTATAAAAAGGAATAAACGAGAAAATTATTGTCGTAGGTGGTTTTTTTTTAGGGAAGGTGTATATATAATCGAAAGGACCGACCAGAAGCGGTTAGGGAGAACCAGATCGGTTATTCAACCGATATCGGTTATGTATAACCGCATACGACTAAGCATCGGAGGAATTTCCGTAATGTTTGAAAAACCCGACGGATTGAATGGTTGTTTGTTGTTTTGGTGTACGCAGCAGAGGTGGATCGAGGATGAATGATAAAGTGCCGTCGTTGTCACTTAATCCGAGCGGATGTAACACCAAATGAATGGACATTGATAAATCGCTTGGGGTTAAGTGGAACTGCTATTATTCACTTAATCGCACGTAACCATGGTATGTTACAGCGCGTTGATGAAAGATGGAATCCCGAGACAAATACCTTCTATCCGCCAACAGTGAAATGACAAGAATATCGAAGATGTGTTTCAGATTTTGAGACTCCTATTACAGAGAACCAAGATATCGTGCACTACCTAGCGCGGCACTGGGAGCGATAACAAGCAAAGATTTGGTCCATACGCACGAGATTTGACACAATGAGGTTTATCGCTTACATATGGGGTAATGTATGCAAAGACACCCCGAGGAGACAAGGTTAGCAAAGTGATATTAATGATAGCAAAGAGGGTATTATGCATTACCGAGGGCTAAGGGGGAAGATTTCCAAAGGCATTGATGTGTGTTATCCGGGAGATGGTAGAAAGGAACGTTACGTTTGCATGGGCACCGCATATTTGGCGGAGCTATACAGGGGTTTATGGGCTTCAGAGGTGAAAATCACAGACGACACCGGATAGTTTATACTTATTACACTGTTGGGCCTATGAGCACATTGTTTCAGTGTGCGACCAATAGGCCGATCCATCCAGCAGAGAGACCGGAGTACGAGGTCGGGATTCGACGATGGGTCCAAACAGTAACAAGAGGCCGATCCCAGCCGTGATGGGTGATATTGAGTATTACAGTGTGTATGGGAGAGAGTGACGGCATGCGGATATCTCGCTGAGGCCATATGGAAACTATATGGTAAAGAGAACATAGCCGAGGAGTCGAGGGGTGTAGAGCGATTGAGGTGGATCGCAGGCACAGCCGGGTGAGTATGAGAGGATTCCTATAGATCGCGTGCGGCGACAATTTGATTTGTGCAGATATACCCCGGCTTATAGACCATATATGAGGATCGACGCCGAGGCAAAGATTCTCACCTCCCCGCCAACACCTCCGTAAGGGCTCAAGAGGTAAAGCAGCCCGATCGCAGGTAATGGATGCGGGAACGACAGAGGCCTATAGATTATGGTGGGTAAAGCAGAATCGCGAGGTGTACGTGAGCGCCCGACATAGCGGTGATTAAAGCAGAGAGGGATCGTCTCGCAGCGTTTGGTTCAAAGCAGCTCCAAACGCAGTGAATGAGACAAGAGGATTGTTAGTGGTCATGAGTCACTAAGGGGAGACTAGAGGTGAAGTCCTCCATGCGAGAGGGCGTATTCATATGTTACAGGAGAGATCGGGCAGATCGCTGGCGGTACCAATAGCCGTGGTACCTTTGAGGACAGAGAGGCCCGGCGAGAGGGGTCGACGATCACGATCATCACCTAGTTCGGGATGAGGCGTGAGGGTCTGAGTAAATGTTAGCAAGGTATAAGAATAAATAAGGATGCCGACCTGCGTGTCGATGATAGAGAAGATGTATTTGTTTAACATCTAAATAAAACTGAATATGTATGTTGATTTGAGTTACGATAATAATAAGATTGTTTGTGTTTTGATTTTCGGTGTTTTGAAAAAGGATAAAGAGGACTGTGATTAAATAGAAATACACAAAAATATTTATATTTACCACACATGATAGGTTATGGTAGGGGATGGTCGAGCTAACCTTGGGAGACCCCATGTCTCCAAAGTGTGCGCTACATAGCCCATCGCACAAAGCAAGGAGGGGCCTCAGATCGATGTAGTTCTCCTTAGGACCAGTGGAGAGGTGAATTGTGCAATTTGGGTATGGTTAGGCAATTTGTTGGTTGATAAGATTTTGATGTTGATAGGTAATGTTGTTGGTGTTGGTAAGGTATGGGCGATGTTGATGTAGGTATAGGTAAAGCGAAAGTTAGCTTACCCAAAGAGAAGGGAACCATGTCCCGATTAAGATCAACACACAATCCTAGATGCGAGGCAAAGAGGAAAGAGTGTCCCGTAGTTGAGAAGAGCTAAACAAACCACATATTAACATAGGATGAGCTTCAATCCCTAGTACTGTGATAAAGTAGAAGTCGATAGGTGAAAAGAGTTGATAATCACAATATATCGGATATACGTCACATCCCTTGAGTCAAAACAAGTGGTGAGGTGAGGTGGATGATATAACCGAGGTACGCAGAACTTATTACAAAGTGAGTGCTCGACGAAAGAGAACCTACCCTAAATAGACAAGTCCATGACTCAAAAGTCCTTTTGAATGAGGCTTTTTTTTTTTATCAATGTAGACCGATCGATGCGGAAGTCTACAGGGATATTGATTGTATTATTCTCGAGGTCTTCACGGTCGATCAATGCGAGAAGCTTCGATAAAGGTCGATCGTGTATAGTCTGTCCTTCGAGGGGAGCCATTTATTTAGTAAGTAGCAGATATGATTGTAATGCATAGCTGTCCTTCTGGGGAGCAAATATATATAATAAAGTAATAGTTCGGCATATAGCCTGTCCTTCGAGGGAGCAAATATATTTAATTTAAATGACTAGATGTTCATTTGGCGTGAAGCATCTAGTTAGTAGGAAGTTTGACTCAAGAAAATCCCATAAAAATACGGCTTATTTTAATACTTTGAAGTCATGGACTAGACTAAAAAGGGGAAGGCATCATCAAGGGGAGGTGAGGATCAAACTATGTGAGCCTTGATTGTTATTATGAAGTGTAGGAAACAGAGTGTATGTAGTGGTAAGTGAGCTCAAGGGACGAGCGCAGTAGATAAGAAGTGATATAATACTAATTTCAACAAAGAGAATGGTCGAAGATGCAAGGCATTAGGGGTTCAGCTCAGTTTACCATTGCTTAAGCTAAACGATAAGTACCGATCCATAGGTATGAGTGATTATATAAGGCCCAATCCAATCGGGAGCAAATTTTCCACGCTTGCTCTTTTCTAGTTTGGTTACATGTTGATTCTTTGAGAACAAGATCACCAACCTTAAAGGTACGCTCATGAAGTCGCTTATCATAAGCACGTTTAATGCGTTTTTGATAGATTTGAAGGTGATCAAGAGTCGTAAGACGGCGTCTCAAGAAGCTCCAATGGGCTAACCGCTCTTGGCGTGGAAATCATCGCTGGTGAGAATATCCCAAGAGATATTCTAAGGGAGGGTATTTGTATTTCGAGAGGCAAAACAGCCTCTGCACCGTATACCAAAGAAAAGGTGTGGCATTTAGAGAGGTACGAATGCTAGTACGATAAGCCCAAAGGGCAAAGGGAATGTGATCGCCAATTTCTTCCGGATTCATGACAACTTTCATGAGGATTTTGGTTAGTGTTTTATTAGAGGACTCGGCTTGCCCATTGGCTTGTGGATAGTAAGGTGATGAGAAACTAAGTTTGATACCAAAGTTGTCACAAAGGTCTGCAACAACTTGTTTTTGAAAGATTTTCCATTATCTCGTTATCAAAGCATGAGGAACACCAAAACGATGATAATGTGGTGGTTAATGAACTCGACAATTTTTTTCTTTTTTTTGATTGAAATGAGTGGAATAGCCTCCACCCATTTTGTGTAATATTCGGTCGCTGTGAGTATCCAACGGTGACGTTGTGAAGAGGTTGGGTGAATCTCACCAATAAGGTCTAAACCCCATGTGAGAAGGGCCAAAGATCTCGAGCGATCCGGAGCGGGTGGCTAGGAGTATGTCAAGGTTGGCATGTTGTCGACACATAACACAACGCTTAACATATTCAGAAAGCAATGTATATCGAGAGTAGGCCAATAATAACCAAGGCGAAGGATTCTGCATTTGGCCACGGCAAGGCCGCTAAAATGTCCACCACAAATACCGTCATGGACCTCGCTGGATGGTATGAGTGGCCTCCGCGCCGCTAGACAACAAGGAGGATACCATCAAAGCCACGTTTATAGAGGAGTCCCCCATGACAACATAACGCGAAACACTTTTAAGAAAAGCACGCACGTTTGCTGCTACTAGTAAGGTCAAAGTGGGAGGACAGAGATTGTAAGGTAGTCGTGGAATTGGTGGTACTGTATCCCGTGAATTAGTGGACACAGATTTATCATACAAACTACCGGGGTTGAATAGATGGGGCAAAAAGTGTCATTGGACCACGACGAATAATTCAGAGTCACTGGCGGCATGCGGAATTTCATGAGGCTAAGCAAGCCATAGTATCCGCAAATTTGTTAGTGGAGCGGGAATGGTTCAGATAGAATAGTGGGTAAATAAAGCTAGAAGTGAATCCACGTAGTGTTTGTATTTTTGAAGTTCCTCGTTTTTGCATTGGTAGACGCCCATAACTTGATTGACTACCAATTGAGAGTCGCCAAAAATGTTGATAGATTTGATACCTAAGTGTAACGCAACTGAGACCTGTAACAAGGGCCTCGTATTCCACCGTATTATTAGTGCAAGGGAAATCAAGTCGGAATGAAAGAGGCATAGGTTCAGCGTTGAGAGGAATGAGAACAACGCCGGCTCCTCCGCCGCGCTGGCATTTAGATCCATCGAAGAAGAGGGTCATTGGGTACGACTCCTCTGTGAGGGAAAGAGTAGCGATGAGTTCGTTGAAATGTGAAATTGGTAAATTGTTCCCCCAGAAAGGAGCGTCCGCAAGTTGGTCTCGCGATGGTTTGTCCTTTGATTGATTTCTCGTGGATAAACTCAAGGTCGAGGTCGGCGAGAAGCATGAGCCATCTAGCAATGCGCTGGTTCGATGAGGTTTGGGCATACATGTAATGGATGGGGTCTCAGATTGGTGATGACGAAAGTCTTGTGATTTAGAAGGTAGTGTCTGAGTTTGGTGGCCACGAATGATAGGGCAAGGCACAATTTTTCTACATGTGTGTACCTAGTCTCATAGTCCACCAAAGTACGACTTATATAATAAACGGCTTGTTCGTGATTCTCAGAGTCACGATGTGCAAGCATGGCTCCTACAAACGTGGTCGGTGGCGGAAAGGTAAAGGTAGAAAGGGCGGTTGTCTTGGGGTGGGATAAGCACACGGTGGTCGCAAGAGATAGGATTTGAGAGCTTCAAGGCTTGGTGACATTCTTCGCTCCATGGAATGCAATATCCTTTTAAGGAGGTGATGGAAAGGTCGACACCGATCCGAGAGTCGGGAGATGAAACGTCGGATAGATCGAGCTTACCTTGTAAACTACGCAATTGTTTGAGATTTTGGGTGGGGGCATTTCTAGGATAGCTTTGACTTTAGATGGATCGACCTCAATGCCACGCAAAGAGACGATAAAGCCAAGAAGTTTTCCCGAAAGAACACCAAAGACACATTTCTTGGTCAAGGCGGATGTAATATTGTAACAAAGCATCAAAAATAATGGTTAAAACATCGAGATGTTCACTACGATGTTTAGACTTGCCGAGAAGATCGTCGACATAGTCTTCAAGGATAGTGTGCATAATGTCATGAAAATGTAGGTCATAGCCCACGATAGGTAAAGCACCAAAGATTCTTAAGGCCAAATGGCATGACACGATAATGTAAGGTTCCCAAGGAGTTATGAAAGCAAGCTTTGTGTTGATCGGGCAGGGCAACCAAAATTTGGTCAGATCCTCGAAAAGCCATCCATGAGAGAAAGCATTTCATGGCTCGCAGTGAGATCAACAAGTTGATCAATACTGGGAGGGGGAAGTCATCCTTGGGGCAAGCGAGGTTAAGATCCCGAAATCTGCATATCCAAGTCCCCCCGCCGCTTTAGTGATGTGTACGATGTTAGAAATCCATGAGGATAGTCAATAGCAAGATGAAGGAAACAGTAAAGGAGTCGTTGAGCTCTCTTCGACCAAGAGAGCAATGCGTGGATGCATTTTTCTCAATTTCGTTTGACTGGTTTGGAATCGGGGTTTAGGTGATGTTATGGACGGCGATAGTAGGATCAATTCCTGGCATGTCAGCGTAAGACCATGCGAAAGCTTGGTTACGAGCACGGAGAAAGGTAGTAAAGGCGGCTTGTTCTCGATGTGTTAAGGGATTGTCCAATCTTCACAATGTGAGGATCCTCCTCCGTGTGGATATTGATTTCTATGGTAGATCTGCTCAAAGATAGTTTGGGTTTTCAGATGGTAGGCTCGTTCAATATAAGAATCATCCGCGCCAAGGTAAGTGAGGATGGAGTCGCTCATCCCGGCATTCAACAACATTAATCAAAGGCTAATCCTCTTCGATCATGTCCGGATACGTAAGGGGAAGAGAAGATGGGTCCTCATTATCGCTGATAAGTGAGAGGACCTATGAAGATAGCATTTATGAAAAAAAAAAAAGTTAGGGGGATGGATTCAGTGGTCTATAGATTTTGTGGGTGATGATGGCAAAGTGGGTGATGATGGTTTGGTAGGGGCGACGTCTTCTTCTTCCAGATACAGCTGACAGGAGGTGTCTCCTGTGTAGGTGTTTCGGGAAAACCGAGACCACCGCGATCATTATGTTTACGGGTAGTCACGGAATGAGTGTATGTCGGCCTTGTTCAGTAAAGGCCAAAACCAAAGCCTTCCACGCACAAATGAGTCAAGAAGGTGAGGGATGAAACGACGATTTGTCAAGTATTGAAAATCGGATTGGAAAGGAACCACACACCAAGAGGAGGTTCTGTGGGTAATGGAGGATGCGCCAACACCCCCATACGTTAGGTTAGTGCGGCAATGGGGTGGTCCGTAAGAGATTATCTCCCCACGCGACGGCCGTAGGTGGGATGTGCATGTAATTGTCCGTACTCTCGCGGGGTAGGGAAAGAACTAACGTTATATAGGCGGTACTCCCAAACAGTAAGGCGCCAAAAAAACATCTACTAAGGGGCCTGAGGTTGGAATGTTAGTCATGGGAAGGGAAGTGGTTTTTGCGATGGTGGTTTCATCAATCAAGGCGTAGGCGCGGTTGGGGTGGATGGTTGAGGTACATTTGAGGAGGATGGTTGAGTTGAATGTATGGGTGTCTTGATTGGTATAAGCACATCGTTAGGGCGGTATAACATATTGCAGGTTTTAAAGGGGGAGGGTCAGCTTTTACTGTGTAAGACTTCCCTCGTACTCAAATTTTATGCATCTATGTAATGTGAGGGAACGCGATCCCATGGCTCGGATCCAAGGATCGACCCAAAGAATATATTATATCGAACTCTCCTCAAGGACATAGAAGAGTTCGGGTAAAGTACGTGGTCCTACGCGAATGTTGAGGATCACGGTGCCTAAGGTAGAAGTAATATGGCATTATCAATGACCGCAACATGATGGGGTTGGCACACATGCAACTAGAAGGGATGTTCATCCGCTGGAAGGCTTTTCAAGAGATGATGTTTAGGCTAGCGCCCCGCCAATCATAACCCGACGTACTCGAATGTCCCTGACGTAAGCGGAGATGAAAAGGGCAGGTCGGGATCTTCTCGTACCAAAGTCGACAATTTCATCTTCGAGAAACCGATCGCAGCAGCAGCTTCTTGTTGTGAGACGTAGTGGTGGTGGGGCAAAGGGGTTGTTGGGTGAGAGAAGCAACGTGATCGGGTGTTAGAATGGAGGTAACAGTGTGGTTTCATTAGGTAAAACCTCTATCCTCAAGGATCTCAACGAGAGCTTGTCGATGAGATTCGTAAGTCCGAATGAGATCATACAAAGGTCATTTTTACTGTGATGGTGAAGCCGTTTAATCATATTTCGTGGGCAATGCCATTAGAGACGGATAGGCGGGTCCGCGAATGACCACTTTAGGTGGTGGTGCAATCGGGATGTTCGATTTTGAGAAAGAGATGCCGCAGTGTGTTTTCTTTTGCTTTCCCATTGTTTTTCTCGCCTCGAGTAATGACACTAATCATATTAATCTCGTAGACCCGAGATGAGGAAGATGGTGGGGATAACTCATGGTCTTCAAGAGGTGGGGTCAGAATAATGATAGATCTTGGTGAGGCGGGACAGATGGTATAGAGAGGGAATGGAAACTAAAGGTCTCTCCCTTCGTAAGTTGTCTTTCTTAATCTTTCTATCCGGGAGAGGTGACTCGCGAAGGATGGTTTTTAGAGCTGCATCCCTCCACATCATGTCCCGTGTGCGGTGATAAGCGCAGATTTTAGACTCATCGTAATCCATAGGTCGGGCTTAGACGGGTCATAAGGTCTAAGTGGAGGTAGGGAAATGGTCGCATTCTCCACCAACATAGCAAGGATTTTGGCGTAAGATCCTTTGAGTGGGTCAAAATCGGAAGAGGATGAGGGTATTGATTGTGTGGGTTTTGGTAATGTTTGGGCGTGGTTAGTTCGTATGGGTGGTGGTTTAGCCGAGGGGTGTTGATACATGGTTTTTACTAAACGTGATTTCTTTCGGGCGCGCAGGTTATGTCGATGATGAGGCCGCAGATGACGTGGTATCGTAAAACAACCATGGGGAAATAGAGTAATCAAAACAAATCTTTTGATGATGGTATTTGTTTAGGGTCGATAGTGGACAGATACGCGGAGTGACGGTGTTGCTATACCTCGGAATTTTTCAGATAGGTGCGGAAGGCGTAGGTTGTTCTCAAGAAAACGCAGGAGGTATGATATATTGATGTAAGGTAGAGGGATGGGGTCCCAATATGGAAGGTAGGTAGGTATGACGATGATGGTTTTGATTGTGATAGGGGTACGGATTGAGTTTGTCTCCAGGTGGCGGAGCGGATTTATTTTTGGATAGATCGAGTCGCTTAGCGGGTGTGTTAGATCGGGCATCGTGAGGTCCCAAGCGTATGGGAAGATCTCGTTAAGTTGATAGAAGTGGACGGGGCATTTGGTAGAGGTGAGGGGGTGAAGGTGAGAACAGGGCATTTTAAGCTTCGTAAGCACTTCGGGTATATGGTGGAGACATCAGATCACCATTTGCATTTGAGTAGAAAAAGGGGTACTCAAACGCTCCCATAGGGCCCGTCTATCTTCCGTGGAATGACAGCCTCTGTGTGATTTGTAATTTTGGTACTGGAAGAAAGGTGGGGTCAGAATTCCACCATCATGGGTGTGACACAGGAGGTAGATGAGGCAATCGTATCAATAGATGTTAAGAGGTCAACCGGTCGTTGAAAAGATTTAGGCGATGAGGGACTAATAGGCAGGAGGGCGTGTTCGAGGGATCTCCGTCACGTTTAAAGAATGTGGTGATGTTAGTGTAAGAGATTTCGCCTAAGGATGTCAAAAGGAGTGGTGAGCCTTCTCTTGTGTAGCAAGAGTGGTAGAAGGGGACGCTTGGGAAATAGATAAATTAGATAGCATCCGCTCGCGCACCAGAGGGATGTGGTGTAAGAAGACTCGCTGATGAGAAGAGAAGTCCGGCGCTTAACTCTTCTATGGGTAAAGGAATGATTTCACTTTGGCTTGATGGTGGTGAAGGAGGTTCAAACTCCCGTGTTGGTGGAGAGGCTTGATTTAAAATTTTTCAATAGAGGCTTTTGGCCGAGAATCGAAGATCGCATGGATCTCATGAACACTCTCCTCGGCTAAGATATCTTGGTTCACGTTATCGTTGGACGAGTGATTCGGGAATGGCTTGTTGAAAATTTTCAGATTTTTGTTACAGGGCGTTAGGATTATCGAGGGTTATATCCCCTCACAACCATTTCCCGCACTATGTTTTTCAACATCTTGCAGCTTTCATGACTATGTCCTTTTACGCGGTGAAAGTTACAAAAGTCATTTTCTTTGTACTCAGAAGGTATCACATGGGTGGAGTCAAACCCAGAGTGAGGTTTAACAGGGGCAAGGTGATAGCCCCACTTTGAGCAATTTCTCCAGATGACGCCATAAGTTTCTCCCAAGGAGTGTAATTGGTGGGCTCGGCCAGACTTATAAGTGGTTTTCATGGAGTATCGACGGTGTTTGAGATTTGACCATTACCGCGTGGACAGCTCCTTTTGATTTAGAAGAAGTGGACGCGTGAGGAGTGGTGGTGTTTGGCTTGTTGGTAGAATCAGGAGTTCGGAAATTGGGGTTTTTGTTACGCAACCGCAATTTCTCTTCTTCTAAGGCTCGAATTTCTAGCTTCCGAGCCATGGTAAAGGCCTCGTCGAATGTGCGGAAAGTTTGAATTTGGAGGGTAGGGGAGATGTGCTTAGCAGCCCCGAAATAGTTCGATGAGTTCGGTTTGAGGCAAGGCATACGTAAGTTGGTCGATAAGGCCCCGCCATCGTCCAACGAAATCGCGATAGATTCGCCTTCAAATTGTTGGATGGCATAGAGGTCAATGATAGATACTTTTTGGCAATGTTAATGGAGAAATGATCCAAGAAAGATTGGGCTAGTTGGTTAAAAGAGAAGATTGAGGCCGGGTTAAAGCACCGTACCACTCCAAGGCAGTCCCGATAAGGACATGGAAAGGGCGGAGTAACAAGGCATCATCATGGGCAATCAAATAACAAGCATGTCTAAATGATCGCAAGTGTTGTTGAGGATCCTCTTTATCGTTAAAACGAGTAAACTTTGGCAACTCCCATTGAGGAGGATATGAATGAAGGGGGACAGAAGGGTGAATGGGCTCCCGACAAACTTGCTCGTATGTCAAGGCGCTACGACTTCCTGAAACGGAAGCCTCCAGGTTTTGCATTTTGTCCATCATTTGTTTGATGAATCTGTGGTGGATGAGGTGATGGTGCCACGTAATAGGGATGTCCCATATAAGGTGTCGAGGTTAATGGATACGTGTATGGGAATGAAAAGGTAGGCGGAGCTTGAGAAAGAAAGCTCGTGTGAATAGGTGGCAGAGAGTAAGTCATGAATGGAGTGGTCTGAAAGAGAGATGAGATAGGGGCAGTTGGTGGTAACGATACGTGAGGTCCAAGGTTAACCAAAGGAAAGCTAATCGGGGTCGTATGAACCTCTCAAGTCGCGGATCGGGAGACGGGGCTAGTGATGCAGAAGTAAGGTATTGTTATCGTGGAGGAGTGGGAGCTAAATGAGCAGCTATACTAATAGGCATGCCAATAAGGAGCCGACCATCAAAGCGACGGTCGTGGGTATGAGACAAATAGTATCAGACAAATACTGGGATTAGCATCCGTAAATTTGGCAAAGTCCTTGTCTCCTACAGAATTTGGGGGATCTCACCGGTGTCCGTAGGGTTCCCGGAATGTGAAGGGGGTGATTCGTGCAAAGACACAGAAAGTGCATGTGAAACCATGGCGGCGGCTTGCTTCCGAGTGATGACAACCATAGACTGTAAGTAACACACAGAAAGTTTCAATCTATCAAGAACAAAAACAACCTCGTAATGGTGAATTTGGCAAGTTGTCTGGTTTGTCGTGGGTGATGAGACAAGAATCGATATCGTTTAGTAACCGTGTCGGTCACAGAGATCAAACGACGCCGGTCCCTTAACCGATGCCGTGTCAAAAGTCTAGGATAAGAAGATATAAAAGGTCGCTAATTTGATTTTAGCAACGTTGAGTATGTTTATCAACTTATTGATCACGTAAGACAAAGTATGACAGAGAAAAAGGATTTGAAAACAAGCAAGAGGCACACACAAATCTAGAGACTAACCCTAGGGTTAATTTTAGTTATCGTGGGCTTATGCCTTTAGACGTAAGATGATGTAATCCTAAACAACAAGACCTAGGGAAATGTCAAGTTTGTTTTGGCTTATAAGGTTACCTCAATCTCGCAAGTGAGGAATACCGCTGAAAAGGGGGATGTTTGAGTGTTGTGTTAATTGTGAAGTGATTCTAAGTATGTGTTGTGCAAAGTTGAAACTAAGGTTAATTTCCGTCAATACCGTGGATATCACCCCCACGTGTACGACTCGTTACTTAATCTATGTTCACTAGAATTGGAGAACAACAAGCAGGAATGCAATGCACGTGTTTTAAACCCAAATCGAAAATTATATTCGATGAAGCAAGAGAGATGACTTTCACTAATGCGAAACCAGGAAAGCAAGACAAATTCTTTACTAAATATATAACAAAAACAGCAACAGCAAATATGCTTCCTAAAATGAAAATAAGCAAGAGAAAGAAACCCAAAATGGGTCCCACCGAGCGTGCCAAAATGTTTCGCTCGGAATGTTTCGGCTTCTGGGAATAGAGTTGTTTCTATCCTTTCATTCCTTTTAGAAACAGATGAGGTTAGGGTTAGGAGGAATACCTGTTGAATGTCGAGATGGTGTGCGCGTACCGTAGAGAAAGATCAGCCGATCGCGGAGAACTCCTTTTGTCTGGAAGGACTACCGCAAATAAGAACACAAGACCACAAGATTTTGATTAAACAATAAATGAGGAAACCGCTTGGGCCCAGAAATATAAAACTTCCTTTCAAGGTGGTCGGCCTCTCGCTAATATGAATTAACACAAAAGACCGCAAAATATCAATTAAATTATTTTGTTAAACCGGGTAGGGGAAAGGCTGGTTTTCTCGTTTTTGATCGAGGAACCGATGGCGATAACCGATGCGTTATCGATGACCGATGCCGGCATCGATAACCGAACCGACCGGTGGGTTATAGGATCTTCTCGCATAGCATATGGTGTTTGTAATGGCTGGTTTTTTTGGATGGTATTAGGAAATGGGATGATTAGAAGTGAAAGAATGACAGCTAGATGCAATGGCACGTTGGGTAGTGGATTCGTAAACGGATTTAGAGGATCGAGATTCAAGAAACATAAGAAATGTTATGACAAAAGGACATGTGCAAGATCCGACTTATCGGTTTTGACCGAGATGCAAGTCGATCTCCTTGGTCAGCAAACACTTCGGTTTCTTTACTCGCCTCTCGCTCGTCAAGTGAAGATCTCGACTCGCTCCTCGCCGCAATCTCTCGCTGATCCGTAAATCCTTCGACCGATCTCTCAAAATGAAATTCCGATCCGTTGTTTTGGCTTGGGGAGCCCATTTACAGTGGAACCGATGGCGGTTTAACAGAACCGACGGCGGCCGAGTAGAACCGCATCGGTAAGGAAAAAGTAGGCTATTTTTAGTAAAATAGCCCACCTTCCCCGCTTTCTCCCGAGAGACTCATGGGCTTGGTCAAGTGGCTAGAAGGTCGGCATTTTAAAGTGCGAGTAAGGAGGCATTAGTTATGGATGTGAGTCTGACCAAGTCATGGGTCTTAATTAGGTTAGTTTAGGTTAGGGCTAGGTCATGATGAGGTGGCAAAGTGAGGTATGTAAGGTGATGTGGATTTATCAATTACAAGGTAATTAATAAATAATTGTGTAAAGTTTAGGTAGCATTTATGTCTTCCGCCATTAATGCATTCCACACAAATCAAGGCAGGTTTTTAAAAGTTTTGATGATTTTTTCAAATCCTCACATTTGTATGTGAATAATTGGAAATCCATATCTCTCGTGAATTCATGTTGTAAAGAATAAAGATCAATCGTGGAGGAATATATTCGAATCCAGGAACTCAAAATTGTGGGTGTAAAGTGGAAATTCTAGGAATCTGTGAAGAATGGGTAAGTGTTCATATACTGAAACATAGTACTTCTGTTTTTCCTTAAAATCAAGTATGTAATCCATGAATTTTCAGTAAAATATGTCAAATAGTAATATGTAAAATGAGTTCCATGAAATTAAGGACTCACGTAACCTCCTGTATCTCCAATGATTTGGATACAGTAGCATACATAAATTCTATAAATGTTGACCTAGCTGATTTTTTACAACGACTCCATGATCCTAATAGAAGTGAATTCATGGTGGCCATGTATGCCAGCTAAATTTCCCTAGCCACAACCTTATCTCCCTCTATGCATTTTCCAAAACTAGTAAGGATCTATGATGAAAATTGTGATCTGGAAAAGATGGAATTTTTAGATGGAAGTGGTGAGAGAGTTTTAACCCTAACACCAAAATCATTTGAACTAATGTTAGGGCTACCATAGATTGAGAAACTAGTAGCCATTGATGTAAAATCATCCTTAAGTGATTATGAAGCCAAACATAGTGATTATGCAAGGATTATGAATACTAAATGGTTGCTGACAAACATAAAATATACCAAAAGAATCCCTAAGAAATTTCTCAAGTCACATTTTGTGGAAGAAGTTGAGGATATAATTGTGTTTTTAAGTAGAATTTCTGGTATGGATATGGCCTATGTATTCCAGGAATGGATGTGTCCATATATAAGGGTCATTTTGGAAGGTAAAGGAAGAATTTTCTAGGAAACCTTCATAGCCACATCAATCCACACCCAACTCCTTGAGATGGCTACAAAAATTAGGATGGAAATCACTTACAATATTGAGTTTTATATGATGTCATACTTAATTTACAATATTGCAAGCCACAATATTTTTCCTGGCCTCCCACAAAGGGAAAAATTCAAAGATCACAGGGTATATGATGTTTATCCCCAACTAAACTGGAAAATTGGAAAGGAAATGTTAGACAGGTAAATGATGCATTCTTTGCACCTATAATATGTCTCTTCAAGCCAAAATGGGAGCAATACATGATCTTTTCTAAAGCTAAGAGGGCAATACAAGAGTATGGCTGTTATTTTATTCAGTATAGGTTTTTCACTTATATTAGAGTAAGTGGTTTTGAAGGACATCCATGAAAATTTCCCATATACCTAGATGATAAATGGGACCTTTGTGAAATTTCAAGGAAGTTGGCACCGATGCATAAACTGATTAAGAAAACATAAAACCAACATCAAATTCCCTATCAAAATTGGAAGGTACTCTTTCCCATCAATTGCAAAAGCTAGGTTGTTAGAAGAAGAGATGGAAATATTTGAGATGGAAAAATTTGAGCCTAGATCAAAATATGATATCAGGTGGGTTGTAGGTTCAATCTTGGGGAGCTCATATGAGCATGAGCCTCACTTTGAGGATTACTGGATGAATTGCAAAGATGAGGAGGAGGTCAAACTTAGAGATTTCTCTAGAATAACCCTTAGAAAAATTATTGATTTCAAGATTGTAGTTGTACCTTAGGGATTAACAGAGGATAAAAAAAAGTAAGTCAATATTATATTGACAACAAGATTGAATCACAACCAATTACACCCATAATCTGGGATAAGGTGGAATCAGATAGCCCACATGATATAATAGTTGATGTGATGAAAAGGACACTGACTTGGATGCAAAGAAAGGGAATGGATTTGTCCCTCCAAAATACAAAAGTATTGAATGAATTCAGAGATTTGAAACTCTTGAAGGGATATCTCCTCATTTCAAGGAGGGAGATGATAATATGGATCCATTGAATGGAAATTATCCTTAAGTACCCACAAGAAAACCAACCACAGGAATTATTGATGAGTGGACCGCTACCACTAGAAAAACTTGCACTTCCATGTTAGTTTTGACCCTAAAGGATGAAGGGATACTCATGATGACAATGAAAGATGCCCCCATCACTTAATAAATACCATTATAGACTAAAGGGGAAGGTGTTTCAAAACCTAGGACTCCATCAGTAACCATGCCTAGATCATCTAGCACTAGAAAAATGATGAGAGGATTCATAACAAACATTGATCCATAGCTGGGATTGCATAGTGCCAAGGAGAAAGAGGGGATTGAATTCAAATATTTTGAAAGATTTGTTAATATGGGAAAAGTGATACCTCCATTGGTAAGATATACTTGGTGATTCAAATGTGGAAAGTATCTCTATCCCAAGAAAGCATGCTCATAAGGACAAAGAACTAGAGGTAAGTGATCCAATCCCACCGACTAAGGCCCAAAAGGATCTTGTTGAAAAATTGGCAGAGGAAGTGGTTATGTCACAACCCCAAACAAATTATCCTATTGCACCATTGGTGCCTAAGAGGCTGCAAATGTAACTCTATTTCCTACAGGGGTAGTAACTGGTTTAGTTAGGAAAAAATGATTCATAGTGTCCCCATGTATACTCAGCCCATTGACACCATATAAGATAAAGGACAGAATGGGATGGGTATGATTCAATTAAAAGGTCAAGATGTGGCCAAAGCCACTCAACCACAAGAGAAAGTAAAAGAACCCATTGAAGTGGTAGATGTAGAAGCATTTGAGGAGATCCCTACATTTGAAATTACTAATGTAGCACTTGAAATGCCTATAATAGGGGATAAGAATGTTCCTCAGGAAGAAATGTAGATGGAAGAAACTCCCCAACCATCAAGTGTTGAATCAAAGGTTCAATTTCAAAGTGTTCAGAATGAAAGTACAATACATTCAATGGAAAAAGAACCAAAGTGATTAAAATTATTGCAAGTGAAAATATATAGAGGATATTGTCTCCACTAAATGTCAACCTGAGAAAGAACTAGAAAGTGCAAAGGGTGATGAATTACCTCAAAATGTAGACCCTGCCAGGGAGGTTATGATGGAGACTATAGAATAAGTTTCTAAACTAGTTGAGATCAGTGACAAGAAGGAAGTACTAATCAATGACAAAGTTTAGGGATTAGTCATTGGGTCTCAACCCATAGAACAACAAGAGGAAGAACTAGTAAGACAAAAATTCACAAGTGCACAATCCCAAGAAGATGTTTCCATAGAGCATCAGCCTCAGAAGGAGGTAAATATTACAAAGGATAAAGAATCACCCAATATTGCAAGTCTAGCCAAAGAAGTTCCAACATAAACTATAGAGATGACTGCCATTCCAGTGGAAAGCAAAAATAAGGAAGAAATATCAGTTGATGATAAGACTCAAGAAAAATTTATTCAATCCCAAACTGAGAAACAGGAGAAAGAGCAATTAGAGGTAAAGGAACCGAATGATGAACCCAAAAAGAAAGCAATGGAAGTTGAAAAACTACATGCAAAGGTGAAAATATTGCAAAAACCTCAAGATGCATCCAAACAATTGGTAGTTTTCTTTGAAACTCCACAACCCACATCACAAGGAGAAAGTGTGGGAAATACTCCCACAACTAGGTGGTTAGGAGCACTCCTTCCAAGGAAGGAGAAGGAGACAATTCAAGAGGAAATAATGGACATAAGAAGTATTGTATTATCAAATCCTACAAGAGCTCCTAAGAAGGCCATAATCCTAACTAAAAATCATATAGATCAACAAGGATTCAAGACTTTGGAAATAGCCACCCCACAAGGTGATAAATTAAAAGGTGAAATTACATTGAGTGACTATATTGTCACACATATCCCATTAGGAAATCCTACCAAGGAAATATTAAAGCATGATGCTATAGTGGATGTTGGGGGTCTACTACAAAAAATTGATGAGGACAAGGTAACCAAGAAACAACTAAAGGAAAAAATCAAAACATTTTCCTCATATGTACAAAAATGGATACAACCTATGGATGAAGGGCAGGAAGTAACTACTGCCATAACCCCAAAGGTCTTAAGTGAAGTTGAGAAATCTAGGGAAAAGGTTAATTTGTGGATAAGTGGAAAGAAGAATTGTCCAAAAAGGGAAAAAAATTATAGAAGACACAGTGAAGTGTTATGACCAATTGACTGAGAGAGTTAATGAAACAAAAGACCAACAAGAGAAGTGTGAAGATGAATTGCACTATTGGGAAGGAATTCTTCCCAAAATTGAGACACTAAATCAGCTAGATGATCAATTGATGGAAGAAGAGGGAATTATTTTACCTCAAGAAAGAGGGGTAAAACACAAGTATGAGGGCTCCATCAAGCTTAGAATCAAAAACTTGAATCAGGTTAATGAGAAAATGATTGAGGAAAGAGACAAAATAGCAAAATGCATCAATTATATAGACAATAAGCTAGGAAAAATGATGCCAAATCAGGACATATTTACCTATGGAAATCTAGGGACATTCAACTCAATACAATATTTTTATCATAATATTTCGAGAGAACCATTCACTCATGACACTATTCATAAGTTAGTTAGTTTGGAGCACATGATAGAAAAAATATCAAAGAAGATCAAGAGGAGTAAGACTATAATATGGGAATTTGATTAGATTATGAAATAACAAGACATGATATTTGAGTACCATCTTTGGGCTAGATGAAGAACACATCCTCTAGATATTCCACAAGTTTTATGCATATAAGGAAAAAGTGTATGAATCAAATAAGGATGATGTCGGGAGCTTGAATATGACGCTACTTTACCTAAGTAGATCTAAAGCTTGTATTTTAAAATTTTTTTCCCTTCATTACAATTATTATCATTTTTGTATTTTCTAGAATTGTATACTCTTTAGATTTACAAATTCCAAACATGTATGTAGTATGATGTACTACAATATGATTTCATTAGTTTTTGATAGAAATTTAAATCCATTTCAAACATGAAACACATTGTAATATTTTTTGAATTCTTTGTACTTTCAAGAAAAGAAAAATGGCGATTCTATAAAGGCCTCAACCCAGTGAATATTTACATACATTTTTGATATCATGAAAAAATAAAGATACGTTATCATTCTGTAACTATAAAATCCTCCTTGAAATGAGAAAATTGATTAAAAAGCCTATTATTCTTAAAAAATTCTTCATCATCTTGATCAAACAAAATGTCTCCTATAAAATTACGAGACATATTCAACACCATGAGATCAGTAATACTTTCCCTAGGGATTCCTAAGATTTGAATTAGTTCTAATTTATTCTCATAAGAAGAAACCCATTCCAAAATATTTAGGAAACCCTTGAGGTAAGCCCTTTTGCCTGTGGCTTTTGAGGTTGAAGGTGGCAGAAAATCACTTGTAGGAGATGAAGGGGGAGTTATGGTAATTCATGGAGTTGGATGGCTTGGGTGGTTCAAGTTAGATTCAACTCTATTGCACTTTTTCAAAAAAAATGGTGGTGCTCTAGAATCCTTTGCAGATAAAGGATCCAATGATTTTTTATCTAGAAGAGAAAGACATTGCTCAAGTTCAGCCATTCTTTGGGAAAGTGAAGAAATGATATCCATAGAATCCTCCTCATTAAAGATGTATGCATATGTAGGAATTTATTTCTCAGATAATTCCTCATTGAAAAAGAGAGGAGATGCATCAATGGTGGTATTAACTATGGAAGGCCTACATTGGAGCTAAAAAAATTAGTTTTTTGGGAGTTTTCTGATCCTCCCATCAAAACAAATGAAAATACATCACTTGAAAGATAGGAAAAATTGGGTTTATCTTAATCAACCTCCAAATCAATTCCACCCTAAAAAAATGAGCTGTTAAGGGCCCATCACATTCTTCCTAGTCCACAATATCAAAAATCATTCTCACGAATGCTTCATCAGGACCAGATAAGTCAAAAATTGAATGCAAAGTTTTAGAGGAAAGCTCTTTTAGATTAGTTTCAACTCTACCTCTCCCATTTTACAGAAAGGAATACGTAATAAGTCCTTCAAACTGAATCTCAAGGAAAATATATGACCTTATGAATAAAATGGTAAGAATTTATAAAAGAAATTGAGTATGGGAGTAGCTGCACAAGAAATCATATCTCGAGTTAAATGCTATATTACTTTTGATACTCACACGAGATGATAAAGGTGAAATGGATTGGTGCTAATAAAAAGGGGTCATTTGGCTTGACATAACAGATCACATAGAAGGAAATTCAATACGAAAGGAAGTAACAATGATTGTGTGCATCTCAAAATGGATTCCCAAAAGGAGAAAATAGTTAGTGTCAAATCAAGCTACATTGGAAAATAAAAATAATCATCAAAATATTCTCAACTTGCTCAAAATGGAAAGAATCAAATTGATGTATAAAATAATGTTAGAAAATGGATAATGATGACATGACACCCTAGTCATCATAACAAAACAAGAGAATACAAATCACACCTGATAATACCTATCCAACGGTTTCTCCACCTGGAAGTGTGGGGAATAAAATGATTCCAAAGGTGTAACAGAAAAATTAGATATTTCCATCTGGGTGAAGTATATCCCTATTTGATTTCTTTTAGTGGAATTTGAGAGAATATTCACTATTTTTGGGGGGGAGGGGAAATTAGTCACAAAGAAATACCAATATTGTATAAGTATGAGGGAATGTCCTCATATGAAGGGGGTTTTTCTTAAGCTTTTGCAAAAAGGAAAAGTTGAAATATCTTGTTGTGACACTGCACAATTTTCTTGAAGAAATACATTATAAGTTTTTACTCTTTCAATTTTGATGTTAAGATGGTTACAATGTATAGCCATTAACAAACATTGAGATCATTAGTTTTCATGTTCCCTTGTCAATAATTTGGTAGATATTAATGAAATATGTCTGATTATGAGCTTGGCTTACATATTCTAGTTTTTGTATGTTGAACATCTGGTTAATGAGTTACATTTTCTATTGCAATTTTGTATTTCTTGTTTCTCTGAATTACACTAGATTTTTCCTTAGTGATTAAGCTTTGGTTATTTGTTCAATATTGTACTATGAGTACTTTGCAATATTGGATGAAATTATAAAATCCTTACTGAAATCATTTTGTTGATGAATTTTTGTAAGATTTTGAGTGAATCTTAAGCGTATGAGATCAGAAGTAAGAAATAATTCATTGAAATATTTGCATAAGTCTTTGTGCTAAGTATTTTAAAGGTTGTGTGGAACCTTTGCACTAATTGAGTATCAATGAATGCAAATATTCCTTTAAATTGAAACTGTGATTAATTGATGAAGTTTTCTTCCTCATCTAAGATGTTATATTGTCTAAGTGAGTACTACAAGTAGTGTCATTAGGAGATCCATTGTCATACAATCCCCCACCTCTAAAAATACAAACATACATCTAGTTTTTATCACACAATATAGGTCCTTATTTGGTCATTTGTTTTTTTTCTTAAAAATATCAATAGAAGGAACCTTTAATTCCAAGTTCTTTTATTAGAAAAATGCAACAACAATGCATCTTATCTGTCTAGAGTAACCTGAGTCTAGTTGGATTGACATATGCACCATTTAGTGTGACAACTTGTGAGAGTTAAATGTTGAATTCATTGGCCATGATCATCCAAGACTAACCTACGTACTTTGAGGGAATTAAGAAACCAAGATTCCATTCACCCCTCTGCATTTTCAAGTTACATAGTGGGTCCTCTCACCCTGGTCAAAGGAAAGACCAAAAGTAGCAAGGTTGGCCATTCCTTTTATACGTGTCACCTAATCCCTCCAAAGCTCGGTCTCAATAAGTTTTCCAGACATCTTCCCCAGCTAAAAATGACATAAATTTCCAAGTATTCCATTCTTAAATCACCCTAGTTTACTTGTTAATGTTGTATGGCCCTAAGGAGGTGTAAGATTGGGTAGCAACACAGTCACCCTACTTGCTCTCATGAACACACTTATTTCTCTCACCTATGATATCCACTTCTATAGAAACCCTCAATGCACTATCAACTCCAATAGTTATATTTCAAACCCACTAACATGTCATTAAAACATTAGGTCTTGACTCCATGTACATCTCCTTATAGTTCCTTTTATTGCATGTTGGATTCTCGAACCCTTGTTAGGTCTACCTAGATACTTTTCATGCATATATCTATTTTGTGGAGTTTTTAAGATACAATACATATGGTTTTGAGTACCCATTACAGATTTATTATCTTTCCTAGAAGTTTCATTTTCTAACTCCTAACTATAAGTATGGTTCCTGTTAGAACAAACACGGGAAGATATACTTACAAAATTATAGATCCACAAAATAAACAGTTAAGGGTTATAAATTATAATGTGTAGACATTTATCAAATGTTTACATATGCATATAACAGTTAACAAATCATGACTAAAAGAAAATATCAATAGCTGAAAGTAAATGAGACAAGAGACACCATATTTAAGTGGAGAAACCCAAAGAGAAAAAACTCCACTGAAAAGTATTGCCTTATATTAAGAATTTATCAGTTTAACCCAACACTTCCACTTCATTCCTCGTTTCATAGTAAACTCTAGAAGAATTATTTCTCAATGTATAACAGCTTGTATAAGTAGTTTGAGATTAGATAAATTGGTATATATGCTTGTTAGCCAAAGTAAGATTACTAAGCACCCAATCCCATGAGGGATCATCCTATTTATATAGGATGGGTGAGTGGTTATATTGCTTCACTCTTTTCAAAGCTATGAAAGACCGACTAAGATTATTAAAAATAATCTTTAAGATAAGGGGTTATCTAAGTGGCTATCCCCACTTGAAATTAACACCCCAACACTCCCCCTTAATGTTAAGTGGGGAAAAAATAGACATGCCAATTTTACCTTTTTCTACAAAAGGATTTACAGATCCTTGAATCAACAACAATGATTCAAGCTAGCATGCAAACAAGAGAAATCAGCTGATCTTCCCATACATAAATTATTAAGAACAAGTGCTTTACTTATGAAGAATTACATCAAATTATGGAGCCTTTTATAAATTAAGGCATACCCACAACTAAAGCTTTGTTGGGATTTACAAGTAACTTCACATAGAGTGACACATTTAATTATACAAAATGGAGTAAGTATTAGAATTTTACAATAAACTACCTTATGCATTTTATAATTCACATACAATGTTGCAACCATGTGTAACAAATCCTTAAAAGATCACTTTGTTACATACAAAATGGGTGGCCATGATCCACTCTTAAAAGTTAACCCAACCGAGTATTTTATAATAAATCTGTTAAGAGGTGGAATTATGATGCACACTCCCCCTCAATGGAAATTCTGATAGGCCCAATAAGGTAGAAAAAAATTCAAAACTTCACACTCACCGTGGCTTGATGAAGATATCTACAAAGATAATCTCGACATTGAACTGGATTATTTATCAAGAGCAATCTGTCCTTCAAATAGAAGATGAACACTTCCTTTAGTTCCTATGTGTATCATTACCAACAACCTCTTTATCCACATGGTTCTTTTGCTGCACCTAGTGATGGAATCTGCATCACAACTTGACCATAAATCCAATTGTATATCTAACACAACATCAACATGGCTAGAGGCATGATAAACAACATAATATGCATAACATATAACATAATGATATGCTTAAACAACTAACCATGTTACATTATAAATATGTTGAAATTTTTTTCAACATATTATAGTACTAAAATATTAATTAGATGCAATCAATATTGGCCGTCTCGATACAAACACAAAGGCGTCCCCAAGTATCATTTGATATGCATATGATTAATATTTTAGTAATCACATATAATGTTTTTCCAAAAACATATAGATAATCAAATCTAAACAGAAAATCAGATCATAGAAGAATAATCACAAGTATTCATTGAAACCATGATCCACTAACTATGGATACTTTCCATGGATTTTTGTGGAATTTGCTTCAAAAAATGACCATGTAAGAATCTTGAAAAAATATTTTCATAAGTGGAAAATTTAAGCTTAAACATGTCGTATATGATCAGTTTTGCATGAAAAAAGAGAGCAATAGTTCTATTTGAATAAATGATTAGAAACAAATACACAAAAAATAATTTAAATTTAGCACAATGTATACTTTGCATTCAGAGGTGAAAGATGAGGTTTATATAGCTAGTACATTAGCTCTATGATCATTTTATTCTTCATATTGATTTTGATATGATCTATTCCATTTCCTATTTCTGAAATTTGAATTCTTTTTGGATTTACAATCCTCTTTCTTATGGCCAAATTTTCCACAGTTGTGACATCTACCATCAAAACTTACTCTTAAGTTTCCTAATTTATTGTCTTTACAAGGGGTTTAAGAGATGGTTTTTGATTTTTGAATCTAGAAGGTTTAATTTTTATTCTTGAGTGAGAAGTTCCTGAGTAGTATTCTCTTTAGAATCAAAATATTCCATAACATGCTCTTCTTAAATCAACAAGAAAGACAAAGTGTCTAGATCAAGCAGATCATTCTCATTCTGATACTTAGAATTGAGAATTGAGATGTAGTTTCTAAACTTTTCATGAATATTAATCGAATTATGAAGTACATAAGCTTATCTTGAAATAATTCACAATTTCAGCCATCTAATTGAGCTTTGATGTTCTTAACTTTAACTAAATAGTTGTTGGGCCTTGAAATATTGGCTAAGTACCAAAGGGCACATGCACACAGGACTAGTGAGAAGAAGGGTGCTCAAGGAAAGAGCCCAAGACAAAGGGGTTTAAGAAGGGTTTACGTGAAACTAGGGCGTGCGGGGAGGATGAACACATGTTCAAAGGAATTAGCCATATTTGGCATTCTGAAGACACTTGAGGAAAAACATGAGGACCTGACTAGGTGTGATGAGTGGATAAGGTACCAACTTGGAACCTTTGAGGTCAAGAAAAGGATATTCATCGTAGGGAATATTCCCAGAGACATAATTATAGAGAGTGGAGGGTTTGCAAAAGGGATAAGCATTCACCATTGGAGGACCACATCGACACTTGCCACACGATCTATCTAGAATAGAAGGCATGGCGCTAGGTGTTAATCCTATAAAAATAGATGCTCGGACTTAAGAAAGATATACTTGAGAGACGAGGAAGAGAAGAGAATGCATACAGAGTAAGATTTTGAGTAAAAGAATGTTGCGTAATGATAGGGTTTAGAGCACTTAGTGATAAGGGTTTTGAGGGATGTCATGAGCCTTTGTATGGAACTAGGATCTATAATAGGGGTTAAAAAAGAAAGGGTATAGCTAGGGTCATATACAGGGGGAAGATATGTAAGAGTTGAGTCAACTTTTTTAACATGTATGGTCTGTAATGGTCTCTTTTGATTGTAATGTGGCTATCAGAACTGTTCTAAATGAATGTATATATATATATATATATATATATATATATATGGGTTCATTCTCGTATATCATGTCTAAGGGTCCCTCATGTTATATGATTACCATGGCTCATATATGGTTTATTATGCTTATTACATTATTATGAAGTTCGCAATGCATTAGTGTATGGATCTGTAAGTTTTCCTTTCCACTTTTATTTTAACTAAGTAAATGTACTTCTCATTCTGTAATTCATCCTCCATTAATGGAAAAAACTTCTCACAATTCTCACATAAAGGAGGGGCTCGATGCCTACGTGTGCCTCGGGTGAGCACCCAACATTTACTAGGTGATATGTGGATGCGCTTGGGGTTAGAAGTATTGAGGGTAGATAAAAATGACTACATCTTAGTTCCATTTCCGGGACCTATTTTTGAAGTTGTTGTTTGAATGGTGTGTGGTGACAGAGCGCTTAACACTAGACATTGTCAAAGTATGGTTTAAGAGCATGGAGGATGAGTTGTCTCATAGATTTAGTAGTAGATATGAGTTTGATGCACGTAAATGGGTAGAATAAAACTGTATCATGAGTTGTATGAGACATTCTTCTATTGCTTTCCAGTGGAATTATACGAATGGATTTTGGTGTATGCATCTAGATCAAGTTGGTACTATAGATCTCACTTGAGGACCCAAGATGAGTATCAGAGGTTGCAGGATGCTGATTTAACTTGGACATGTGATGTTGATCATTGGTGGAGAAGATTGTTGACTAGTTATACCCTGGAATACACTATTTCTATGTATTCTTGTCTAGAGGTTGCTGAGTTTGAGTTCTTAAGGGAGCTTAGAGGATCATTTTTACATGCTATCCCCTTAGCTATAAAGATCATGATCATTACACTTGAGTTTAGAAGCATTTACTATGGCCGGCTAAGCTTATTTTGAGCATTGGGTGACGAAGCTAGGGTGGAGAAAGATGACAAACCTTGTGGTTGAAAAGGATAGGGAGGAAAGATGGCTAAAGTATAATGAATCTCATGAAAGGGAGCTATTTAGACAACGAGAAGTTACAGGAGCAATGGATTCATGGAGACAGACGACGTTGCGGGGAAGGAATTGAGGTTCACGCAAAGGATGAGGAGCCTAAGCGATGCATGTGTTACCCCATCTTGGAAAGCATGGGAGAGAGACCCCTTTAGCTTCTGATGAGAGCTTGTCACTTGGAGAAAGGAGAGTTTTCGGTGTGCATATAAATCCACATGGTGACCAAACCTTAGCACTTAGTTTTCCAAATCTAGAGATAAGTATTGCTAACCCAGTCCATATTGGTGGAAGTGACCGATACACACCTAGGAGGTATAACTTTTCATTTGGAACATCTATGGTTACACACTCATTTCCTATTTTTGGAGGAATATTGTCTAGGATGACATTTGGGTAGGGTACAGGTACACAAGGTTTGAGTATCGCATCTGGAAGTGGCACATGACACACATCTAGTAGTAGTGCAATATCACAGATGCTAGTTAGTGTGCGATTCAATGCGGCGGTGGGAACACTTTGTGTAACCACTTTAGGGCCTTTACTGGCTATGGGAGGTGGATTTGGTGGAAGTAGTGGAATAGGAAGTAGTGGACCTAGTGGACCGGCGAGACTTAGCGGATCTAGTGGAATAAGAGGGACAGGAGCTAGTGGATCTAGTGGATCTAGTGGTGGAGGCAACACCGGAGGGAATCAAGGTTTTGGATCAGGTGGACAAGGGCCTCAACCACCTCAACAAGTATTTTTCAAAATGTCTTTGCATCTACTAGACTACAAAGGTGTTGAGGATGTTGTAGAGCATGTACACAAGTGTGAGCTACTATGGTGTGTGAAGGGGATCACTACCCTAGAATGGAAGCCAAGCTAGTTTGCAACAACGTTGCAAGTATGTAGACATATTTGGTACCAAAAGTATGACCCCACTAGATAGTGGTATGTTACACCATGTTGCGGAATGCCTTTTTAATTGAATTTCATATCCCTAAGTTTTTATAGAAAAGCATTAATGTGCTGAAGGAAATTCAATAAGGTGTGGTAGAGAGTGTGTAGGAATATGAGGCACATTTTAAGGCTCTCTTATCAAAGTTGGCTTATGATAGTCATCCCTCTCAAAATTCTTAGTGGTTTGTTGGAGGGTTGATAACACCTTTTAGGAGAGCACTATCATACAAGACTTTCATAGACCCGCATGAGACCTTGGAGGCTACCTGACATGCTAGGGCTATTGGAAGCATGGATACCAGTGTTATCCCTTTTCTTGAAGCTCTAATTGCTATAATGGTGAAGGAGTTGGAGAAGTTATCTACAAAATCGGCACATGAGACTCGTAGTGGCCTATGGTACATAGATTGTGAGGAAGAGGGGCATACAAAGGATAGTTTTCCTTAGAGATTGGTACATGCCATGATAGTATACTGAGATTTTCCATTGATATCATGATGTAAGTAGATGCCCTCTTGCAATGCGTGATCTGTAAAAATGTGTCTTTCTATTGCAAGATCTCGCACCTATACTATATGCACGACACCAAGGATTATAGGTTGATTGACTAGATACATGATTCCATTGATATTAGTGTGCACCATACCAACCTCGCAAACAGTTCCAAGGATGATGGTCGTCACTATGAAGGGCATGCAGATGGAGGAGCACATGGAAGAGGTTTCTGAGGAGGATTTTGTGGTCGTGGAAACCATGAAGTCGGAAGAAGTGAGTTCTGCATGGAACTTGTTACAACCTGTGGATTTATGGAGAACTATAAATATGAATGCCTTGATCTATTATAATTCTCTTGGCATGGAAAGAATCACAAGTATGAGGAGTTCTTGGAGCTATTTGAACATATGATCCAATAACACTGGAAGGAAAAAGGAACAAGAATGATAAGCATAAAGAATGCTGACTCGCAATGGATGCCAAGGGTGGTGCAAGAGTCGAATTAGAGCCTCTGTAATGGTAACGATGCAAGCTGAAGTTGTGTGCATCGGGAGACACCAAGGCATAAGCCACTAGTTAAAAAAATAGGTGGTGTATGGTAAGTATCTAAACCCTACTCATTAGAAAGAGGTGTATCAAGAAACCATGGATGTAATTCAAAGCCTACAAGGAGAGATCTAGTTCCTAAAGGAGTAGTCAAGGAAATTAGAACAAAGGAAGAATGCTTTGAGGCTCCACAAAAGGATCTGGATGAGGTCAAGGAAGTATGTAAAATGTTGAGGTAGGAGAATATCATTCCTTTTCTAGGGGAATGGTTACGGGAAAAAGTACCATGCACCGGAGTAGAGCGCGCAAGAGATAGGTTATGAATGCTAACCTTCATCCCCACAACCTCGACTATGATAAGGAGATTACCTTGAATTTGGTTGTGGATGGGTGGTTTCCGATCAATATTATGATTGACAAGGGCACACAAGTCAATATTATCACCCTAGACACACGGAACCAAATGAGAAGCCCCCAATTAAAGCCATCTTTAAATGTGTTGTATATGGCCAACAAAACAAAGGCAATGCCTATTGTTGTTTTAAAATATGTTGTTATCACTATATGCAAGGGGAAAAATTCCTAGATATTTCAAAGTCTTGGTGTTAGCCGAGGTGGAAAAATTTCTAGCATTACTTGGGTGCCCCTGGTGTTATAAGAACAATGTTGACCTACAGTTCAATAAAGGGTACATAAGCTTTGAGAACAAGGAAGAATGGGTAATCATCCCTTGACCGATGGGAATTCAAGTAACCTATACTGATCCCTTGGGAGAAGAATTTCTTGACATGATCTATGTGCACTCTATCAGGGACCCTGAGGTGATTAATCCTACGGAAGGAGTTATTCAATTTGAAGACGCTCAATCTATGAGTGATACCACTAGTGTAGCATGCGAAAATTAGGTGCATGAGACTTATGAGTTAATTGGGAAGAAATTGAGAGGCTCTTACAAGAGTAACAAAGGTGTGCTTAGTCAAGAACTTGGGAGGAAAGAAGTTTCCAAGTTACTCTAGAGGGGCCAACCCTGATGTTTTCTTACAAGAGATGGAGACCCAATGGAAAAGTGAGATCGAAAGAAGAAGGATGCTCAACTATAACTTGCTTGGGACTGTAGCACATTGGTAGGTGACACATAGTAATAGCCTTCTAGAGTGGTGTGAAATAAGAGTCATGTTCTCTCTTAGGTTTTCCTGGAGCAATGCACCCACTGTCATATAACACTATCATGGGAAGGAACCCACCTCGTTTCACATCTAAGCATGTGAGATGACCTATATGGAAGGCATGAAATCATTTCCACCTTATCTATGGGTGCATAAGTTGTACTCCACTTTACAAGGTTACATGTATGCATGGTAAATTTAGTCGAGATATGCACCATCGAGATAGGAAATTGGCAGGAGTTGATGGATGACCTCCTTCAAGATTTTGAATATTGGAACACCAAGCCATCAAGGGATAAGGTGTTGTAGGTTGTTAATCACCTAATGATAGGAGATAGTGCCATCACAGAGGATAGAATACTGGAGTTATCGGGTGAATCTGATTTGGAAGCACACTTTGATGAGGAAGAATCAGAAGAGACATAACTTGAGTGTGCATGCATGGAGAAAGAGAAGGGAAAGATGGTCTATGTGATAAATGATGAAGAGGTGGAGAATTTGGATATTAACCATACTGAAGGTATGCATGAAGTTATGGATAATGTTGATGAGAAAGTGTGTGCCTACCATAAACCCCTGAAAATAAAGAAGGTTAACATTGGTTTAGAGGCCAAACCTAAGGAGGCTACCATTGGGGACTATTGGTTAGAGAAGGAGGTTTCAAAGATCATTGATCTATTGCATGAGTTTCATGACCTATTTACGCATGGGTACCATGAGCTTAAAGGCATCCACCACTCCTTGGGGGAGATGAAAATCAAGTTAAATGAGGGTGCGTGCCCAATTCGGAAGAGACCTTACCGAATGAATCCAAATTTGTGCGTCGGTTCAAGGAGGAGATAGACAAGATGATCACATTAGGCATCATTGAAGCTGTGGAGGAATCAAAATGGATAAGCCCCATGGTCATAAGCATTAAAAAGGATGGAAGGATAAGGATTTGTGTTGACTATAGGGACCTAAATGTGGTATGTGTAATTAATCCTTTCCCAACCCCTTTTACTGAGGAAATCCTAGAAGGAGTGGTTGGGCGTGAAATCTATTCCTTCACGGATGGATTCTCAGGGTATCATCAAGTTAGAATTATAAAGGAGGACCAAGAAAAGACAACTTTCGCCACTAAATGAGGAAGTTTTTCCTACACGGTCATGCCTTTTGGACTGAAGAACACACATATTATCTTTTCACGCATTGTGGTGCAAGCATTTTAGGATTTTATCCATAAGTTCCTTCAGGTCTACCTTGATGACTAGACAGTGTATGGATTTGTGAAAGAACATTGTGAAAATCTGAGGTTGATGTTTGAAATATGTCGGTAGTTGAGGATATCCCTCAACATTAAGAAATGTGTTTTTGCTATTCCATTTGGAATGTTGTTGGGGCATATCATATGTAAAGAAGGCTTCTTTGGTGGTGTAGACACTAAAATTAGGTCACACTCCTCTTGGTCCCTCGTCAAATAAAACACCTTGAACACATTCACCTAACCATGGCCCCTTTCATCCCACACTAATATTAATTTAATTAATTTATTAGCCTCATAATATTTATTATTTAAATATCTTAATTGGGATAAGGCCCACATATACACCTCATCTAGCCACCTCACCCTAAGACCTATTCTTAGTATGTTTCCATAACTAACTAAGACCTACCCAAACCCTAAAAATCAAAGCCTACATTCCCTCTAACCATATTCCCGCATGTTAGAAGGAAGCTTCCATTCTAATCCGTGGAGCAAATGAACAAGAGCCCAGAAAATCAAGGGGATCTGCCTAGTTTAGTAAACCTAGGAAATCCCACCCTAACCGATGCCGATTACACTTAACCATTGCTAGTTAAGCCAAAACCATTGTTGGTTACCATTTAACCCCCAAAACAACCTTATTTTGAGGTTGGCACATTTCTAAGAGATAATCACATCTTTTGAGAACAAGTGATGAAACTAGAGCTACATGCAAGCAGAACCAACGTTAGTATACACATTAGAGCATCCATAGCCAATACTTGAAGCAATCACACAACCATCGACTTTCACGGGAGCATTCGGGAAGTGCCAGCACTACATCAAGTTCATTCCATTTGATCACCCACCATTTCCAACCAGGCATCAAGCTCGTATAAACAATAAGTTTTGTTAACCAACACTCATCTATTCATCATTTGGTAGATCCTTTTACATCTATTATTTAGATTTTTCTCTCATTTCCATTCCCCCATCATCTACCTCCATGCAAACTTGACCATATTTTTATCCATACCCTTACACTTCCCATACCTGGATCTTAATCATTCTTGTGCATATCTAGGATCCATATAAATCTTGCCATTGCCCTTCCATCTTCATCTAATCTCAGATCTATCACCCAACCAAGTTTTATTGAGTTTCTGTACCTCAACCATACCAATGCCAGTTACCCACAACTATCACCATTTAGCCTAAACAGATACCAGTCATACTAGACTGATGTTGGTCTCTATGTCTTTTACCAAAAACCAAGAACAGAGCTCCTAAACTTCCACCAAATACCCAAAACCACCCAGAATCTCACCCTGACTAGTATTAGTACCCTAACCAAGACATTGACCTTCAGATTCAGTCATAGCTTAGCCTATTGTGAATGAATTTTCTTATTGTAGGTGAATGAGATACCTAAATCATTTTAACTACAGTAGGATTTCCTTTATTTCTCACATTAATTTTCTTTAAACAATGGATTGACAGTCATCAGGAAGTATCACACTTCCCGGATCTAGCACACGCTAGGAAATCCACTGCATATATTGTTTAACTTTTATTTGGTGGTCTTGTGTTCCATTTCAGGTAGTTCCTCCAAGCAAAAAGGAAGCTCTCACGATCAGTTGTGGATTCAGAAGTCATACGTATGTGCAACAACCTACAACCAACATTTTAACAGGTATTCCTCCTAACCCATTACCCTTATTTTTTCATCAACATTCGAAGAAATGTCCTAGAATGAAGTGAAACATTTTGGCATGCCTAGTGGGACCCATTCGGGTTCTTTGCATTCTTTCATTTCTAGGTGAAAATATTGTATGTTTTTTTCTTTTCTAAAAAGTTCTTACATTAAAATTTCTCCCCTAGAATCTTCTTCTCTTCTATTATCTAAAAGCAATCATATTTTGGTGCTTAAAATGAACATTTATTCCCTTTCATTAGTATCACATTAGTGAAAGAGAATCCCTTCTCATGTTCATCCGAATTCTACATTTCAATTTGGGTTTAAAAATCATTGCATTTCATTCTACTTTTTGCATTAGCTCACATTAATTGAGGGCAACCTATATGCTGGAAGTCATTCCCAATGATGGTTGACAAAAAATCATAGAAAAGAACTTTCTTTCTTTTTCTCTCTTTGAGTCTTACCCAAACATCAAAATTCAAAATATATACACATTCTTAAACAACATCTCACCGGAAGAAGCTATAGGTGATCACACGATCATGGCATAGTGGGCACCCCACTGGTTATCTTTGTCTAGTACCCCATCAGAGGACAGCCCACCCCCACCATAACATACTTGAAACCTCTCCTTGTAGATCTCCTTCTTCGTAGGAAACCATCCTCACCAAAAAAATATATTCTACAGTTCATGAGTCAGTTCTTAAAATAACATAAGCTAAAAAAACATAATAGAAAAGGCACTCTTAGGATTGTATTTTTCTTAGTGTTTCTTCTTGGCTTGCGTTTTGAGGTGAGAATTCATGCTCTTCATTTTTCTTATTTCTCCTTACATGCTCCTCATCATAGTTGGTGTATTCCACTTCATCTGAGTGTGCCTGGACCATATTCTCATCATTCTCAAGATTCTGGGTTTGATTCCACATTAATTTTAACTCACAACCACATTTTCTTCATCACTGTTTCAATTTCCACGATAATCGTATCGGTCCAGAGATCGTCATCGGTTACCCTTTGATGGTCATTGGTTTCACCCAATCGATGTCGGTTCACTGTTCTTTTGTTAACCAACCCAAAAAGGACACCTATTCCCCTTCATTAGCTATTTAGAGTCTCTGTCACTCTTATCATATCCATTGACCTGGTAAGTCTCATCAGCATTTTGCATACCTAGAAAATTTGGCCTTATACCTTGTTTTTGACCAACTGTCCACTTTCCACAGTGACCGGTAGCGGTTACCTATGACCGGTGTCAGTTTAACCTAACCGGCATCGGTTATCTTGTGTCATTTTCTAGCTGAAATTTTAACCCCAATCCATCTACTACCACCTGTCTCTCCTATTTTCTACTGTATTTCTATGTCATCTATAGAAAACAGTCCAACCTAATTAGTACCTGTTCACATGGTGCTGACCCAAAGCCAAGTGAACGCCCTCATATTCCACACAGTTGTCAACCACTCCCACCTAGCCCTTCACCACCTTCCATTTTATCACCATCATGGAACCTATCCAACCTATCTCTATCGCTACCGAGAGACGAGGAGTTCACATGAATCCTTGACCAAAATCCTACCGCCTTACAGTTTTACCTTTCCCACTCATCCACTTGAGATGCCTCGGGTCAATTGATATATGACATGCCCGTATCTATCCCCCGACTCTCATTCCCACTCCTACGTCAGCCCCATCTGGCTCTACATTGCCCTGCATCTACCTTACCCCCAGTCATTTCATAGCTAGGCCCTATACCCACTATGACTGCCACATCTGCTACCTCTATTGCACCCGCCACATCCACTATACCTTCACCAACCACCCAGAACACAACCTCATCCACGCCTATTGTCTCACATATACCCATAGCTACACAACCACCCCCAGTGTCGGTGACCCCTACCCCTTTTCAAAATGTCATCCTTTCTATTCCACAATCCTTAGCCCCCATTGCCACTAGGGTCACCATGACCCTTCCACCTCCATATACGTACTATTAGCAACCTCTGTTTCATCTATTATTCACTCTGGGTACATACCCCCTATTTCATTGCCTTCTTCTCAATCTACCTATATAGCAACACCATATACTAGAATTCCACCCTTGTTATATGCCCAACACCAACCCTCTTATGCTATAGGAGTCACCCATCCATCACAACCTACCAATGACCTAATTAAGTTAATGATGGACAAGATGCAGACATTGGAGGCATCGGTTTTTGGCTCTCGCAACACTCTCACCTATGATGAGATTTATAATGAGCCTATACATCCATCCATTCCTATCTGTCCATATCCCATGCATTGGGAAATGCCTAAATTTAACCGTTTCAATAGAAAAGAAGACCTGCAACAACATTTGTGGTCTTTCAAACATGGGTGTTATTTGATCACCCATGATGATGCTTTGCTCTGAGGACCTTTCCCATGTCTCTGACTAGACCCGAGTAAGATTGGTATAGTGGGTTTCCTAGACACTCTATATTCTCATTTAATCAGGTAGCCCAAGCCTTCTTGGATCAATTCTCTATTAATATCGTTAAGAAGGTTACCATGACTGACCTCTACTGTACACTTCAGTATGATGATGAATCCATCACAGATTTTGTTGCTCATTAGCGTAGCTTGATCAATCAACTCACATTCCAACTACCACAAACCTGAACTCATCGAACTCTTCATGCGGGCTTGTGCTAGGCATATCTCACCAACCCTACATGTTCAAACCTTCGAACCTTGACAAAGCATTCACCATGGCACGAAAACTAGAGATTTGGGCTATTGAAGAGAAGAAAATCCAATTACGCAATAAGAACTCCGCATTCAAGTTGAATGATACCTCTTCCTCTTCAAAACCACAGAAGAATTATTCAACGGCCAAGGGGACCACTAACACATTACTTAAAGCTGGCCCAACTCATCCATCAAATCAGGCTAGCCCCTCATCTAATCTCTCACCCATTCAAACTTTTCAATTCAGACGGGAACAATGGAAATATACCCCAATTGGGGAACCTTATTCTTCTATCTTGGAGAAGCTCATCAAAGCTGGGGCCATCACCCTTCCTCCCATGAAACCACACACTAGTTTTGACCCTGCTTGCCCCACACCCGCATGGTATAAAGAGCACAACTTCTGCAACTACCATCGAGTAAAGGGTCATAGTGATGGCAATTGCATCACCTTCAAAAACATTGTCCAAGAAATGCTCGAGAAAGGTGAGCTAACCTTGGATAATCCTAATGCACCTGCCAATCAGAACCTACACATCTTCAAGAAACCCTTTCCTAATCATGCTCCTTCTTCTGATCAAACTAGAGATACTTCAACTCATGATAGCCATACCCGGGAGGTCCATGCTATTTTAAGCGATACACCTGATGTTGCCCAATTACCTCATATTCCTTCAATAGAGGAAATTCTATCGCGAAGTCCTCCTTCTACATTGGAACCTACCTCACCTATTCCTCCACCCACAGAGGACACCTTTCACCTCCTTCATCACCCATAGAGGATCCTTCCATTAATATAAATACTATTACACCTTTGGCCTCTCCACCTAGAGAGCCGTCACCCGTCAGTACCATGAAGCTACCCACCATCTCCTCCACCCACATGAGAAGAGTACCCACCATCTCCTCCACCCACAGAGGAGCACCCATCATCTCCTCCACCTATCAAAGACCCAGTAGAGATACCTTTTCCTCTAGGTGATCATTCTCCATCAGCTACCCAAGATCCTACTGAGACTTACTTTTAGCTCTCTTACCCACGGAAGCCAAAGCTAGCAAATTCCCCATCTCTAAGAAAATTTCATGGGAATTTCCATTAGGTCCTCATCATCCTTACCTACAGATGTGTTGTTCTTACGCTTAGCTGATCACTTAGATTATGTGGATAGAGCCTTACTTTGGGGGCATCTTCTGCTTCCTGTCTCAACGTAAATGCATATGCAACTTGCTGACACTTCCACTATCTACCCAAAGATATTTCAGCAAATTGAACCAAACACAACCTCCTCTATCACAACTTCTTCCATGACACCCATCATATCTCAACACACACCCTTACCCATAACCCAACATACACCTAAATCCAAACCCACACCTACATCATCTTCCTCAACTAAACCTATTACTACCTTAGGGGTCACCCCAACCACTAGCCTTATTCATCCACCTATCAAACTAGATTTAGATACATCCTCCAAAGTCAATACCAAACCTACTCCGACACACCTAAATAGAAGAGCCAACTCCATAAATCTCATACTCCAACCTCACCGATCACACCTTCTTCACCTTTACCCTCTTCGTCTGTCTTAGGACCTCATCCTTCTAACACGGGTAAGAAACCTCCACCCACCGGTAAACTAAAAACACAGCAGCCCATTCCACCATTACAAACCTCAAACATACCCAAGCACTTGCCACAACTTCCACCCACATCTACAACATATTTACCACCCATACCTCTAATACCATTGATCACCCCTTCACTACCCATGACACTTCAATCTCTTTCCCTCACACCACACCTGACCCTCGACGACCTATACCATCTACTTCACAACACTTTCATTATCCCCCGTGGGTAATGCAACCCCTTCCACCATATGCCTTTCCCTCTAGATCTCGTGTGCCCGTATCACCTTTATCCAAGAAGGTACAACGTAAGGAAAAAAATCTAATACCCTCCAACAAGGTAGTCAAAACAACCATACACTCTCCTACTAGTTCGTCTACCATACCCCTACCCAAACAAACACGACCAATGCCTGAGACCACACCAACACCTAAAACCGTAGCTTGACCTACTCCCCATGTGCAAAGACCATTCCTCTACAGTCCTCCGTGCCTACACCCAAAAATACCTTCATTTCCCATTGTGATCCACTAGTAGGGTCCTACGCCAAAATTTTAACCAACCTCCTTGAAACTTCTGTCATCACATTTCTACCCCTCAGACCTTATGACCCTCTCAAGCCCAAACCAAAGGGGTTTGATGAAACCAAAATTTGTGCCTACCATCGTGTGTCAGGACACAATGTAGAGAACTATAAGGCTTTGAAAAACATTCTTATCCAATTGTGCCCTCTCGAAGAAAACTTTGACGATGATGAATTTCTTGATGAGGACCCCATTTCACCAATACCCATTCCCACAACTCTTCCCTCACTACCTACTCAACGACCCAGACCTTTACCCCCACTCCTAGAACCACCTCCGAGATTTGAAATTAACATGGTTTGCATCAATGACCTAGCCAAACCTCCACCCAAATATTGATGTGCCCAGATCATCTCACAAGGCTCCTTCTCGTCATTGGGCTTTTTCCCTTCGTGTCACCATACCTTTCATGGCTCACCTACCTACTCTACCTCCCCACCTCGGATCAAAATTATCCATGTTGCTACCCATGCTCGAAAGGGACAAAGGTAAGGAAAAGGCAACTGACTCATCAACCAATCCTATACCAAACATATCATCTGCACCCACACCTAAAATCACTATCCATGGCCCCACATATCCTATTTCTAATGGGGTCACACACCGCATGATGCTCAAACAACTACACCAATCCCCCTCAAAATGTCCTTATATGACCTCATCCAAACCTTGGAATCCCATCGTCAAGCTCTCATGGAGGTCCTACAATCTATTGAGGTTTTACCCAATGACCCTACACCCGTAGCCTCCATTATCACACCCCATCATGTAGCCTCTCTCACCAAATTACCACCTTTATCCACACCTCCACCTACTCACCAAGTAGCCTCCCTTAGCTTCTTAGAGGAAGAGATCGCACCACACCAAATAGATGACCTAGACCCATCTCTCTTCATCTCTGTCCACATCGATGATATACGTGTATGACATGTCATGATTGATGGGGGCACTAACATTAATATCATTTCATCCCATGTATTTTCTCAAATGTGCATACCTAACAATTGCATGCATAAACATCATGTCATGTTGTGTTCATTCAATGATGCTATCACCTCTACACTAGGCACTGTCATCCTCCACATTCGCGTGGGCCCTCACACTATTCCAAAGTTATTTTACATCTTGGAGGGGGAATTTCAATATAACCTATTACTTGGAAGACCCTAGATTCATGTCATGGGTTGTGTCCCTTCCAATTTGCATCATTGTGTGAAGTTTGAGCATGAAGGACACACCTATACCATTCCAACTAACCCATCATCTTTTAAAACATGTAACATGCTTTACCGACCCAATGACGTGCTTATACCCATTAAGGCATCTACCTCCACGACTACTACCACTTCCCCTACACCTTCACTTACCAGTACACCCGCTACCTCAACCGCACATGCCTCCACCATTCCTACCACAACCACAACATCCATGGCCAAACCATCAGCCTTCCAATCCACTAGCTCCACCTCCACGTCGACCTCCGACACATCATCTATTCTAGTTACCCACATACCAATCACCGATCCCTTGGAAGGAATTTTTCAATGCCTCACTCGGGAGAGCATCACCTATATAGTGTGTACACATTCCTTACTCCACAAGAGTATGGAAATATTCACCAACACCCTCGTTATGATCACCGTATAGGAGAGTGCCTCCTTTATGGTCCTCCCCACCTTTGTACTAGTCTCACCTATGGGGGACTTGATACTAAAACTTACACACAGAACCATCGTCATAAACCCGCCCATTTTCCACTGACCTCTAATCACTCACCAATCATTGTTTCACCCACACCTTCCTACACTAATGTACATGGAAGGGTTTTGGTTTTGGATTTTACGAGAAAGGTCACCATATTGTTATTCCATGTACTACCCACAAACATAACGACCATAGTGGTATCGACTTTGTTGAACTACCTACCAAGAAGGCTCACATTGAACTCATCGAGGACATCAGCCCTTCTCCACCTTCTTCACCACCATCACCACCTTCACCGATGGATTCGATGGACCTAGAATCCATTCCTCCTAATTTTTTTTTCATAAACACCATCTCCTTAGGGCCTCTGACTTATCAACATGAGGGTGAGGCTCCCTTCTCTCTTCCCTTCCTATATCCTGAAATGATCGATGGCGATACACCTTCGATTAATGTCATTCAATGCCGGATGATGAATCTATACTCACCTACCTTGGTGTAGAAGACTCATATATTCATTGGTCATTACCATCTGAGATAAAAACCATGTTGAATGAATTGACTATCGAAATCAACATTCATACTCAGAATGACCCGCACATCTTAAAGATTGGTCAATCTTTAGATGCTGTTGAAAAGAAATCCATCACTTCTTTTCTCAAATATCATAACCATGCGTTTTCTTGGTCTTATGCAGACATGCCTAGTATTGACCCCACCATAGTGGTCCACATTATCGTAACCATTCCTGATGCCAAACCCATCAAACAAAAATTGAGGAAAATGCACCCTCGCATTGTCCTTCTTGTCAAAGAAGAACTTCAGCACCTTCTTTTTGTTTCCTTCATCTTGCCCATTGATTATCCTCATTGGATTTCTAACATTGTCCCTATCACTAAGGCGATAGGGGGACTCCACATTTGCATGGATTTCTATGATCTCAATATAGCTTTCCCAAAAGACAACTTTCCCCTACTTGGTATTAACCAACTGGTTGACCTTACCGCTGGTCACGAGATACTATCACTCATGGATGGCTTCTCGGGTTATAACCAAATCTTACTTGCCCTAGTAGATCAACACAAAACCACATTCATCACCCCTTTGGGGACCTTCTGCTATCGAGTCATGCCTTTTGGCCTTAAAAACACCGGTGCCACATATCAGTGGGCTATGAATTATATCTTTCATGAAATCATGCATCATATATTGGAAGATTACGTGGACGATCTCTTGGCCAAATCTAAATTCTGCTCCAAGCACCTCACCCTCCTAAAAATCATCTTTGACCACATTATTAAATATTGCATCCACCTTCAACCCAAGAAGTGTGTCATTGTGGTTCTCTCAGAAAACTCCTGGTGTTTATCATTTCCCTACATGGTATACAAGTTGACCCTGCTAAATTCAAGGCCATTCTAGAAATGCCTCCACTCACTAACCTTAGGCAACTTTGTAGCCTACAAAGTAAGTTGTAGTCTATTCACCGTTTCATTTCACAATTGTCTGATCGGTGTCAACCATTTCATCATCTGCTCAAGAAGGATGTCTCCTTTAAGTGGGATGATGACTTCTAAAAAGATTTTGAGGCCTTAAAACAATACCTTCTTAAACCCCCATACTCATTCCACCTAAAGATGATCAACCTTTCTACCTATACATCTCAGCTACCGATCACTCTTTGGGGGCCATGCTCACTCATCGCGATGAACAACACAAGGAGTAGGTAGTTTATTACATAATCCATACTCTTTTGGACTACAAAACCTGATACACCCATCCCAAAAACTTTTCTTAGCCTTAGTTTTCGTTGCCACAAAACTCCGCCATTACCTACTCAACCAAAAAACCTATGTTGTGACCAACACCAACCCCTTACACTTCATGTATGCCAAACCTTATCAAAATCAGCATGCCGCATACTAGCTTATGCTTTTGGCTAACCTTGACCTCGAATTCATCCATAAAAAGTCCATTAAGGGCCAAGTTATCTCGACCAATTGGCCGACACACCTATTTCGGGGATCAACCCTCTAATTTTGAATTTCTAGATGAGTCAATTGCTACCCTTTCCCTAGATGAACCCGCTTACCAAATGACACTCTTCTTCGATGGTTCCAAGTGTCAGTGTGGGGGTGGGGTAGGATTTATCCTCATTCCCCTTGATGGTGAACCCATGCCTTTGTATTTCAAACTTGATTTTGATTGTACCAACAATATTGCCGAATACGAAGCACTCATACTAGGTCTCCAAGTTGCATACGCCCTAGATGTCAAATCAATCAACATATTTGGTGATTCTCAATTGGTCATAAACCAGGTCAATGGTCTATACCAATTTCGTAATGAGATACTTCAAAATTAAGAACATCACGTAGATGTTCTTTTTACCATCTTCGACCGTTACGCCCTTCAAACTGTCCCACGTTTAACCAACAAATTTTTTGATACCATGGCCTGCTTGGCTTCTCAAATACCCACTTCGCTTGTCGATTCTAAAACCTTTGTCACCATATAATGAATCCAATCACCCTCTTATATACCTGGCGACATTTAATCCATCAGAACCATCACCCCAGACCCGAGAGACCTTTGGTATAAACAATACTCCGAATATATTTCTCTCTCCATCTTACCTTCTAATCTCACCCATAATGGACAACGCGCCTTCCTTAAAAAGGTCTCTCGTTACGTCATCATGGGGGCCTCCCCTATAAGTGAATCTTTGATGGTATTATTTTATGATGCCTCACGAGTTCTGAAATTCCTTATACCATTAAGGAAGTTCATGATGGCATATGTGGAGGTCACTTTAGTGGCCTTGCTATTGCTAAGCGTATTCTTCACCTAGGCTATTACTGGCTGACCCTTAACCATGATTGTTGTGACTACGTCAAGCATTTTGTAAAATTCCAACAACATGCCAACCTTCATCATACACCCAGTCACGCCTTATAGGTTTCGTGACCTTTGGCCCTTTTCTCAATGGGGTTTGGATCTTGTCGGAGAGATCAATCCCCATTCTTCCCAATGACATCAATGGATCATCACCACTACCGAATACTACACAAAATGGGTTGAAGCCATACCACTCATCTCCATGAAAGCTGAGAAAATATGTGAGTTCATCAATCATCACATCATTTGTCACTTTGGTGTTCCTCATCGCCTCATCACTGATAATGGAAAACAATTCAAAAATAAAACATTGCGAAAACTTTGTGACACCTTTGACATTCAGCTAAGTTTCTCATCACCTTATTACCCACAAACCAATGGCCAAGCCAAATCCACTAACAAAACCTTGAACAAAATTCTCATGAAAGTGGTTAATGATACTGGGAAGGATTTGGAATATGCACATTCTTTTTCCCTATGGGAATACCACACTAGTATTCGAAGTTCCACTACCGCTACACTTTTTCTCTCGGTCTATGGTACAGAGGCTATTCCCGCCTCCTCGAAGTCCAGATCCCCTCACTCTACATTTCTCTTCATGACATGCTCAATGATGATGAATTTTGTCAGGACCGTTTAGCATAACTTGAGTTATTAGATGAACGTCGTCTTAATTCTCTTGATCATCTTCAACTTTACCAAAAATGTATCAAGTGGGCCTATGATAGATGTGTCTATGAACAAACCTTTCACGTTGGTGATCTCGTCCTGAAAGAAAATCAACATGTAACCAAAGTAGAAAAAAGTAAATGAGGAAAATGTGTTCCTAATTGGCTTGGACCATACATCGTGACCCATACTTATGGATCAGGTGCTTATCATTTATCTTCACTCGATGGTAAACCCAAAACTGAGCCCCTTAAATGCCTTGCATCTTCAACCATTCTACTATGTAATTTTAGTCCTACCTCACCTTTTGCCTCTTTCTGTGCTCATCCCTTGAGCACTATCCACTTCCTACATCATCACCAACGATTAAATAAGAGTCATGTGCATACCTGTCACTTGTTATCTTCTCTTGAATATGTGTACCACGACGTTGCACATAACATGATTCTCATAGATACTTTTCATATACCTTTAGATGAGATCCCATGGTTGTTTCACCTTGATTTCTTAACAAGAATCCTATTCTTCACATTGGTCTTGTCCATGACTTCTAATAAAAAGATGACTCCCTAGAAAAACATCTTCCTCTACAATCACTGCTATAAATAGATTTCTCCCTCGAAGGACAACTATGTAAAGCTCTTTCAAAAAAATTGAGAGAATCTGAAGCTTCTTGCATCGATCAGCTTCACGAAGACCTCAAGGAGTTAATTTCCTCATCCCATATAGAATTCCCACATCGATTAGTCTATCTCAAATATCAGTCAACACAGAAAGCCTTTTCATCATGGACTTGCCCATTGTGACCTTGGATCTCTTTCCCAAAGAGCATGCTACCTCATACCATATAAAAATTAACCACCTTTCACCCCTCTCACCATTCATACTCCCATTTCCTACTACCTCAAGGGACCTCTTGGAAACCATGAAATTTGGTGATCATGTGACTACTTTTCACCCTTAGAATAATCAATCATGTAATGTATTTTAGGGTCTTACATCCATCACCTCCTCCAAGGTATGACCTACTCGGTATGATCCTAACCAATCAGGTAGCTTTCTTTCCCCCTCTTATCTTTTAACCTTCTTTATTATGTATTGATTACCTTATATAGGACTTGGTCCTCGACGCTTACCTTTGGGGTAATCTTCTTCTTCTACCACAATTGAAATCACCTATACCAAGTTACCCACAACTCACCCACACCTAACAAACCTAAACCCAAATCATGCCTATGACCTACCATCTCATTCTCATATCTCCTCATATTCTTCCCTAGCTTATGGGAGAACTACATCAGCCTAAGGTCCTTTTCGTCGGGACTATGTAGGAAACACTTCGAGGTCATGGGGCCCTTGGAGGTTAGCTTGGCCAATCTCTACCCTAACCAATTCATCTTTCATTTTCCTAAATCAAATTCTACCCTACTTCATTTCCTTTTTATATCAAAAATTGGAAATTAACCCAAACAAACGACAAATTGCTTCACATTTTTATCATCATCAAAACATACATTTATTTCGATTACCATTTCTTTACCAACATCATGCAAGTATTATAAAACATCTAAAAATGACCCATATCATCATTCATTGCAAATATTAATGAATTACAACCAAAACCTAACTCAATCCATGCCTAAAACCATGACCTGACTCCACCATGCCTAAAACCAAAACCTAACTTCATCCATGCCTACAACTTGACTCATCCATGCCTAGACCACAACCTAACTCGATCCATGCCTACAACCTGACTCCACCATGCCTAAAACCAAAACCTAACTTCATCCATTCCTAGACCCCAACCTAACTTGATCTCGTGCCTACAACCTGACTCCACCATGCCTAAAACCTAACTCAATCCATGCCTAGACCACAACCTAACTCAATCCATGCCTACAACCTGACTCAACCATGCCCAAAACCTAACTCCATCCATGCCTAACACACCTACCATAAGTCCATCTATGCATAATAATAAAATGTTATCAACACAAACACATAATGCCCATAATCATCATCATCTATATAAATATAATATCCATATACATAACTGTCAAATGTCTTTGGCACATAGGCCGGTGTATCTAATATAATCTCTATAAAATCTCATATACATCCTCACCATATTCAGCACATAGGCCAGATATGATCAAAAATATAAAAAATCTCGGCACGTAGGCTGATATATATCAAAATCAAAACTACATCAAAATTGAGAGCCATATATTAGGCATCATCACGGTAGACATCCTCCATATCTATCTCGCCTGTCCCCTCTACCTCCTCGGCTCCTGTCTAATGACCTACTAACATCTCCCCACCCATCATAGGTGGTGGTTGGGTCCCTACTGGTACATCAACTAGAACTGGCCTCCGTGAACTAGTGGCCTCACCCTGACCATGTCTTGGGGCTCGATGGCCCCCTGTGCTCTCCACGCTATGGGTGCGTGATTTGGTCCTCTTTAGAGGCCTGCTATGCCCTGTACTCGGCATATGATAAAAAATCTATCCTGCCACCGTTAGCTAGTCTTGTAGTACCTGGTCTCCTCTCTCACCTACCATAACCTAGATACGGCAATATCGTGGTGGTCCCATAAGCCTCGACCCTATACTATCGTGACGGGACCCTATCCCCCCCCTACCGTAAACCGGGACCCTATCCCGGTGCCTATGGTGGCCCCATCTATCTCTTTTATTGTGCTGTAAGGCCCCATTTGTGGATGTGCCATGGCTTCGGCCCTATAACCCTATCACCTATGCTTGTAGGGGCGGCCACCGACCATTATCATCATCTCCATATTCACCCCCGGGCCATCTTAGCCTCGAATACTAGCCACCTATGCATGCAACTTGGAAACCTCCACCTTTGAATCAAGCTAACTACCCCTGCACCATCCCCAACCGGTAATTAGGGTCACCACCGCCCTCGTAGGGCATCTCTTTACACCGTGATAGTGGCTGAATATGGCTACTACCCGACATGGGTGGTATCGCTCATAAATGAACCACCCACCACCGTCTATATTTTCCCATCACTCTAAAGCATCATCAATCCATCGGTCTATCACCTATTCCTCTTGCCCTATAGGCACTATCAGCTGTGGTAGAGGTAATGGCCTCTCCACGTCATCTCTCCTATACTACGGGAAAGGTGGAGGTATGTCCTATAGCAGCCCAAAATGCCATCTAACCTTGTCAATTGGGATCATCTTGTGCTCCCTAGAACAATTCCCCGTATCCATCTCATTAGCGAAGGCCATCCATCTCATCATGCATCTTCCTGTATGAGGGATAACCCACATACGGTCTCCATATGATGTCCACTCCGGAAAACCCCTCCAATAGACACTTGTAATACATTATATCATGTGTAGCCCTATCTAATCGATTCTCTTCAATTATGGGCAACCATCACCTATACCCCACCTGAACCAATCTCGGTGGAAATGCATCTACTTGGGGCATACCCACTGGCCGCACACAAACTATGTGCTCATAGGCCCAAAGCAGTGTAGTAAAAAGGTGTAACATAAGATGAACTCCGCACATATGCCCATACGCCCATAGGTCTCTGTATAACTGCACCAAGAATGCTGACACCTAGGAAAAGAAGGTCCAATCCATCACCATGCCATGTAAAACCCCCATCAAGGAGTAGGGAAATCTCCCTCCCTCTGCATCTGGTAGTGTGAAACAACACACTTCCTCCATCAGAAAAAACTAGCCTCGTATCCTCTGGAAGGGCTAGGTACATCCCCCCGTAACTCAAGTTGGCACTATGGAATGTCATGTTTGCCAATCCCTCCCCAAAAATATCAATATCAACTCCTCTCGAGGCCTTAGAGGATATGGAGTACACATGCGTCCCCAGTATCGGTAACCACAAGATCATAAACACGTCCTCCAGGGTGACTATCATCTCACCCATCGGTAGGTGGAACATGTTGGTCACTGAATCCCATCTATCGATGAGAGTGACCATCAGAATCGGCTCGGACTACATGCCAATAGCATCGAACCCCAATCAGGCCCACCTCCTCCACGTGCCCTACCTTACCGTGGTCGATTACCCTATACCGACATCGGTCACCCTATTACCCTACCCATCACTCTTTTTCCCTCACCCAACACTTACCCTGACCATTCACCTCACCCTTTTGACCTCATCATTTACTACCTAACCTCGTCCTCATTTAGGGACTCATTATTTTACCCATACCTCGGCCCTACTTGTATCGTGACTTGGATACTTGGACTTGGACCATTGCTAGTGACCTTTGACCCCATGTGTTTGCTATACCTTGTGACATTGTTACATATGATTTTTGACCTAATGACCTTACCTTTCCTCTTATCATGACACTTTATCTTGAACTAACCTTTGGTGTACCGAAACATACCTAAATGTTCCTGCACCTAACCTGCATTGTGTTTCTTGACCATATCCTATACCTTGGATACTGGAATCACCTCAACCTTGTTTAGATAAACCTATCAAAGTTTGAAAATGTAGATTCTTCCTGCTCTTCATCCTAGTACCCTTGTTGCATTTTACACATGTGCATGCATTTTACGGTTACTACTTTTGACCCTGACCCATTACCTAGATTACTCGAGTGGAACCTTTTTCCCTTTTTACCTGCGTTGCCCACCTTCCTCTTCATCACATTCACCTTTTATCAAACCACTCACCGATTCTACCTTCTACCTCATCAGTTCCTAGTTTGAGGGGGATCACCTTCACCCACACATGGGGCAACCACATCTTATTTTTGCCAGCGTTGCTTATAGATACAAGCTACGCAACAAAAAGGGGAAAAATGTAGACACTAAAATTAGGCCACACTCCCCTTGGTCCCTCGTCAAATAAAACACCTTGAACACATTCACCTAACCATGACCCCTTTCATCCCACACTAATATTAATTTAATTTAATTAATTTATTAGCCTCACAATATTTATTATTTAAATATCCTAATTGGGACAAGGCCCACATAAACACCTCATCTAGCCACCTCACCCTAAGAACTATTCTTAGTATGTTGCCATAACTAACTAAGACCTACCCAAACCATAAAAATCAAAGCCTACATTACCTCTTACCATATTCCCACATGTTAGAAGGAATCTTCCATTCTAATCCGCGGAGCAAACGAACAAGAGCCCATAAAATCAAGGGGGTCTGCCTAGTTTAGTAAACCTAGGAAATCCCACCCTAACCGATGTTGGTTACCCTTAACCGCCACCGGTTAAGCCGGAACTACCATCGGTTACCATTTAACCCCAAAATAACCTTATTTCAAGGTTGGAACATTTATGAGAGATAATGACATCTTTTGAGAACAAGTGACGAAACCAGAGCTACATGCAAGTAGAACCAACATTAGTATACACATCAGAGCATCCATAGCGATGCAAGCAATCACACATCCATCTTCCTTCACGGGAGCATTTGATGAAGCACAAGACTACATCAAGCTCATTCCATTTGATCACCTACCATTTCCAACCAGGCATCAATCCCATACAAATAGTAAGTTTTGTTAACTAACAATCATCTATTCATCATTTGGTAGATCCTTTTACATCTATTATTTATCTTTCACTCTCATTTCCATTCCCCCATCATCTACCTCTATGCAAACTTGACCATCTTTTTATCCATACCCTTGCACTTCGATACATGGATCTTAATCATTCCTGTTCATATCTAGGATCCACATAAATCTTGCCATTACCCTTCCATCTTCATCTAATCTCATATCTATCACCTAGCCAAGTTTTATTGAGTTTCATGTACCCTAACCATACCGACACGGCTACCCACAAGAGTCTCCGGTTAGCCTAAACCGATACCGGTCATACCAAACCAACGTCGGTCTCTATGTCTTTTACTAGAAACAAAGAACAGAGCTCCTAACTTCCACCAAATACCCAAAACTACCCAAAATCTCATCTTGACGAAGATCGTACCTCGACCAAGACATTGACCTTCAGATTCAGTCATAACTTACCTGTTGTGAACAAATTTGCTTATTATAGGTGAATGAGATACCTAAATCATTTTAACTACATTAGGATTTCCTTTATTTCTCACATTAATTTGCTTTAAATAGTGGATTGATAGCCATCTAGGAAGTATCACACTTCTTGGATCTAGCACACGCTAGGCAGTCCACTGCATATATTGTTTAACTTTTATTTGGTGGTCTTGTGTTCCATTTTAGGTAGTTCCTCCAAGCAAAAAGGAATCTCTCACGATTAGCTGTGGATTCAAAATTCATACACACGTAACAACCTACAACCAACATTTTAATAGGTATTCCTCCTAACCCATTACCCTTATTTGTTTCATCAACATTCAAAGAAACACTCTAGAATCAGGTGAAACAGGTGGATCGTGCCAAAGTTTTTGTTACTATGGGATTGGGGAAACCTACCATCCAGAGCGTAGTGTGTAGATTCCTTGGGTGCACGGGGTACTACCAAAAATTAAGGGGTATGCTAACATCATTGCACCATTGGAAGAATTAATAAAACACAAAAGTGCATTTCACATCATGGAGAAGTGCAATAGATGGCATTTAATGAATTAAATAATAGGCTTATCACTGCACCCATATTACACTTTCCCTCTTGGGATAAGCCATTCCATGTACATGTTGATGCTTTGGGGATGGCGATTGGGGTGGTCTTAGTATAACCTAGAGAAGGGATTGTTGACTACCCCTTGTGTTTTATTAGTAGAAAGTTGACAACAACATAGTACAACTATACTACTACTCATCGTGAAGCACTATCAATGATCCACGTGCTGTAAAAATTAAAGAAATATTTGTTGGCAACACCCTTCATATTCTACATGGACCACATAGCATTGAAGTACTTAGTGAACAATCCCATTTTACAAGGGCACATATTTCAGTGGGTCTTCTTGTTCCAAGAGTTTTAGTTTATAGTTGTTTTGAAACCAGGAAAGAGTAACTCAGGGCTTGAACATTTATCAAGGATTGACTCAGGGGAGGACACTTAAAGCATTGAGGATATAACGCCAGATGCGTAACTATTTAGGTTACACTTCACGCCCTCTAATTTGGAAGATATTGTTGTGTTTCTTAAAAAGGGTGTGGCACTGGAGGGAATGAAGAATTTGGAAAGGAAGCAATTAGCCATATGCACCACACCCTACATACTAATCAATGGATACTTATACAAGCTAGGCTGCAATGAGGTTTTGTACCAGTGTATGTTAGAACATGAGCGTGTTGAAATCATGGAGGAATCATATGGTGGGATTACAAGAGGACATTATACAGGAATGCCACCACACAAAAGATTATATTGACAGGACTTTGGTGGAAAAGCATCTACCAGGATTGTATTAAGTTTTGCAAGGCCTATGACCATTAGCAGAGCCTTGGAAAACCAGGAAGAAGGGATGAGATGCCATTGAGGTTGGTAGCTATTACAGAACCATTTGAGAAGTGAGCCATTGATTTTATAGGACCAATTTCACCTGCCACGTGAAGGACTGGTTCACACTATATCATCACTTGCACTGACTACTTAACAAGATGGGCAGATGCAACACCTACAAGGGATTGCATAGTGACAACAACAACTAGGTTCTTATGGGAAAATATAATCAACATATATGGATGTCCGCTAAGTCTAACAAGTGATAGGGGTACTCATTTATTGAATGATATAGTAAAAATATTGTTGGTAGAATTCATGATAGCCCATCATAAGACAACACCCTATCACCCCCAAGCTAATGGAACTGTTGAAGATTTTAATAAGATACTTAGTCATACGGTGACCAAGATTTGTGATGTGGGAAGACAGACTAGGATGAAAAAGTCTCATCTCGTACTATGGGTGTATATGACTACCTATAAGAGATTAAAAATGCCTAACCATTCTAATTGGTGTTTGGTGTGGAAACTGTTTTACCAGTATAATTTATGCTACCATCCTTATGTATTGTGCATGCAAGAGGATTAGCTGATGAGAAAGTAGTATAGGAGTGCATAGAGAAGTTAATGTAGTTAGACTAAAGGAAATCACTTGCTAGGTGGATTCAAAAGATTGAAAAGGCGCGATAAAAAGCATGCATGATTGCCATATTAAAAATAAACAATTCAAGGTTGGGTAGATGGTCTTGCTTTATGAATCCAAATTTCTGCGCCATCCTGGGAAATTGAAAGTCCATTGGTTAGGACCATATATCATCTCGTACATCCTTGATTTATGCACATTCCAGTTAAAAGCAATGGATGGGACAAGGTTACTAGGTTACTTCAATGTGAGTAGGCTAAAGCCCTAATATAAATAAGGCTTCGTGTAATCATAAATAAGGCAATATTGCCATTTAGCCTAGGATTTCCTTTAATGCATTTCATTTCTTTGTGTTTCCCCTTCTCATTGCTTGTTCCCTTTCTTTTTGTTGTTGTGTGTGCATTTTCTGTTGGTAGCCACTTATTATTTTAAAAAGTTTTCTATGTGCAAAGGAACACACACATATTTTTGTGTGGGGTAGAGTAATGTGAAAAATAATGGAATCTAGTAGTAGAAGTTGTGTTTCAATGGCCTGGATTGAAGAATAAAAAGTGTGTAGTTTGGAATAGTGCGTAGGAAAGGTGTACATAAGGATTTTGGTGTAAGAAGTTTGGAAGAACATGTAAAAGTATGGGAATCACATGAACAACATGAGGTAGGCTATGTCAAAAATTAGGGTAAGGAAAAAAGAAGTTCCTTCAAAGTGTTATAAGCGTGTGCGAAAGGATCTTCAACCAATAAGGTTTTTGTGTGCGCTTAAGGTTGTAGGATTTTTCATGTAGGATTGGGTGTAGGGGTAAAAGTGCTAAAGGTTGGCTTAAGATATAAAAGTTACCTTTATTGCAAAGGTACAATTATAGGTTGAATTACATATATTGCGAAAAGAAGAAAAAACTATAAGTAGAAGGTAAAGGTACACTATAATTACCTTGTATTTGTGATATCAAAGAGCTCTTAACTATAAGTAGAAGGTAAAGGTACACTATAATTACCTTGTATTTGTGATATCAAAGAGCTCTTGTGAACTAGGGCATCCTTGAGAGAATTGTGAAAAGAGGGTTGTGAAGATCGAGTGCATAGCTAGGTTGATCAATGAACTAGGGTGGAAAAATAGTACACGAGTGTGAGGGAGAGGGTTGTAGGAGTTTTAGAAACCCGCAAGTGAATATGTTGTCTTGTGGAAGGAAGGGTTTTTCTAGGTTAGGGTTCCATAACTAGGGCACAAGATTGAAGGGATATTTCACATAAAAATAGAGCCAAAATACTAAGAAGATCTAGGATCGGGAGGAAGGACTTTAAGTAACTTGATAAAAGAAATGGCACCAAATAAAGTAACCACCATTTCACCTAAGAAGGGCAAGGGAAAAGGTAAACAAGCTGTTTCTACCACTTCAATGAGGAATGGTATGCGGAGATGTAATACCCATATGGTGTATTGCTTAGGAAAGAATGGGTGTCTCACATGAGAAAGATGGATGTGAGCGACTACAACCATTAGATGATAACCACAAAGAATGAGATGACATTAGATATGGTTTGACCTATAGAACAAAGGATGCGAGATGGAATTCCTATCTATGACGATGAAGTGAAGGTAAAAATGGATAAGGTTAGGTTGTTGCAAATCTATGAGTTTCCCTATTTTGGAAAACCTGAGCGGCTATACCAGTAGTTGATGTCACGCGTACATGAGGATCATTTCTACTTCACAGGATGAAGAATGCAGATAAATCCCCAACCGATCTCTAAATTTACAACTCTTACCTTTAAGGGATATTCATTTAATGATGACCTAGATGACAAGGAGGCCATCAAGAAGACTGTGGAGGCCTATGACTACAAGAAGGGGTCGCAGTACTTCAAAATATTTACAATTTCCAACCTTGTAATGAGTATGGCCACACACTTGGTCATGAAACTAAATGAAAAGGAGAGATGGAAACATATCAACAAGGCGTGGTTGAACATTTGCTGGAAGATCTCAAAGGGGACCATTTATAACTTCTCGGTGTTCATTGCAGAGGAAATCATCGGTGCCACATGTAATGGAGAGAAGATCATGTTTATTAATTTCCTTCTTACCATTGTATTTTCATAGATTGGAGTGTTTGATGGGCCAAATTTTTTTTATGGGAGTACCCAGAGGAGAAACCTTCCCCTACCAAAAGATTCAAGAAATATACCTGTGACACCATGATGGTCGCCCACAAGGTGCGCCTATAAAAATGGTACAAGAAGATGTGTGATGAATTTGGCATAGAGCGGAGAATACCTGAGAAGTTACTTATTTTACTGCAAGGCAAATCTTAATTCACCATGCACCAACATTTTTACATTGGCTGATTTACTCTAGCAGATGGCACTAAGGGTCCTTGGTGCAAGTTACCATTCTCCTTCACAACACAATACTTCCACGCTGAAGTTAATAAATTCAAGGAGGTAAATAAATTAAGGTTTGACCTCAGCATGGTAGACCAATATGACCACGAGCTGCAGAAATTTGATATAACATACCTATGTGGAGAATTATGTCTCCCATGATGTGCATATGGTGAAGCTCGTAACATTTCCTATTACTAGGAGAACCACAACAAGGGTATACCTATGCATAAGGCTGAAGTATGATAAGGGATCCTACATGGAGAATGATGTCTCTATCCTAGAAGACCCCACCTTAAGGAAGAAGGCTGTGCTAAGGAAGAGGGAGAGAGAGGAGGCACCTGAGAAGAAGGCACCAAGTATACAAACAAAGGCATCTACGGGCACGTAGGAGGTGAGTGTAAATCCAAACACATATGCATGGAGGAAGAAGTCCCTGTATAAGAGAGAAATAAAAAACCTAAGGAAGAGGAACCAGAGCAAGAGAAGCCCCTAAAAATAAGATTCGCCAGAAAGGAAGGAGTCACCTACTGAAGAAGAAAAATAAGAATATCCTATACTGAAATCACTAGTTAGGAAGAAACAACAAGTAATAGAAAGGGAAGAATAAAAAAACATAGAGCATGGAGGACGTCAAGGGTGATAAGGACGATGACAAGTGCAATGAGGCTTAAGACCATCTTGTGTATGATGTACATGAATCAGAGGAAGAGGAAAATGAAGAGAAGGATGGGGATGAAGGAGGTGCTCACAACAAGGGAGAAAGTAAGGAAGTCAAAAAAAAAAAGGATTAGAGGAATCCAAGCCGAGAAAAGAGCAGAGATACTAGATGCTATGTAAAGGGAGGTAATAATAATAATATGATACTTGGCGGAACAAGAGGTGGAGCACAGCGCCGAAGAAGTGCTCAAGGAGGGTGAAGATAACGAGAGTGTAGAAAAGGAGTATGGAAGCATGGGAAGAGATCCCAACCTAGTGGTAAGCTTCCCAAAGGTAGTGCGCACATGAGGAAAGAATGTGGTGGTGGCACAAGAACAAGGGATGACCTATATTAATGATCCTAATAAGGTACTGTGCGCGTGTTTCCAAAGCACCATACCTACGAACCAACTCCTTACATGGTCATAATTCGAAGAAGAGGGTGCATACCCACACACACAGAAGATGTTGTCTTGGGCCTTTGAGTCCCATATTGATGAGCTTAAGTTCTAAGTCAACCGAGAGGCACTAATGAAGATACCAGATACCAAGGGAGTAAAACCTTTGGTGAATTTTTCAACAACTATTAGATGAACAAGTGTGTAACACACTTAAAAAGGTATCGGTAGAGGTTGAGGTGAGGATCTTCAGGAGGAATGATAGAGTAAGGGTCCTGGAAGAAGAAATTGGAAAGAAAAATGAAGAAATCATTGAGAATAACAAGGAGTTAAAATAGGAGAAGTTGATCAACGTACAATTAAGGTGTGAGTTAAGGAAGGAGAAGGAAAAGGTGCACAATATTTCTAAGAAAATAGAGATGATTACAAAGTCCATAATATTGAAGCACCCAGACCTAGCCCCACCTGAGAAAAATATGAGTCAACCATGCTATGCTTGGAAGACTTTACCTGCATCCTCAACACAGAAAGGTGGCCTCTTGCATTAGAATCAACAGAAGAGGCATTGACACACTAGAAGGAGGAAGAAATACTAAATATTGGGGAAACACTTACTTGGTATTCTAAGATCCTTGCCGTTGTAAATACCTCTACAAAAATAGCTGAGGCTATGTATGAAAATAACACTAATAGAGACAAGTTATAAAGTATTCTAGTTGTTACACATGAGGCAGATCTAAAGGAGTTTCATGAAAAAAACAAGGGAAACAGGGAAGAGTGGGATAAAATCCTAGTCAAGGTTGAGAAGAAGATGAAAGCAATTGAATCCTTGTGGGGTTCAATTAAGAATTGGATTAAGGATTTGTACCCCCAGATTACTCACATAATGGATGCATTGGAAGACCTTAACAAGCAATTAGAGAGAATTGTATATACACTTAATGCTAAGGGCGATGAATTATGTTTTGAGGAGGTGATCACTATAGTGGGTGACCTACTTCAGCAAGTGCAGAATGAGGTAGATTTATGGGAAAATATTGAGGCAACAACGAGGAAGGATTTCCCACTCCTCCTATAGTAGTAGCACATTCTTCCATTCTTCCATTCTTTCATTCTTCATTCAATTTGTCATGATCCCACTATTATTTATTCTTTGAAAGGGCAGGATGTTTCCGAGGATGGAGAACATGTTTAGTGTGGGGTGATGTTGGGCCTCAAAATATTGTCTAGGTATCAAAGGACACACACATGTATGACAAATGAAAAGAACTGCGCTCAAGGAAAGCACGCATGATAAAGGGGTTTAATAAGGGTTTAAGTGAAACCGGGGTGTGCACTCTGAGACAAAAATTCAAATGACTTAGCCATATTTGGAATTATCAAGACACTTGAGGAAAATGTGAGGACTCGAATAGGTGTGATGAGTGGATAAGGTGCCATTCTGGAACCTTGGAGGTCAAGAAAAGGATATTCCACATAGGGAATATCCCCTAGAGACATCATTACAAAGAGTGGAGGGTTTACAAAAAGGATAAAAATTCACTATTGGAAGACCACATCAAAACTTGGCACATGATCCGTCTAGAAGAGAAGGCATGGCGGTGGGTGTTGATCCTATAAAAAGATATGATCAAACTAGATAAAGATATACTTCAAAGATGAGGAGAAGAAGAGAATGTATAGAGAGTAAGATGCCGAGTAACAAAATGTTCATAAAGTAATGCTATGGTTTAGAGAACTTAGTGTTAAGGGTTGTGAGAGATGTCATGAGCCTCTCGTATGGCATTAGGCTTTGTAACAAGGGTTAAAAATAAAGGGCATAACCTGTGGTCTCATACAAGGGAATATTTATAAGAGTTGAGCCCCTGTCATTTAACATGTATACTCTGTAATGACCTCTTTTGATTGTAATGTGGCTATCAAAACTTTTCTAAATGAGTATATATATATGGGTTCGTTTTGTATATCATGTTTAAGGGTGGAATCCTTCGTGTTATATGATTACCATGGCTCACATCTAGTTTATTATGCTAATTACATTGTTATTAAGTTCTGTAATGCATTAATGTATGGATATGTAAGTTTTCCTTTCCACTTTTCTTTTAACTAAGTAAATGTACTTCTCATTCTGTAATTCATCCTCCACTAATGGCAAAACCTTCTCACAATTCTCACATAAAGGAGGGGCTCGATGTCTACTCATGCCTTGGGTGAGTGACCAACACCCGCTAGGTGATAGGTCGTCATGCTTGGGGTTAGAAGTATTGAGGGTAGATAAAAATGACTACAATAATTGAAAATATTTTCTCATCCCCCTTCATGGGTGTTGTAAACAACTCTAAAACAAGTTTAATTATTTTAGATAGCCTATTTCCTTCACGCATGGTTTCTAATTTCTTCCATTCATATGTAGGCGAGTCCATATGACTTATATGCATTAAGAATTCATCTCTAATACTTTGTAATAGGATGGACATGGCTTCTTGAGATCTTAGAGAGAAGGATCTAAGGTTTTCAGGGGTAGCTTGTCTCCCTACGGGACATTTTTCTATACCAGTCACAAGATCCCAGAAATTTCTAGCCATAAAATAAGATTTTAAATGTAATCTCCAAATTTTATAATTCATTTCATTCAAAAAATGAGACTTATCCAATGAAAAACTGGTAGAACTGGCCATTTTTAATGCTCAAGGAAATGGAAACAAATTTATCTAAAAACCAAGTCACAAAAGTGAAACAAAGACAAAAATTAGCTACATATATTTTTAATATTTATATAAATGAAAACAACTTGAATTTAGTCAAAAATGACTAGTTTTAATCGAGATTAAGATCAATTTAATAGATCTTAGTCATAGTGGAGCTCCATGAGCTTAACGAGTTATTTAGTAACTCGATGGGGTGAGCTCAAAAATGAGCTACTTAATAAATAAAAACAAGAGAGGTGGGTGTCAGCTTTAAAAAGATCCTCGAATGGATGTGAAATCTTTAAAAAAAAATTAATGCCTTTTCGGGTCCGCAACAACAAGAAAAATAAACACACGTAAAAAAACTTTGACAAGAATGAAAACAACGAAAAACAAATACATGTGTCACTTTTCAATTAGCTCACATTTCACACTACAGCTAATGGGTTAGAAGACAATAAATTAAAAAAGGAAATTATATGTGTCTTAAATTAATTGGATCACATTTTTGCACTTTGACACAATGCAAAATCAAATTCTTAGTCAAAGAGACAATTGTCAAAAATTAACGGCTAAAAAATTTTGACGCTTAGCGGCTTTTTGCCAAACTTTAAAAATACCTTGGGCAAGTGACTTAAGGTACCCAAAATGAATCAAACTTAAAATAGAGTTCATGTCCAAAAAGGTACAAGACATGTGTCACAATTTAAGAGGCTAAGTCAAAGAAGAAATGACACCCTGACACTTGCGAAGGTTGACACAATTAAAAATTAATATACGTGTCAAAAATAATTGGTTCACGCTTCACAAATTTGACAAAGACTAAGACAAAAAAAAAGATACATGGAGCCTTTTAAATGGCTTGCACTTTCGCAAATGAAAGAGGTTGAAAAATAAAAAAAGAAAATGTACATGTCCAAATGTTATTAGTTCACACTTCGCAGTGCAACCAAACTGACTAAAGAAAACTAAAGACACGTGGAGCCTTTTAAATGGCTTGCACTTTGCAAGACCGAAAGACACTAACAAATACAAAAGAGTGGAAAATTCTTATTGGATAACTACTGCCACAAATAAAAGACTGAAAAATGCAAAATATGGAGAAATTTTATTGGCTCAAATTTCACAAATCTGACAAATGTGAAATAAAAGATACTTGGAGCAATTTTATTGGCTTACCCTTTGCATATGACACAAACAAGCTAAAAGAAGACTAACAATGTGAAATACAAAGCTACTTGGAGCTTTCTTATTAGATCATATTTCACAAAGATAGAAATGTCTATTTAGAAGACTGACAACATGAAGCTAGCTAGAGAAAAATGATTGGCTCAAGCTTCTTAGTCAAAGAACTTCACAGAAAAACAAAAAAGTAAAAAAGAATGACAGAGTGAATCCAGATGGCACAAAATGATTGGCCTAATCTTTTTAAAGATAAAAACATCTCAAATTGAAGCCACTTGGAACTCTAAGAGTGCGTACGACTTCAGAAAAATGAAAAAATAACATTGAAGCTATTTAGAGCAATTTTACTAGTCCAAACTTCACAAAACCAAAAACGAAGCTAGATAGAAAAAATGATTGGATCACAATTCATAAAAGTGTATCAAGTGAAAAATAAAGAATTATAAATACATAGTCGATTTAAATGCTCGATATAACTAGATCTAAGGAACTCTTTCGGGTCCATAATAAAAATAACCCTAACAACCATAAATAATGCAAAAACTTAAAATAAAATAGCAGATGATAGATTTAAACTATAAATTATTGAAACTACATGCATAAGCAAAGATCAAACATAAAAACAACTCTAAAAGGATTTAAATAGTCAATTAACCAATCTCCAAGTAATTTTGGGACAAAAATTTGAACTTTGCTCTGGTTTAGCTTGAAGTTATCAGCTGAATTTTTAGGGTTTCACAAACCAAACGATCTTCAAAAATTTTCACTCTTGCAAGCTAGAAAAAATCCAAATCTAGACTTATGCACACATAATCACCAACTCTAATACCATGTTAGAACAAACACAAGAATATATAATTAAAGAATCATAGATCCACAAAATTAATAGTTACGGATTATAGATTATAATGTGCAGACATTTATCACATGTTTACATATGTATATAACAGGTAACAGATCATGACTAAAAGAAAATATCAATAGCTGAAAGTAAATGAGACAAGGGACACCAAATTTAAGTGGAGAAACCCAAAGGGAAAAACTCCACTGAAAAGCACTATCTTATATTAAGAATTTATCAGTTTAACCCAACACTTCCACTTCACTCCTCGGTCTCATAGTAAACACTATCAAACTTCTGTCTTCTTCGTATAATAGCTAGCATAAGTAGCTTGAGCTTAGATAAATTAAAGTCCATATGCTCTTTAGCCAAAGTAAGATTACCAAAAAGTCCAATCTCATGAGGGATCATCCTATTTATATAGGATGGGTGAGCGGTTATACCACTTCACTCTTTTCAAGGTTGTGAAAGATTGACTAAGATTATTAAAAATAATCTTTAAGACAAGGGGTTGTTTAAGTGGCTATCCCCACTTGACATTAACACCCCAATAGTTATTTTGTAAATATTCTCTTTCTAATTATCCCTTGACTGTATTCAAACATCTAAGGCCAAACTTTCATGAATAACTCTTAGACTAGCCATGGAAAAGCCAAAATTTCCTTTGAATCTTTCAATGAGCTCACTAAACAGTAATACATCCAAGATATAAGCTTGTTCTTGAAGTTTTTGAGCATTTAAATCTTAAACCCTAGCTCAATTTGTTGAAATCCTCACTGTGAAACCCAATAAGGATAAATCAACCATACATTTCTTTATATTTAATTTCAAATCTCTAAATTGAAACTATAGACTTATAAGGGACCCATCTTCATTAAAATCTTACCAGTGGCTCTTAGAAATGTGTGCCAAGATTCTTCCATTCAAGTTTACTTCTACCTTGCATGGGAGTGTCTACACAACTCCTAGTTGTTAGTCCTCTTTCATAGTTCCTTTAATACATTGTATCCTTTCCATTCTATCATTACCTGAGGATTACACCAACCAACACATTTTTCTATGCACCACTTTCAATTTTGAAGGAAGATTAGATTTGTACAAATATTCATAGTCTTAGTTATTGGTACTTCATCGAACACTTACGGATTATCATTTGTAAGGAATGGTCATTGATGCTCTAACTTGCATGAATTTGAAAAAGAGGAAATCACTTGATCTTGATTCAAACACCACAAACTTCAAAATTATTACAGTCCAAGACACTCCCAGTCAAGACATTATTGTATCTTGAAACAGAGGATATCCAAAATCAAGAATTCTCAAGGTGTCTATAGTCATTATTCCATGCATAGAAAGGAGATATCATAGATTCCTCTCAAACACCATAACACATACTAAGAACAAGTGAGAATTATGAAAATTGTGTCAATACATAAAATATGCAAGAAACCAACGTTGTCCTTCCTCAAGTGTACTCATCTCTCAATCCCACTGTGTAAATCTTCATTACTTATAAACATACAACCCTGGAGGAATTCTTATCAGTGTGATCCATTAAAAATACAGAGCACAATATACAAGGATTATAACCTTAATAGAATGTAACACACAATCATTTAGGATTACAAGAAAAAAATATAAAAATCAATTTTCCCTTTAATACTTCTTGAAACCTTTACACTTTTTGCATTCATACCAGGTAGAATGAGGAATAAAGTCACATTTGAGAAATATATATCCATCCCTCAACTTCTAACTGAATGCACACCCTTTTCTTCCTTAGTCATATGAGTGACCTTAGCCTAAACGCTAAGTTACTTAGTTTTAGGCCCTAGCCTTTTGATTTGTAACTCATATCATGATTTCTAGACACTAGAGGGACTTAAGTCACTCTATTTAAACCTCATTTCATATTTTAAAATTATTACAAGATCTAAGAAGTCATGAAAATGAAAATAACAAGCCAAAAATGGCCTTCACACTTAAATTTTATACTTGAAGGGAAAAATATACATTTGAATATTGAAAGGCTTAGACACCTATTAACACACCTAAGTGACACCTAAACCTCTAAGACTCAACTAACATACCTAACAAACAAAAATTGATGTCTTCATGAATTTTCATATACATGGAGTCATGCTCCTACATCAAAAAGTTGGAACATGTTGGCTATTCCCTTCTTTCCCCTTTGGATGTAAATTGCACTCATGTGAAAAATACACTACCCTAATCGGTAACTTGATAGTTGGGGAAAACATCAATCTAAATTTTGCATGAAATCGCTACTTGACCATTCCACATAAAATCAACAACTTCATGTCCCCGCATTTTTCGTACGCTACTTTCATTTTGAGATATTTCCCTCCGCAGTTTCATATACATCTTTCCTAAATGATTTTTCTCCTTATTTCCATTGACATATGTCTCATGATCTTCATAGATAACTCATTTTCACATTGGCTCCTCAATTCCTCTTTCCTTCCCCATGCACTTCTCCACCCTCAAACACCATTTTCTACACCCATCTTCATTTCCTATTATTCTTATCCATCCAATTTCACTTCTTCACTATATCTGTTTTAGTGTTCACATCATACATTTCACATATGATTTCTAGTTGTCGGATGTTATAGTTGCAAGTGTTATGGAAGATATGTATGAAAGCGTGGAAGTAGGAACTTGATATATGATTTTTTTAACTAAAAATCATGCTCCCCACTCTTATTTTGACACAAATCTCATTTATTAGAAACATGGGTCTATGATAGAGGTTAAAATTCCTTGGAACAAGGTATGGGTGTCTATCTTAGTATAAAAATCAAGTTTACATGGTCAAGGTATGGTCCATAATGTTTCTTTAACTTAAAGAGTTTTGAGATCATTTAGAAGGAGAGTGCGGTGTTGATATGTTGGTCAATGGTCCACTTATTAGAATATCCTTTATGTGTGGCATGCCTTGTGGCCTAAGATTTGAAGAGGGAATAGTTGGTGGCTACATTGGAGGTGTCTATGCCATTAGTTGTAATTTGTGGCATGGTTGTTGATATTGGCATGTTTAACAATCTAAACTCATTTTCCAACATCTCACTATGGAAGTAGAGGAATATTTTTTTTTTCTTATTCTTTGTGTCATTCAATAGATGTTTTTAATATGGAAAATATCCTATTGCATTCATCTACCAAGACAACCTATCCAAATTTTCATAGATCTCATGTGTTTATGGTGTGATCTTCCCCCTACATAAAATCATGCACAATTTTATGGCCTTCAATCCAACTACACCCAAGTATTATTTAATTCCTCTTTCTTTCATCATTCTTCTTACCATTTGAACCTCATCCCGCCTATGTACTTCTACATAAATATTTGATAGAAGAACATAACTTGCAGCAGATTTGAGGAACCAACTCAAAAAGAAGAGTAACTAGAAATAAATTTAAACCCACATTCTTATGTGATCTACAGGAACTAAGAAAACAAATCCTCACAACCACCACAAGTTTAATTTTCCATTTTAAAGATAAATTCCATAAAATTTGTTAGCATCTTACATACATGTGCCAAAATAGGAGCTTTAGAGAAGGATATGGACATTTGAAAAACAATTTAATGTGGATATTTATGAAATGTACAAAATGTGGAATCATATTAAAAGCATGAGAACTATTTGACGACATGCCTCAACAAAATGTGGTCTCATGGAATGTGTACATAAATTCCATGAGCTCCTCTCATACCCCATTTTGATTAAGAAAAAGCATGGTTTTCTTCCTCTTATATAATTTTTATCGTTTGAAAAGTTTTCCCTTCATGTTTGCATCAAATGTTGGGTATAATTATTTATTTAAAATAGATCTTGATGCCCAATATGTTGAAATTTAATAACTAGAAGGTTTGTTTTGGAATGTGTACCTTGCTCATGGAATAGGTTTATACTAATTGAAAAATTAAGTGAGAAAAATTATAAAAATGTCACCACCAGTTGTAAGTTGAATGCAAGATTTTGGTTTAAACACTCCACTTAAACACCTTTGAAAAATTCAATGAAATATGTTTTAAAACGAAGTGAAAAAAACATTCCCAACTCCTATAGAGGAGATGTCAACATTTGAATGTGTTCAATGGTGACATGGAGTGCCACATAAACCCTTAAAATAAATCTAGATGATCATTTGATCACTTATTGACACGAATTTAGGAGCCCCGTTAACTATTTCACAACTTGGAACAACTTAGAAAGTTAGAAATTTGTTTTGGTTTTGGCTCTCAATTTAGAGCTTAAATCTGGGAAATAGAGATCTACCACCACATATCTCTATAGTTTAAACATGAAAATCATAACCAACCTTTATTTTAGAAAAATCACTTTGGGAATTAGTTTTGCAAGTGGATTTGATAGGCCACTTGTCATTCTCAAACAAGGATGAACTGGCACAATTATGATAATCATCTTATGAAGGGTAGTCATAGATTGAACCTTGGTCACCATAAATGATTTATGTAGAGTTCAAGGGTTTTAATATATATATATATATATATATATATATATATATATATATATATATATATATATATATAGGGTAGTAGATGGGAATTGAAAAAATGTGTGTTTGAGTCTCAAACATTATTTTTATACTTGGTTTCATAGCCATTCAAGCTAAATTGGCCACTTTATATTTTCACAATAATAGTCGGTAACTATCATGGGACACCCTTTAATTAAAAAAATAAGGATCTAGTTGGCCTAAAAGGGGACACTAGGGTATTAATGTTAATCTAATTAGGAGGACTAAAATGTTGTAATAAATGGACTAAAGCAATATGGAATAAATGCAAGTAAATTATTCTAAGTGAAATAAAACCCTAAATGTGCAAGAGAGGGAAGATAAATAGCTTAGCTGATTGGAAGTGACTATCGCAAGTTGTTATAGATCTAGAAATGAAATTAAGAAGTGTAGACAAACACTTAGGGACCCTGCAAAGGATAGATCTAGAGGATTTGAGATGATAGGGGAGCATGGGAGTGTACTAGGGCACCCCGGGGTGCCTTGATCTACAATATGATCACTTTGAACATTGTAAATGCATAAAACTAGGTTCTGGTATGGTCACAAGTTGATACGGGACCCTGCCTATATGTTGCATTGGATTCACTGGCTGAGCTGTATAATGACCTGCAATACAAAAGGAAGTATCAAACCATAGAAAAATAAAATATGCATATGAATGGGTTGGATTGACCTCAGCCGTCAAACTTGTGGTATTATCACTGAATGTTGCACTACATTTCAGACCGGATGTAGTTCTAGCATGTGTGTGCATGTCATGTCCTAGGTGCTCTCGTGCTAGTCACACTTTATGAAGCAACAAGCAATAATAAGTATAGAAAATGTAAATAATATGTGTGCATGGAATAGAATATAATCCCTCCCCATATGTAGTGTGTGTGATGCGAGATCTCCTAGCCTTGATGCATGAAACTAGATGTGGATGCAAGTGATGCAATTGATGTAACTCTAGATGGAGTGATAGTAGTGTCATGACTTAGGACCCTTATTATGGTCTTATAGATTTATATCTATAGGGATCTCAAGCTTAATTTCTTACTTAATCTTGACAAGGCTGATTGGGAAAAAATAAAGAAAAAAAACAGCTAGAAATACCCCAAAACGAAGTGAGAAAGGATGTGCATAGATCGGGGCACCCAAAGTGGGACCAAGGTGCTCTAGGGTGCCCCTGTACAGGTTGGGGAACCCTAATTTTGGGCTAGAATGATGGGGAAGTTGTGAAATGGGCGGATAAGTGCAATAAAATATGTGAGAATGAAAAAATAAAATATAAAATAAAGGTGATCAAAAGGTGGGATAAATTAGTACTTTATCCACTTCATAACCTTATAAATAGTAGTATAAGATCTAAATTATGTGTAAAGTGCATAATTTTTTGTCTACATTTTTCCCCCACTTTATGTTGGTGAATGGAAAGCTCGGTAACATAAAGTAGATAAAGATGTGTACCTGATATCCATGTACATTGTAGAAGAAGACATGCCGATGGACTAGACTCAAGTGTGGAATGATAAAAAAGAATGATGTGGAGGAGTGTGGATTCTAAAGATGAAAAATGTGCATAAAAAGCGATGAGGGTGAACCTAGGGTGGAACACATGTGTAGTTGTTGTAGACACCAAAATTAGGTCACACTCCCCTTGGTGCCTAGTCAAATAACTAACTCAAACATACTCACCTAACCAAGGCCCCTTCCACCCCACATCATTATTAATTTAATTAAATTTATATATATCCTTACAATATTTATTATCTAATTACTTTAATTTCTGCCCCACAACCTCACCTAGACACCTCATCTAGCCACCTCACCCTAGACCTATTCTTGGCATGTTTCTATAACCAACAATAACTAAGTCTTACTTGCCTTAATGAGCTAAGATTTGGTCTAACCCTAAAATCAATCCCTAAAATCTCTCTAACCACATTCCCTGCTCATTAGAAGGGAAGTTTTCATTCTAATATGTGAGAACAAACTAACTAGGCCCAAGAAATTAGAAAGATTTGCCCATTTTAGTAAACCTAGGGAATCCCACCTTAACTAATGCCGGTCACCCCTAAACCGATGCTAGTCAACCCGGAACCATCGTCGGTTACCATTTATTCACCTAAATAACCTTGTTTTTGGGTTGGCACAATTTGAGGGAAATAGGACAAGAAGAGAGCTGCATGCAAAGAGAACCAAATTATTTTCACACACCTAGACATCCATAGCCAACACCAAGATAGATTCAGAAGCATTGGAACTCCTGATAACATTCCGAGAAGCATCACTATTTCACCAAGTTCTATTCTATCAATCGATCATCACCACCACCCAACCATTGGACCTGCAATATTGGTAAGTGTTTTATCATTAATCATTTACATTCATATTATGTTCATAGAGTTGTTATCATTGTTGTTACCATTATTCTATTAACATTCCCATTCCTCCATAGCATTCTTTCTATCAAACCCACAAATCTCACCCACCCATGTGGGAAATAAGGGATAAAAAATGCGGAATAATCCCTCACAGAATCGCAACAATAGAAACTAATATGCAGAAATTATTACAGATCTCAAATAAAATTGCAGAATAAAATAACACAACACAAAGAGACAATATTTAATGTGGTTCACCCAATTTGGGCTACATCCACCAAGAATCACTTACTCAAATTTTATTACAAGCCACCGCTCTCTCAAAACAATACCTAGATCCATTTGGAGCTATGCTCAAAAAAATCTCTGAATTCACACCCGAATTCAAAACACATCTGTAATACATTTGCTTGTACATCTATCATATGCATAAGACCATATAAATAGACAACTACTTAAGTAGTTTTACAAAACCATGGGTATCAAAACCATGGGAAAAACCCGTCCCATAAACCTATGGGTCAAAAATCTCGCCCATATGAGAAGAACATGTTTCCTGATATGTCGGGTGCATTTTTTTCGAGGCCAAAAAAATTTACGCCTAAATTTTTTTTTTTTGGGGCTACCGCCCCGAACCCCGGTGAGGATACATGAAAAGTGTACAGTACTCTTAGTGTACAGTCTTCAACACTTTCACACATAAAAACAGGCTCCACAACCTAACAATCTCCCACTTGGAGACTAGTTTTCCTCTGAGTAAGCTTCTCAACCCTTCACTAGTTTCGTGAAGACCAACCAAAGCTGAACACAACTTCAGTTTTTCCCTTGTGACCACCTTGGTCATCATGTTTGTAGGATTCTGACTGGTATGAATCTTCTCTAACTTCAACTTCTCTTCCTCCAAATCTGTCCTAATGAAATGGTACATTAACTGTATATGCTTCGTCTTAGAGTGGAAAGCAGAGTTCTTAGCTAGGTGTATAGCACTCTGACTATCACTATGAAACTTTCCTTCCTCTTGCTTATGCCCCAACTCCTCAAGTAATTGTTATAACCAAATCATTTCCTTGCTTGCCTCTGTGGCAGCAACATACTCAGCCTCCGTGGTTGACAAAGCCACCAACTTCTGTAGTCATGAAATCCAGCTTACTGTTGTTCCACCTACAGTGTAAACATAACCTATTGTGCTCCTCCTGTTGTCTACATCTCCAGCCATATTTGAATCTACATAACCACACAAAATGGTGTTTGATCCATTGTAGCAAAAAACTGTCCCCATGGTCCCTCGCAAATACCAAAGGATCCACTTTACTTCCTGCCAGTGATCTCTACTTGGATCACTCATAAATCTACTCACCGCTCCCACTGCATGGGCAATATCAGGCCTAGTGCACACCATGGCATACATCAAATTGCCAACCGCTGATGAGTAAGGTACCTTGGACATTTGGTTTCTCTCCTGCTCTATCTTGGGACACTACTCCTTTGATAACTTGAAATGGCCTGCCAAAGGAGTCCCAACTCGGTTTAGCATCCTGCATATTAAACCTCTCCAAGACTTTCTTAATGTACTCTTCCTGAGATAAAGTTAGCTTCCGTTCCTTCCTATCCCGAGATATCCTCATACCAAGGATTTGTTTGGCTGTCCCCAAATCCTTCATAGCAAAGGATTCACTTAGCTACTTCTTGAGTACTTTTATTTCTTGCATGTTTTTACCTGTAACCAACATGTCATCCACATACAGACAAAGGATAATATAACTACCATCCTCAAATTTCTTTCTATGTATGCAATGGTCAGAATGACATCTAATATAACCTTGCTCCATCATGAAGCTATCAAATTTCTTATACCATTGACGTGGAGCTTGTTTCAGGCCATACAAGCTCTTCTTCAGTTTGCACACCATCTCCTCTTTACCTTTGACCTCATAGCCCTCTGGTTGCTGCATATATAGTTCCTCCTCCAAATCACCATGGAGAAATGCAGTCTTTACATCAAGCTGTTCTAAGTGCAAGTCTTCTGCTGCAACTATTCCTAGAACAGTTCTAATAGAAGTCATTTTTACTACAGGAGAAAATATCTCATCAAAATCTATACCTTTTTCTGTGCAAACCCCTTAACCACCAACCGAGCCTTGTATCTTTTCTTTCCTCCTTCTTCCTCTTTGACTCTAAACACCCACTTGTTCTGTAATGCTCTTTTTCCTTTGGGTAGCTTTACCAAATCCCATGTTTGGTTCTCCATGAGAGCCTGATGCTCCTCATCCATGGCTTGCTCCCACTTCTTCCTGGCATCTACCTGCATTGCTTCATCAAAGCTCTCTGGTTCTCCACTATCAGTGAGTAATAAATAATAAAGAGAAGGAGAAAAACATTTAGGTTCTCTTCTTACCCTAGAAGACCTCCTCAATATAGGAGTTTGGGGTTCCTGTTGAGGAGGTTCCTGAACTGATTCATGTGTCACTTTTCCATCCGGAAGATCCTCTACCGCTGCATATTCTTTCTTGGATTCTTCCCTATTTTCCTACAACTACTTCTTATACATGACTTTCTCATTAAATACCACATCTCTAGATTGAATGATTTTCTTGTCCTTAATACTCCAACATTTATATCCAAAGTCATCACCACCATAACCAATGAAAGTACATTTTTCTGATTTAGCCTCTAGCTTGGTCCTATCATCCTTGTCTATATGAACAAACACCTCACATCCAAAGACTATAAGAAATGAATAATCAAATTTCTTACCATACCAAGCCTCCTCGGGTATGCCTCCATCCAAGGCACTTGAGGGTCCTCATTTATCAAGTACTGCAATTTGTGCTCACCGCTTCTGCCCAAAAAGAAAGAGGTAGTCCTGCATGTATCCTCATGCTCTTAGCATGTTCCATTATTGTTCTATTAATCCTTTCGATACCCCATTCTCGTTGCGGAGTTCCTAGAACCGTCTTTTACCTGTGGATTCCATTCTTAGAACAGTAATCATCAAATTCATTGCTGCAATACTCCCCTTCATTATCTGACCTGAGACATTTTAGCTTAAGACCTGTTTCATTCTCTACCAAGGCTTTCCATTTAACAAAAGTGTCAAATACATCAGATTTGTTTCTAATACAATAAACCCAAACTTTCCTTGTTGCATCATCAATAAAAGTAACATAATAACTTGAACCCCCAAGAGATGATACTTGAGCTACCCCCACACATCAAAATGCACCAGCTCTAACTTACTCTCTTTCTTTGTAGGTCTAACCTTGAGAAACCTTACTCACTGTTTCCCATATATGTAGTCCTCACAAAACTCCAAACCTGTTTTTGTATATCCAAGAAAATCCTTCTTTATGATCTCCATGCCCTTATGGCTCATATGACCAAGCCTATAGTGCCACAATGTTGTATCTACTTTTGAAGCCACAAGATTACAAAAATTAGTGCTATAAGTGGTTAAATACAAGGTTCCAACCTTCTTACCTCTTACCACCAAAAAGAACCCTTGGTAACCTTCCAAGAGTCTGGCTATAAATATCACAGTACAACCATCACTTCTCAACTGCCCTGCCGATATCAAATTTTGTCTTAATGTAGGCACATGTCTGACATCCTTCAATAGCCAAGTATTCCCATTCGCATCTTAACTTGAATGTAACCTTTTCCAACTATGCTACAAGGCTCATAATCACCAAGAAAAACATGCCCATAATCTCCTTGAACATAATAAAAAAATAATGCCTATGTGGAGAAGCATGGAAAGAAGCCCTGAATCTAAAACCCAAGATTCAACAATATTGTGTAAAGAAAGAATCAAAGCATCCTGAAATACATTACCCGTTGCCACATTTGCCTCCTTGTTTTCTTCCTGTTGTCTCTTCTTATCTCGAAGCTCCCAACAATCCTTATTTACATGCCTAGGCTTTCCACAATTCCAAAGATACAATCTTGTTCTTGGATTTTGACCTTACCCGATCTTTTGATTTTCCACGGTTTCCTCTATTCTTCTGTCTTCCTCTAGTTTCCACTGTCAAAGCAATTCCTAAAGTAGAAGATTCCCCAAAGCTTTTTCTTTGCATTTCCTCACTTAGAATCACCCCTACAACATCCTCAAACTTCAACTTCGAGTTAGTTGGAACCGAGTTACTTACCGCCATTACCAGGCTATTCTAACTCTCAGGTAAAGAGCATAGAATTAATAAAGCCCTAACTTCTTCATCAAATTCTATTGTAACCGAAGCTAGCATATTCACAACCATATTGAAATCATTTAAATGATCTGCTACTAAACTATTCTCAGACATCTTCATATTAAACAACTTTTTCATTAAAAATATCTTATTAGAGGTAGAGGGTTTTCATACAACTTCCCTAATGCATCCATTAGATCTTTTGTAGTCTTTTCCTTTGAAACATTAAATAATACCGAATATACAAGACACAGCCAGATCATTCCAAGTGCCTTTTGATCCAACAAATCCCATTCCACATCTGTCATACTCGAGGGTTTGTTCACCTTCTCAGACAACGAAGTATAAAGATCCTTCTGATAAAGGTAATCTTCCATCTGCATCTTCCAAAGACTAAAATTCTTCCCGTTGAATTTATCAACCCTAGATCTTCCATCATCTACCATAGCTCCCACTCAAGCTAAAAACTTTCCCTATGATTCAACACTTCAGCAAACCAAACTAGGCTCTAATACCAATTGTTAGGAAATAAGGGATAAAATATGTAGAATAATCCCTCACAGAATCGCAATAGTAGAAACTAATATGTAGAAATTATTACAGATCTCAAATAAAATTACAGAATAAAATAACACAACAAAAAGAGACAATATTTAATGTGGTTCACCCAATTTGGGCTACGTCCACCAAGAATCACTTGCTCAGATTTTAGTACAAGCCACCGCTCTCTCAAAATAATACCCAGATCCGTTTGGAGATATGCTCAACAAACTCTCTGCTGCAATTCACACCCGAATTCAAAACACATCTCGCAATACATTTGCTTGTACATCTGTCATATGCATAAGACCATATAAATAGACAACTACTTAAGTAGTTTACAAAACCATGGGTATCAAAACCATGGGTAAAACCCGTCCCATAAACCTATGGGTCAAAAATCTCGCCCATGTGAGAAGAGCACATTTCGATATGTCGGGTGCATTTTTGAGGCCAAAAATTTACGCCTAATTTTTTTTTTTTTTTCAGGCTACGCCCTGGACCCCGCTGGGGCCCGGCCCGGCCCCGAACCCCGGCGAGGGTACATGAAAAGTGTACTGATAATCTTAGTGTATAGTCTTCAAAACTTTCACACATGAAAACAGGTCCACAACCTAACAACCCGTTTATCAGATCACCTATCCTATCCCTTCCACCTCTCTGAGTGCTCTTAGTATTCCCATAGACCTCGCTATCATCTTCTTTAGCCCCATCCAACCCCACCTAGCCTCTATAATAAGGTTTTTACTGAATTACTGTCATCCTACTATACTCGACGCTAGTTACCCATAATCGTCGCTTCGGTCTTCCTTAACTATCATCGTTATACCCAACTCGACATCGGTCTCTATGTTTTATACCCCACCCAAGAAAGAGCCAAATAACCTCCTACCAGTTGAACTAAACAACCCATAATTAGATCCTGACCAGTCCCAGTACCTTGACAGACACCTCATCCTTTAGATCCAACTATAGCCTAACTTTGTTGTGACTAGATTTGCTTATTGTATTTGAATGAGATACCTAAATCATATCAACTAAGAGGACTATACTTATTTCTCGCATTAATTTTTTTTAGAAAGTGGGTTGACAACTATCTAGGAAGTATCACACTTCCTATAAGTAGTATACGCCCTAGTCCAATGTCATATATCATTTAACTATCTTTTTGTGGTCTTGTTTTCTATTACAGGTAGTTCCTTCTAGCGAAAAGGAAGCTCTCACAATTAGCACTAGATCAAGAAGTCATAACGCACGCATCAACCTCTAACTAAACCATTTTCTTCATTCCTAGGTAAAAGTTGTGTGTTTTTTTTTCCCTTCAATAAATATTACACATTAATTTTCCTCCTTGGTAATCTTCTCTTCTCTCTAATTTCTCTAAAGGATGCATTTTCTTTTGGTGCATTTAAAAGAACCATTCTTTTTGTTTTTGAGAGAGCATACCCTCTCCTATTCACCATTTGTGTCATCAAACATAATCTTTTGATTTGGTCTTAAAATTGGTTGCATTACATTTTGATTTGTTGCATTTAGCTCACATACAATGAGGGCAATCTATATGCTGGAAGTCATGCCTAGCTGATGGTTGACATAAAGAATCGTAGAAAGCACATTCTCTCTCTCTATGTGTCTTACCAAACTTACACAAAATTAAAATATACACATCTTTGTTAAAAAGCATCTTACATGGGAACACCGTCCATGATCACATGATCGATTGGGCAGTACTCCCACTCATTTCCTTTGTTGAGTCATCATCTCATAGGATGGCCCACCCCCGCCATAACATACCTGAAACCTCTCCTTTTAGATATCCTTCTTCATAGGATGCCTTCCTAACCAGTTTTTTTTTCTAAATACACACAGTCAGTTCTAAATAGTGTAAGATGAACACACATAAAGAAAAATCACTCTTAGGATCATATTTTTCTTAGTGTTCTTCTTGCTTTGTGTTTTGAGGTGTGAGGACATGATTCCACTTTTTTTTCCTTACACACTCCCCCATCATTGTTGGAGTATTCTGACTTTATCTGAGTGTGCCAAGGCCCCATCTTCTCATTCTAAAATTCCTGAGTTCAATTCTTGACTTGGTTTAAATCAAAACCCAAATTTTTGTCTCAATTTCACAAGATGTCCAAGCGTCCATAAACCTAACTAGTGTCAGGCTCCTAACTTTCTGGGTACTTTGGCCTGGGACAGTCTTCATTCATCATTTTGTTCTCATTTTTGGCCCTTTGGGCACTAACATATTTTATTGATACTCTATTATGCTCTGTTGATATTACCATCATATAGAAAACATCTCCTTATATTGTCTATCAACCTTGTTTCATTTTTCAAGGCGGGATTTTCCACAATAATCGACATCAATTTCTCGTGACCAACGCCGATTTTCCCGCCGTCGCCATCGGTCAAACTGACCATCATCGGTGTCTGTATTTGGTTTTCTAGATCCAAATCTTGACCAAATTCACCCTCCCAGCCTCATTCTTTTTAGTCTTGCTACTTTCTGTGTCATCTATAGAATACAATACATTCTTACTGTGTCGGCACTTGTTCCATGCTAGTCATCAACCACTCCCACCTAGTCCCTCACTGCCTTCCATCCTATCACCCATGGATCCAACCTTACCTACCACCATTTTTGCAGGTGACAAAGAATTTGCACGACTCCTTGATTAGAATCTCGCGGCCTTACAGTTATACCTTTCCCACTCTTCCACACTAGACTCCTCATGTGATTTGATATATGGCATGCCTATATCCATCTCTCCTACCCTTATTCCTACTTCTACATCAGCCCCTAATAATGTGGCATTACCCTCACCTACTTCACCCCTAGTAGTTTTGTAGCTAGGACCCATACTTGCCATGACCATTGCATCTGCAGATCACTCACGCATGTTGTATCTCGTTGTCCCCTCATCGATCACCCACCTATAGCCCATTCTAAACCCATTGTCTCACAAATACCCATTATAACACAATTTCCTATGGTGTCGTGAACCCTATTCCATCGCAGAATATTTTCCTCTCCATCCCACAAACACCGCCCCAATCGCTACTAGAGTCACAATGACCATCCCACCTACATACACATACTATCAACAACCCCCTATCTCGCTCGTTACCCATTCTCGGGTACATATCCTCTATGTCGGGGCCCTATTTGGCATCACTATACAATGGAATGCCACTCACGTCACAAGTTCAATACCAACCCCGTTATGCCATAGGAGGATCCCTTCTACCACAACGTACCAATGACCTCATCAAGGTAATGATGGAAAAGATGCATATACTAGAAGCATCAATTTTCGCTCATGTAATTCCCTCACCTATGATGAAATTTGTAATGAGCCTATTCACCCATCTATTCCTATTCAACCATACAACGTACATTGGGAAATGCCAAAATTCAACTGCTTCAATAGCAAAGAGGACCCATAACCACATTTGGGGTCCTTTAAACATGGGTGTTACCTAATTTCCCATGATGATGCTTTACTTCTAAGGACTTTCCCAATGTCCCTAACCAGACCTACATTGGACTAGTACAAAGGCTACCAAGACACTCCATCTACTCACTTAATCAAGTAGCCCAAGCCTTCCTAGATCACTTCTCCATCAACATTGTTAAGAAGGTTACCATGAATGATTTTTATTCCACACGAAAGTATGACAATGAATCTATCGCCGACTTCATCGCTCACTGGCACAACCTAATTAACCATCTCACATTCCACCTACCTCATACTGAGCTTATAGATATATTTACTTGGGCTTGTGCTAGACAAATCTCACTAAGCCTGCAGGTACAGACCTTTCACACTTTTGATAAGGCATTCACCATGGCATGAAAATTAGAAATTTGTGCTATTGAAGAGAAGAAGATTCAAATTTGTAACAAGAACATCACGTTCAAATCAAATGATGCTTTTTCATCTTCAAAACCCCAAAATAATTATTCAAAACCCAAAGGATTTTCCAATTCCGTAATTATAAAGGTGGCCCCCTCATTAATCAAACCGAGCCAAACCCCTTCTAATCTCTCTACCGGCCCAAGATTTCTAGTTTAGATGAGAACAATGAAAGTACACTTCCATAGGAGATCTTATTCTTCTATTTTGGAAAAACTTGTTAAGGCTGGTGCCATTACCATTCCACCTATAAACCCACATACTAGTTTTGATCCCGAGTGACCCATTCCCGCATGGTATACGTAACATGAATTCTACAACTATCATCATATCAAAGGTCATAGTGACAATAACTACATCACCTTCAAGAATATCATGCAAGAAATGTTAGAAAATGGAGATCTAGTCTTGGATAGCCTGAATGCACCCCCTAACCAAAACCTACATATCTTCATGAAGCCATTTCCTAATCACACCCCTTCTTCAAACCAATCTGGTGACACATCAAATAATGATAACAATGTCCACAAGGTCCATGATATTTTTTATGACATACCGGTTGCTTCCCAATTGCCTCATGTTCCTTCCATATATGAAATCTTAGCCTAAGATCCCCTACTTGTACCAAAACTATTTCATGTACTCCTACACCAACAAAGGGACCACCTTTATTTTCTCCTTCACCTATGGAAGATCCTATAATTAGCACACTACCTTTGACCCTCAAATTTCTCGAGCAGCTTGTCAATGGAACCTCTCCTACTCATAGGAGATACATGTCCACCATCTACACCAAAACAAGGAGAGTCCACTTCATCTAGCCTATCCTCTCCTCTACCCATGGAGGATTCTATAGAAGCACCATTGCCTTTAGATAACCACTCACCATTGGACCTTCAAGAGCATGTTGAACTGCTTTCATCTCTCTTACCCATAGAGTCCAAGGCTAGCAATTTCCTGATATCTCAAACACATTTTATGGGGATTTCCACTTGATCTACATCAACCTCGCTTACAACAACAACATTTTCATGCTTGGTCGATCACCTAGATTATGTTGATAGAACCTTACTTTGGGGATGCCTTTTACTTCCTCTTTCAACACAAATGCATCTGTCACTCACTGACACCTCCACTATCTATCCAAAAGTGTTTCAAGCAACCAAACTAAACACAATCACAACTATTGCAAATACCTTCCACATCACCGCCCATGTCCCAACTCACAACTCTACCTATAGCCCAACATACATTTGCATCCAAACACCTACCCGCACCTATATCATCTCCCTTACCTAAACCTAACACTAGCTTAGGGGTCATACTCATAGCTAGCCTTACTCACCCACCCATCAAATTAGATTTAGCCACATCTTCCAAAACTAACACTAAACTTAACCCGACCCCTAAAAAGAAGATCCAACCTCCTAGACCTCATACACCAACCTCACCTACCACACCATTCTCACCTTCACCCATTCTGTCCATCCTAGGACCTCACCCCTCGAACTCGGCCAAGAAACCCCATCCACCAAGAAACCAAGAATGCAGCAACCCATTTCTCTATCATAGAACTCTAATATACCCAAGTAACCCACACAACTTCTGCCCTCACTCATAACCTTCTTACCACCTAAACCTCCACTACCATCAATAACTTCCTCACTAACCATGACATTGTCTTCGATTTCACTCACACCTTCTACCCAACGCACACTACCTACCTCCAAACACCTCGGTTACCCCTATGGGTAACATGTTCCCTTATACCATCAAATTTTTCCTCCACATATCATACACCCGTATCACCTTTACCTAAAAGGATGCAACCTAAATCTGAAAATACGCTACCCTCCAATAAGGTAGTTAAACCAGCCAAACATTCTATCGCTTGTTCTTCTACCATGCCCCTACCCAAGCAGATACAACCAACACCTAAGACCACACCACACACCAAACTAGTAGACTAACCTACTCCCCCTCTTGTAAAGACTCTTCCTCCACAATCAGTCACACCTATACCCAAACCCACATTCACCTCCCATTTTGATCCACTAGGAGGGTCCTATGCCAAAATCCTAACCAATCTCCTCGAAACTTTTATCATCACATTACCACCTCTTAGACCTTACGACCCACTCAAACCCAAACCAAAAGGGTTTGACAAAACCAAAATTTGTGCCTACCATCGTGTGCTAAGACACGATGTGGAGAACTGTAAGGATTTAAAAACTACTCTTGTCCAATTGTGTCCTCTCAAAGAAAATTTTGATGAAAACAATCTTCTTGATGAGGACCCCATTTCACCTTCACCAATTTCCACATATCTTCTCCCATTACCTACTTAGTGACCAAAATCTCCACCCCAAAACTATTCGATCCACCCCCAAGATTCAAAATCAACATGGTTCATATAATGAGTTGGACAAACCACCACCAAAATGCCAATGCGCCCTACTTATTTCACAAGGATCATATCCCCACTAGGTTTTGTCCCTCATGCCACTATAACTCCCATGAAACACCCTCTTCATCCACCTCCTCGATTAACATGATCAAAATTTCCGCCTATGGTCGAAAGACAAGGGCAAGAAAAATAAAATTTCCCATCAAACAACCCTGTACTCCAACATACCATCAAGAACTATATTAAAATTCATCATTCGAGGTCCCACACTTTACACAATGGTAAAAAAATACACCAATCCTCCCTCAAAATGTATTTATATGACCTCATCCAAACCTCGAGTCACATCATCAAGACCTCATAGAGGTCCTTCGCCTATGAAGTCTTACGAAATGACCCCATACCCATCACCTCCATCATTACCCCTCATCACGTAGCCTCTCTCACTAGGTATTCATCTTCCTCTACACCTCCACTTACTCACCAAGTGGCCACCCTAATTTTTTCAAATGAAGAGATTGCTCCCTTCTAGTCTAATGACTCAACCCCACTCTATTTATCTCTATCTTTATTGATAATATATGCATATGATGTGTTATGATTGATGGTGGTGCTAAAATTAATATCATCTCCTCCCATGCATACAACCAAATGTAGATACCTACCAATTATATGCATGGTAACTCAGCTTATGCTGCGCGCTCCTTCAATTTTTCCATGACCTCTACCTTGGGTACCGTTGTTCTCGATGTCCGCATGGGTCCCCGAACTGTCCCGAAACTTTTCTATGTTATAGAAGGAGAGTTCCAATATAACTTCTTGCTCAACCTGAACTTTAATTTGTGTTATGGGTTGGTCTCTTCGACTTTGCATCGATGCCTCAAATTTGAACATGAGGGACATAATTACACCATCCCTACCGACTCATCACCTTTCAAGACTTTTAACATGCTATTTCGCCCAATGATGTACTTGTTCGGTCAAGGCATCTACCACCTCACCACTTCACCTTCACCCATGAGCCAATCCACCAAAATTGCCACTACTTCTACTGCATCTAACCTTTCTATCCCCACTACAGCTGTAGCCTCTACTACTGATGCACTTGTTTCCTCAACATCTAGTGAGCCATCTATACCTGCTACCCACATACCAACTAACCGATCCCTTTAGAAGGTGTTTTTAATGCCTCACACTGGGGAATACCACCTATACAATATCAATACCTTCATCACCCCACAAGATTATGGGAATCTCGAGTCAACACCCTAGCTACGACATCCACATCGGTGATGTTTTTTCTTATGGTCCTCCCCACCTTCGCACCAACCTAATGTATGGGGGACTTGATATTGCCACCTATAAACCCGAACCTCCATCCCAAGCCCAACCATTTTCATCTAACCTACACTCCCTCACTAACCACCGCTTTTCTCACACTTTCCTCCACCGGTGTGTGTGGAAAGGATTTGGCTTTAGATTTTATAAACAAGGCCACCATACTGTCATTTCATGTACCTCTCATAAACACAATGACCGTAGTGGCATTGGTTTTGACACTCCACCCTCTAAGAAGGTTTGCATTGACCTTATCCAAGATGAGAAATCTTCCCCCTCTCATTCACCCACATAACCATCTTCACCCATAGATTCCATAGATCCTAAATCTATAAATCCTAGCTTTTTTTTTTTTGTAAACACCATTTCCCTGGGACCGCTGACCTATCAACGTGATGGTGAGGCTCCCTCTTCTCTCCCATTCCTATATCTTGACATGATTGATGATGATATGCCTTCAATTAACGTTGTTCAATGTCAAGATGATGAGTCCATCCTCACCTACCTTGGTGTAGAAGACTCTTATATTCATCGGTCGTTACCCTCTGAGACGTAAACCATGTTGAACGAATTGACCATCGAAATCAACATTAATACTTAGGACGACCCACACATTCTAAAGATCGGCCAATCCTTAGATGCTACTGAACAAGAAGCCTTCACCTCTTTCCTTTGGGACCATAGCAACGCATTTTCTTGGTCCTATGCCGATATGCCCGGTATTGACCCAAAATCATGGCTCACAATATCATAACCATTTCGAGGCCAAACCCATCAAACAAAAGATGCGGAAAATGCATCATTGCATTACTCTTCTGTTCAAAGAAGAGCTTCAGTCCCTTCTCTTGGTTTCCTTCATTCTACCCATTTATTATCCCCGATGGATTTCTAACATCATTCCTTTCACAAAGGTGATAGGGAGATTCGCATTTGCACGGATTTTCGTGACCTCAACCTTCGCTCGTCCCAAAGATGATTTCCCATACTAGGCATTGACCAACTAGTTGATATCACCGTTGAACATGAAATTTTATCACTCATGGATGGTTTCTTGGGCTATAATAAAATATTACTAGCTCTTGAAGATCAACACAAGATTGCCTTCATCACCCCTTTGGGGACCTTCTGCTATCAAGTCATGCCATTTGGCCTAAAAAATGCCAAGTGCTACATATTAGCGAGCCATGACTTACATCTTCCATGACATCATGCATCACATATTGGAATATTATGTCAATGGTCTTCTTGACAAATCCAAGCATTGAATTGAATACCTTCCCATTCTTAAAGTCATATTTGACCACCTCATCAAGTATTGTGTTCGTCTTCAACCAAAGAAGTGTGTCATTATAGTATTTTCTAGAAAAATACTAGGTTTCATCATTTCTTTATGTGGCATAGAAGTTGATCCTACTAAAGTCAAGTCTATTCTTGAAATGACGTTGCCCACTAATCTCCATCAACTTTGTAGCCTACAAGGAAAGTTGTAATCAATTCGTTGTTTTATCTCGCAAATTTCGACCACCGTCAATCATTCCATCATCTTCTCAAGAAATACATTTCATCCTAATGGGATGTTGAATGCCATAAAGCCTTTAAAGCCTTGAAAAAAATACCTCCTTCAGCCACTAGTGCTCATCCATCCTAAGGATGACTAGCCCTTCTACCTATATATTTCCGCCACTTCTCTAGGTACCATGCTCGCTCATCGCGACGACCAACACCGAGAGCAAGTGATTTATTACATAATTCATACCCTTATTGATGTGAAAATAGATATACCCATGCTAAAAACTTTTCCTATCCTTATTTTTTGTCACCACCAAACTCGATATTACTTACTCAACCACAAAACCTTCGTCATTACTAATATCGACCCATTACACTACATGTATGCCAAACCTTATCAACATCAATGTGTCATGCATTGACTTATGCTTATGGCCGACCTCAACCTTGAATTCATCCATTAAAAGTCCATCAAGGGTAAGGATATCACTGACCAATTGGCTGACACACCTATTTCTAGGAATCAACCTTCTAACTTCGACTTCCTTGATGATTCTATAGCTACCCTTTCCGTGGACGAACCCACTTACCAAATGACACTCTTATTCAATGGCTCCAAGTGTCAGTGTGGGGGTGGGGCTTGTGTTATCATCATTTAGATTGATGGTGAACCTATACCTTTGTCTTTTAAAATTGATTTTGATTGTACAAACAATATTGCTAAATACGAAGCACTCGTATTGGGTCTCCAGGCTACTTATGCCTTAGATGTTAAGTCAATCAACATATTTGGTGATTCTCAGTTGGTCATAAACCAAGTCAATGGTATATACCAGTGTCATAATGAGATACTTCAAAAGTATAAGCATCACGTAGACATAATTTTGACCATGTTTGACCATTATGCACTTCAAACCACCCCACGTTCTACCAATAAATTTGTGGATACCATGGCATGCTTGACTTCTCAGATACATGATTTTCCCGCTGAATCTAAAATATTTGTCACCATACAAAGGATATAATCACCCTCTTATTTACCTTGTGAACTTTACTCCATCGGAACCATTGCCCCTGACCCATGTGACCTTTAGTATAAGCAATATGCAGACTATCTTTCCCTTTCCATTTTACCCATTGATCTCACTCATAATGGTCAACATGCCTTTCTTAAAAGTGTCTCCCGTTATGAAATCATGGGTGGTCTTATTTACAAGCGTGGTTCAATGGTATTATCTTACATGCTTTACAAGCTCAAATTCCTTACACCATTAAGTAAGTCCATGAAGGAATTTTGGAAGTCACTTTAGCAGTTTGGCTGTCGCAAAACACATCCTTTGCTTAGGCTATTATTGGCCAACCCTAAACCATGACTATTGTGATTATGTCAAATGTTGCGTGAAATGTCAGCAACATGCTAATCTCCATCACACCCCTAGTCATGCCTTACAGGTCACATGAGACCTTTGGCATTTCTCTCAATGGGGTTTGGATCTTGTCGGTGAAATCAACCCCCATTCTTCACAACGCCACCAATGGATCATAACCGCTACCAAATACTACACTAAACAGGAATAAGCCATTCCCCTAATTTCTACCAAAGTTGAGAAGATATGTAAATTCATCAACCATCACATCATTTGTCATTTTGGCATTCCTTACTGCATTATCACTTATAATGGAAAATAATTCAAAAAAAAAAACCTACGCAAACTATGTGATGCTTTCAGAATCCAACTCAGTTTCTCATCACCTTATTACCCACAAACCAATGGTCAAGCCAAATCCACCAATAAAACCTTGAACAAAATTCTTATGAAGGTAGTCAATAATACTAGGAAAGATGGGCATACATACATTCCTTTCATCTTGTGGGCTTATCGCACTAGTATTCGCACTTTGGCTATTGCCACCCCTTTTCTTTGTTCTATGGTACTGAGGCTTTCTTACCTCTTGAAGTCCGATTCCATCTCTTCGTATCTCACCGCAAGACATGTTTAATGACAATGACTTTCGCTAGGATCGCTTAGTGCATCTTGAGTTATTAGATGAGCGTCGTCTCAATTCTCTCAACCATCTCCAAATCTACCAAAAGTGTATCAAACGTGCCTATGAAAAACATGTTCATGAATGAACCTTTTAGGTCGGTGACCTCATCCTGAAGGAAAATCGACATGTAACTAAAGAAGAGAAAAGTAAATGGGAAATTTTTTCTCCTAATTGGCTTGGACCCTATATCGTTACCCATGCCTATGGACCAGGTGCTTATCGTTTGTCTTCACTCGAAGGTAAATCCGAACCTAAGCCCCTTAATGCCTTGCATCTTCGACCATTTTATTGTTGATATCAAGTCCTATATCACTTTCTGTCCATTGATCACTCATCCCTTGAACACTGTTCACCTTCCATATTACCCATTTTGAAGATCCATGACTCAAAAATAATCACGTGATTCCCGGCACCTTTCAACCCTATCTTCAATATGAGTACCACGGCTCTACTCATAACATGATTCTCATGGATACGTTTTGTTTTCTTCACAATGGAATCCCATGGTCATTCATCATTCGAAACCACCTCTTTCATAGTTAATATTTGTGTGCTATGGTCCTGTCTTCTAAAGAAGAACCTAATCATCCTTAATAGTCTTGTCCATGACTTAAACGTCTAAAAACAAAAAGGGATACAACTCCTTGAGTCAAAATTCCAGTAAAAGATGACTCCCTCAAAAGGGACATTTCTTCTTTATATGTTGCTGCTATAAAATAAACTACTCCCTTGAAGGAAAGCTATGTCCAATCATTACAAAAATGTAATAAATATCTTGAAGCTTCCCGCATCGATTAGCTTCACGAAGACCTTAAGGCGATAATATACTCATCCCATATAGACTTCCCGCATCGACTAGTCTATTAAAAACAAACCAAAAAATGAAGAAAAAGATGAAATTTGTGTCATGGACTTTCCTATTCTTGATCCTGGGTTTCTTGTGTTGAAAGACATGTTGTCGTACACTAAGTTATGCTACACCACCCATTCTCACCTCCTTGCCTTTTTGCCTAAATTCCTCATTACTCAAGGGAATTTCTGCAAACGTGACATTTTGTGATTATGTGATTTTCTTCACCCTTATAATGGTCCATTATGCAACACCTTTAGGGTCTTTTGTTCATGATCCCTCTTAGGTATGATCGAATCATTAGGATTCTTATCAATTAAGTGGCTCTTTTTACCACCTCTTACCATTCACCTTCCTCATTACTTGTTGACTATCCTATACAGGGCTAGATCATCAGCACCTCTATTTAAAAACTACTCAACCACACCTACGATATAAACTCAATCATTCCTATGACCTACATTCACCCATGCCTAGCACCCATCAACCCATTCCACTATTTCACCCTAATCTTCCCTAGCTTATGGGAGAACTACATCGGTCTGAGGTCCCTTTTTGTTGGGACTATGTAGGTAGAACTTCGAGGGCATGGGGCCCTTGGAGGTTAGCTTGGCCACTATATACCCTAACCAATTCCCTCTTTCCCTTTCCTATTCACATTCTACCCTATTTAGTTTCCTTTCTATATCAATAACTAGAAATTACACCCAACAAGAAACAATTGTTACACATCTTTACCATCATAATTTACACATTTATTTCATCTTGTCTACAATTTATTTACCATAATCATACATTTTCCTACAAATCATCTTAACATGATCCACATCATCGTAAGAATGCACACATTGATGAATAAAAACTCAACCATACCTAACCAACTTAGCTCCACCATGCCTAAACCAACCTCGACTCCATCATGCCCGAACTAACCTAACTCAATCCATGCCTATGACCTGACTCAATCCATGCCTATGACCTAACTCCATCCGTGCCTGCATGGCCTTACTCCATCCATTCCTAAATAGACTGACTCCATCCATGCCTATGACCTGACACCATCCATACCTAAACATACATGACTCCGCCATGCCTACACGATATTGACTCTATCAAACCTAATCCACTTGATTTCCACCTATCTATATATAGCAATGAAAATTAAAATGTGAACACCATCTATACTATAAACACCATCATCTATAAATTAGATAGTCTGTATAAAAATACATGTGAACATATATTCCAATAATAATCACAATCTCTCAAAAGATATCATATACGGCCTCACCATCTTTGGCATGTAGGCTGGTATATGATCAAAAATAACAAAAAAAATATCATCTACATCCTCATCATCTTTGCACACAAGCTGGTATATACATATAAAAATATATCGACACATGGATACATCGATCATCACCGATGACTAATCATCACCCCACCTGATATCCATCCATGTCTCATCGCCTTCTCCATCCCCGTAGTGGGGTGCCCTACCAACCTCTCTCCACCATGCCATGATCTGTCCTTTGATGGTCCCTCACCCGAGTTGGCCTCCGTGCACTAGTAGTCTCACACCCGACCTTGTCCCTGTGGCTCACCGCCCCGTACTCTCTACACTATGGGTACGCGACCTAGTCCTCTCACTCGAGGCTTGTTATGCTCTATACTCTCCATATGATATAAAATCTATACCTACTGTAGCCATAAAAATATCCCGATAATACCCGACCTTTCCTATGACATTCCTCAACCTACCTATCGGTATTGTCTGTGGTGATGCCATCGGCCTCATCCTCTTGTACTGCCTCTCTTGGGAACCTGTCCCATTGATACCTATAAAGAGGGACCATGTCCCTATGCCTGTGCCTATCCTAAGGGACCCTTTCCTACTCCTTCCTATATTTGGGCATGAAGGGCCACAACCTATGCCTATGTAGTGGCCAACTAGCCCTGTAAACCTGTAATCTGCACCTGTAGGGTGGCCACCTATACCCCATCCCCATCTCCACCCTATGTGGGTACTTGTCCCTACACTACCTAGGCTTGTAGAGTGGCCACCGTGCCTTTGAACCTATCAGCTGCCCCTATTCTATCCCCAACTCTGTAATCAGGGTAGACACCTACCTCTATAGGGCGGTCCTCTAAATAGTGATGGTGGCTAAATCTATCTACCTGGCCTCGGTGGTATAGCCGTAAATATGCAGCCCACCACCGCTTATACCTATCACCACCCCGACATCATCAATCCACCGGTCTCTCACCTACTCCTCCTACCCTATCGGCACTATCAGCTGTGGTAGAGGTAGAGGTCTCTCTACGTCATCCCTCCTATACTGTGGGAAGGGTGGAGGTATATCCTGAAGCATCCCAAACTGCCATCTAACCCTATCCATAGGTATCATCTCGTGCTCTCCTACACATCACCCTCTATCCACCAGAGTAGATGTAGCTCTTGTAGCTCCTCTACCATCCACCCATATGATGGAAAATCCACATAGGGCCTCCAAATTATGTCCATGCTGGAAAAACCCTCTAGAAATCACCTGTAATAGATAACATCATGTGTAGCTTTAACAACTCAATGTTCCCCAATCGTAGGAACCCATTCCCCAAGCCCACTTGAATAAAACTTGGCTCGAATGCATTATCCTCGGGGCATATCGAATGGACGCACACCTACAATGTGCTCATATGCCCAACACTAAAGGAGGAAAGTACAATAAAGGATAAACCTCCTTAGCCACCCATAAGCCCATAACTCTGTACATAACCGTACTCAAGAATGTGGGCACCCATGCAAAACGGGTCCTCGTCCTCCACCATGTCATGCGTACCCCCATCAAGGATTGTGGGAATCTCCCACCCTCTACATATTGCAGTGCAAAGTAGCAGATCGCCTCCATCAAGCAACACTACCAACCTCATCTCTTATGGATGGGCCTCGGTATATATCTCCATAGCTCATATTGGCACTATCGAACCTCATCTCCTCTAGTCCCTTACCAAAAATGTTCAACATCCACTCCTTAGAGGTCTTTGAGGAGATAGAATATAATTGCATCCCCATTATCGATAGCCGCAGGATCCTGTACACATCCTCCAAGGTGATTGTGATCTCACACATCGACAAATGGAAGGTATTGGTCATTGAGTCCCATCTTTCGATGAGATCAACCATAAAAATTGTCTCCCGGACTACGTGCCGGAAGTTTCTAACCACAATTAGGAAAACCTTTGCAACATGTAGCCAATCATCGCTTGTCGTACCCCCCCATACCTCCACGAGCAAGGGAGGTACCCTATCTCTCATCTCGTAGCTGGTCCCTGGCCTGTATTCAGCAAATCATACACATTATTAAAACTTGATTTTACCCAACATTGACCTTCAACCCCTCCCTTCTTCCCTTCCCCACCCACTATCTATTTTACCCACTTTACCTAACCTTTCCCCTTACCCTTCCTAGACCTCTAGCCCCTTTACCTTAATCGACACCGGTTACTCCTGACCATCACCGGTCCATTATAACCGGCATTGGTTCCACTCATCCCTGACTAATGTTGGTGTAACAAGTTTGATGTCGGCCATACCTTGAGCTATGCCTCCACGCCTACCTTACCTATGCCTATCCTTCATTGTGTTTAGGAACTTATTATTTTACCCATACCTCAGCCCTACTACTACCGTGACCTCACTACTCGAACCTGAACATTGTGCTCACTATGCCTTGTGACACTGTTACCTATGTTATTTGACCTAATGACCTTACCTTTCCTATTGTCATGTTGTTTATCCTGACCCAACCTTTGGTGTACTGGAACATACCTAAACATTCCTGCACCTGACCTGCGATGTGCTTCCACACCATATCCTATACCTTGGATACCGGAATCACCTCAACCTTGTTTGGATAAACCTATCGACCTTAGACAATGTAGAGTTTGCATGCTCTTCAACCTGGTACCAAGGTTGTAGTTTATACATGTGCGTGCATTTGATCTGCATTGCTACCTTTGACCCGGCCTATTAGCTTAGCTACTGATTAAACCTTTACCCCATTACCCCCATTGTCCACCTTCCTCTTCATCACATCCACCTTTATCAAACCACTCACAAATTTAGTCTTCTACCTCATCTATTCCTAGTTTGAGGGGGATCACCTTCACTCACACATGGGGAAACCACATCTTATTTTTGTCAGCATCACTTACTAATACAAGATACGCAACAATAATTGGCTCAAACATACTCACCTAACCAAGGCCCCTTCCACCCCACATCATTATTAATTTAATTAAATTAATATATATCCTCACAATATTTATTATCTAATTACCTTAATTTCTACCCCGCCACCTCATCCAACCACCTCACCCTAGACCTATTCTTGGCATGTTTCCATAACCAACAATAACTAAGTCTTACTTGCCTTAATGAGCTATTTGGTCTAACCATAAAATCAATCCCTAAAATCTCTCTAACCACATTTCTATTCATTAGAAGGGAAGTTTCCATTCTAATCCATGAGAACAAACTAATTGGGCCCAAGAAATTAGAAAGATCTTCCCATTTTAGTAAACCTAGGAAATCCTACCTTAACCGACACCGATTAACCCGTAACCATCGTCAGTTACCATTTATTCACCTAAACAACCTTGTTTTTGGGTTTACACATTTTGAGGGCAAGAGGACAAGAAGAGAGATACATGCAAAGAGAACCAAAGTCTTTTCACACACACAGACATCCATAGCCAGCACCAGGATAGATCCAAAAGCATTGGCACTCACGGTAACATTTGGGAAGCATCACTATTGCACACCAAGCTCTATTCTATCAACCGATCATCACCACCACCCAACCATTAGACCTATAATATTGGTAAGTGTTTTATCATTAATCATTTACATTCCTATTCTATTCATAGAGTTGTTATCATTTATGTTACCATTCTTCTATTAACATTCCCATTCCTCCATAGCATTCTTTCTAACAAACCCAAAAATATCACCCACCCATTTATCAGATCACCTATCCTAGCCCTTCCACCTCTGAGTGCTCTTAGTATTCCCACATACCTCACCATAACCTTCTTTAGCCCCATCCAACCCCACCCACCTCTACAATAAGGTTTTCACCGAATTATCTTGCCATCCTACTGTACTCAATACCAGCTTACCCATAACCGTCGTTGGTCTCCTTAACCATCATCAATTATACCCAAACAAAATTGGTATCTATGATTTATACCCTTCCCAAGGATAAATCCAAACAAACTCCTACCAGCTTGACCTAAACAACCCAAAATCAGATCTTGACCACCCCAAGACTTTGACGGACACCTCATCCTTTAGATGCAACTATAGCCTAATCTATTGTGATTGGATTTGCTTATTGTATTTGAATGAGATACCTAAATCATATCAAATACATTAGGAATTTAATTATTTCTCACATTAATTTGTTTTAAAAAGTGGATTGAAAACCATCTAGGAAGTACCACACTTCCTTAACTAGCATCCGCTAGGTAGTCCACCGTCATATCATTTAACTATCTTTTTGTGGTCTTGTTTTCTATTATAGGTACTTCCTCCGCCAAAAGGAATCTCTCACAATTGGAACTATATCAATAATTTAGAACATGCGCATCAACCTCCAACTAACCCATTTAACATGTGTATTCCTCCTAGTCGTTACCCTTATGTGTTTCGTCATTCAAAACGTAAAGAAAATGGTGAAATAGTTGTTTCAATGTGTAGTGCACGTGCATGGTTAGTAAAGGAAAGTGCATGTAGTGGTGTGTTGTCATTTTCATTGTCGTTGTTGTTTCCCCCAATTTGACTACTTGTTTATCATACAATGGACATGTAAGAAGAAAACTATCAAGTAGTCAAATATGCATGTATGTAAAAATGTTATGTAAAATACGCATGTGTAAAGTATGAAAATGTAAAATACGCTAGAATAAAAGTGTAAATGGAACATGTGCACTTGATCCATGTCAAGAAAAAGGGTGTAGAAGGATATCTTGTACTGTTGCAAGTTTTTTAGGTGATCTCACGCCACCCTGGCTGAAGAAGTATAGGGAGGAAATGTGTTGTGTCCCCCAAATTTAACTATCTTTGCTAAAATGTGTGAAGAGATCTTTGTACTATCTTGGTTTTTTGGGAAATCCAACGTTTGGTGGATGGAGAAGTGTAGAGATGCACACCTAATGTAACCCCTAAGCATGTAACCGCTCCATAGAATTGCCAAAGGACACCATGTCCTATTATGGATGTTGTGTATGGAGTTCATAGACTGGTCTGAACTCACTTGTTATTTCTGAAATGGTGTAAATATTTTGTGTTAGTAGAAAACCCTCAATTATACCCCCCTCTTTGGGGGTGCATGCGATGTAATAGAAAGGAGAATGTGGCCTCAAGAGAGGACCCAACCACACTCGACCTGTAGAATTACGCTCTACATGGGGAAAGGGAAAATGTTTGGTAAATACCAAGGTGCACACACAAAATGGGATGGCTAGCCAAAACAAGTGTTAGTCGAAAACACATGCATGTAATAAGACAAGTGTAAAAGACAGAAAATGTAGAAACTACCAAAAAAAGTAGTGTAAACACACAAAAAAACAAATAGACTACACAAAGTGGGTTTCAAACATGGGACATCACTCATGATGTCATAAGAAATGCAAGGCCATCAAGGCCACAAATAGTAGAAAAGTGTGCACACAAGAAAAGGGAAAAGTTCACATACAATAGAAAACAATGCAAATAAGTAGAAACAAACAAGTAGTCATAGAAACATGTAATCATGCAAAACAAGTGCTACACATGGAACACCCGTTAGCATGTTAGAGTGATAACCAATATGTCAAAGCATGTATGAGAAAGTAGTATAAGATGCTAAGTACAAAATGAAACAATAACACCTGGATAAGATGAATGTGGATGCCCCCAGTGACTGGTATAGGAAGGGTAGAAGGCGAGCATCCATGCCACATGTAGAGTCATGTATCTATAATCACACTAAAAAGGCGTGAATGTGCATGTGTGTATGATAATGACATATAAGAAAGAAAGCTAACATGTGTAATAAAGTGAGTATGCAAAACACTAATAAGCAAGAGTAGATGCCACCAAGATAATGAAGTATGTTGTGGATGGATGGAATGGAATGCAAAATGGAATGATAGGAGAAATGTTCCCCCCAAGTGGATGGAATGTGTATGTAGTGAGGTTCATTTTTTCCCCCTTAATAGTCAAGAATGAACCATAAATGAGTGTGTCATTAGGAAATGGTTGAGTACTGTAGGTTGTGTCTAGTGACTGTGATGAATGTGTATGTGTAGTGGTGATGAAATGCAACATGTGGAGAGATGTGTGTGAACCCTATAGCCAAAGTGTATATCATGACTTGATTGAATGGAGAAGTAATTATTTATCCCTAAGTGTATATCACCATAGAATGAGGGAATGAGAATGAGATATGTAGAAATATGTGTGTGGACCCTATAGCCTAAGTGTATACCACGACTTTTTTGAATGACGAAGTGATGGTTTATCCTTAAGCATATATCACTATAAAATGAGTGGAGGGTGAGGAGATATACAGAAATATATGTGTGGAACCTATAGCCCGAGCATATACCATGACTTATGGAATGTGTGAGTGATGATGTACCCTAAGGTTTAAGCCATTAGAAGATGATAAAAGGAGGGTGGAAATTTTTCCTAAAGTGTATACCATTACAAGATGATAAGAAGGGGTGAAAATTTAACCTAAGGTGTATGTCACTAACGCATGAAATGGTGGATGAGGAAAATGTCACATGTAAGGTCCATTTGATTGGTAAACCCTCGGCAGTCGAGTATGGACTGAGGAACAAAAGTGTGTCATAGGTTGGTGAGTGTAGTGTGTAGAAAACAATGTAGTATAAACGACCAAGTGATGGATATGTGATGTAAATGCACGGTGTGGAAAATACAATGTAGGATGTTTCATGTATATAGGATATGTAATTTATATCGAAATGGAATATACAATGATGATAAAACTAGACCCATATGTAATGGAATATAGTGTAGCATGTAAAATGTATATCATAGATAAATGTGCGATTAGAACTACACAATGTATGAGATGTATGATGTGTAGGATATGTAAGATGTAGATGTAGGTGTAGATAGAATATGTAGTGATGACATGTAAAGCTAGGCCCATGTGTAATGTGTCCTAGTGTAAATATAGAATGTGTGGATGAAATCTAAAACTAGACTCATATATAATGATGACTAGTGTAGCGTGTATGAGATAAATGATGGAGAAATGACTAATAGATGAGGTATGTATAGGATAATGTAAGATGTAGGCTATGTATAGAAATGATGTTATGATGTAAATGTGTAGACCTTATAGTGTAGGGTGTGGGGTTCAGTGTAATGATAATCCCTCAATAGTCTAGTGTGAACCAAAGCAAAAGAGTGCATCATTGGGTAACGAGGGTGTGATAATGTGTGAGAAAGATGTCTATAGATGAGGTAAAAAATGGAGGAAAAATGAAACTATGCTAGAATGAGGATGAGGGAGGGGGGTGAGTGGGTAGTGACGATGCCCCCCAAGTGATTAGGAAAGATAAGTCAACCAATAAGGTTGAGGGACAAAGGCCCATCGACCATTATTGGGGATAAGGAAAGTGTCGGAAAACGATCCATGAGGGGGAATATAGTCGATAAGATTAGTGCTTTTGAACAAAAAGTACGCTTATGCAAAGGATGAGTGAAGGAAAAAGACTGATGTGGTGAATGACGAAGGAGTGAGTTTTGTCTTGATGGGCCTAGGTAGTGCTACAAGCCAAGTGAGCCAAATGGGTGAAATGAGGAGTAGGAGGGGGCGGTGGAGAAAATGAGAGGAGTCCTAATTGTTGGAGATCATGAATAATATGGTTCAAATCATGACACAAGTCAATATGATGCCTTGGAATCCGATGGTAGCGGAAAAATGGTTGATCACAATATTGGTTTAGTTGAGAAGAAGTGTAATGATGATTAGTCGGAGAGAAAGGAGTTGATGATGAAGAAGGTGGCCAAGAATTTCCTTTGGCATAACATTGGAATGAACAATAAGAGGTGGAGGGAATGGTACTAGTGGTGGATCGGTGAGGGACTACTAATGGATGTGAATGGCATGAGACATGTAGGATGAGTAGGAGCATGCAAGGTAGAAGCATCCTTAAGTTTCTCTATCTAGACATGGAGAGACGTGATTTTGGCTTCCATGGACTAACATTGAATGTGTAGCACTTTCATAACATCCAATAAGTGTGTAGTAGATGGAGGATTGCGAGGGGGAGAGTCAGAAGTGGAAATGGTGGATATGGAGCTTACTGGAGACAATGGTGGATCAATGTTAATACAAGAAGGAAATGGAGGGACAAACTTGTCTAAAGGATCAACAATATGAGCATCAAAATCAAATTGGACAATGTGGGAAACTTGATAAGGAAGGGTATGTGGTAGGTCGTCTAAGTAACCGTGAATGTGTAAGATGTACATGACCATGGCATATTGTTCATTCGTAAAGGGATGTAATGGACACCCATGAGCATACCAAATAGTGAAGTGTGGTGTATAGTGAAGAAAAGAGCTACTACAAATGCGAGATGTGCCAAAAGACATGGGGAATGTGATATCAACATGACCAGGATCAAGTGTGCCTCCAATATAATCCAACCAAGAATGGCCAAGTATAAATGGATAAGTGATGGCAAACAAGGTGGAAGACACATAGGCCATAAGATGCAGTAAGAATGAAAAAACAATGATATAAGTGTGGATCACATAAAAGAGTATGAAGGTAATTGAAGTCAAAACCCAGGCGAAGGAGACCATCATGTGAACATATAGTGGCAGGACATGACGTGTCGAGTGGTATGTGCTCCCAATAAGAATTATTTATGAAGAGAGTGCAAGTGAATGGTGGGTGTTGTAAGGAGGAGGTTGATGGCGGGGAGAATGGTATGATATCTAGAGCTGAGTAAAGGTCCCTGGTAAGGTATGATAGTGGTAGTAGTAACAGATGGTGGGGAAGAGATGGTACTAAGCATGCAAAGAGTAGCTACAAATGACATCTCATATAGAAAAGGGGACAAGGGAGGAATAGGAAAAGTAACCGAGTAATGTGGGGTAGGCGTAATGGATGGTATCAGAGTGTTTGTATCAACAGGAGTAAGTGGCGAAGTAGAAGGGACCATATTAACCATGTAGACAATAGGAACTAAGCCAAGTGAGAGTGCAGGATTGAGAACCAATCGTGTAGAATATTTTATGTCGTTAGGAGGGAGATCCTAGAATTTTGCTACAAGTTGAGCTAGATCTGTAGGATTAATGGTGCATAAATAAGTGGTAACAACATCTTGGATGTCTCGAGGATCCATTCCAGAAGATGACAGTTGAATGAAATAAGGAAAAGGGTTAAAACCAGAAGTAGCGTAGGAGTTTTGAAAAAAGCATAGCCATTCATCAAATTGGAAAGTAGTCAAGACCGAGAAGAAGAATAATTTCTATGATGTTTACCCATGATGGGAGGTGAAAATTCAAAACCCTAGAAGGTGCTAGAAGGAGACGTCGGGTTCACCAAAATGATTAAAAAATAAGAATCTAATTGGCCTAAAAGGGGACACTAGGGTATTAATTTTAATCTAATAGGGAGGACTAAAACATCTGTAATAAATATACTAAAGCAAAGTATGAAATAAATGCAAGTAAATTATTCTAAGTGAAATAAAACCCTAAATGTGCAAGAGAGGGAAGATAAATAACTTAGTTGATTGGAAGTGACTATGCAGTTGTTGTAGATCTGAAAATGAAATTAGTAATTGCAAATGAACACCCAAGGACCTTGTGAAGGAAACATCTCGGAGGATCTCGAGATGACCTGGGATGCCCGTGATTGTACTAAGGTGCCTTGGTTTGCATCCGGGAGCTCTCAACACTGTAAATTCTCAAAAACTAGTTCTGGTATGGTCACAAATTGATTCAGGACCCTTCCTATCTATCGCATTGTATTCACCGGTTAAGTCGTATAATGACCTGTAATAGAAAAGGAAGTATCAAACCCTAGAAAAATAAAATATGCATATGAATGGGTCAGACTTACCTCACCCGCCAAACTTTTGGTCTTATCACCGAGTGTTGCACTACATTTTTGACCTAGATTTAATTCTAGTGTGTGTGTTTACATGTCGTGTCATAGGTGTTATTATTCCAGTCACACTTTATGAAGTAGTGAGCAATATTAACTATAGAAAATGTAAATAGCATTTGTGCATGGAATAAAATATAATCCCTCCTTATAAAGTGTGTGTGATGTAGACCTCCTAGCCTTGATGTATGACACTATGTGGATGCAAGTGATGTAATGGATGTAACTCTAGATGGAGTGATAGTAGTGTTGACCAGACCCTTATTATGGTATTATAGTTTTATATTTATAGGTCTCTCAAGCTTAATTTCATAATTAATCTCAATAAGGTCGACTGGGAAAAATAAATACACAAATAATGACTAGAAATTCCCAAAAAGAAGTGGGAAATTACATGCATAGACCGGGTGCCCAAAGTGGGACCGGAGACCTCCTGGCGCCCCATTATAGGTTGGGCGCACCCCGATTTTGGGCTAGAATGACGTGGCAGTTATGAAATTGGTGGATAAGTGCAATAAAATATGTGGGAATGAAGAAATAAAATATAAAATAAAGGTGGCCAAAAGGTGGGATTAATTAGTACTTTATCCATTTGAGAACCTTCTAAATAGTAGTATAACACCGGGCTAAATTATGTGTAAAGTGCATAATTTTTTTCTACACCTTAATCTTATTAACCATTGAGAGAATTTAAGAACACATGACTTTATTGAACCTCTATTTGTTACTTTTATTGAGAAATTTTCTTACGGGAAATATGACATTTCTCTCTTCTCTCTCTCTAAATTTGAAAATGATATTCAGTTGAATAGGTATTCCTTACCTTCTCTAACTACATACAAATTTTTAATATCATTTTGAATGGAAATTATGCATACTTGAAATATGTTTAAATGTAGTATATTACCATGCCAACTTCTTAGATTGACCATTCTTTTGGTTGCACGCATCGTGGATAAAAGGGATTTATTAGCGTATCTTGTCATTTTGCAATAAAGATGTAATATTTGAATGAAATGTAATTGAAATGAATGAAACTTTATTATTTTTATAAATGGAAACATAATTATTGATTCTTGTAAAGATTATGAAAATGCTATTTTGTCGGTATGTTAGAAGTGGGCAATTTGACATGGGTGCAAATTGTGATTACATGTTATATACTAATAGGGGTGTAGATGTATCTATTAAATGAAAATGAAATGAAATTTTATAGTATGCTCCTGTGTGGAATTGATGAATGTGCTCATTGTGTGATTTACTAAATACTTGGGAACTCAAAAGGAAATAATCAAATTGAAAATAATGATCTATGAAAATTTTCTTGCGTGGAATGTCATTATGTGTACTCATCTTTGTAGTGTAGAGAACCAAAATTGTAAGGATGACTCTAGTTGCATTAATAATTGTTTCCATCTTCTAGCATAGAGAAAATAAGATCACAAATTTAACATTTATTTTGAATATGTATGCTAAATGGTAAGTTAATTGAAGCATCTTGTTGGGATTAAAAATGGAAACGAATTATTATGATTTTAGCATAAATGACATAATGATGACCCTAACTTGTAAGCCTTGTGAAGGATATTTTAGACCTCGTATTAACAAAAGGTTTCCTTCCAAATTTGGAATCAAAGATAAGTTATCTATCCTAGACTAACACAAGTAGGAGGGATGCATAAAAAATTTCAACCTCATTAATGGCTATAAAATTTATCTTTGAAATGTGTACATGGTCACTACACTCATGTGCATTCGCTAGAATCCTAGTAATTGTTATTTGGATGTCTGTAAGTATGTTCTATAAATTTTTTCCAATGATATAGTTTTACATTTGAAAACATGAGTGGAAAACTAATTTGAAATGGAGGTGTCTATATAATATAGTTACATGGGTTAATATGAGAAATTGGAGAATGCAAAAATGTGACATTGAAAGGTTATTAAATAAGCACTAAAAATAATAGAGTGAGGTGGAACCCTCATACTAGTACACCAACAAAAAACCCTAATTTGAATCAAATTCAAACTAATTAAGACTTATTATGAAAATAAAAATGAGGGGTGTGGTTCTTATTTAAGTGTGTTCTAGTGTATTGTAAAATTTTCATAGTTTTTATTAAAATCTCAACCTTAAGATGGTAACGAACAAGAAAAGTCACCAAAACTTTAACATCATGGTAAACCATACCTCCCTAGGATATTTTAATAATATGATACTTGGGAGTGGTTTATAAGATATCGTCCTTGGAGGTTATGGTACCTTCCCCTTGGTGCAATGATAGGCAAGTGCAGATTGAAATTGGCATGGTTAACAATCCAAACAAATTTTTGACATCTCAATATGGTGCCAAAGGAAGATTTTTGTTTCCTCCTTTTCCATGTCACTCAAGACATGATTTAACTATGGAAAATATCCCGCTACATTAATTTCCTAAGATAATGTCTCCAACTTTACATATATCTCATGTGTCTATGGTGCGATCTCGCCTCCTACATAAAAGTATGTATAATTTTATGGCCTTCAATACAAATACACCCAAGTACTTTTTAATTTCTACGTCTTTCATCATTCTTCTTACCATTTTAACCTCATCAGTGTCTATGCACTTCTACATCTTTTTTTGATAGATTAACATAACTTGTAGTAGTTTAAGGAACCAAATCAAAACGAAGAGTCACTATACATAATTTTAAATCCATATTATTATGTTATCTATAGGAACCAAAAACACTTCACACAACCATTACAGTTTAGTTGGCAGCTTTAAAACTTAATTCCAAAACTTTGTAAGTATCCTACCTACTTGTGTCAAAATGCGAGATTTGGAGAAGGATATGGATATTCAAACAACAATGAAAGTGGATACTTATCATATGTAAAAATGTGGAAGCATACTGAAGGAATGATACCTATTTGACAATATTCCTCAACAAAATGTGGTCTCATGGAATGCCCGTGGAACTTCTTGGAGCACCTCTTATACCTCACTTTGATTTCTCACAAATATGGTTTTCTTCTTCTTAGTATTGTTATTGTTTGAATAGTTTTACCTTCATCTTTACATCAAAATAAAAATGTGATGTTAGGTGTAATTATTTAATCTTCCCGATGCCCAATATGTCGAAAGTTAATAACTAGAATGTTCTCTTTGGAATGTGTACCATGTTCATGGAAAAGATTAAGATTAATTGAAAAATTAGATGAGAAAAATTGAAAAAATGTCACCACTAGTTGTAATTTGAACGCAAGATTTTGGTTTAAACACTCTACTTAAACACCCTTGTAAAATTCAATGAAATACATTTTAAAATGAAATGTGAAACACCTTCCCAATTCCCGTAGAGGAGATGCCAACATATGACTATGTTCACTAGTGACATGGAGTGTCACATCAATCCTCAAATAAAATTTATATGATTGTTTGATCACTTAACGACATGCATATAGGATCCTAGTTGGCTATTTTATAGCTTGTGATAACTTCCAAAAGTTGGAAATTAATTTTGGTTTTGGCTCACGGTTCAAGGATATGTGTCGTAAAATGAAGAGCTACCAATGCATATATCCATAGTTTTAATATGAAAATCACAACCAAATTTATTTTTAATAAAATCTCTTTGGGAACTAGTTTTATAAGTGGGTTGTATAGGCCACTTTTCGCTCGTAACAAGGAAAACTCACACTATTACAATAATTATCTTTGGAAGGGTAGTTGTATATTGAACCATAGTCACCCAAAATGAGTTCTTTCAACTTCAATGGCTTCTTTGTAGATAGGGGATTAGATGGGAATTGATAGAATGTGTGTTTGAGACTTAAATGTTATATTTTGTACTTAGTTTCATAGTCACTTTGGTTAAATTGGTCACTTTTTAAATTTCACAACGATAATTGGTAACTATCGTGGGACCCTTGAATCTTATTAAATATCGAGAGACTTTAGGACACCTTCACATGACTGTATGGAACCTCTATTTGTTACTTGTATTGAGAAATTTTCTTCTGGGAAATATGGCGTTTCTCTCTCTCTTATCTCTCTCTCTCTCTCTCTCTCTAAAGTTGAAAATGCTATTAAACTAAATATGTATTTCTTACCCTCTCTAATGACATACAAAGTGTTTTATATCATTGTGAATGGAAATTACACATACGTGAAATGTGTTAGAATGTAGGAGATTACCATGCCAACTTCTTGGGCTGACCATGTTTTTGGTCAGTAAGTGTGAGTAATGGAAAAATTTGCGTAATTGAAATATAAAAATAAAGACAACAAACCTTTCTCCAAGCTCTTCCTTGCAAACCTCAATGATAATATTGTTGAAGTATTAAACTTGTAGAATCTTGTAGTTGTTGGATTATGGATGCTCTAAATTAGTCTCCAAATGAAGGAATGATAATGCTACGAGTGAAGATAGACATGAGCATGAAAATGGAAATTTTGGCAGAAGTTGGTTGTAATTACACAAAGCTTCCAGGGATTATTTACAAAGGATTTGCCTACTATTTATAATGGAGGGAGAGGCCATGAATATTGGATCAAGGTTTAAATGGGTTACCAGCTCATAATTGTAATTTCCTAAAGTAGCCATTGGATTTGGTCTATGTAGTTCTACTGACTTTTGTAGGGGCAATGAATGTTTGTATTTTATCCAGGAAGGTGGTTATACATGCAACTTTGCTACCCCACCTTTTAGGATTCTAGAAGTACATTTGAGTGGAGTGTGAGTAGATAAATAGAATTATTTATATTTAAATAACTAATTTAATTAGTTATGAGTTGTGAGAGGATAATTAACCATTTAATTAAATAAATGTTTAATTAAATTAGCTAAAGGGGGTAGGAGTATAGCTTAAGTGTAATTAAAATTAATTTAATTAATTCTAAAAGGGATGTAAACATGATAGAATTAATTTGATTAATTCTAAAGGAATATGATATATTTAATTGAATTAAATCTAAAAGGGATAAATACTCAAAGTATGAATTAATTAATTTAATTAATTAATTCTAAAGGGGATATGAATAACTTGAGGATAGGATAGGAATAAGCATGTATTTTTATGGTGTATACATTTTCCCCGTTGTAAAGTGTTATTACGAAGTAATCAAATTTTAAAGATATTGACACTTGCAGACTAACGAGTAGAAGGCAAGGAAGCATGGTGGGTGTAGACACCTAATTCTAACTTCACAATTTTAATACTAAAATTGCACTAATTGTATTCTTTACTGTCATTTTGTTATAATTAGTGTTTTTTTGCTAATTAGCTAACATTCCCTTTCGCCTCTGGTCAATTAATGACACTTCATTAATTAAATAGCTTTGTCCCCCATCTTGGATGCCAATTAACGTTGCTTCATTAGTTATAATCCTCTTTTGATTAATTAATTAACCATTATTAATTAATTAAGTCTTTAAATCTTGTCTTTAATCAATAAACCCTCTTATTGGTTAAATCCCCCTTTCAAACCCTTTAAATTCAACTATTTTCCCTCCAAATGGATTTTATAAGCTTAATTTGGCCTATTAATTAATCCTGGTTGATTAATTAAATCACCCCCAACTCCTATAAGATAATAATCTCTAATTAATATTTTCTAATCATAATTATCCCTTTATAATTCTGCATTCCCATATCATACCTCCATTAACAAATGTGGCAAGTCCACCATCATTCCTAATACTCCTATCATCAATCCTAAACATCTATTTTATTCCCCATTTATTGGGATCAACAAAATCATGCATTAGCTTGTATGAAACACCAACCGCTTCTTCATCAAGCTAACATAAAAAAATGAGGATCTCCAAATCTCTCGCACAAATCCAACACCCACAAATCCAAAATGCAAACGTGATTCAAAAATGCACACCAATGTCAACACCAAGTATGGCACAAAGTACACAAATATATGGATAGGGAACTCAAGCTCCACATACAAAATCCATGTTGTAAGATAAGTCACAGTCACTTATCGAGTATGATCTCACCACGATCATTGAGATTGGAGATAATATCACTCTTGATAAGCAAAAAATACTAGTCTCCCTCATCAAAGAAATCACAAACATTGTTGTTGGATCCTATCACACGGAGTGACATTGTTGGTCCCAACCTTCCTATCCATCCTATCATATTCTTCCTACCCTATCATGTATCTTTTCCTCCATCCTATTTTTTCTCCTATCTATCCCCATTTCATCCATTTCCATCCTCTCCTGATGCTAAGGAAAATCCCCTTTCTTTGCTAAAGTTTTCCCTTTCAAAACCATCAAAATCCAAAAATAGAGAAAAACATAAAAACATTACCAAAAATAAAAGTTATAAACACCCAACAACATAATCAGGTATTGTATACACATGGATTCCATTTCCTTTCTTTCCATTCCTATGAAAATCACCCACCATTTTCATCCCTTAGATGATCTTTTGGTTAGTCTATTCATGCTCATTCAGGCAACATTTATCTCTATGGTATACGTTTGACCTTAGAATTTCATCACCTTGGTAAATTAAAGAATGATTGACCTATTAGAGATCATGTCATGATCATACATTTAATTAAATTTTTGTGAAGATCTTTGGGTGTATCTATGACACTATCCAATGTTGTCATCACAATCACTTCCACATCCTTCTACTAAGCCATTAGTGAATCTTAATCCCTTATAAAAACTAAGAGAGATGACATATTTTTTAGAAATAAAAATAATGATAAAAATAATAAAATCAATCAAAAAGAAAAAGAAAATCAATAAAACTCTCTCTAGGGGTATTTCTAAGATCTCATATCGGGGCTATGAATACCTAGATGGAAGTAGAGTAATGTTGTGACTAGAATTAGATACATCTCTATCGGGGCTATGGACGCCTAACCGGAAGTGAAGAAATGTATGACTCTCCTTCCAACCTCTATTCACAAATAAAATATCAAAATCAAACATTCCTACACATGGATAGTTTATCTTTACTTATTGCCTATCAAATCTTCACTTTAAGAGGCAATTGATTTCCATGTGCACACAATGAATATCAACAAGCAATAAGAACTAGTATGTTACTAGGTGTTTTTAATCCATTTTCACCTCCTGGGTGAAAATGGACAACTGCGAAGCCTTTGCATGCAAGCAGTTGTTAATGGGCCCTCATGGTCAATCTAAAGAGTGCAGGTAGAGTTCAGTGTTTTGGGGCATCCAAAAAGTCTCGGGGAAGGTTAGAAGCCACGAGAGGAATTTTTTCCTCTTCTAGGTTTTCATAAATCTCTAAGTTTATCCAAGATGAGAGGGTAAGCAATGGGGCCCACTTGCAAGTAAAAATAGCAAAAATCTGATATTTTTCTGGAGAACCCTAAAACATCTCCAAATAGCCCCTAGAGCATTGGAGAATCTGAAATTTGTAAAAATCTGGAGGTAATTTGGAAATTTTTGAAAAAGTGGCACATAGGCTCCTAGTCAACTTGATGAGCAAGTTTTAAGGTCATTAATGGTGGCCAAGATGATGAGGGTTCCTTGTGACATGTAGGGTGCTAAGTTTATAAAGGGCTCACTAAGTTATAAGTTGTAGGGTCGAGTCACATGGGTGGGTGAGCTCATAAGAGTTATAGTCATGACGATTCGGGATCAATGCATAACCGGTGAGCTCCTTGGTTTCATTGCAGGGTGAGTTGGGTTCATGTCTTGAAAGCCACTGCAGGAGGAGTTTGTCAAGTACATCGAGATAAATGAGAATGGCAGTCGGGGGTGCACGAGGTCACAAGTATGGTTGAGAGCTTACAAAGCTCTGTTGGAATGTGAGTCACTTGGGGCATGGTTACAGGAAATGACTCAATGCTCTATGATTGAGTTGACTCAGGTTTTGGCATAGCGGTGAGGTCAAGACTTAGCTCATTGCAAAGGAAGTTGTGTCCTAGAGACTTAGTGAAAATGGTGAAGTTCGGGAGTTGGCTCATCGAGCCAACTCAGTGAGCCGGACATAGGGTCATGATGAGATAGCATCACCAAGCAGGAGTTTAGAACATAAGGGACTCAGAAGAAATCCCTGTGAGTTCTTTGTGGGACCAAGATTTCGAACACAATGGAATTTAGAGGTGGATGGGTTCACGAGAATAAGTGCGAGACCATCGTGTGTATGGTGCACATCTTGACCAACAAGGCATTAAGTAGGAAGTTTTACAGTGCCCGATGCAAGTGAAAGGAACTAGGTGCTAGTGAGTGTGGTATTCAGGAAATCATCACACCTAATGATGATCCATAGGGATCCGAAATAACTCTACTTCATCAAAAATAGTCAACACAAAGAAGAAAAAAATGAAATAGAGGTTATATCTTTTAAGTAATAGGACCGCTGCCTTTACGTAGGGCAAGGTGGTTACAAAACCGTTGCCCAACCAGGTGGCAGTCCTAGAACCGCCGGTTTACATAGGGCGGTGGTCCTGGCCATTATGGATAGAATTTTTTTTTGAAATGAATAACCTCTGAATTTGAAAGGATGTTCATTCCTCTTCTCCTTCATGACCTTTCCCATTCTCCAATGCATGGGAGGACATGAGAAAGGCTATAAATACATGATTGTAGAAGTGTAGAAGATCATCAAAGCATGGGAGCAAGTGAACAAGAAGTCTTAGTGCTGGAAATTGTATTTTGTAGAAGAAAGGAGTGTTAGAAATAGAGAAAGCAAGTAACTAAAGGAAGTGTTGAGATATTATCTACTTCTCTTTCTTACTTATTGTAAATTTTGTACCTGTTGATTTGAATTAGCCAATAGAAGTGGGAAGAAAGAGCAATTGCCCTTCCCGACTAGTTTTTCCTCCATTGGAGGTTTTCCAGGATAAAATTGTTGGTGTTATGAGCTTATATTCTTTCCTTTACTACAATTGTTGATTCTAAGCACAATAGTAATTCATTCACTAGCTATCTCTATTATTTTCTAATAGAAAGTAAACAACAACGATTAAATTGTGATTTTGTGAATAATTCCAAAGTTGAAGAGTTTACAGATCATTTTGGTATCAGAGCTAACAAGTATCCAGAATGTGGTATTTCATTCTTGAATTTGTATGACAGTGACAAGATCTAAAGGTGAAGAAGCTTTACCTTGCAATCTAGATATTTCTACAAAGAAGTGGAAACAGAGAATTTGGGGAGAAATGGAGGAAGAGAACTTGGTCTGTAGAATCGAGATGTTGGAGACCATGATGGATAGGATGTTTAGAAGGTAAGAGGAACTTGCAGATTTGCAGAAGACAACTTCTGTTAAGCAAGACTCCATGGACTTGGTGGTTCGAGGCTTAGCCAAAAATTTTGGTATAGGAAAGAGTCACCATGAGGAAGATTATGGGGAAGAGCATGAAGAAGAGACTTCTAACACAAGAGAAAAGGTAAAATATGAACATACTCCTTTTAAAGTTGAGACTAAAGTCAAAATCAAAATCTTTGAAGGACAAGTAGATGCAGAATTACTAGATAAATGGTTGAAATAGTTAGAAGTCTATTTTAGCATCCATAATGTCACTGAGGCACAAAGGATCACCTTTACACATCTCAAAATGGAGGGACATGCTCTAGTTTGGTGGGAAACTCATCTAACTACTTGTGAAAAGAAGAAACGTCCTATTGTGAAATCTTGGCAAGAATTTAAGGAATTACTTAGAGCTAACTTCTATCCTATTGGCCATAAAACTGACCAAATGATTAAATGGTAGTATTTTAGACAAGGCAGTGGTCAAAGTGTGTAGGACTATACTACAAAGTTTTGGAGGCAAGCCATGTTGCTGAACATGGATTTGGAGGATGAGGATATTCTGACCAAATACTTGGGAGGACTTCACACTCACCTTCAAAGAAAAGTCATCTCCACAAAGCCCAAGGATCTCAATGAAGCATGTGTACATGCATACTACATAGATGATGAGAAAAAGCAAGGAGAAGTAAAGCCAAAGGTAAAGTAATAAAAAAATCAGCAGAAAAAGGATTATGGGAAAACACGTAACAAGAGTAAGTGGAAAGGGAAAGGTAAACAAGATGACACTACTTTAAATACTTGTAAAGATCCCAATAATTTTTACAAGAATTGTGATATAATGGTCATACTGATGCTACATGTTGGAAGTTGCATCCGGAGTTACATCAAGAACCGAACCAAGGACTCCAAGAAGTCCATGACAGTTGTAAAGACAGAAGGGGAGGTGGAAATCAAAGATGACTCTGATGTAGATGAAAGGCTTGGATGCACGACCACCAACATGGACAAGTGAAGAGGAGATGAGTAGACTATTCTAGATCAAAATCTAGATCAAGAGGACTAAGGTAAATGCTTTGGTTGATACCGGTTCTCAATCTAACTTGATTTTTGAGGTAGTTGTAAAGAAGCTTGGTCTTGAGACTTACGAGCATCTACACCCATATCCTTTGGGTTGGGTGAAGAAGGGTGTTGAAATTCAAGTAACAAGAAGATGTAAGGTCAAGTTTGGGATAAATTCCCAATATATAGATGTTTTTGAAGTTGATGTTATTCCACTTGATGCTTTTGATGTGGTATTCGGGAGTCCTTACTTGTATGTTAGGGATGCTATCTTTATGAGAAGGGAAAAATGGTACAGATGGGTCAAGGATGGGATCAGCTACAACATCTGGGCACACCAACGTAAGACACATGTTACTATGGTAAGTGCTAACCAAGCAAAATGGCTTATTCAATCAAATCATAATCAGTTTTGTTTACTTTTGTTAAAGGATAAACAAGATGGGGTAGAAGTTTCAAAGATTTCTAACCAAGGAAAACAAGATTTGGATAGTATTATTTAGTATTTTTAGGAAGTATTTCAGGCTCCTAGTGGATTACCACCAAAATGGGAAGTAGAGCATGAGATTCAACTATTGCTAGAGTCACCTCTACCGAACATCGGGTTGTATAGGAAATCCTTGCTTGAGAGTATTGAGGTAAAGAAACAACTCCAAGAACTAATAGACCAAGGGGTGATACATCCGAGCACCTCACCATGTGGTTCACCTATTGTGATGGTGCCAAAGAAGGATGGTTCTTGGAGAATGTGCATCGACTACCGCACTTTGAACAAGATCACCATAAAGAACCGATATCCACTTCCCACATAGATGATCTCTTGGACCAGCTTCAGCATGCCAAATTTTCATGAAGTTGGATCTCAAGTTAGGTTATCACCAAGTCAGGATGAAGGAGGAGGATATATGGAAGACTACCTTCAAAACAAAACAGGGTTTGTATGAATGGTTAGTACTTCCTTTTGGATTATGCAATGCACCCGCTACATTTATGAGATTGATGAATGATGTATTGTGGGATTTCATAGATTCATGTGTCATTGTATACCTAGATGATATCTTGATTTTTAGTGCCACATGGGAAGAACATCTAACACATTTGCAGCAAGTCTTGCAAGTTCTCAAGGAGAAACAGTGCTTTGTAATATGAAGAAATGTGAATTTTCCAAATAGTCACTTGTCTATCTTGGGCACGTGGTTGGAGGAGGAGAGATACGAGTGGATCCAAAGAAGGTGGAAGCCATCAAAATTGGCCAACACAAAAGGGCCATAGAGACTATAAGTTTTGTGGGAGAAGTATAGTACATGTGGAAATTCATTCCAGGTTTCTTGGCGATTGCAACACCTCTACACATAGTGGCCATAAAGAGTAAGGGTTTTTACTGGGGTAAGGAACAAGACAAATGCTTTGAGTTATTAAAATACAAGATTATTCATGCTCTAGTACTTACTCTTCCTAGTTTGCAGCAACCTTTTGAAGTAGAGACATATGCTAACGCTGATTATGTTATGGGCGCAGTCTTGCTTCAAGGAGGCAAACCCGTATGTTATCGTTCTGAAACCTTCACTTCAGTAGTTAAAGGATATTGGTATATGATAGAGAAATGTATGCACTAGTTCAAGAAATTAAAAAGTGGAAACATTATTTGTTGGGTAAAGAAACTATAGTGCACACTCGACCACAAACCTCTCCAAAGATTGGAAGCAAAATCTAAATTGACACAGCATGAAAGGCACTAAAAATGGATGGTGTTTCTTCAAAAGTTCCATCTAGTGATCAAATATAAGAAAGGTAGTGTTGATGGTGAATCATAGCACCCATGATTGTCTACAACTCTCATGGGTTGAGACTCTCAAAGTGCGATTGCATAACATGGAGCTTTTCCCAAGTGTCGGACCTTACGAATCAAGAAAGCTCTCCGGATGAAGGCCTGTTCCTATTCCTCTATTGAGATGCACACATAAAAATGTAGAGGGTTTACTCAAAAACCTAATCTAACTCCCAAGGAGACGGGGTAAGAAGACGATAAAAATAAACCTAAACTAACAAAGGGATGCACCGAGGAATGAAGAACACTGTCTTGCCAATAAACACAAACCATTAAAATGCAATGCAAGATCATGTAATGATAACCAAAATTGTAGTGAAAGATCGGGAGGATGAAAATAAACACAGAGAGGGTTGAGAATCATCCACATACATGCATTATCTACTCCAAATATTGATACAATACACTACAAAATTCCAAGAGGCAAAAATGTTTCATCACGATCATAAAGTTTTAAATGGGAGGTTTGAACTCCACAAACTCATTTCGCACAAAGAGAAGAAGGGAGGGATTTGAAAAAAGTACAAGTAAAAGATGCAAGGGAGAATTAAGAATTTCCAACCTTTATAAATAATCCCCTCCTTACAATTTATAGGAATAATGAGAGAGGGAAGAGAGAGGAAATCCAAATCTACCCCAACCAGCTCTAGGTTACATTTAATTTATCTCATTATGGTGGTAGGTGAGAACCTTCTAGCAAACCCAAAAAGTGGGGAACTGTATTTAGCATTTTTAAGAATTATTTCTCACCCAATTAAATATATCAAGTCGTAGTTGGATAGAGGACCTTGTAAGCTTTCCAAAATTCAACCTTTCATGAATCTGAGATCCTTGTGAAAAGTTATGGCCATTTGAATATGCGGGGTCTAGTAATGGTTGTGCTTCTGTCGCGCTCAAAATGTTGTGCCTGAAAATTTTTGAAAATGTGCAAGGACATCCATCCTTATGTTGACATACTCTTATTTATGCCAAGGCATGAATTTATTCATGTCGAAACCTTATGTCATGCACCCTTTACCTAGCGATTTTGAAAGGCACGAATTTCTTCATGTCGACACCTTATGTCGTGTGCCCTTTACCTGCGCCAAGGCACAAATTTCTTCATGTTGACACCTTATGTCGTGTGCCCTTTACCTGCACCAAGGCATGAATTTCTTCATGTCAACACCTTATGTTGTGTGCCTTTACTCACATTGCAAGGCACGAATTTCTTCATGTCGACACCTTATGTCATGCACCCTTTACCTATGCCAAGGTGCGAATTTCTTCATGTCGACACCTTATGTCGTGCACCCTTTACCTGCGCCAAGGCACAAATTTCTTCAAAGAGTAATTTCGACACCTTATGTCATGCAAACCCCTTTACCTACACTATTAGTCATGCGTGAATTTCTTCATTCGACACCTTATGTCACGCGCCCTTTACTCGCGAGGCACAAATTTCTTCATGTCGACACCTTATGTAAACGCCGTATTTATCATGAAAACCTTCAAAGAGCGAATTTATTCATGTTGAAATTATGTCATGTTCCCTTTAAAAAATGGAGGTGCAAATTTCTTCATGTCAACACCTTTACACTCCGCCTGTAAAGGCTATTATTGATGCAATAAATATTGGGCTCGAGGTTTCTTTGATTTCCATATTCTTATCGATTTGCCTATAGTGATGGGGGGAGATATTTACAAGAAAGGTAGTACAAATTTGGTGGCAAACATGTTGTCTAGGCCACCCACAGGAAAATTTCTCTGTTTGGCCACTATCTCTCGATTAAGCCCTTCACAAAGGAAGCTTATAGAGAAGCATATGCCCAAGACAAAGACTTTGGGGTAACATTTCAGAAGTTATAGTCCCAAGGGGCTGAAAAGATGGGGATTGAAGATTGTTATCTCAAGGATGGGTTGCTCTACCGATGGGGGAAACTTTGTGTGCCTAAAGAAGAAAGACTTCTATTGATGAGGGAAGCACATACCTCAAAATTAGTGGGACATTTGGTGTTGGTAATACCCTAGCCCACTTGCAAAGGTATGTATATTGGCCCAACATGAAAGAAGAAGTATCAAAATTTATTCATGGATGTAAACTTTGTTGTACTAGCAAGCCTAAAACTAGGAAGGAAGGTTTGTATATGCCTTTACCAGTACCTACTCGTCCATGGGAGGACATTTATATGGATTTTGTAGGAGGATTACCTATGTCTAAACATGGCCATGACTATCTCTATGTTATTGTGGATAGATTCAGTAAAATGTGTATTCTTATGGCATGTAAAAAGATAGTAAAAGCACATGAGGCAGAGATATTTTCTTTGCTAATGTATGGGTGCATTTTAGTTTTCCAAAGTCTATTGTCTCTGACAGGATTCCATGTTCTTGGGGAAGTTTTGGACTACTTTGTGGGACAAGATGGATACTAGGTTACAAAGGAGCACAACTTTCCATCCATAGACAGATGGACAAACATAGAGGTGGTAAACATGACTTTGGTATAGTTGATTAGAGGGTATAACAAAGTAAGTACCCAAGGACTTGGGATGAGTCCTTAGCCTACATTCAACATTCCTATAACCAGGCAATACACACATCCACTATGAAGTCACCATTTGAAGCATGCTTGGGATATCTACCTACAAATCCGCTGGACATAGTAGTTGGACAGTAGGATGAGGAGGATACATGAGACATAGAGGTGACTAGAGCCAACAAGTTCATTGAGAGGATCCGGAAAATCCATCTCAAGGTCAAAGAACAACTAGAAAAATCTCAAGAAAAGTACAAAGCTAGGCATGATCAAGCATAGGAGGGAACACAAGCTTCATGTTGGAGACAAAGTTTGGCTTTACTTGAGCAAGGAGAGACTACAAGGTCAAGCATGGAAGCTCAAGCCACTATGATATGGACCCTTCACCATATTGGAGTAGGTTGGGGAAAATGATTTTTGACTTGATTTGCCATCATTCATGAGGATGTACTCTATAGTAAACTGTGAGAACTTGCACCTATATGAGCCATCCATGCTAGATGAAGATGAAGAACTACAATTTCTACCTTCCATTGAGGATTGCATCTTGGACTCACAAGGTGAATTGGAGGAGGATGTAGTGCTACAACAAAAGGTCAGAGAGACTAGAAGAGGTCTGCAGGAGTCTTGGCAGATTAGACTGAAAGGAAAGACACCAAGGTAGGCCCGGTGGTACTCGAAGGAGCGAGGGAATTATTCCCTCATCTACTCCCCCACTAAGATTTTGTGGGACCAAAATCCTCCTAAGAAGGGGAGGTGTGATCCATAGGGATCGAAATAACTCTACTTCATCAGAAATAGTCAACACAAAGAAGAAAAATAATGAAACAGAGGTTCTATCTTTTAAGTAACATGACCACCACCCTGCGTAGGGTGGTGGTTAAGTGATGCCTAGCTAGGGTGGTGGTCTTAGAACCACCCCGAGTATGCATGGTGGTGGTTGGCCATTACGTACAGAAAACAAAATTTAAAACGAACAACCTCGAATTTGAAAGGATGTTCATTTCTCTTCTCCTTCATGACCTTTCCCATTCTCCAATGCACGGGAGGACATGAGAAAGGCTATAAATACATGATTGTAGAAGTGTAGAAGATCATCAAAGCATGGGAGCAAGTGAGCAAGAAGTCTTAGTGCTGGAAATTGTATTTTTGTAGAAGAAAGGAGTGTTGGATAGAGCAAGCAAGTAACTGGAAGGAAGTGTTGAGATATTATCTACTTCTCTTTCTTACTTATTGTAAATTCTATACTTGTTGATTTGAATTGGCCAATAGAAGTGGGAAGAAAGAGAAATTTCCCTTCCGACTAGTTTTTCCTCCATTGGAGGTTTTCCAGGATAAAATTTTTGGTGTTATGAGCTTATATTCTTTCCTTTACTACAATTGTTGATTCTAAGCACAATAGTAATTCATTCACTAGCTATCTCTATTATTTTCTAATAAAAATTAAACACCAATGATTAAATTGTGATTATTGTGAATAATTCCAAAGTTGAAGAGTTTTCCGAGGTAAGGCCGGCGAGTCAATGTTAGCATAGGCAACCAAGGTGACATGGAGGAGCTTGCCAATAGGATTAGGTCACCATGATGATGCCGAGGTGGGTGAAGTGGTCATTGGGGCATGAAATAAGGAGCTTGATATAAACAAAGGGCCCGATGATGCATAGAAAGGAACGAGCTTGGTGAGCCAACTAGCAAGATGGCCCAATTTTTAATACATTCAAACACTCAAACCCCTCCCCATTTAAATTTGCAAACTGGTGGACCCTACAAAACATTTATAAATGACCTTCCAATATCATTTAAACACAGAACTATTATACAGGAGGGAAAATCATGAATCATTTCCACCAACCCAGATTTAATGCATAGTCCCGTTGAAGAGAAGACAATCCTAGAGATGAATAAAGAGCTGGTTGCTCTCAAACAACCATAACTTCCTCAATTATCAGCCAAATCACACAAAATAAGATTATTTGGAATCATGACTCCATCCTCTACACTCATAAATTTAGAAATTAAATATTTGATGGATATTTTGTGGTGAAAAACATAGAAAACAATCCTAGTTTCAAACAATGACTTCCAGGTGGTTGAAAGGGAATTTAATGAGCATGGACAACCATTTTTATTTTTCTGTAAGTTACAAGAAAGCATGGGATGGATTTTTCAAGTCTCCCACAAATTTTACAACCATTTATGGTACTTTTCAAGTGGGTGAAAGGGAAATTTTTATATTTTCAACTCTTCTCTCTTCTCCCTCATTTTTCTATATATTATAGTGACCTCTCATTTGAAGGGGGATGCTCTTATAACAAAAATCTACCAATTTTTTTGGAAGACCAATGTGTCGCATGAATTCATTTTGGAATTCTTGCATGATGATCCATGATTTTATCTTGTAATGAAATGATTTGTTCATATTAGAGGAGAAATAAATTGGAGTTTGTGGATCTTTATTCTTCCATTGCTTGTGTTTCTTACATCTTCTTGCCTCTTCATTCCAGTTGCGTAGTGTATTGTGTCTCTTTTACTCACTTTGCAGGGTCTATTATTGTTGTGTTTCTTTGGAAATGGTGGTATGAGTGTTGTTGTTGGACTGTGGTGATTGTTTCTACCCTCTCTACTATGCATTTTCTTTCATTTTCACACATTGGAGAGATTTCCCACACCCTTATCTTGGTGCATCACCTCTTTTAGTGTAGATTTATTTCATTTTTATGCTCTTTCTCTCTCCTTGGTCACTTAGAAGCCATATATTAGGAGTAGTTAGTAGATTTTATTCCATTAGAGTTAGTTATTGCACTAGTTTAGGAAGAGGAACTAGCCTTCTCTGGAGAGTTGTTTCAACTGCAAGGTCCCACACCTTGGAGAAACTCCATGTTACCCAGTCACACTACTTTCCTTAACAAAATCACATGCTAAGCAATCAGAGGGTGTTATGATTCGGTGATAACATTTCTGGCATGTCCGGTGTGACAAAAGGAATTCATTTTATAGGTGTTTCAGCCTAACATTTGACCTTCATTTCATTACAACAAGATGGGTGTGCTCTTGTTGTAATTTCCATCCCTTACAGGCTTTGTAGCAGCACATATAGTGACTCCAAGGTAAAAATTCAGTGGTTTCAACAATTCTAGTTCAAGTTCATGAGAAGGATCAGAAATGGTTAAGAACAAGAGAAGAAGGAATGTTTTAATATCTACATCTATCTCCAAGAAGAGGAAGAAGGGGAAGACAAGTTCAGAGATCTCCATCTCCACTAAATAATATTTTTCAACACCTCCACTTGGTAGGCCATTTCTTCAATCAACTAGAGTTATTAGACCAATAAAAATGGCTCAAGAACTACCACCAAATCCTTTTATCAATTTTAGGGTAGCATACCACTTGCCCTCAATGCATAAAACCCAATTCCATGGTATCATTGAAAAAATCCCCATACTTTCTTTGGAGAAAACCACACAACTCGATTGATCACATTCAAGACATTGCAAATGTCTATGCTATATATGAGGTTGTTGAGATGGATGTGGCAGTGAAGCTATTAGCTTCTTCTTTCAAAGGAAAATCTTTACAATGGTTCATAATCCTAGGGGTAGGATCAATTCATAATTGGGATCAATTGTGCATAGCTATTTGCAATCAGTTTGGAGAAAAAGTGGACAACTTATCGTGTTGGATAAATTAACTACAATAAAAAGAGAACCAAACAAACAAATGGCTAATTTTAGCTTCATATTTCAAATAACGTGGGATAGTATTCTAATTGTCAAAGAGGCTAGTTACGAAGGTGATTTTTCTCTATTTCCTAAAATATCTTAATTCTGATATAGCCACGATGATATAATCCATGGGGGAACAACATTACATGCACCTTATAACATAGCTATTAAAAGTGAGAATTTCTTGATTCAAGATGAAAATCTTGCACGTAGGCCACATATTCCTCTTTATCGGAGATGGGGAATACAAGTTATAGTCAAGCACATGTAATAACTAATATCCCAACTCCTTAAGAATTCTAATAAAGATTCTACTTCTTCTTATAAAACCTCAAATGAACTTCAGGAAGTCATGAAAAATTGTAAAACTTAGGAAATGAGTTGGTGACTCTTAAGAGGAAGTAAGCTCAAAATTTTAGAGCATACCAACCTCAAGCCCAACTCAATAGACCTCCATATCTTCCAAATAGACCTCCTACCCAAGTTTTTAATAAAAAATAGAACTAGGGACAACCTCAAACAGCTAGAATGTTTCAACTATATAATCTTAATACTGCCTTTACATCTAGAGCCTTGGTTCTAACTCGGTTGAATATGATATAAGAGTATGAATGTTGTTTCCCATGTAATCAACCTCACAATAGGGAAACATTTTTAATGGTGATTTGAATAAATATTTAATGGTGAAAAAATTTGGTGTGTCTAAAAAAAAAATCAAAAGGAAAATCAACAATAGGTGGCTACTCAAGAAGTACCTCCAAGCGAAACTACACTTATGAACTAGCAAGATGAGGATTTACGTGGTATAAATTAGTCTCCTTCTCAAGGTGTGGAATCCAACACAAGTTCTAAGAAGAGGGATATTGAAGAAGAGAATTCATCTATTCCAAGTGCTTCTCATCCCTCTATCACACTATAAGGAGTTAATAATTCAAATGAAACTCCAAATGTGTAGAATCTGCCCAAACCACCTTCTAAACCGAGATCATGTACCAGCCTAACGGCTCATGTGAAATATAAATTTATGCCAGACAAGGGAAAACAAAAGGAAAACCCACTTTCATTTAATATCATAGAGAAAATGAAGAAAAAAATGTAAACATTTCCATGTGGGAGTCTTTGGTAATCCCAAGACAAAGAGATCTATTGCAAAACACCAATGAAAAATTGGTCTGTATCAAATGAGCCATCAAAAGATCAAGATAAGTTACTCACCAATAAAACTCAACAAGAAGGAGGTCAAGGAGGTTAGAAAGGTAAAAATATGAATCCTCCTCCATTATATATCTCTCTAATTATTGGGAACAATCTTGTATAAAATTAAATTATTGATTCGAGAGGAAGTAGTTCTGTGATGCCCAAATAAGCAGTTGATCGGCCATGCCTTAAATATGAGCTTGTGTCAAAAGGATTAGTGCAACTTGATGGGAAAACAATGGGGATAGTTGGAGTAATTAAGGGATTGAACCTCACATTGCATACATGAACTAATGTCATAGTATTGCAAGATGTGTAAGTTATTGACTTTCCACCACTCTTTGCTTTATGCTTGTCTCGATATTTCACCGCTAATATTGAAGGATACTTGTCTTCTGATTGGTCACATATGCTCTTCAGAACAAGATATGGAGCTAAGGCTACAATCATATCTCAACATATTGAAAATTTTCATATTGAGTCATATATATCAAGTCTAATCAATACAAATTAATTGGATTATGATTAAGAATACTACCCAAACACTCCAGATATCAATACCAATGTTGGCGGCATTCTAGACTTGACTCTTGATGAATATGAAAACAAAAGACATGGGTAAAATCCATATAAGGAGAGGGAAGAAGATGCGTTAGGAATTTATTTCTTGCACGAAGAAAATACACCTCTCCCTAGCATTACCAAACCAAATGAAAAAGATTATAATGAAGTTGGAAGTTATTTTTTGATGGCTCAAAGAGTAGACAAGGTGCTAGAGGAGGAGAAATGCATGTATTACCTCAAGGAGTAAAACACTACTCAACTTTTTGCTTTCAATTAAGTTTTTCAAATAACACAGCTGAGTATGAAGCATTGATCCATGGATTGCATTAGGAAAGAAAGAAAGGTGTCAAGAACTTACAAGTTTTTGGAGATAGTGAGCTAGTTGTAAACCAAGTTAGGGGACTCAACGCTGCTAAGAATGATCTTATAAGGAGCTATAAGAACCAGGTATGGGATCTCATTGAATATTTTGAGGCATTTAACATCAATTCCATCCCAAGAAAGAAAAATGATGTTTTGGAAAAGCTTACAAAAATTGGGGCAGCATTTGATGTTGTTGAGGATATCAAGAAGGATCAAACTCAACCTCACATCAAAGTGGTTGTCAAAAAAATTGTTTTGGACAACAAAACTAGATAGAAAGAGTTAAAAAAATAAATCAAAAAATCATCAATTTCTTGCAAGAGGAAGTTGAATTCTTCACTAGAAATAAAGAAAAATTGGAGCAACAATATGGTGATCAAGTGGTTCAACTAAAGATGAACAAATTTCCAAAGGGTCTTGTGACTCTTGAATCAATATTTAATCCCAATGATTAGTTTCAAAAAGAAAAAGAAAACATTCAGGTCAAAGGTGAAGATTTAGAATATATTTCAGTAAGTGAAGGTAAGATGCTACAAATTGGAAAAGTAAGCACTCCCCAAGAAAAAAACTGATTTTATACAACTTTTCCAATATTTTCTAGATGTATTTATATGGAATTATAAATATTTGAGAGGATTTGATCCAAGATTGGCACAACATACCATTGAGTTGAATCCAGAATCCAAGCCCATCAAGTAGAAACAAAGGCTGATGAATCCTCATATTGAGCCCCTCTCAGAGGGAAGAACTGAACAAACTCATAGAGGAAAACATTATTTTTCCAATCAAGCATTTTAGTTGGGTTGCAAACTTGGTGCCATTCAGGAAGAGAAACATAGAAATCAGATTATGTGTGGATTTATGTGACTTAAATAGAGCTTCACTCAAAGACCATTATCCACTTCCTTCCATGGAGTAAATATTGCAAGTAGTAGTTGGTTCAGATAGATTCTCATTGTTGGATGGTTACTCAAGCTACAATCAAATCATGGTGAAAGAAGATGATCAGTTCAAGACAAACTTCACCACAAAGTGACACACATATACTTATAGGAAGATGTCATTTAGACTATCAAATGCTGGAGCTACTTTCTAGAGAGAAATTAATATGGCATTCAAAGTAATAATTAATAAGATGGTGCTTGTCTATCTAGATGACATCACTGTATTCTCCAATATTGTAACAGATGACCTCTATCACATCAGTCACATTTTCCAAAGATGTAGGAAGTTTGGAGTATCCTTGAATCCCAAAAAATATATTCTTAGCTCATGAAGGAAAGCTCTTGGGCCACATTGTTTTGAGGGAAGGACTAACCATTGATCCTAAGAGATTTGAAGCTATCCATGCTCTACCATTTCCAAGTCACAAGAAGGCTCTCCAAAGTTTCTTGGGGAGAATCAATTTTTTCTGAAGGTTCATGCCAAATTTTTCCACTTTGGTTAAGCCATTAACCATGATATTAAAAAAAGTACGAAATTCAAATGGAAAGTGGAGGGAAATGAGAGTTTTGAGACCATCAAGCATATAATATATTAAGTTCCAACCCTCATTAATCCATTTTTATCCAAGGATTCATTATCTATGATTTTAGCGGCTCGTTTATAATCTCTACGCCATCTTGGTGTAGCTAAACAAGGAGAAATTGGAAAACCCATAACATTCTTTAGCTAGAGATTGTAATATTATGAGGTGAGGTAATATTTCATTGAGAAGCATGTCCTCGATGTTATCAGGAGCTTGAAAAATTTAGACACTTGGTTTCAAACAACAAAATTCAGCTTTTAGTGTCTCATGCTAGGTAAAATACTTTCTCCTAAAAAGGATTTGAATGAGAAAAGAGCAGGTTGGATCACTCATGTGATGGAATATGAAGTAGGAATCAAGGTGAACAAACTAGTCCATGGAAAAGGTTTGTGTGAGCAGATATCTTCCAAACAACATGTCGAGTTAAAATATGAAGGAGAAGTTGTCCTAGTGCTGTAAAATGATTAGGAACAACTAGTTGATGATATTCTTACTTCTTGTTGGACTCGGGTATGATATATTTATCTTCAAACAAGTTTATTCCCTTCGGAGTTGAGTAAAGCAAAAATAAGGTACTTCAAACTACATTTCATTCCATATGTTCTTATTAATGGAATTTTGTTCAAAAAAGACATGAATGGAGTCTCCCTGAGATGTGTATCTACAAATTAGATTGAGAAAGTTTTGCATGAGTTCCATGATGGAGAAGCACAAGGATTTTTTTCCACAAGTAACGACTCTCAAGATCATGAAGGATGGATACTATTGGCCTACATTTTTCAATGACTACTATGTATTGATCAAAAGGTGTAAAAAATGTTCATTCTTCACAGGTAAGGAAAATCTAGTAGCACTAGCACTCCACCCAATTTAATTTGATCAACCACTCATACAGTGGGGGTTAGATTTCATTGGGGTCATTAATCTAAATCCAAGCCAAGGCCATAAGTGGATTCTAATAGCAACAAACTATTTCACCAAATGGACCAAAGTAGTAGCACTCAAAGAAGTAAATGAATCTAGCATAATGGACTTCTATGAAGGGATTGTTACTAGATTTATAGTTCGAGATACCATCATATCGAGATAATTCTTTGGCATTCCTTGGCATAAAGATTACTAAATGGGTTGTTAAAAATGGAATATACCTCAACACTTCATCTAATTATTACCCCTAGGGTAATGGGAAATTTGAGTCTACAAACAAGAACTTGCGGAGGATTATCAAAAGGAATTTAGATGAAAACCAAAGTACATGGCATAAAAAACTCAAATAATCCTTGTGGGATGATAAAATCACACCTAAAAAGTCAACAAACAACTCTCCTTATAAGTCGGTATATGGGAAAGAAGCAAGGCCGTGATCACTGGAGTTTCGACATTAGAGCTTATAAAACATCTAGAGTTGTCTAAGTTTGAGCCTATAGAATCCAGGTATGTGTAACTCATAGAGTTGGAAGAAATAAAAGAGCAAGCAATGTAAACCATGGAGAAGGATAAATCCTTGATCAAGAGAAGATTTGAAAAGAGAGATAAAGCAAGGACCTTCTAAGAGGGAGATTTGGATCTGAAATGGGATACGGCTAAGGCTAAGCCAGGAAAAAATTCCAAATTTGATGCTATATGGAGTGGTCCCTATATGATCATCAAGTGCAAAAATAGCTATTTTTTCTAACAAAGCTAAGTTAGATGGTGAAGAATCGCAGATTCCGGCCATGGAATCTACCTCAAGCACTTTTATTGAGAAAAATCACACCCTTTATACATATTAGTCTAGGATTTCCATTCCTCTAAGTTCTTGTGCACATTTTTTTGTTGTTAGAATAGGTTTCAATTTCCATAAGTTCCTTGGGCACATGTTCTATTTCTTCTAGTATCCTTCTCGCATAGTTCATCATGTATCCAAGAAGAATATTGCAACAAGAAGCTCAGATTTGCAGGAAACAATTTCCATCCTCAATAAAATTCAAATGCAGAGCAACTAAAATCAGATTTGGAGAAAGGTTTCAGTGTCTTCACTCCCTTGTTCCTATAGATCAACAACCGAGTTTCACATGCCCCTCCCAAAATAAGAAAATTAGTCTTGGGGCAACTTGTTGTGATACATCTCAAAGTGCCTTGTATGTTTCCAACTACTCCAACATTTCAACAATGTTATAGGTAGCATGTATGAATATGAAAATTAGTGTTATAACAGCCCGGATTTCCCCCTAATAACATTCTATACCTCCAACTTTTACGGTGACTTATCCTTGTCAAGAGTCATCAATCATTTGATCTTCAAGTCTTAACAAGGCATCAAATATTAGGGAAAGTTTAGGTGTTATCATTCACTCCAAACATATCAAATTTGTAGAGGAATGAGATAAGGAAAATAATTTTCAATATCAAAAATATTTTCCACTCATCTTAAATTTAATATTTTCTTAATGAAGTTGGGAAAAACAATATATGCAAGTCTCAAGCAAAGTGTTTCGGTGACTCGGGGACACAATTTTCTAGTTGTGAATCATTTTTGGGTGATCAAAAATGACTCCATGCTGAATGGATATATTCGAGGTCATTGGTCAACCCCATATAATGGGTAGATGGCCACACAAGTCACCAAATTATTATCCATTTTCACGTCCCGGGTGAAAATGGACAACTAGGAAGTCTTTGCATCTAAGAATTTTTCAGTGGGCCCTCATGGTCAATCTGAAGAGTGTAAGAAAATTTTAGTGTTTTGGGGCATCCACAAAGTATTAGGGAAGGTTAGGAGCCATGAGAGGAATTTTTTCTTCTTCTAGGTTTTCAAAAATCTCAAAGTTTATTCAGGGTGAGAGGGCAAGCAACGAGTCCCACTTGTAGGTAAAAATAGAAAAAATATAATATTTTGTCTAAGAACACCTTGGAACATATCCACACATCCCCTATAGTCTTTGGAGAATCCAGAATTTTCAAAAATATGGATGTAATTTGGAAAAAAGGAAAAAGTGGCCCTTAGGCTCCTAACTAGCTCACCGAGTTATTTCTAGCTTAAAGAGCTCATTCGAGGTCATTAATGGCAGGCCAATATGATGAGGATTCTCAATGAGATGCATGGTGGTGAGTTGTTGAAGGGATCACCGAGCTATATGTTAGATGGCCTAGTTTTTATAGGTGGGCAAGTTTTGCAAGAGTTACAATCATGGTGAGTTGGGATCAATGTAGAATTGGGGTGAGCTCGCTGGTTTCATTGCAGGTGAGTTGGAATCATGGCCAACAAGCCATTGAAGGAGGAACTCATCAAGTACATTAAGATAAATGAGAATGGTAATTTGGGGGTGTAAAAGGTTGTAAGTATGTTAGAGAGCTCATAAAGCTCGGTTGGAATGCGATTCAACTCAAGTTTTGGCACAATGGATAGGTCAAGACTTATCTCGTTGCGAGGGAAGAGGTGGCCCGAGAGACTTAGCAAAAAATGGTGAAATTTGGGAGTTGGCATGCCGAGACAACAATGAGCTGGAGACATGGTCATGGTGAGATAATGTCACCAAGTGGGAGTTTGAACACAATGGAATGTGGAGGTGGACAGTTCATGGGAACAAGTGTGAGCCCAATGTGGGTGCGGAAAATGCAACTTGGACCGACAAGGTGTTCACAAGAAGTGTTATGGGCCGGTGTGGGCAAAAGGAACATGATACGCATGAGTAGGGTACCAGGAGCTTTTCATGCTTGATGAGTGGGGATAGAATGGGAAGGTACAAATTATATTCCCCGCACAAGGTCGGTGCATGCATTACATTGTGGAAAGGTCTCCGAGGTATGGCCGGCAAGTTAATTTCGGCATAGGTGACCAAGGTGATGTGAAGAAAGCTCATTTGGTAGGAGTAGGTAACCACAAGGGTTACAAGGTGGGTGAATTAGTTTTTAGGGCATGAAATAAGGAGCTGATGTAAAAAAAAGAGCCGAGGATGCATAGAAAGGTACCACTCGATGAGCTAGTTAAGCGAGCTGGCCCAATTTTAATACATTCAAACACTCAAACCCCTTCCCATTTAAATTTGCAAAATGGTGGAATGTACCAATTTTTAAAAATTCCCTTCCAATATCATTTAAACATAGGAACTATTATAAAGGAAGGAAAAGCAGGAGTCATTTCTGAAGAACCCGATTTAATGCACAATCCCTTGGAAGAGAAGATAAGCACGGAGATGAATAGAGAGATGGTTACACTAAAACAACCATAACTTCCTCGTTTCTTAGAAAAATCATACAAAATTGGATTCATTTTAATTGTGACTCTATCCTCTACATTTATCAATAGATAAAGTAAATATTTGATGGATTTTTGGTGGTGAAAATTGTAGAAAACTATCCCAATTTCAAACAATGACTTCATGTGGTTGAAAGGGAATTTAATGAGCATGGGCAACCATTTTTCTTCTGCTGCAAGTTAGAAGACAACATGATATGGATTTTTAGGTCTCCCATCATGTTTTACAACCACATACATTACTTTGCAAGTGGGTGAAAGGGGAATTTTGATATTTGCAACTTCTCTCTCTTCTCCCTCATTTTTCTATAAATTATAGTGACCTCTCATTTGAAGGGGGATGCTCTTGTAAAAAAACTTTTCCAAAATTGTTTTAGAACACAAATGTGCTACTGAGGACTTCATTTTGGACTTCTTACATGATGATTTTGGCCTTTCTCTTGTAATGAAATGAACTATGCATATTAAAGGAGCAATAAAATAGAGTTTGTGGATATTTCTTCTTCCCTTGCTTGTGTTTCTTACATCTTCTTGCCTCTTCATTCTAGTTGCAGGTGTATTGTGTCTCTTTTACTCACTTTGTAGGGTCTATTATTATTGTGTTTCTTTGGAAATGGTGGTATGAGTGCTGTTTTTGGATTGTGGTGATTGTTTCCACCCTCTCTACTTTGCATTTTCTTTTAGTTTCACACATTAGAGAGATTTCTCACACCCTTCTCTTAGTGCATTGCCTCTTTTAATGTATCTTTATTTCTTTTTAGGATATTTATCTCTCCATGGTCCATTGGAAGCTACAGATTAGGAGTAGTTAGTGTATTTTATTCCATTAAAGTTAATTGTTGCACTAGTCTAGGAAGATGAACTAACCTTCTCTAGAGAGTTGTTTCAACTTTAAGGTCCCACACCTTGGAGCAACTCCATGTTACCCAAATCCACACTTGCTTACCTTAACAAACTCACATGTTAATTAATTATAGGGTGCTATGATTTAGTGATAACAATGTTTTTGTTACCTTTTTTAGACTCTTTCTTTAATATTTATTTTGTGTCACAATTTGTGCCTTTGGCTCATCACTTTTTCATCACTAATATTTTATCTACAATTTCCATATCCTTTTATAGAATTCACACTATTATTTTGATTCGTTCGAGCCTCCATGTGTATAAATTGTCTTTTTATCATGTTTAAGGGAAACTTTGTCCCCTTTTCAATAAATAATATTGTATTTCTTTCTATCAGCTTGGCTAGCTTGCACCAGGGGCATGCTTACTTCTTCCTACCTTTTCCATTGGCTTGTGTGTGTCATATTGTTGAACCTAACCCTCTTGGCCTTAATTTGGATTATCCTATTCTTATATATATGCACATAATTCACCCTTGTATACTACCATATATAATTGTGGGCATCTTGGTACACAATTATTCCTATACATAGTTTAAGAAACCCTAGAAAATAAAAAATCATTGGTAAATCCTTTAGAAAATACAAAATCCTAAACATTCAAAATTACAAAATCCAAAAATAGTGAAAAATTCAAAGAAACACTAAACATTGGAAGCTAAACTAAAAACATCCTACTACGGTGCTTATTTTTTTCTAATTTGCGCACGAGATCATATTGTGATATTCTATCATCAACAAAGATGTTTTTCTTGCTATGTCTATCTTCCTAGCATATATCATTTCTTGGGAAAAATTTATAGTACACAATTACTTTTCATGAAACTTATATGTCCTCCATATAATCCCTTGCATATATCCTTGCTTGAATAATCATTTCAACCTTTGTCTTATAACTCAAACATGTGAGTACTGAAGTTGGATAAAAAAATCATTGGTACAATTTTATTGAACATTTCTTATTTGAATGTGTTCATTTGTGCTTGTTTGTTTTTAGTATTCCCCTTTATTTAATTTTTTATATTATATTGATTATTTATATTGCTTTGCAGATCCTTTAACATTGCAAAAAAATCCATATTATGACTTTTCATGTCATTTTACCCTTTTATTGTATGCTTATATCAAATAAAAGGTACTTTCGAGCCAAGATGGTATGTATGCTATGTCACAATCTTTCTATTCATCCTCTATCTTTATTTCCATTCTAATTCATACCCCATTCTACCTAATTATTCCCTCTCATCAACCTTTTCCATTTCCTCTATTCTATCAAAGACTTGCTTCTTCCCCTCTTTCCCTTCTCTCACCCGAGTTGTGTAAGGGCACCCAAATCTATCAAATCAAACACTTTCCAACAAAGCCAAGTTTGAATCCCAACCACCAAGTGATGACCTTTTCTATGTTCATTTTTTCTACTCTTCTTTTCAAGCGTTAATGGACCTCTTTTATCACCCCATCAACACTTGAGGGGCATCGTCCATCTTATTAAATTTTTTTCTACCCATCTAAAATACAATTGTCTATTATCTTTTAAATGGCATCACCCACGCTACACCACATCAAAGAGGGGAAAATGTAGACATCTAATTCTAACCATGTAATTTTAATACTAAAATTATATTAATTATCTTCTTTACTATAATTTCGTTATAATTAGTGGTTTTCCGCTAATTAGCTAACATTCTCCTTTGTCTCATTCAATTAATGATGCTTCATTAATTAACTAGATTTGCCCCCATCCTGGATGCCAATTAATGCCACTTCGTTAGTTATAATCCTCTTTTAATTAATTAATTAACCATTATTAATTAATTAAGCCTTTTAGTTTTATCTTTAATCAATAAACCCTCTTATTGGTTAAATCCCCTTTTAAACCCTTCAAATTATACTATTTTCCCTCCAAATGGCTTATATAAGCTTAATTTGGCCTATTAATTAATCCTAGTTGATTAATTAAATCACCCCCAATTCCCATGAGTTGCTAATCTCTAATTAATCTCTTCTAATCATACTTATCCTTTTCTAATTCTACATTCCCTTTATCCCACATTCACTAGGTTGTAAGATTCTCCCAAAATGGAAAGTTATATAATAATCCTAGTACACCTTGTCTAACCTTACACCATGTCCTTGTAAGACATTTACACTTGAGAAGAGCATTTCATATTGGAAGGATTATTGAATCAAGTAATTTCCCCATTTCTACTTGGCTAAGAGTAGTAAGAGAATAACCAAAATGGAAATTGTTCCATATTGGTGAGACCTCTTCCTCTTCCTTAGAGAAATCATTTGATCATACATGATTGCATTTAGATAGTAAAGGAAGTTCCTACAATTTAAAAGCACGTCCAACAATCAAATGAGGTTTGCATTATATGTTAGATTCAATGTTTAATGAAATTTAGTTAAACTTTCCTTTATATTTTATCATTATATTTTGCTTGAATTAACTAAATTATGAATCTACTTGGTGTTAATTTCTTTTTAATAGCTTAATCTTAATTTAAACATGCATACAATGAGCTTTCTTAATATGCCTAAATGAAGCTTTTGGATTCCCTAATGAATATAATGGTAAGGGAATGACTGCTCAAGTGGGTGGGTGACACCACAAAGTGATGGAAAACCTCTTGATAGGAAGAAGGAAAATAATTTGGAGGATGAGAGGATTGTGCTCATAGCATGAGCATTATTTAGAGAGTAAAAGTTAGAGAAACCTTATTTTGTTGTTGCACAATAGATTTGTCACTATGATTATGAAAGAATCATGATGTTTAATCCATTACGTGCATAAAAACACACACAAACACAAAAAAGAAAAGATAAAAAGGAAAAAAATCCAATATACACCATAAAAGTATGCACCATGGCTATAAGGAAACTAATATGAGAATGAAATTTGTATAATTGGTCCAAAAAGTAAGATAAATAATACAACAAAACTTCAAAAGGTAGATAATTATCTATGCCCTAATATGTGCCATATTGATGATTAAGTAGATGTGAATGCCCCTAAAAAATATCTTAGAAATGCAAGGGGATAGGATTAGACTGAAGAGTGGAGTAATCTTAGATACTCCTAATGACACTCTTGTTGGATCCGCATTAAAGATTGATATGAAAGTGAAAGAGGATAATTTACTTAAAGCATTAAAATTATGAAATGCAGGGGAGGGAATGAGAGCCGAGATTTCCCCAAGTGAAGTTATATCATGAAGGAAAAACAATTGATTTGACTTTCCCCAAGTAGAGATATTAACATGCAAAGGGAAGATGATGTATCGTGATAGCCATAAGATTGGAATTGAGGGAGAATGAAAAAACATGAAGCATGGGGATCATGTAGGATGTCATGAAAATTGACCAATTTGTAATCCGGTAGCATGATGAGGTCCCATAAAGGAGAGAGCATCAACAATAATGTGCATGTAAGGATTCAAAGAAAATATATATATATATATATATATATATATATATATATGGTATGGTGTAACCCCCAGTGTTGTAATCATGACCTCTTAAGTGGAGAAGGGGAGTTACATTCATGGAATAGGAAAGTAACTCCCAATGATACATATGAAACATTGACACGTAAGGGAATCTCATGATGACCATAAAATGACACCTAGATCTATGACCTCACATAAGTGAGATGACCAACCACGTGGCATAGAAAATGAATCAAACTAATAACCCCCTTCATAAAAACATAGTATGAGGTAGAAATTCAGAAATGATAAATGGGTCCTGGAACTAAATCTTGATGAGATATCCACACACAAAAAGGATATCAAGAAATGGAGGAAAAATTAGTGGGAAAAACATCCACCACAAGATATGAAAAACACACTCTCTAATCTAAGAAATATGCCAAAAATGGGTACCAACCACCGAGGACCTTGATAAGGTACGTATGTCCAAAAGGGAAATATCCCGAGAAAGAATAAGAAGAAGAGAGAAGAAGGAGACGAGATGAATGTAGAATATTCCATGGACATATCTGAACTCCAAAACTCTAGGAAGTATCCCAGACGAGTTTCTACATGATGTGGTCCTATGCCTTTGGACTAAAGAAGAGAAACCTACATCGAACTTTGTACCTTCCCTTGGGAAGGATAGAAATGGAGTGTTGGAAGTCCTCCCACTCCATGAAGGAAACCGTAGGAAGAAACACAAATAAATCTAAGTCTAGTCCATGGAAATGTGACATTTGTTTGGTAAGTGAGTGTATAAGAGCTGAAGGTAATGCCACACGCGTAGAACTATCGGAATGTAAAAGAGGAAAATTCACTAAAAGGATTCCTAATTGATGTGAAGGAAATGAAACAACCTCCATAATAAAAAGAGGATCCAAAAGTAAGGGTCAATCAATGAAGATGTCCTGAAAGGTGGAAGTGATAAGAGTCCCTAAAGGGGCACTCCCAAAAAAGGAGATGAAGAACTCCTCTGAAACACCTATAAAAGGATGATGAACCTATACTGCATCATAAGTGGGTAATACAAAAAGGTGAACAAGTTCGGGAAGAAACTTGTCCCAATGAGGGGCTTGATAAACATAAGAGCGATGTTGGACAAGTATAAGTCATGCATGTATGAAGGAAGAGGATTGGAAAGGGCCTCACACACTGGAAGTGGAAAGGAGGCTGGTCCAATGGTGGTATGAGGCTGAGAATGGGACTAATCGATATATTATGGGATTGAAGGAGTGTCAAAACTCTCTAGAATAGTGAGATAAGGAGGAGAGGAGTCCTCGTAGTACTCTCGGCATCAAAAAGTGGGAGCAAAACCTTGGCATTAGAATTAGAACCAAGCAAACCTATTTTAGTGGAACTTCCATCACACGAAGAAGAAGAGGAGAAAATTACATCATCAACAAGAAAAATGATGACATTATGTGAAGGGTATCCAAACAAGGACTGAAAGATGATATAGATGCGGGGGAGGATCCGAGACTTCCATGTGAATGTAGAGAGGTATGGTTATAGAAAACATAAAGTGACCAACAACATGGTTGTAAGTGTCGATAAAGCCACCAAGATGACTGAAATTAGTGGGTGTAGCTACGGCACAAGTAAGAAGTGTGTAAGAACCTCATAGGTGAAGTAGTGTTCCATAGAAGCATGCCATGATGTATAGTTATCTCTCCCAAGAAGAAGTAGCAGAGGCTATAACGAAATCTGTAACACTCATTCTCTGGAAAGAGCATCCTCCATGATGCGAAGCGTAAGTAAAAGTGCAAGGTGCATAAGAAGAAGGGTGTTAGAATGCAAGATGTCAAACTCAACTAATAATGCATCTACAAACAATACCCATGTATGTGATAATTTATAAGTAGTGTGTGATTACAATAGGGTATGCTCATGTGATGTTGGAAATGTGACGACTTAACTTGCGGTAGGTGACGTGTTACACGAGAGTGGAGGACCCAATGAAGTCCTAGTTGGAATAGAGGAATGACATGCAATCAAGAAAAAAAGGAGAAAGAAAAATAATGGTACAATGCTCAATGTGAGATAAAAAGGTGTCTCACATTATAAAAGATAAGGCTCTGTTGCCACAAGGTGGGCGGATGCGCTCACTAGCCATAGGCGAAGAGGAGCACTACAATGCAGAGAGCCAAAAAGTGGCCTAGAAATCCCAATAACCCTATACAAGGAGCCCAAAAAATACTCCCCCTGTGTAGAATGAATTCTTATTGTTTTCCCTTATAATTGTTTATACAAAGTGTGGAAAAAATGAGAAAAAGTGAAAAAATCCAGGAAAGGGGGAGAAAGGGGTCATAGGCCCAAAAAGAGCGAAGCTGGATGGAAAAATTAGAGGTAGCTTGATTGGTATTTCAATGAGATTATTATAAATTTTCTCAGAAAGATGAGGTGGAATCACCTTAGTGGGAAGTGGAGAACCGATTCGGTGATTCGGGCTTGTTGGTTGACCGAGATGTGAACTAGGGAAAGCGTGAGCTAAGCGAAACAACAATATGATAGCACAAAGATTTGAGGAGGTGGGTCAAGCTCATGGAAGCGAGAAACTCGTGAACACAACAAGTCGGGATGTTGGGAGCTCATGGTGAAATAGACACAAAAATTATGAGTTAGGTCATCGGGAGGAGTCACCAAGCTATCATGAGAAGCACCAGAGATGGGTGAGGTAGACATGGTGTATGTAGAGGTTACCGAGGTGGCTCGGTGGGAGCCTGTGTGGAGGTCTCCGAGAAGGTGAGTGATATGGTGAGTGTAGACACTAAAATTAGGTCACACTCCCTTTGGTCCCTCGACAAATAAACACCCTTCATCACATTAACCTAGCCATGCCCCCTTCACCCCATCGATATTAATTTAATTAATTAAATTAAATTAATTCATTATCATCACCATATTTATTATTTAAATATCTTAATTTAGATAATATCCACACATGCACCTCACTTGAACACATCAAGCCAACTCACCCTAAAACCTATTCTTAGTAAGTTGCCATAACTAACTAAGACCTACCCAAACCCTAAAGATCAATGTCTACATTCTCTCTAACCACATTCCCGCATGCTTACAAGAAGCTCCTAGTTTAATCTGTGGGATAATGACATGAGATCCGAGAAAATCATGAGGATCTCCCTAGTTTAGTAAACCTAGGAAATCCCACCTTGACCGACGCCGGTTACCCCTAACCATCAGTCGGTTAAGCCGGAACTACCGTCGATCACCTTTAAACCCCTAAAACAACCTTATTTGAAGGTTGGAAAAAGGTTGGCAAACATTAGCACATCCCTGAGAGATATCACATCTTCTGAGATCAAATTCCAGTAAGAACACACATGCAAGGAAGGAGATCAAGCATTTTTTCTTGCATAACCATCGACACTCACCCCCAGAAAATGATTTGAGTCAATCAAGCAAAAAGGAATACACATGCAGCACATGCAGAAGATTTCCAGCATTAGGTGATCCTCAGCAGTCTTCAACCTCTCACCAGCACCTTCATCCATCACTCACAGGCACCCAGGACCTAGAATCCAAGTAAGTAAAACGTTATACCCCTCTGGTTCATTTCATTTTTTCATTATATCATCACCTTTTTGTTCTCTCAACCACCCACAAACCTCCATTAACACTCACCTCTCCACTTACCCATTAAAACCTCGCCAAATCCCACCCAAATCACCCAATACCACATTCGACCAGCCAAAGTCCTTTATGTAATCATAAAGGAGTCCCAAAACTCATTCTGTGACATTCCCAGTTTTCCATAGTAACCGACACCTATTACACCCAATTTCCATTGATCACCCCTAACTAGCATCGGTCTCTGTATTTTCCCATACAACCTAGAACAACAACCTATCCACCTAATTCAACACCAACCCTATTGACCCGTGATCTACCTAAGATCTCTGCTAGACCTACAGAGATCCAGAACCAATTATTTGACCTTCGGATCCTATTCTAACCTATCTTATTAGATCAGATATTTCTTATTGTGTTTTAAGTGAGATACCTAAATCATTTCAAATTACAATAGGATTTACTTTATTACCCGCATTAAATTGTTTTAAACAATGGACTGACAATCGTCTAGGAAGTATCACACTTCCTAGATCTAGCACACGCTAGGTAGTTCACTACACATATTGTTTAACTATTTCTAGTGGTCTTGCTTTTCATTACAGGTAGTTCCTCCTAGCCAAAAATAATTTCTTATAATCAGTTGTAGATTCGAAGTCATATGCGCATACAATGAATAAAAACTAGCATTTCAACAGGTATTCCTCCTATGCCTGTTACCCTATCTGTTTTGTCAATACTTCAAAGAAACGTCTAAGAATTAGGTGAAACATTTTGGCATGCCCGGTGGGACCCATCCGAGGTTCCTTGCATTTTATTCATTCCTAGGAAAATTTGTGTGTTTGTTTCCCTTCTGAAAAGCATACACATTAATTTTCTTCCTTGGTAACCTACCTTTTCTTTCTATTTTCTCTAAAAGAAACCTTTCTTTTGGTGTAATTAAAAAGAACCATTTCTTCATGTTTTTTGCATTGTAGTGAAAGAGCATCCCTCTTCCTCTTCATCTTTTGTGTCATCCAACTTCACACTTCGATTTGGGCTTAAAAATAAGTGCATTGCATTTTGATTTATTGCATTAGCTCACATTAATTGAGGGTAACCTATACGCTGGAAGTCATGCCCAACTGATGGTTGACAAATGAATTGTAGAAAGCACATCTCTCTCTCTCTCTCGAGTCATACCAAATTACACAAATTCAAAATAAATACATATTCTTAAACAACATCTTTCCTAGGAATGCCTATCAATGATCACATTGATATGAGGATTGGCAGGTACTCCCTAGCTCACTGCTCTGTCAAGTCATACTTTAGAGCAAAGCCCGCCCCCACCATAACATACCTAAAACCTCACCTTTTAGATCTCCTTCTTCGTAGGAAGCCATCCTCACCAAAAAGTCTATTCTATAGTACATGAGTCAGTCCTTAAATAGCATAAGCTAAACAAACATAATAGAAAAGGCACTCCTAGGATCACATTTTTCTTAGTGTTTCTACTTGGCTTGCATTTTGAGGTGAGAGATCACATTCTTCATTTTTCTTATTCATCCTTGCATGCTCCTCATCATAGCTAGTGTATTATGGCTTCACCTGAGTGTTCTGGACCATATTCTCATTATCCTCAGAATTCTAGGTCTGATTCCACATCAGATTTTAATTAACAACCACCGTTATGTCATCACTGTTTCAATTTCATAGTGATCGTGTTAGTCTATTGACCATCATTGGTTACCCTCTTACCATCGTCGGTTATACCCAACCGTGTCGATTCCAAGTCCTTTTGTTAACCTACTCAAAGGGACATTTATTCATCTTCATCCTTGCTATTTATTCATCTTCTTCCACTTTTCACAGTCCCTATCATTACTATCATTCCCATTGACATTGTAAAACTCATCAGATTTGGCATACCTGTCAGATTTGACCTTATACCTTATTTTTCACTCACTGTCCATTTTCTACAAAAGTGACCGACAGCGGTTACCCCTAACCAGCATTAGTTTTCCTAACCGAATCGGTTAGCCTGTTTCACTTTCCAACCAACATTTGGTACCTAATCCACTTTTTACCGCCAGATTCACCTGTTCTGTTGTTTTTCTGTGTCATTTATAGAGAAGCAACCCTACCTGATCAATATTGGTTCACATGGTGCTGACCCAAAGACAAGAAAGTGCACTCATATTTCATGCTAGTTGTCAACCACTCCCACCTATTCCTTCACCACCTTCCATTTTATCACCAACCATGGATCCTATCCAACCTATCACTATCGCTACAGGAGATGAGGAGTTCACATGACTCCTTGACCAAAACCCTGCCACTTTGTAGTTTTACCTTTCCCACTCATCCACTTGAGATGCCTTAGGTTAGTTGATATATGTCATGCCCGTATCTATCCCCCGAATCTCACTCCCACTCTTGCATCGGCCCCATCTGGCTCTGTGCCTCGCATCTACTTTACCCCTAGTCATTTCATAGCTAGGTCCTATACTGCTATGACTGCCATGTCTACCACCTCCATGGCACCCGCCACATCCACCATACCCTTGACAACTACCCAAAACACAACCTCATCTGCCCCTAATGTCTCGCACATACCTGTAGCTACACTACCACCTCCGGTGTTAGTGACCCCTACCCCTTTTCAAAACGTGGTCCTTTCCATTCCACAGTCTTTAGCCCCTATAGCTACTAGGGTTACCACCACCCTTCCACCTCCATATACGTACTATCAGTAGCCTCCCATTTCATCTACTGTTCACTCTGGATACATACCCCCTATTTCACTACCTTCATCTCAATCAACCTACACGGCAACACCATATACTAGAATGTCACCCCCATTGTATGTCCAAAACCAACCCTCTCACGCTATGGGAGGCACCCAATCAGTGCAACCAACCAACGACCTAATCAAATTGATGTTGGACAAGATGCAGACATTGGAGGCATCGGTTTCCGGCTCCCACAACACTCTCACCTATGACGAGATTTGTAATGAGCCTATCCACCCATCCATTCCTATCCGCCCATATCCCATGCATTGGGAGATGCCTAAATTCAACCGTTTCAATAGCAAGGAAGACCCTTGCAGAGCATTTATGGTCTTTCAAACATGGGTGTTACCTAATCACTCACGATGACACTTTGCTATTGAGGACCTTTCCCATGTCTCTGACTGGGCCTACATTAGATTGGTATAGTGGGTTATCTAGACACTCTATATTTTCATTTAATTAGGTAGCCCAAGCCTTCTTGGATCATTTCTCTATCAATATCATCAAGAAGGTTACTATGACCTACCTATATTCCATAGCGTCAATATGAAGATGAATCTATCACTCGATTTTGGCACTTGCTAAAGCATAGCCTAATCAACCGAATCACCTTCCAACTATCATAAATAGATCTCATCAAGATTTTCACACAGGCTTGTGCTAGACATATCTCACCGACCTTGTAGGTCCAAACCTTCCAAACATTCGATGAAGCATTCACTATGGCACGAAAGTTAGAGATTCGGGCCATCAAAGAGAAGAAAATCCAATTACGCAATAATAATTTAGCATTCAAGTCGAATGATACCTATTCTTCTTCCAAACCACAAAATAATTATTCAAAAGCTAAGGGCACCGCTAACGCAGTGGTACTTAAGGCCGCCCAACTCATCTGTCAAATCAGGCTACCCCCTCATCTAATCTCTCACCCGTTCAGACTTTTCAATTTAGACGAGAACAATGGAAATATACCCCAATTGGGGAACCTTACTCTTCTGTGTTAGAAAATATTATTAAATTTGGGGCCATCACCTTTCTACCTATCAAACCACACACTAGTTTTGACCTGTTTACCCCATACCCGCATGGTATAAAGAACATGACTTCGTAACTATCATCGAGTAAAGGGTCATAGTGATGGCAATTACATCACTTTCAAAAAAATTGTCCAAAAATTCTCGAGAAAGGTGAGTTAACCATGGATAATCCTAACACACCTGCCAACCAAAACCTACACATCTTCAAGAAACCATTTCCCAATCATGCCCCTTCATCGATCGAATCGGTGATACCTCAACTCATGATACCCATACCCGCGAGGTTCACGCTATTTTTAATGACGTACCTATCACCTCCCAATTACCTCACATTCCTTCCATAGAGGAAATCCTAGCCCGAAATCCTCCTTCCATGTTGGAACCCACCGCACCTATTCCTCCACCCACAGAGGAACACCTTTCATCTCCTTCATCACCTACAGAGGAGTCTTCCGCTAACATCGAGACCATTTCACCTTTGGCTTCTCCACTTAGAGAACCGATACCCACAATACTTCTTCAGCCCACAGAGGAACACCTATCATCTCCTCCACCCACAGAGGAGCACCCATTACCTCCTCCACCCACAAAGGAGCACCCATTACCTCCTCCACCCACAGAGGATCTCCCATCATCTCCAAACCCTATCACAGATCTAGTTGAGATACCCTTACCTCTTGGTGAGCATTCTCCATCAACTACCCAAGACCCTGTAGACCTACTTTTAGCTCTCTTACCCATGAAAGATAAAGCTAGCCAACTCCCCATCTCCAAGATGCATTTTATGGGAATTGTCATTAGGTCCTCATCAACTCCACCTACGAGACATTTTTTTCTCACGTTTGGCTGATCACTTAGATTATGTAGATAGGGCTTTACTATGGGGGCACCTTTTGCTTCCTATCTCAACACAGATGCATAGGTCACTTGCTGATACCTCCACTATCTATCCAAAAATATTTCAACCAATCAAACCGAATACAACCACCTCTATAACCATTCTCTCTATGACACTCATCATTACTCAACATACACCCTTACCCATAACCTAAACTACGTCTAAACCTAAACCCACACCTACAAAGATCTACCTCAACAAAACCTATTACCACCTTAGGGGTCACCCCAAACAAAAGCCTTACTCATCCACCTATCAAACTAGATTTAGCTACATCCTCCAAAGTCAACACCACACCGACTCGACACCTAAACCAAAGAACCAAGCCCATAGAACTTGTACTCCAACTTTGTTAGCCGCACTTTCACCCCTTCCATCCGTCTTAGGACCTCAGCTTCCTAAAGCATGGTCAAACAACCTCCACCCTCAATAAACCAAAAACAACAACCCATTCCTTCCTCACAAACCTATAACCTACCCATATGCCCAACACAACTTACACCCACACTGTAGCATCTCTAGCCCCCATACCTCCAATCCCTCACTATTTCTTCAAAACCCACTACACTTCGGGCCGCTATCTCTCACACCCCATCCACGACTCGCATCATCTATCTTCACACCACCTTCATTATCCCCATAGGTAACTGGTCCTCTTCCCCCATCTACTTTTCCTTCTAGACCTCATACACCCATATCACCTTAACCCAAGACTGTGCAACCCAAAGCCAAAACTCTGCTACATCCCAATAAGGTAGTCAAAACAACCACGCACCCTCCTACCCATTCATCTACCATACCCCTAACCAAACAAACATGTCTGATACCCAAAACCATGCAAGCACCCAAAACCATAGCTCAACCCACTCCCCTCCTATAAAGAACATTCCTCAACAATCAATTGCACCTATACCCAAACCCACGTTCACTTCCCATTGTGACCCACTAGCAGGTCCTATGCCAAAATTTTAACCAACCTCCTTAAGACTTCTGTCATTACATTACCGCCACTCAGACCTTACGACCCCCTCAAACCCAAGCCAAAAGGGTTTAATGACACTAAAATTTGTGCCTACCATAACGTGCCAGGGCATGATGTGGAGAACTTGCAAGGCCTTGAAAACCATCCTTATCCAGTTGTGTCCTCCAGAAGCCAACTTTGACAATGATAAACTCTTTGATGAGGACCTTGCTTCACCAACACCCATTCCCACACTTCCCACTCAACAACCACAACCTCCACCCCCACAACTCCTCAAACTACCTCCAAGATTTGAAATTAACATGGTTCACATTAGAGAACTTTCCATGCCACCACCAAAATGTCGCTGCACCCAGCTCACTTCACAAGGCTTTTCTCCTCCGATAGGTTTTTACCCGTCATGTCGTCATAACACTCATCCTACACCTTCATTTAATGACTCCCTAAATCAACATGATACATGTCACTACATGTGCTCAGAAGGATAAGGGAAAAGAAATGGCAATGAACCCACCATCCAATCCTATACCCAATGCACCATTTGCACCCATACCTAAAATCACTATCCGCGGCCCCACGTACCCCATTTCTAATGGCATCACACATTGCACCATGCTCAAACAATTACACCAATCTCCCCTCAAAATTTCCTTATATGACCTCATCCAAACCTTGAAATCTCATCATTAAGCTCTCCTAGATGTTCTTCAATCTATTAAGGTTTTACCCAATGACCCTACACTCATAGCCTCCATTATCACACCCCGTCATGTAGCCTCTCTTACCAAATTACCACCTTCATCTTCAACCCGTCCTACTCACCAAGTATCCTCCCTTATCTTCTCAAAGGAAGAGATCGCAGCACACCAAACCAATGACCCGCACTCCAACCCACTTCATCTTTGTCCACATCGATGACATATGCGTACACCGTGTGATGATTGATGGGGGCACTAACATTAACATAATTTCATCTCATGCATTTTCTAAAATATGCATACTTGATAATTACATGCATAAACATCCTATCATGGTGCATTCATTTAATGATGTTATCACCTCTACACTTGGCACCATCATCCTCCACATTCATGTGGGTCCTTGCACTATTCCGAATTGTTTTACATCTTGGAGGGGAGTTTCAATATAACTTGTTTTTGGTAGACCTGGATTCATGTCATGGGTTTTGTTCCTTCTAATTTTCATCGATGTGTAAATTTTGAGCATGAAGGACATACCTATACTATCCCAGTTAATCCACCACCTTTTAAAACATGCAACATGCTTTACCAACCCAATGATGTGCTCATACCCATTAAGTCGTCTACCTCCATGACCACTACCGCTTCACCTACACCTCTACTTACTAGTACAGTCGCTACCTCAACCACACATACCTCCTCCATTCCTACCACTGCCACAACCTCCACGGCTGACCCATCAGCCTCCCAAGCTATTAACCCCACCTCCGCATCGACCTCCAACACATCATCTATTCCAGCTACCTACATACCAACCACCGATCCATTAGAAGGCATTTTTCAACGCCTCACTCTAGGGGAATACCACTTATATAGTGTCAACACATTCCTTACTCCATAAGAGTATAGAAGCCTTCACCAATACCCACGTTATGATCACCGTATAGGAGAACATCTCCTATATGGTCCTCCTCACCTTCGTACTAGTCTCACCTATGGGGGACTTGATATTACCACTTACACACCTGAACCACCGTCATAAACTCACCCATTTTCCACTGACTTGCAATCACTTACCAAACACCCATTTTTACCACACCTTCCTGCACCGATGTGCATGGAAGGGTTTTGGTTTTGGATTTTATGAGCAACGCTTCCATACCATTATTCCATGTACCACCCGAAAACATAATGACCACAGTGGTATCAGCTTTCCCAAACCACCAACCAAATAGGACCACATTGAACTCATCAAGGACATAAGCCCTTCTCCACCTTCTTCACCTGCTCCACCTTCATTGCCACCTTCGCCGACGGAGTCGATGGATCCTGAATCTATCCCTCCTAACTTTTTTTTTTCATAAACACCATTTCGTTGGGTCCTTTGACTTATCAATGCGAGGGCGAGACCCCTTCCACTCTTCCCTTCCTGTATCCTGAAATGATCGATGATGATATACCTTCAATTAACATCATTCAATGTTAGGATGATGAATCTATACTCACCTACCTTGGTGTAGAAGACTCATATATTCATCATTCGCTACCTTCTGAGATGCAAACCATGTTGAATGAATCGACTATCGAGATCAACATTCATACTCAGGACAACCGCACATCCTAAAGATCGGTCAATCTTTAGATGCTAGCTGAACAGGAAGCCATCACTTCTTTTCTCAAAGATCATAACCATGCTTTCGCTTGGTCTTATGCAAACATGCCCAGTATTGACCCCACCATAGTGGTCCACAATATCATCACTATTCCCAATGACAAACCCATCAAACAAAAGCTAAGGAAAATGCACCCTCGCATTGCCCTTCTCGACAAAGAAGAACTTTAGCACCTTCTTTCTATTTTTTTCATCTTACCCATTGATTATCCTTGTTGATTTCTAACATTGTCCATGTCACTAAGGTAACAGGGGACTCCGCATTTGCAAAGACTTCCATGACCTCAACCTATCCCGCCCGAAAGATGACTTTCCCTTTCCTAGTATTGATCTCGCTAGTTGACCTTACCGCTAGCCATGAGATGCTATCACTCATGGATTACTTCTTGGGTTATAACCAAATCTTACTCGCCCTAGAGGATCAACACAAAACTCTTTCATCACTACTTAAGAGACCTTCGCGCTATCGATTCATGCCTTTCGGCCTTAAAAATGTTGGTGCCACATATCGTAGGCTATGCCTTACATATTCCATGACATCATGCATCACATACTAGAAGATTATGTGGACGATATCTTGGCCAAAACTAAGCACTGCTCTCGAGCACCTTATCATCCTCAAAACCATTTTTGACCACCTCATTAAATATTGCATTTTCCTTCAGCCAAAAAAATGTGTCTTTACGGTCCTCTCAGAAACCTCTTGGGCTTTATCATTTCCCTACATGGTAGAGAAGTTGATCCTGCTAAAGTCAAGGCTATTCTCAAAATTCCTCCACCCACTAACCTTAGACAACTTCGTAGCCTACAAGGTAAGTTGTAGTCTATTCACTGTTTCATTTCACAATTATCTGATTGGTGCCAACCATTTCATCATCTACTCAAGAAGGATGTCTCCTTTAAATGGGATGATGAATGTCACAAAGCTTTTGAGGCCCTCAAATAGTACCTTCTCCAACCACCCATACTCATTCCACCTAAGGATGATCAACCTTTCTACCTATACATCTCAGCTACCGATCACTCCTTGGGAGCCATGCTTGCTCATCGTGATGAAAAACATAGGGAGAAGGTGGTTTATTACATAATCCATACTCTTTTGGACTATGAAACCCGATACACCCATCCCAATTTTTTTTTCTTAGCCTTAGTTTTCGTTACCACTAAACTCGTAATTACCTACTTAACCACAAAACCTATGTTGTGACCAACACGACCGACCCTTACACTTCATGTATGCTAGACCTTATCAAAATCAACGCCGCTTCGATGGCTTACACTTTTAGCTAACCTCAACCTCAAATTCATTCATCAAAATTCCATCAAGGGTCAAGCTATCACCGACCAATTGGCTAATGCACCTATTTCCAGGGATCAACCCTCTAATTTTGAATTTCTAGATGAGTCAATTGCTACCCTTTCCTTGGACAAACCCCTTACCAAATGATACTCTTCTTCGATGGTTCAAAGTGTCAGCATGGGGGTGGGGCTAGTATTATCCTCATTCCACTTGATGGTGAACCCATGCCTTTGTCTTTCAAACTTGATTTTGAATGCACAAACAATATTGCTGAATACGAAGCACTCATATTAGGTCTCCAAGCCACCTATGCCCTCGATGTCAAATCAATCAACATCTTTGGTGATTCTCAATTGGTTGTAAACCAAGTCAATGGTATATACCAATGTCATAACGAGATACTTCAAAAGTATAAACATCATGTAGACATACTTTTGACCACCTTTGACCATTACACCCTTCAAACCATCCCATATTCAACTAACAAATTTGTAGATACAATGGCCTCGCTTGTCTTCCTAAATACTGTTTGTGCAAAATCACAAGACCTTCTGGATGTTGATCGATTTCTAGTTTGATCATACTAGCATCTAGTGTGATTGCACAACATGGAAACCTCTCTCCAAGTGTGGGACTTGTGAAACCGAGAGAGGAATCTCCACATTAGAGTCGGGTTCCTCAAACTCCTTTGATTTAGATCTAAATTTTCACAACTACAGAGGTTCGATCCCGATCCTACTCTAAATTGCAAGGAGACAGGATAGAAATGCAAAAATTGAAACTAACTAAAGATGGAGATGCACCAAAAGGAGTGGTGAATATTTTTGTCATGCAAATAGACACAAACCAAAGATTGCAGCATAAAGCATACACAAAGTGATAAGATATAATTTAGGGTCTAAAATGAAGCAAATAATACAAACAAAGGACTCAAACCATTCACAAAGCTTGCATTATAATTTCTAATGTCAAAACCATCGCATTACAACCTCGGAGAGGTAGAAAACATGTTACAATCTTTGAAGAGGTCTGATTCTTGCCACAATCACTTGCTGGAGGTGAAAGAAGAAGATTACTATGCCCAAAAGTGTTCCCCCTTGAAAGTGAGCCAAATCTAGCTTTTTACATTGCATGGGTCGAGCCGGAGAGAGAAAACATACAAAAAATGTGGGAGCCCATTCCTCATTGACTGAAAATGAATTAAATCAACATGGAGGACCTTACAAGCCCATACCCTACCATTTTTGACTGAATTGGAGGAGAATGCGACCCATTCTACATTAAATCAGTCACCGAAATGTCACTCGGCCATGAACATGCGTCAAAGCCGTTTCTTGACTTTATCTCTCTAGGCTGCACCAAAATTCAATATTGACCTAGGAATAATGTAGAGAATTTTATAAGCTTTCCAATGATATAAAGAACATGCAAATCCGAGCTCTGGATTGAAAGATATGACGATCTAAAGATTTAGGGCACAAAACAAGTAAAAATGGTTTTTTTGAAATTTTCCGTGCTCGCCACTGGACGACACGTGTCGTGTAATGATTGGATGAACAATTCTCTCTCCTTCCCTTACCCATGGGTTTTCCTTGAAAGTTTTTACCTTTATAACACTTTGGAAAATATTTCATTTTTTCCCTACGCCCCGCCACTGGGACACGTGGCATGATCTCGGTTGAGGACAGGGTGCGGGGTCATCCTTTACCTTTTAGTTTTTGGCCAAAACTTTTGCCAAATTCTCTAATTCCTCCCTGAGCTCCACACTTCCTTGCTTCATTGGACATGTGTCCTGTTTCTATTGGCTCGGGCTAACGCTTCAAACCTTTCCCTTTGAAATTTTGGACGTTTTCCCTTGTGACACGTGGTGTTTCCTGATTCATCCGCGGGCCTGCCGGCTTTTCATGTCCCTCACGTCCCTATGTCCCGGTTGTCCCGAACTGTCTGGGACAAATTCCTCCGATCCGCTTGATTCAGGATTCCATGTCCCTCTTTGAGGTAAAGACATGTGGCGTGATTTGATTGGCTCTCGGCTCCTTCGGCTCTCCGCGTCCCACTCGTCCCTATGTCCTAACCGCCCGAGTGCTAAAGTTCTCTATTTTGGCTGATCCGGTGGTTTGTGTCCTTCGCGTTCTCATGGCCGGATGTCCTAGCCTGTTTCCACACAACAGCTTAGTCAATTTTACTTTTACCTTCGGTTTGGTTTGCCTTTCGCGCCCCGCGCCCTTATGTCCTAACTGTCCCTTTGTTGCACGGACCGCCTAGTGGCCTTTCAGCCGATTCGGGCCCCGATGTCCTAACTGTCCCTACTTTGCTACGAGGACTAGGACTTAGCCAATTTTCATGATTTTTCCTGCCCCAAGCTTGTTTTTTGCAGCTTTTTCACCCTTTCTTAGAACTTGCTCCTTTCTTCTTGGACAAGAGAGTTAGAAAAAATCTGAGGGGACCCTAGAAACATGATTTTTTGCCTTGAATCAATCTATTTTCCTGGGACTTGAGTATTCTGATGCATGTTATCAAATTTACCCTGGGGGTGAATTTTGGATAACAATTTGGTGACTCAGCGGGGTTACCTGCCTGCTAGGTAGAAGATACCAGTTGCTCCAAGTACCCATTGGGCATGAACTCATCGATATTCTGTTTAGAACCTCCACCGACTTAGAATGTGCAAGGAGAAAGATGGAATATCCCCGAGGGGAGAAAGGGCTATAAAACATCTCCATGTACAAATAAGCCGTGCTAAAGCACTTAGGGAAAACAAAACCAACCTACAAAGAAACAATGTGCACAAGCACTTGGAGGAATGAAAATCTAATCTAATATTTACAAGGTAGTGAATTTCCCTCTAGAAGCAATGCTTGAGATAGATTCCATTTACTGGAATCTGTAGTTCTTCACCATCCAATGGGGCCAATTAGAAAGCATTGTTGTCCTTGCACTTCGTGACCATGTATGGGCCACTCCAAATGGCATCAAATTTTGAATGCCTTCCTGGTTTTGCTCTATCCACATCCCATTTCAACACTAGATCTCCAACCTGAAAAGATCTATCCTTGGCCTTCCTATCAAAGGTTTTCTTGATCAAAGCTTGATCCTTTTCCATTGCTTGGGATGCCTGATTTCTGATCTCTTGCAGCTCCATCAACTCTGCATACCTTACCTCCATGGGCTCAAATTCTAGCAACTCCAGCTGCTTCATGAGTTCCAATGTTGGCAACTCAAGCAACATGGGCAAGATTGCCTCTCTTCCATAGACAAGTTTAAATGGAGAGTTACCTGTGGATCTTTTGGGAGTTATCCTATCAGCCCATAAGGCTGATTTTAGTTTGGTATGCCAAGACCTCTGATTCTCGTCAAGAGTCCTCCTAATGATCCTCAACAAGTTCTTGTTTGTAGACTCGGCCTGGCCATTACCTTGAGGGTAATAGTTTGATGAAGTGCTTAGGTAGATATCGTTCTTGATAGCCCACTTAGTCACCTTAGATCCAATGAATGCCAATGCATTATCAGAGATTATTGTAGCAGGTACACCAAATATGGTTGTTATCTCATCATAAAAGTCTAAGATGTTAGACTCATTTGCCTCTTTGAGTGCTATCGCTTATGTTTATTTGCTGAAATAGTCCGTGGTCTGTCAAAATCCATTTGTGCCCTTGGCTTGAATTGGGATTAGTGACTCCAATGAAGTCCAAACCCCATTGCATAAATGGCTGGTCAACTGAGATTGGATGTAATGGAAGGGCAGCAAGTTTCTCTTTCCCGTGAAGAATGCACAATTCTTACACCTCTTGATCCATGCATAGCAATCATGAATATTTTAGGCCAATAATAACTTGGCTTCATGATTTTTAGAGCTGTCACTCTTGGTGCAAAATGACCACCAGCTGGTCCATCATGGAACTCTTCCAACACCCTTTGAATCTGATTTGTGCTAATGCACCTTAGTAGCACTCCATTCACATCTTTCTTATACAAAACACCATCAACAATGGCATACGGAACAACCTGCAATCTAAAGTGTCTCCTTTTGGTCTTGTTCATCTCCAGAGGGCATAGGCCTATGCCTAGGAAGTGTATAATACCTTGGGTCCAGCAAGGAGTGGGGGCAGCATTATCTTCTTCTTGATTGCCACTTGGCTCATGGCTGTCCTGGACTGTCAAAACAGCCTCTTCTTCATTGCATACTTCTTTTTGCTTCCCCAAAACCAACTACTCACACAATCCTTTCCATCTTACTAGCTTGGTGATCTTGATCTCAATGTCATACTCCATGACACAGTGATCCAACCTACCCTTTTCTCATTCAAATCCTTGTTGAGGAGGAAGTCCTTAACCCTAGCATGCGAGACCAGCAACTGGACCTTATTGTTTGAGATTAAATGCTTGAATTTCTTCAAGCTTCGACACTGCAAGTACATGCTTCTCAATAAAAGAGTACCTTACCTCATAGTCATCCAGTGCTCCGATCAAGAAGGCAATTGGCTGCTCATCATTATCCTTGTTCTGTTGTACCAAAATGGCAGAAATAGTGTCATTACCTCCAAATGCATAGAGGATGAAATCCTTGGAGAAGTCCGGGTTGATGAGAGTTGGTGCTTGAGAGATGGCTTCTTTGATTGCTTCAAAACTCTCCTTGCCTTCTGCTGTCCACTTGAAAGCCATGCTCTTCTTTAACATTTTGGTGATGGGAATGACAAGGGCTACAAAATATGGGACAAACCTCCGAACAAATTTTATTCTTCCCAAGAAACTCTGAAGGGATTTCTTATGGCTTGGTAATGGTAGTGCTCTTATGGCTTCAACCCTCTCTAGATCAATTGCTAATCCTTATTTGGAGACAATATGGCCAAGGAGCTTTCCTTCATGTGCAAGAAAGATGCACTTCTTAGGATTCAAAGACACTCCAAATCTCCTTCACCTCATGAAGACTTGTCTCAAATGAGAGAGGTGGTATGCTGCATTTTTTGAAAAAACAGTGATATCATCAAGGTAAATCAGCACCACATGGTTAATCAAACCTTTGAATGCCATGTCTATTTCCCTTTGCAAGGTAGCACCAGCGTTGGACAACCCAAATGGCATTTTCCTGTATGCAAAAGTTCCCCATTTGGTTGTGAAGGATGTCTTGAACTAGTCCTCTTCCTTCACCATAATCTGATTGTAGCCTAAGTAGCCATCAAGTAGTGAAAACCTCTCGGAGCAAGCCACAACTTGCAAGATTTTCTCCATGGAAGGGAGTGGGTAATGGTCCTTGAGAGAGGCTCTATTCAAGTCTCTAAAGTCAACACACAATCTGATCTCTCCACTCTTCTTTCTGACTGGAACTAAGTTGGCAACCCAACTAGAATGCTTGATTGGGAATATGATCCTTGACTCAATCAGCTTGTCCAATTCTTTCCTCATGAGAGGATCCATGCGTGGATTGATTGGTCTTTGTTTCGGCCCGACATTGGCTTAGTATTTGGATCCAATTCAATGGTATGTGAGCTAAGTTGGGATGAAACCTTTCAAGTATTCATAGCTCCAAGCAAACACGTCGGGGAACTCTTGACACGCTTGTATGAACTCATACCTTTCTTGTTCGGGTTGTCATCCTTCCAATTTCCAATGGTTTGTTCTCTTCTACCAAGATGGATACTGAATCCTCTCTCTTGACCTGAATGTTTGCTTTCTCCTTTTTAAACTGATCATTGGGGTTAAAAATGGACTCCAAAGTGATAAGTCCCTTGGGCAGCTTGTTAGTTCTCAGCTGTACTACCTGGTCACCATGCTGCCGTTCCAATCTTTCTTGATTCTTGGCTGAGAACTCGGCTTCTTCTTGCAAGAAATGGATGATTTGCTGATCATTTTCAAACACTTGCCAACTGACATTGTTATCCGCATCAAGACCTCACAATCACGTGGATGTTTGGCTGTACCTTATCTTGTTGAATGCTTTCCACAATGTCAAAGGCTGCCCCTACTGCTGCAAGCCTGTCAGCAGCTTGATTCTCTTTCCTAGGAATGGATTTGATGCCAAAACCCTCAAAATATTCCATGAGGTCCCACACCCTGTTCTTGTAGCACCTGAGTAGATCATTCTTGGCAGCATGTTGTCCCTTGACCTGATTTACAATCAATTCACTGTCACCAAAGACTTGCAAGTTCTTTATTCCTCTCTTGATTGCCCAATGCATCCCTTGCACCAAGGCTTCATATTCAGCAGTGTTATTGGAGCATGCAAACTGGAATCTAAAAGCTGAATAGTACTTTATTCCTTGAGGTGAAACAAGCATAGCTCCACCTCCTGCACCTTGTCTACTCCTTAATCCATCAAAAAACAGCTGCCATACCTCATTGTCATCTTTGTGGTTTGGGTTGGTGATGCTAGGAATAGGCTGATTCTCTTTGTGTATATAATAGACCCCTAGCTCGATTCTTCCACTTCTTGATAAGGATCAAAAGCATGCACGTTGCTTGCCCATTCATCAAGAGTTAGATCTAGGATTCTTCCAACCTTAGTGTCGATTCATCAAGTGCTTGGGTGGTCTTCTTGATCAAATGTTGAACAATTGGCGTTGATCTCGACTTGGAGTGTAAGGTTCAATGTGGAAATTTGCAATAGGTTCAGACTCCAATTGTAGCCTTAGTTCCATACCTCGCTCGAACAAAGCATGTGTGACCAATCAGAGACAAATATCCCCAATCTTGGCTGTGAAGTCCTTGACAAGCATAGGGAAAAGAGTGGTGGAAGGTCATGATCGATACATCTTGTAAAACAACAACATTTGGACATGCATGTAAGGTAAGACTCAAGTTTTTAATCACTCCAACTGTTCAAGCTATGCTGTCCCATCCACTGCACTACCCTTTGGATATTGTTTCATCTTGTAGTCCTAGCTGATCAGCTATTTGTTTAGGCATTACCGAGCTACTTGCCCCGAGTCTATCATGAAATTGTGCACTAGCTGATTTCCAATGATCAATGAAACATAGAAAGGAGGGGGTTTCAACATTTTTCCTTCTGTCCTCCATGATTTCCTTGGAAATTTGGGCAACATTTATAAGCACTTTGTCTTGCATCCGAATTTCCCGATTCAAGTCAGTCCTTCATGGTGGCTTGCAGCAGATCTCTTTGGCCACGGGATGGATAGGGATTCCCACATTGATATATTGACGTTTGTCTTCTTAATCTGATCAATGATATTGAATGGTGATGAAGGATCTCTTTGTTGTCCCTTGGTTTACACATTCACTCCTTGCATGTGGGCAGCAATAACTGATATTTGAGTTGGCCTAGGGGCTGTTCTTGGCTGCCCTTGTGCATTTACAACCAGATTTTGTTTGCTAACCACTTGTGGAGCCATGGAAGGTTGTGGATTGGTTGGGGCTAATGGCTGTTCTTCACCCAAATTCCTCCTTTTTGACCTTGTGTTGGCTGCAACACTTTGAGAAACTTCCTGGTTCATGCCACAAAATCCCCTCGCTTGCCAATTTACCAATGTGGTGTCATTTGGAGCTAATTGCTGTTGGAATGTTTCTTGTTGTTGACTGTTTCCTTGATCGCCCTCACCCTCCACACCAAAGTAGTTATCACCATCAATGCTTGATTCAAAGCACCATTAAAGCATATGGATTGGTTATGAGGCTCATTGCATGGAAAACACACCAGTCATACTCTTGAGCAATGTTGTTTTGTGTTGGCACCAATGCCTTAGAGGAAGATATGGCATTTGGATTATAGGGCTGAAATGGTCTATTGATTGACAGGAGGCCTTGTTTGATTCATATTTGCTACTAGATTAGGTGGCCTTTGTGGTTGGTATGGCTGCCTATTAGGCTGAGCTTGGGGTTGATAAGAAGGTCTAAAACTTTGGACTGTTGCCTTTTGAGAGTAACCAGCTCATTGCTTAGGTTTTGCAATTGCTTCATGACTTCAAGCTCATTTGGGGCACTTGGAGATGAAGTGGAAGCTTCATTTGAACTCGATTTCTAGGAGTGGGAGAAGGAGCCAAACTAGGTGCTTGATTGGTGTTAGGACTCTCTAAACTTGGAAACAATGGCATGGGAGGTCTAGGGGTAAGTTTGCCAGCTTGGATCAAACAATTTTCAGCCCTAATGGCAATGCTATAAGCCATAGGGATAGTTATGCCTCCCATGGACTGAATCAACATAGAAATATCAGAATTTAGAGCTTTGAGATAGTAGAGAAAAGCATCTTCGATGTTGGCTCGATCGCTATTGGAATTCTCTCCCAAGTCTTTTGAAATCTGAAGTTGAAATCAGTTAGCTGCTCATTGGGAGCTCTCTTCATGGTTGTCAGCTGCTCCAAAAGAGACAAGTTGTCTCCCTTCTCTCTAAATTGCTCATGAAGTGCTATACACAGTTGATTCCAATTTGTGATAGAACCAGCTCCAAGGCTTCTAAACCATTGCAATGCTTTACCCTTGAATGAAGATGCCAGTAACTTGACAGCCACTTGCATCTCATTGATTTCATGAATTGCACAAAGGTTAGCAATATCTTTAACATGATCACCTGGAGTAGTTTGATTTTCTCCAGTGAAGTAGGGAATGTTCTTCAAGGCTGCAATAGGAATTGGATGTTGTGCATTGAGGGCAAGTGGGCTGTTGCCTGTGAAGTTGACATAGGGGTTGTTTTGAGCCATTCTAATTGGTCTTAAAACCCTTGTTTACTGAATGAAAGGCCTACCAGGTGGAGGAGTTGAGAGAGTTCTGTTTGGTGGAGATGGAGACCTTTGAATCCTTCTTCCTCTTTGCCTTCTTCTTGGAGATAATTGCAGGTATTCAAACAACACTTCTTCTTCTCCAACTCTTGACCTTGTGGTGATTCTTCTCATGAGTTTTCAGGCTTGCACTACTGAAACCAGTTGATTCTTCCCCTTGGAGTCGCCAGATATGAAAATAATAGCTCTTTTCAAGCAAGAAAATTGCAGCAGATGCACATCAACTTTGCTGCAATAAAAATGAGACCTCTAGTGTCCCACCGGGCATGCCAAAACTATTAATGCAAAATCACAGCACCCCTGGATGTTGATCAGATTTCTAGTTTGATCATACTAGCATCCAGTGTGATTGCACAACATGGAAACCTCTCTCCAAGTGTGGGACTTGTGAAACTGAGAGAGGAATCTCCAGATTAGAGGCTGGTTCCTCAAACTCCTTTGATTTAGATCTAAATTTTCACAACTACAGAGGTTCAGATCCTGATCCTACTCTAAATTGCAAGGAGACAGGGATAGAAATGCAAAAATTGAAACTAACTAAAGATGGAGATGCACCAAAAGGAGTGGTGAATATTTTTGTCATGCAAATAGACACAAACCAAAGATTGCAGCATAAAGCATACACAGGCTGATAAGATATAATTTAGGGTCTAAAATGAAGCAAATAATACAAACAAAGGACTCAAACCATTCACAAAGCTTGCATTATAATTTCTAATGTCAAAACCATCGCATTACAACCTCGAGAGGTAGAAAACATGTTACATCTTTGAAGAGGTCTCGATTCTTGCCACAATCACTTGCTGGAGGTGAAAGAAGAAGATTACTATGCCCAAAAGTGTTCCCCTTGAAAGTGAGCCAAATCTAGCTTTTTACATTGCATGGGTCGAGCCCAGGGAGAGAGAAAACATACAAAAATGTGGGAGCCCATTCCTCATTGACTGAAAATGCATTAAATCAACATGTAGCACCTTACAAACCCATACCCTACCATTTTTGATGAATTGGAGGATAATGCGACCCATTCTCGCATTAAATCAGTCTTTGAAATGTCACTTTTGGCCATGAACACGTGTCAGAGCCATTTCTTAACTTTCTCTCTCCAAGCTGCACCAAAATTCAAGATTGACCCTAGAATCATATGGAGAATTTTATAATCTTTCCAATGATATAAAGAACGTGCAAATCTGAGCTCTGGATCGAAAGATATGGTGATTTGAAGATTTAGGGCACAAAACAGGCAAAAAGGGTTTTTTTGAAATTTTCCCACGCTCCACCACCTGGATGACACGTGTCGGGCGCTGATTGGATGAGAAATTCTCTCTCCTTCCCTTACCCGTGGGTTTTCCTTGAAAGTTTTAACTTTTATAACACTTTGGAAAATATTTCATTTTTTTCCCCGCGCCCCCGCCACTTGGGACACGTGGCATGATCTGGTTGGAGGACAGGGGCGCGGGGTCATCCTTTACCTTTTAGTTTTTGGCCAAAACTTTTGCCAAATTCTCTAATTCCTCCCCGAGCTCCACACTTCCTTGCTTCATTGGACACGTGTCCTATTTCTATTGGCTCGAGCTAATGCTTCAAACCTTGCCCTTTGAAATTTTGGACATTTTCCCTTGTAACACATGGCGTTTCTTGATTCATCCGTAGACCTTCCGGCTTTTCACGTCCCTCGCATCCCTATGTCCCGGTTGTCCCGAACTGTCTGGGAAAAATTCTCTCGATCCACCCGATTCGAAGCTTCCCGTCCCTCTTTCGTGTGAAGACACGTGGCGTGATTTGATTGACTCTCGGCCTCCTTCACTCTCCACGCCCCACGCATCTCCCTATGTCCCAACCGTCCCCAAAGCTAAAGTTCTCTGTTTTGGCCGATCTGGGTGGTTCACGTCCTTCGCATCCTCACGGCCCAGATGTCCCAGCCTGTTTTGCACAACAGTTAGTCAATTTTTCTTTTACCTTGGCCATTTCACATTTTCGTGTCCCGCCCATCCTTATGTCCCAGCTATCCCTTTGCTACAAGGACCGCCCTGGTAACCTTTTGACCGATTCGTGCCCCGACGTCCCAACTGTCCCTACTACTACGAGGACTAGGACTTAGCCGATTTTCATGATTTTTCCTGCCCCAAGCTTGTTTTTTGCAGCTTTTTCACCCTTTCTTAGAACTTGCTCCTTTCTTCTTAGACAAGAGAGTTAGAAAAAATCTGAGGGGACCCTAGAAACATGATTTTTTGCCTTAAATCAATCTATTTGCCTGGGACTTGAGTATTCATATGCATGTCATCAAATTTACCCTGGGGGTGAATTTTGGATAACAATACCTACTTCACCTATTGATTCTAAAATCTTTGTCACCATACAATGACTCCAATCACCTTCTTATTTACCACACAAGGTTTACTCTATCGAAACCACTACCCTAGACCCAAGTGACCTTTGGTACAAACAATACTCGACTATCTTTCTCTCTCCATCTTACCTCCAAATCTCACCCGTAATAGACAATGTGCCTTCCTTAAAAAAGTCTTTCGTTATGTCATCATGGGGGGCTTCCTCTATAAGTGTGGATTTGATGGTATTCTATTATGATGCCTCAAATTTTTTGAAATTCCTTATACCATTAAGGAGGTTCATGATGGAATATGTGGAGGTCATTTCGCTGGCTTTGCTTATGCTAAGCGTATTCTTCACCTAGGCTATTATGGTGACCCTTAACTCTGATTGTTGCGACTGCATCAAACATTTTTTAAAATACCAAAAACAAGCCAATCTTCATCATACACCCAGTCATGTCTTACAGTCACCCGTGACCTTTGGCCCTTCTCTTAATGGGGTTTGGATCTTGTCAGAGAGATAAGCCACCATTCTTCCCAAAGTGCCATCAATGGATCATCACTGCTACTAAGTATTATACAAAATGGGTGGAAGCCATACCACTTATCTCCATGAAATCGAGAAAATATGTGATTTCATTAACCACCACATCATTTGTCACTTTGGTGTTCCTCATCACCTCATCACTAATAATGGAAAATAATTCAAAAACAAAACATTGCAAAAACTTTGTGACGCCTTCGGCATTTAGCTTAGTTTCTCATCACCTTATTACCCACAAACCAATGGCCAAGCCAAATCCACTAACAAAACCCTCAACAAAATTCTTATGAAAGTGGTTAACGATACTGGGAAGGATTGGCATACACACATTCCTTTTTCCCTATGGGCATACCGCACTAGTATCCACACTTCCACTACTACCACACCATTTTCTCTGGTCTACGGTACCGAGGCGGTTTTACCTCTTGAAGTCTAGATTCCCTCACTCCACATTTCTCTCCATGACATGCTTAATGATGATGAATTTCATCAGGACCATTTAGCACAGCTAGAGTTATTAGACGAACATCATCTTAACGCTCTTGACCACCTTCAAGTTTACCAAAAACATATCAAATGTGCCTATGACAAGTGTGTCCATGAATGAACCTTCCAAGTTGGTGACCTCGTCCTGAAAGAAAATCAACATGTAACCAAAGAAGAAAAAAGTAAATGGGGAAATTTTTCTCCTAATTGGCTTGGACCATACATCGTGACTCATACTTATGGATCAGGTGCTTATCATTTATCTTCACTTGATGGTAAACCCGAACCTGAGCCCCTTAACACCTTGCATCTTCAACCATTCTATTGTTGAATTTTAGTCCTACATCACTTTTTATCTCTTTCCATGCTCATCCCTTGAGTGCTATCCACTTCATACACCTCACTAATGATTAAACAAGAATCATGTGAGTACCTGTCACTTTTTATCTTCTCTCGAATATGTGTACCATGGCGTTGCACATAGTAGGATTCTCATGGATACTTTTCATCTACCTTAAAATGATATCTCATGGTCGTTTCACCTTACCTTTTACACGAGAGTCCTATTGTCTACCTTGGTCTTGTCCATGACTTCAAAGCCCTCACATGGGATACAACTCCTTGAGTAAAACTTCCACTAAAAAGATAACTCCTCAAAAGGACATCTTCCTCTCAACAATTTATGCCTCAAGGACAACTATGTAAAGCTTTTAACAAAAAAACATGAGAGCAACAAAAGCTTCCGCATCAATCAGCTTTACGAAGATCTCAAGGTGTTAAATTCCTCATCCAATATATACTTCCCGCATCGATCAAGTATATCTAACATATAATTCAACATAAAAACTTTTTAGTCATGGACTTTCCCATTGTGACCTCAGATCTCTTTCCCAAATAGCATGCTACCTCATACCATACAAAATTACCCACTTTTCACCCTTCAAACCATACCCACTCCCATTTCCCACTGCCTCAAGGGACTTCTTAGAAACTATGACATTTGGTGATCATGTGACTACTTTTCACCGTAGAACAATCAATCATGCAATGTCTTTAGGGTCTTACATTCATCACCTCTTTCAAGGTGTGATCTACTCGGTATGATCCTCGCCAATCAGGTGGCTTTATTTCCCCTCTTCTCTTTTAGCCATCCTTGTTTACATTTTGATTACCTTATATAGGACTTGGTCCTCGATACTTACTTTTGGGGTAATCTATCTTCTTCTTTTCCCACAATCAATATCACCTATATCACTTTACCTCTAACAAACCCACACCATACCTAAAACCTACCACCTCATTTTCACACCCTCTCATATTCTTCCCTAGCTTATGGGAGAACTACATTGGTTTGAGGCCCCTTTTCACCGGGGCTATGTAGGCAGCACTCCGAGGGCATGGGGCCCTTGGAGGTTAGCTCGACCATCATCATCATCATCACCACTTTCCTTACCTTTTCCCATTCACACCCATTCACCTCTCACCATTTGCTACCTATTCCAGTCACATCCTACTCTAGTTCGTTGCCAATTTATCATCAAATACGTGGTAATTAAAAATCCACATCGCCATACCTGCCACCTCATTTCGCCACCTCATCATGACCTAGTCTTAACCCTAAACTAACCTAATTAAGACCTATAACTTGGTCCACATCCACACCTATGATTAATTACTCCTCACCCGCACCCAAAACTGACCTCATAATGACTTGACCAAGCCCACAACTAATCCCTCAGAGAAAAGGAGGGAAAGTTGGCTATTTTACCAAAAATAGCCCACTTTGACCTGACCGATACCGGTTCCTACGACCGCCGGTTGCCAGAACCGCCATCGGTTCCCTGTAAATGACCACTTCCAACCAAAAACAAAGGATCGGATTTTCATTTGATCAAAAAGAGGAGAAATCATTGAAAGGATCGGATTTGCTTGGCCGAGCAGAGACAAGTGAAGAAACGAGAAGAGTTTGCAGACAAGGACATCAAGCCCAAGACTGCAACGGAATAACCAGGCCCCCAGTGACACTCATCCGAGCATCAGAAGAGGAGATTGCTCATCTTGGATTGTCAGATCATCCTATTTGAGCCCTGTCTTCGTCATCACAGTCCTGGAACCTGCATCTTCATCAGGAACGAGTAAGTAGTGTCTTGTATGATTCTAAGCACCATTTCTTGAGCCTGTGGATTGATTGTAATTATAAGCTCATTCCTAGATCTACCACCTACCAGCACCCTGCACTTAACCTTCATCCATACATCTTTGTATTGCCCAGAAGACCATTTTATCACACTCTGAGCCTTCCCTGTCCTCCCATTATTCCCCTCAGCCATCCACCAATCTTAATAACCCCACGATCACCTTGCAACCAACCTCTATCCAGAAGCACTTAGATTGCTGACCCTACCGGTGTCGTTTATCCCCCACCGGCGGCGGTTCTCTAACCGCGGTCGGTTATCCAGTGACCGGCGTCGGTCACTGTGACTTATACCCCAAAACCCTTTTCTCACCTATTTGTCACCTAACAACCTCAGATCCAGTCTGGTTTATCCCTATAACTCAACCTGAATGTATCAACGACCAGTAACCGAACAAACAACGTGACGCTTTATTATTGATAGTTTAGCTTCTATTGCTTTGTAACGAGATACCTAAATCGTGATTTTGCAATAGCTTTCTTTGTTATCATTTGTGTTAATTCGTATTAAAAGGGGAACTGACCACCTTCGAAAGGAAGTTTTATATTTCCTGGGCCTAAGGCAGCTCCCTCATTTATTGTCTAATTAAAATCTGGTGGTCTTGTATTCTTACTTGCAGGTAGTCCTTCCAAGACAAAAAGGAGTTCTTCGCAGTCGATCTGATCTTTCTCTACGGTACGCGCACACCATCTCAACATTCAACAGGTATTCCTCCTAGCCCTAACCCTTATCTGTTTCTCAAAGGAATGAAAGGATAGAAGCAAGTCTATTCCACAGAGCCGAAACATTCCGCCGCATGAAACATTTTGGCACGACTGCGGTATGGGACCCATTTCGGGTTTTCGCTTTCTTGCTTGCTTTCATTTAGGAGCATACTTCTTGCTTTGTTGTTGTTGTTTTTTGTTATATTTAGTAAAAGAATTTGTCTTGCTTTCCTAGTTTTGCATTAGTGAAAGTCATCTTATTTGCTTCATCGAATATCATTTTCGATTTGGGTTTAAAACACGTGCATTACATTCTTGCTTGTTGTTTTCAATTCTAGTGAACATAGACTAAGTAATAGGTCGTACACGTGGGGGTGATTTCCATGGTATTGACAGGAAATTAATCTTACTTTCACTGCACAACACATACCGAATCACTTCATAATTAACACAACAGCTCAAAACATCCCCCCCTTTTCCGCGGTATTCCTCCGCCCGATTGAGGTAACCTTATAAGCCAAAACAAACTTGACATTTCCCTAAGTCTTTTGTTTAGGATTGACATCATTCGCGTCTAAAGGCATAAGCCAAATTGATTAAAATTAACCCTAGGGTTAGTCTCTAATTAATTTGTTTGTGCATTCTTGCTTGTTTTCGTTTCTATTTTCTCATCATACACTATTTTCTCGTGATCACTACTGTAACAGTTTGTAGGCATACTAATCACTATTAACACCAAATCAACAACTTCTTATTTTTTCTTACACTAGCTTCTATTATACCGACATCGGTTAGCTTACCGACGCGGCTACATCCTGACCGACATCGGTTATCGACCGATATCGGTTATCGTTTTTACAGCTTCTCGACAAACCAAAGAACCTACCAATTTCAAACATCTTGTTGCTCTGCTTCTGCGTTCTCGATAGATCAAACCCTACTGTACTCCGTCCATGGTTGTTATCACTCGAAAGCAAGCCGCCGCCATGGTTTCACATGCTTGCTCTGTGCCTTTGCCTGAATCACCCCCTTCACATTCTGTGGGGAATCCTACGGACACCAACGAGGTTCCTAAAATTCCTGTAGGAGATAAAGAATTTGCCAAATTTCTGGATGCTAATCCTAGCACTGTACAATACTATTTGTCTCATGCCCCTGACCGTACACCCGACGGTCAACTCCTTGTTGGCATGCCTATCAGTATAGCTGCTCATTTAGCTCCTTCTCCGCCTGATAACTCGCTTTGCCTTCCGCATCCTTAGTCCCGTCTCCTACCTCAAGCAGCTTTGGGGTTCATATACGGCATGATTGGCTTTCCTTTGGTTAATCTTGGGCCCAACATGTCATTACCGCCGACTGCTCCTACCTCGTCTCTCTTGCAGACTGTTCCATTCATGACTTGCTCTCTGCCACCTATCCACACGAGCTTTCCTTCTCAAGCTCCGCCCACCTTTTCATTTCCACACACATATCCGATAACCTCAACGGCTTATATAGGACATCCCTATTCGGTTGCCTCAACACATTCGTCCTCCATACCTTATCAACATTTAACCCCACCATTGTCTAGCGGTGGCCCTTGGCCCAATTTGCCTCCATTTACCACAACCACACCATCATCTCATCCAACTACTGATTTAATTAAACAAATGATGGACAAAATGCAAAACTGAGGCTTTTGTTTCAGAAGTCGTAGCGCCTTGACATACGAGCAAGTTTGTCGGGAGCCTATCCACCCTTCAGTCCCCCTTCATTCATATCCTCCTCAATGGGAATTACCAAAATTTACCCGTTTTAATAGTAAGGAGGACCCTCAACAACACTTGCGATCATTTAGACATGCCTGCTATCTGATTGCTCACGACGACGCTTTACTACTCCGCACCTTTCCCATGTCCTTATCAGGACCCGCCTTGAGTGGTACAAGTTGTTTTTAACCCAAAGACTCAATCTTCTCTTTTAACCAGCTAGCCCAATCTTTCTTGGATCATTTCTCCATTAACATTGCCAAGAAAGTATCTATCACCGACCTCTATGCCATCCGACAATTTGAAGACGAATCTATCGCAGATTTCGTTGGACGATGGCGAGGCCTTATCAACCAACTTACGTATGCCTTGCCTCAGACCGAACTTATCGAACTGTTTACGCGGGCCTGCGCTAAGCACATCTCTCCTACCCTCCAAATTCAAACTTTCCGTACATTTGACGAGGCTTTTACTATGGCTCGAAACTAGAGATTCGAGCCTTAGAGGAAGAGAAATTGTGGTTGCGCAACAAAAACCCCACTTTCCGAACCCAAGATTCCACCAACAAACCTAACACCACCAATCCTCACCCATCGACTGCTTCGAAATCAAAAGGGGCCGTGCACGCGGTGATGGTCAAATCCCAACCACCGTCTAATACCCCGCCAAAAACCACCTATAAGTATAAAGCAGAGCCCATCAACTACACTCCCTTGGGAGAAACATATGGTGTGATATTGGAAAAATTGCTTAAAGCAGGAGCCATTACCTTACCTCCTGTTAAACCTCACTCCGGGTTTGATTCCACTCGCGCCATACCTTCTTGGTACAAAGAAAATGACTTCTGTAACTTCCACCGCGTGAAGGGACACAGTCATGAAAACTGCAAGATGTTGAAAAACATAGTGCAGGAAATGGTTGATGCGGGGGATATAGCCCTCGATAATCCTAACGCCCCTGCTAACCGAAATTTGAAAATATTCAACAAACCATTCCCGAATCATTCTTCTAACAGTAACATAAATCAAGATATCTTAGCCGAGGAGAGTGTTCATGAGATCCATGCAGTCTTCGATTCCCAGCCAAAACCTCTATCGAACAAATTCTGAATCAAGCCTCTTCCCTAACGCAGGAAACCGAACCCCCTTCCTCGCCATCAAGACAAACTGAAATCCTTGCCATTCCTTTACCCATCAAGGAATTAACTACCCAGAGTTCCCTTCTCACAAATGAGCCTTCTTATACCACATCCTTGCAAGACTGTGAGCGGATGTTATCTAATTTATCTATTTCCCAAACGTCTCCTTCTACCATTCTTGCTGTACAAGAGGAAGGCTCGCCACTTCTTTTGTCATCCTTAGATGAGAAACCTCTTGAACCGACATCACCACATTCTTTAAACATGACGGATCCTCTCAAACACGCCCTCCTACCTATTAGTCCTTCATCACCTAAATCTTTTCAAAGCAACTGGTTGACCTCTTAACGCCCTATTGATACAAAGTGCCTCATCTACCCCCCGTATCACACCCACAAAGGGACCGGAATCACAACCCACCTTTCTTCCATACAAAAGTTCCTATTCACACGTGAGGACTGTCATTCCCCAGAAGATAGACAGGTCCTATGGGAACGTTTGAGTATGCCATATTCTACTCAAATGCAGATGACCGATCCAGATGCTTCTACCATATACCCGAAGTGTTTACAGAAGCTTAAAATGCCTATGTCCTCATCTTCACCCCCCTCATCTCTACCAAATACCTCATCCACTTCTATTAACCTAACCAAATCTTCCCCTACGCTTGGGACCTCACCAATACCTAGTCTAACACACCCACCTAAGCGGCTTGATTTATCTAAAAATAAAGCCATCCATCCCATTAGGAGACAGACCCAATCTCCTCAATCTATGCCGCTATCACAACTAAAACCCTCGTCGTCACACCTACCTTCCATATTGGGACCCCATCCCTCTACCTTACATCAATATATCATACCTCCTACGTTTTCTTTAAAGTGACCTACGCCTTCTGCACCCATACAGAGATCTAAGGGTATATCAACACTGTCACCCCACGTATCCTGTCCACCCATCAACCCTAAACAAATCTCATCATCAAAGGACTTGTTTTCCGTCACTCCTCTTTTTCGCCATTGTTTCTGATACCACTTTATCTAGAGCCTCATCATCTAACCAGCTAAACGTAGCTCCTGCACCAAAGAAACCACGTTTAGTTAAAACCATTATCAATACCCTCGCTAAACCACCACCCATACGAACCAACCATACCCAAACATTACCAAAACCCACCCAACCAATACCTTCATCTTCCTCCGATTTTGACCCACTCAAAGGATCTTACGCCAAAATCCTTGCTATGTTGGTGGAGAATGCGACCATTTCTCTACCCCCACTTAGACCTTATGACCCATCTAAACCTCGACCTATAGGTTATGATGAGTCTAAAATCTGCGCTTACCACCGCACACCAGGACATGATGTAGAGGGATGCAAAGCTTTAAAAGCCATCCTTCGTCAGACACCTCTCTCAGATAGAAAAGTTAAGAAAGACAATTTACGAAGAGAGAGACCTTTAGCTTCAATTCCCTCTCCTATACCACCTGTCCCCGCCTCACCAAGATCTATCATTATTACAGCCCCACCTCTCGAAGACCATGACCTATCCCTACTGTCTTCCTCCTCTCGTATTCACGAGATCAATATGATTAGTGTTGCTACTCGAGGGCAGAAAAACAATGGGAAAGCGAAAGAAAACACACCTGTGGCATCTCTTTCTCCGTCCACCATCCCGATTGCACCACCACCTAAAGTGGTTATTCGTGGACCTGCCTACCCTGCATCTCTAATGGAATTACCCACCGAACCATGATCAAACAGCTTCACCAATCACCTGTAAAAATGACACTGTATGATCTCATTCAGACTTCTGAATCTCATCGACAAGCTCTCGTTGAAATCCTTCAAGGGATAGAGGTCTTACCTAATGAAACCTTGCCTGTTACCTCTATTCTAACACCCAATCACGTTGCTTCACTCACCAAACAATCTATCTCCCCAACCACTGTCTCTCGTACAGCAAAGAAGCCGCCGCGCGGGCCCAAGACGAAATTATCGACTTTGGTGTCAAGATCCCGACTCGCTTCTTTTCATCTCAGCTTACGTCGGGACATTCGGGTACGTCGTGTTATGATTGACGGGGGCGCTAGCCTAAACATCATCTCTTCAAAAGCCTTCCAACAAATGAATATCCCTTCTAGTTGCATGTGTGCCAACCCCATCATGTTGCGGTCATTCAATGATGCTATTACTTCTACCTTAGGCACCGTGATCCTTAACATTCGTGTAGGACCACGCACTTTACCTGAACTCTTCTATGTCCTTGAGGGAGAGTTCCAATACAATATGTTGTTAGCCGCCTCGATCCGGCTATGGGATGCGTTCCCTCCACCTTACATAGATGCATAAAATTTGAGTACGAGGGGAAGTCCTACACCGTAAAAGCTGATCCTCCCCCCTTCAAAACTTGCAATATGTTGTATCGCCCTAATGATGTGCTTGTACCAGTCAAGACACCCATTCATCCAACCCAGCCATCCACTTCCAACGCACCTACACCTTCAACCAATGAAACCACCGTTACAAATATCACTTCCTTTCCCGCAGATAACATCCCAACCTCCGACCCCTTAGTAGATGTTTTTCAACGCCTTACGCTGGGGGAATACCACCTATATAACGTTAGCTCTTTCCATACCCCGCAGGAGTATGGATAGTTACATGCACATCCCACCTACGACCGTCGCGTGGGGGAGGTAATCTCTTACGGACCACCCCATTGCCGCACCAACCTAACGTATGGGGGTGTTGACGCATCCTCCATTACCCCTGAACCTCCTCTTGGTGTGGTTCCCTTCCAATCTGATTTTCAATACTTGACAAATCGTCATTTCGCCCTCACCTTCTTGACTCGCTGTGCTTGGAAAGGCTTTGGTTTTGGTCTTTATGAACAAGGCCGACATACACTCATTCCCGTGACTACACGCAAACACAATGATCGTAGTGGTCTCGGTTTTCCTAAAACACTTACACCGGAGAAACCTCGTGTCAATTGTATCCTGGAGGATGACGACGTCACCCCTACCAAACCATCATCACCCATTTTGCCATCATCACCCACAGAGTCGATAGACCCTGAATCTATCCCTCCTAACTTTTTTTTTTCATAAATGCTATCTTCATAGGTCCTCTCACTTATCAACGCGATAATGAGGACCCATCTTCTCTTCCCCTCAGTATCCTGCACATGATCAAGAGGATTCACCTTCGATTAATGTTGTTGAGTGCCAGGATGACGACTCCATCCTCACTTACCTTGGGGCGGATGACTCCTATATTCAACGCGCCTTACCGTCTGAAACTCAAACCATGTTGAATGAGTCGACTATAGAAATCAACATCCACACAGAGGAGGATCCTCACGTTGTGAAGATCGGACAATCCCTTAACACATCAGAACAAGCCGCCTTTACTACCTTTCTCCGTACTCCGCAACCAAGCTTTCGCTTGTCTTACGCCGACATGCCAGAATTGATCCTACCATTGCTGTCCATAACATCACCCTAAACCCCGATTCCAAACCACCAAACAAAACCGAGAAAATGCATCCACGCATTGCCCTCTTGGTCAAAGAAGAGCTTCAACGACTTCTTTCTGTTTCCTTCATCTTGCCTATCGACTATCCTCAATGGATTTCTAACATCGCACTCGCACTAAAGCGACGGGGACTTTTGATATGCACGGATTTCGAGACCTTAACCTCGCTTGCCCCAAGGATGACTTCCTCCCAAGTATTGATCAACTTGTTGATCTCATCGGGCCATGAAATGCTTTTCTCATGGATGGCTTTTCGGGATACAATCAAATTTTTTGTAGCCCCGCCGATCAACATAAAACTACCTTCATAACTCCTCGGGAACCTTCGTTATCGTGTCATGCCATTTGGCCTTAAGAATGCCGGGTGCCACCTATCGGGCTGGGCTATGACTTACATTTTTCATGACATTATGCACACTATCCTTGAGGATTATGTCGATGATCTTCTTGGAAAATCTAAACATCGCAGTGAACATCTCGATGTTTTAACCATTATTTTCGATCACCTGTTGCAATATTCAGTCCGCTTCAACCAAAGAAATGTGTCTTTGGTGTTCTTTCGGGAAAACTTCTTGGCTTTATCATCTCTTTGCGTGGCATTGAGGTCGATCCATCTAAAGTCAAAGCTATCCTAGAAATGCCCCCACCCAAAAACCTCAAACAATTACGTAGTTTGCAGGGTAAACTTCAATCCATCCGGCGTTTCATCTCCCAACTCTCGGATCGATGTCAACCTTTCCATCACCTTCTTAAAAAGGACATTGCCTTTCAATGGAGTGAAGAGTGTCACCAAGCCTTTGAAGCTCTCAAAGCCTATCTCTTGCAGCCACCCGTGCTTATTCCACCTCAGGATGATCACCCTTTCTACCTTTACCTTTCTGCCACTGACCATGCTATAGGAGCCATGCTCGCACATCGGGACTCGGCACGTCGAGAACAAGCCATTTATTATATAAGTCGTACTCTCGTGGATTACGAGACTAGGTATACACATGTAGAAAAATTGTGCCTAGCCCTATCATTCGTAGCCACCAAACTCCGACATTACCTCCTGAATCACAAAACTTTTGTCATCACCAACACGGACCCCATTCATTATATGTATGCCAAACCACATCTAAACCAACGCATCGCCCGATGGCTTATGCTCCTCGCTGACCTCGACCTTGAGTTTATACACCAGAAGTCAATCAAAGGACAAACTATTATGGACCAACTTGCATGGAGGCCCCTTTACCTGGGGAACAATTTACCAATTTTAATTTCCCGACGAACTCATCGCCACTCTTTCACTCAGGGAAGAGTCGTATCCAATGACCCTCTTCTTCGATGGATCCAAATGCCAGCGCGGTGGAGGGGCCGGCGTTGTTCTCATTCCTCTTGACGCTGAGCCTATGCCTCTTTCATTCCGGCTCGATTTCCCCTGCACTAATAATACAATGGAATACGAGGCCCTTGTTTTGGGTCTCCAGGTTGCGTTACACTTAGGTGTCAAATCTATTAATATTTTTGGTGACTCTCAATTGGTAGTCAATCAAGTTATGGGCATCTACCAATGTAAGAATGAGGAACTTCAAAAGTACAAACATTACGTGGATTCACTTTTGACCTCATTTACTCGTTATTCTATCCGCACTCATTCCCGCTCCACTAACAAATTTGCGGATACTATGGCTTGCTTAGCCTCGCAAATTCCTGCCTCACCAACTGACTCTGACATATTCATCTTGGTCCAACAACTCTTTGCCCCATCTTACTCAGCACCGGTTGTTTGTATGATAAATAATGTGTCTGCTAATTCGCAGGATACCTGGTACCACCAATTTCACGACTACCTTACAACCTCTGTTCTCCCACCTGACCTAACTAGTACCGGAAAACGCGCTTTTCTTAAACATGTTTCTCGTTATGTCGTCATGGGGGGACTCCTTTATAAACGTGGCTTTGATGGTATCCTCCTTCGATGTCTAACCGGCGCAGAGGTCACCTATACCATCCAACAGGTCCATGACGGTATTTGTGGCGGACATTTTAGTGGCCTTGCCGTGGCTAAACGAATCCTTCGCCTAGGTTATTATTGGCCTACTCTTAATAACGACTGCTATGAATATGTTAAGCGTTGTGTTATGTGTCAACAACATGCCAACCTTCAACATACTCCTAGCCATCCGCTACAGGTCGCACGAGATCTTTGGCCTTTCTCACAATGGGGTTTAGACCTTATTGGTGAGATCCACCCACCCTCTTCGCAACGTCACCGTTGGATAATCACAGCAACCGAATATTACACAAAATGGGTGGAGGCCATTCCACTCATTTCAATCAAAAAAGAAAAAATTGTCGAATTCGTTAACCATCACATTATCTGTCATTTTGGTATTCCTCATCGCCTAATAACAGATAATGGTAAATCTTTTAAAAATAAGTTGTTACAAGACCTTTGTGACAACTTTGGTATCAAACTTAGTTTCTCATCACCTTACTATCCACAGGCCAATGGTCAAGCTGAATCTTCTAATAAAACCCTAACCAAAATCCTCATGAAAGTTGTCAATGAGTCCGGAAGAAATTGGCATGATCACATTCCCTTTGCCCTTTGGGCTTATCGTACTAGCATTCGTACTCCACTAATGCCACACCATTTTCTTTGGTATATGGTACCGAGGCGGTCTTGCCTCTCGAAATACAAATACCCTCCTCGTAATATCTCTTCAGATATTCTCACCAATGATGATTTCCGCCAAGAGCGGTTAGCCCAATTAGAGCTTCTTGACGAGCGTCATCTTACGGCTCTTGATCACCTTCAAATCTACCAAAAACGCATCAAGCGTGCTTATGATAAATGACTTCATGAGCGTACCTTTAAGGTTGGTGATCTTGTCCTCAAAGAGAATCAACATGTAACCAAACTAGAAAAGAGCAAACGTGGAAAATTTGCTCCTAATTGGATTGGGCCTTACATTATCACTCACACTTATGGATCAGGCACTTATCGTTTAGCTTCGCTTAATGGTAAACCGAGCCTGAGCCCCTTAATGCCTTGCATCTTCGACCATTCTACTATTGAAATTAGTGTTATATCACTTCTTATCTACCTTACGCTCGTCCCTTGAGCTCATTTACCACCGCATACACTTTGTTTCTTACATCGCAAAATCAAATCAAGCTCACATGGTTTGATTATCACCTCCCCTTTTTAGTCTAGTCCATGACTTCAAAGTATCAAAATAACACATTCTTAATTAAAACACTTATGGGATTTTCTTGAGTCAAACTTCCTACAAAAACTAGATGCTTTATGCCCAACGGACATCTAGACCTCTAAATTATACAATAGACTGCTCCCTTGAAGGACAAGCTATATGCCAAACTATTGCTGCTATTATATATAGATCGCTCCTCGAAGGACAATTTATACATAAATACCGCATCTGCTACTATAAATAGACTGCTCCCTTGAAGGACAACTATACACAGTCAGCCTTTATCAGAAGCTTCTCGCATTGATCAGCTTCGTGAAGACCTCAAGAACAACAAAATACATATCCCATGTAGACTTCCCGCATCGATCAGTCTATATCCAGAAAAATAAAATAAAAATAAAAGCAGTGTTTCATAACACTTTTGAGTCATGGACTTGTCTATTTAGGTTTGGTTCTCTTTTGTCAGAATAATCATCTTATAATAAGTTCTCTGCATCCTCGCCCACATCAACCACCTCACCTCACCATTTGTCAAAGCAACAAAACTCAAGGGACGTGACGTATATCCGATATATTGTGATTATACCACTCTTTTCACCTATCGACTTCTCGTCTATGCAAGGTACCTAGGGGTTCAACTTCATTCTACGTTATTATGTGGTTTGTTTGGCTCTTCTCAACTACGGGACACTTTTGCCTCTTTTGCTCGACTCTAGGATTATGTGTTGACCTTAATCAGGATACGGTTCCCTACCACTTGGGTAGGCTAACTTTCGCTTCACCTATACCTATACCAACATCGCCAATTCCTTACCAACACCAACAACATTACCCTACCAATATCAATATTTTTACCAACCAACAAATTGCCTAACCATACCTAAATTGCCTGAATTCACCTCTCCCTGGTTCTAAGGGAGAACTACATCGGTCTGAGGCCCCTCCTTGCTTTGTGCAATGGGCTATGTAGGCAGCACTTAGGAGACATGGAGTCTCCCAAGGTTAGCTCGACCATCCCCTACCATACCCTATCATGTGTTGTAAATATAAATATTTTTTGTGTATTTCTATTTGCCAACATTCATCTTTATCCTTTTTCAAACAAAACAAAAACAACATTCAAAACACAACCATTCTTATTATTATCATCACTCAAAACCACATACATCTTTAGTTTTATTTTAGATGTTAAACAAATGCATCTTCTCTATCATCGACTCGCAGGTCGGCATCCTTATTTATTCTTATATTCCTATGAAATTCACTTAGACCCTTGCACCTCCTCCCGAATCAGGTGGTGATCGTGATCGTCGATGCCCCTCGCCTGGCCTCTCCATCCTCAAAGGTGCCACGCCATTGGTTCCTCCCATTGATCCGCCAACATCTCCTCGTAACATACGAATACGCCCTCTCGCGTGGAGGAATCTTGCCTCCTGGGCCTCTCCACTGTGAATCGAGAAACTCTAACAATCCCATTGTCTCATTCACCTGTGTTTGAAGCTGGTGAGCCAACTCCTGCAGATGATCTCTCTCCGCTGTAATCACAGCTATGTCTGGGCGCTCACGTGCACCTCGCAGCTCTGCTACCCACCATACTCTATAGGCCTCTGTCGTTCCCGCATCCATTACCCTACGATCGGCTGCTATCTCTTCTGGCCCTTCTGGAGGTGTAGGCCGGGGAGGTGAGAATGCTGCCTCGGCATCGATCCTCATGTATGGTCTATATGTCATCGGTATATCCTGAACGAACCCAAATTGTCGCCGCACGCGATCTAGAGGAATTCTCTCGTACTCACCCGGCCTGTGCCCTGCGATCCATCTCAATCGCTCTACACCCCTCAACTCCTCAGCTATGTGCTCCGTCACCATATAGTTCCCGTAAGGCCTCCAACAAATATCCGCAATCGTCACCATCTCCCATACCTGTCTATAATACTCGATGTCATCTATCACGGCCTGGGATCTCGCTTCTTGTTTCGTTCTGGACCCATCGTCTGAATCCCAACCTTTGCACTCCTGCCTCTCCCGACTCGATGGGTCGGCCTATTGGACGCACACAAACAATATGCTCATAGGCCCAACAATGTAATAAGTATGAACAATCTAGTGTCGTCCTGTGTTTTCGCTTGCAGGCCCATAAACCCCTATATAACTCTGCCAGATATGCGGGTGCCCATGCGAAAGTCACGCTCATTTCTATCATTTCCCAAATAACACTCATCAATGCTTTGGGAAATCTTCCACCCTCCACCCTCGGTAATGCATAATACCCCACCGCTATCATTAATAGCACGGCCAACCTTGTTTCCTCAGGGTGTGTTGCATACATTGTACCATACGTAAATGATAAACCTCGCTGTGTCAAATCTCGTGCAGCTGACCCAAATACTGTTGTTATCGCTGCCCGCCCCGCGCTAGGCAACGCCTGATACACTATTTTTCCTATCATTGGGAGTCTCAAAATACGGAACACATCTTCCAAAGTCACTGTCATCTCCCCTGTTGGTAGATAGAAGGTATTCTTTTCTGGATTCCATCTCTCAATCAACGCCTGCAACATAGCATGGTTACGTGTGATTCTTGAATAATAGCGGATTCCACTTAACCCCAAATGATTTATCAATGCCCATTCAGCTGGTGTTACATCCGCTCGGATTCGTGACAACAACGCTGGCACAGTATCATTCATCCTTAACCCTGCTTCTGCCTGCATACATCAAAACGACACATAATTATTCGAAAGAACAAATCTCTACGGGTTTTTTCTCAAGTTCTGGAAACTCTTACAGTGACCGATATCGGTTATGAATAACCGATACCGGTATGCTAACCGATACCGGTTCCTTCTAAACGATACCGGTCACTGTCAAAAATATACCTACCCTGCTTAAAAACATACACCTACGATAATTATTTTGCCCGTTTACTCCTATTTATACCTAAAAACATACGTGACCACCCTGTTTACCTACCCCAATAGCACTCACCCCATCCCCAACCCTTGCCTATCACCTTTTCTTTCTCATCTTTCCCCACTTACACTTCTTTCATCCTATTCACAAAACATGCAAGAATCAAATTACAACCAAACAGTTTACCTCTCGGGATGTAGCAGCTTGGGGTGGAACATGTCTTCCCCCTCGTCCCTGCCTGCTGGATGCTTCTCCTCGTTCAGCCATGTTCACCACCCTTTTCAAATATAACTTGTCTTTCTACCTTCTGAATCTCAGCCCACGCTCACTTCACCTGTCTCTTTCCTCCTTATCACTCAAAATTATTTCATGCAATTACCTGTAGCAGTTGTCAAACAGCGTCGCATTCGCATATTTAACTTGTTGCATGACTCTAAAAATAAGAATGCTAAAAATAAGAACTTAAGTTGCCAACCCAGCAGTTCTATTTTTAGGGAAATAATTCTTCCATAACCGATATCGGTTACATAACCGATATCGGTCATATATACCGACATCGGTTACACAACCGATGTCGGTCATGTACCCCTTGTTGCTTAAACCTAAGCCGTTTCTTCATTTTTGCAAATTTTTGTGGCGCCCGTCCCTTTTTCCTGCATAAACAACACCATTATCTATAATTTTTCATCAAATCCATATCTCATCACAATTTCATCAACATCATCTATCCATATTACAAAAACAACCAAGCCATCAACAAACGATATCAAAAACCATCAATCTATACACCATTTGGATCCAATTCAGCAGCTACATACGTTCAATTTCACAAACCAGCGACAAAACACATCCAACATTTCATAAACACAACATGTCAATTAAACTCATCATCTATATATACATACATCCCATCAACAAAAGACATCAACACCATCAATATATAAACCATGTGGATCAAACTCATCATACATTAAATATCACAAACCATCGACAAAACACTTAACACATTTTAAACACAGCATGTAGGTCAAAATCATCATATCTATATATCAAAAGTTTCAAATATACAATGTGCCCTGCATAGGGGCCTCTGTGATCTCAGCATCATACAAAGCCGCACGCAGGCCGCAACAACTATCCAAATATCGACTCAGCTCGCAGGGCGGTCTCTCATATCAAAAATATACTCGGCTCGCAGGCCAGTATCAACTATACAACCTGTACTCGGCTCGCAGGCCGGTATATACAATAAATGAATAAATAAATGAAAGAATCATATATGGGCACGCAGGCCTCTCTATACATAGCCGGTTCGCAGACCGGTGCCTCTATCTAATATCCATCTACAAACAAAACATCTCTCTCTCGACCTGTGGATCCTCGCCTCCCCCACCGCCCTCTGCCTGTCTCCCTGCGGGTCCCTGTGCCGCCTCTCTCTCCCCCTCGTAATGACCCACCGGCTGTGGCTGCACCACCCTGGGATCTCTGGCTACGCGAGGTCTCCGCTCTATGCGCATATGGCTGATAGTCAGCCCCGGTACCATCAAGAACATCCTGATAATACCGAGCCTCCGCTCTCACCTCCATATAGCGGGCCCGTGCCACCATCGCTGCTGGGGCTGGTCCCCCGACTCCTAATAATAGTGCCCCCTGTGCTGGTGCCACTGGTGGTGCCTGTGGCTGTGGCGGTGGTGGTGTGCTGTAGGCTGTACTGTGCTGTGCTGTGCCGTGCTGGTGGTGGGTGGTGCCTGTGTGGTACTGCACTGTGGTGGTACTGTGTACTGTACTGGTGCACTGTACTCGCTGAGCTCAAGCTAATCGCCCTCGTAAGACACCTATTCGTGCTCGTGTGGCAAGCAGCAAGCCCCCGTAATAACTGATTACTCGCCCTCCGAGCTGGTCCTCTCTCGCTCTAATAGCCGCTAAGTTCTGGCGTGCGGGGCTGTGCTCTCCTCGCGGCTCTCTCCCCGCCCACCATACCAAAAATGATCTCTGTACACACCTGCATCATCCATCAGATTCGCCTCGCTACGCGCCGCTCGCTACCCAATCTGGGTCCATAGGCTGTGGTGCAGGCAGTGGAGCCTCTACATCATCCCTCCGGTACTGAGGGAAGGGAGGTGGCTCATCCTGTCGTAGCCCCACTGCCGCCGCATCTCTCTCCTGGGTATCCGCTCGTACTCTCCCGCCTCCGTCCCGCTATCCAGAATGTATACTGGATCCACCGCAACTGTGCTCGGGCTCCTCCGCTGGGGGTGATGACCTCTATAAGGTCTCCATACAATATCTAACGCTGTCAAGCCCTCTAATACATGCCGGTAATATGCCACATCTCGTCCGGTGAGAACGGCTCGTGGCTGGCCCACGACCCCCAACCACCTCTGAAAGCCATATCTGTAGATCACCTGTGGCCCTGGCTGCTGGGGCAGCCCTACTGGTCTAATGCATATGATATGCTCATATGCCCAACAGTGTAACAAAAACGTAGAGCAAATCCCGAATCGCCTCATCCGGCGATAGCCCCACAGCTCTCGGTATAACTGCACCAGGTATACTGGTGCCCAAGCATAACATGTATGCTCCTCGACCATCTCATGTAAGACCCCCATCAACGCCCGTGGAAAGCGGCCTCCCTCTGAGTCCGGGAGGGCGAAGCATGTAATCCTGATCATCATCAACACGGCAAGCCGTGTCTCATGTCGGTGGGCACGGTACATATCCCCATACGTGATGCTCGCGCTGTGATACGTCAATAGCGCGGCTGCATCCCCGAATACATGTAAGATGCTGTCCATGGCTGTCTCTGCGTCCACCTGGAAGACTGCCTCTCCATCAATCGGTAATCTAAGGATGCGATACACATCCTCCAATGTAATGGTCATCTCTCCAGTCGGGAGATGGAACACATTGGTCGCCGGATCCCATCTCTCGATGAGGGCGACCATCAAACTGTGATCCCTATCGATCGCCCTATACCGCTGGACTCCGCCGAGTCCCACCTCGCGCATAATGCCCCACTGCGCTGCCGACACGTGTGGCCGCATCCGTCTCAACAGCGGGGGCATCCTGTCCCGCATAGTCAGCTGCTGACGTGCCTGCACAAATCACCCACTTCATTAGACCTACCCTTTCAAACAACAACTACTTTAACCTTCTATACCCCCTTTTACCCACCCGACCACAACCCGACTCTATAACACACACCTACACTCACCTATTTTACCCTAAAAACTTTACGATATCCCCTTGCCTTATCTCGCACCCTACCAATCACTCAGCTCTATTCTCACCATTTACCTATGCCCCTACCAATTTAACACCTCCCCATTCATGCCCAACACCTAATCTATCCGAACCGCACCAACCACACAATCGCCCCATTTTTCCCCCCACTCACCAATCACCCTTCCTATTAACCTCTACCCCTTCCCTCTTCACCCCCACAAACACAACACCCAAACCACTAATACCTAAACACCCAAACCACAGCCCCAACAACCACCAAACACCCCAAACCATAGCAAAACCAACCAACAAAATAAATATTCCTAAGTAGGGACCGGTACCGGTCACCCATGACCGCCACCGGTCCCCTCTCCACCGACGCCGGTCGACGTACGACCGACACCGGTCACCTACAAACTCACCCTGGCCCGAAAATTTCTTGACCGATGCCGGTCGCTTAGTGACCGGCATCGGTCACTGAAAAATACCCGAGCCGAACCCGACGCGGCTACCCCATTCAATTTTTTTCCTATTTCTCCCTATATACCCACCCAAACACCCTAAAAACCTACCCACCCTGCCGCCTTGGCCTATTTCACCTATCTACCCTCTCCTTTTTTCAAATAATTTCCATTTATTAATTATTTTCTAAAAACCTTACATTCCTACCCAAAACCCAAATCCAGCTTAACACAATCAAATTCACACAATGAAGGGTTTCGAACCTACCGGTACGACGACACGTCGTCGTGGTGGGATGGGTGGTGGTGGTCCAGCTGGTCCAGCACCTCCTGCTCCTCCTGGCTGTGCCATAGCTCCACCTCTCCTCTGCTGGGTCCTCCACCAATCAACTGCTGCCTCCTACTCACTCGGGCCCACTAACCACTCACTTCTCCACTCCAATAGCGCCACCTCAACCAACAAATGCTCCAATCTCAACAATACACCTCAGACAACTCAAATTGGGTTTCAAATTGACAATATGACAATGACAGCCGTATTTTTTCTTTTTATAGGTTTTCGACTATAACCGATACCGGTTATATTGTGCCCTAAGGAACCGGTATCGGTCACCTAACCGATATCGGTCATGGACAATCGATATCGGTTTTATCCCACCTCTTCCCCAATTTCTACCCTTATTTACTAATCGTCCTTTCTCACAACATCGCCTATATCCACCTTGGCTGAAAACCCTTTGTTAACTTCCTTGGCAACCAATTTGGCCCGACCCAAGGCCGTAACCAACCATTTGGCCCGACCCAAGGCCGTAACCAACCAATTTGGCCTAACCCAATTTGGGTCACCTACCACCGTAACCTACCATTTGGCCCGACCCAAGGCCGTAACCAACCATTTGGCCCGACCCAAGGCCGTAAACCATTTGGCCCGACCCAAGGCCATAACCTACCATTTGGCCCGACCCAAGGCCGTAACCACCATTTGGCCCGACCCAAGGCCGTAACCAACCATTTGGCCCGACCCAAGGCCGTAACCAACCATTTGGCCCGACCCAAGGCCGTAACCAACCATTTGGCCCGACCCAAGGCCGTAACCAACCATTTGGCCCGACCCAAGGCCGTACCCACCATTTGGCCCGACCCAAGACCGCACCCAACCATTTGGCCCGACCTAAGGCCGCACCAATTAAATACCTCGCCCAACATCAACACAATACACTTTTATCCACCCATCATGTCACTTTTTGTTCAATCGAGCTCACCTGTTCGTGTTTTAGCATGATTAGGGTCCTTGACTTGATCAGTCGACCAACTTTTCCTAGACCAAGACCGTGACGTTTATCTCAACCAAACCAACCATTTGGTACTGCCGAACATGCCTAAATGTTCCTGTACCTTACCCGTTATATCCCCTGGAGCTACTTCCTATGCCTTGGATACCAGGATTATATCACCCTTGTTTGGATAAACTATCGACCTTTGCCTATGAATTGCTTGTTTGCTCTTCAAATCATGTACCCTGGTCGCACTACTACATTTCAACGTGTGTCTGCTTCCTTGGACCTACCCCACCATCTTACCATCATATAAACACCATTTACCCTTTATCAACCCTATCCCTGATTTCACGCTGCCTCAATCTGTGATAGATTTGAGGGGGATTACCTATACCCTTAACAGGGGTAACCACTTCTTATTATTGTCCATGCAGCTTTAACAAAGACAAGCTACACGACAACAAGGGGCTAATGTAGACACCAAATTTGTGTCTTACGACCCCCTGTGCCCCGCATCTCATTTCGCAACCTAACCTCATCACCTAAACCTTACATAATTATTTATTAATTACCTTATAATTAATAAATCCACATCGCCATACCTGCCACCTCATCATAACCTAGTCTTAACCCTAAACTAACCTAATTAAGACCTATAACTTGGTCCACATCCACACCCATGACTAATTACTCCTCACCCGCACCTAAAACCAACCTCATAATGACTTGACCAAGCCCGCAACTAATCCCTCAGGAGAAAAGGAGGGAAAGCTGGCTATTTTACCAAAAATAGCCCACTTTGACGTGACCGACATCGGTTCCTACTCGACCGCCGTCGGTTGTGTAACCGCCATCGGTTCCCTGTAAATGACCACCTCCAACCAAAAACAAAGGATCAGATTTTCATTTGATCAAAAAGAGGAGAAATCATTGAAAGGATCGGGATTTTCTTGGCCGAGCAGAGACAAGTGAAGAAACGAGAAGAGTTTGCAGACAAGGACATCAAGCCCAAGACTGCAACGGAATAACCAGGCCCCCAGTGACACTCATCCGAGCATCAGAAGAGGAGATTGCTCATCTTGGATTGTCAGATCATCCCACTTTATCCCTGTCTTTGTCATCACAGTCCTGGAACCTGCATCTTCATCAGGAACGAGTAAGTAGTGTCTCGTATGTTTCTAAGCACCATTTCTTGAGCCTGTGGATTAATAGTAATTATAAGCTCATTCCTAGATCTACCACCTACCAGCACCCTGCACTGAACCTTCATCCATACATCTTTGTATTGCCCAGAAGACCATTTTATCACACTCTGAGCCTTCCCTGTCCTCCCATTATTCCCCTCAGCCATCCACCAATCTTAATAACCCCACGATCACCTTGCAACCAACCTCTATCTAGAAGCACTTAGATTGCTGCCCCTACCGGTGTCGTTTATCCCCCACCGGTGGCGGTTCTCTAACCACGGTCGGTTATCCAGTGACCGACGTCGGTCACTGTGACTTATACCCCAAAACCCTTTTCTCGCCTATTTGTCACCTAACAACCCCAGATCTAGTCTAGTTTATCCCTATAACTCAACCTGAATGTATCAACGATCAAGAATCGAACAAACAATGTGACGCTTTATTATTGATAGTTTAGCTTCTATTGCTTTGTAACGAGATACCTAAATTGTGATTTCAATAGCTTTCCTTGTTATCATTTGTGTTAGTTCGTATTAAAAGGGAATCACCACCTTCGAAAGGAAGTTTTATACGCCTGACTCTATTGTCTAATTAAAATGGTGGTCTTGTATTCTTACTTGCGGAGTAGTCCCAAAAGGATTTCATTTATTGTCTAATTAAAATTCCTCTAGGTGGTCTTTCTATTCTTAGTCTATTGCAGTAGTCCTTCCAAGACAAAAAGGATTTCTTCGCAATGATCCGATCTTTCTCTTCTACAGTCACGTCACACGCGCACACCATCTCAACATTCAAATGTATTCCTCCTAGCCCTAACCCTTATCTATTTTTCAAAGGAATGAAAGGATAGAAGCAAGTCTATTCCAGCAGAGCGAGGACATTTCGAAACACCATCATCTCAAAATCATTGGGACACAAGCCGACACACAATACAAAATGTCATCAAAGCATGCAAAGCCAGTATCATATATAATAAAATAATGCAATATTACAAAATCTCTTTAGTGCGCAGATTGGTATATGCATATATATAAAATCTCTCATACATCCTCATTGTCTTTGACACATAGGCCGTAGTATGTATCACAATAATGACCATCATACATCGAATGTCACAAGCCTCATATTAGGCATCTCGGCGGATATCCTTCATCTCCATATCACATGTACTTTACCTCCTGGGTCCCTACTCGGCACCTCGACTAGAGCTAGTCTCCATGTGCTAGTAGCCTCTACCTACTCTTGCCTAGGAGCTCGATTTGTACTCTCCACACTATGAGTTCGGGATATCATCCTCTCACTAGATGCCTGTTGTGCCCTATACTTAGCCTAAGATATGAATTCTATCTTGGCTGTCATCGATTGATCTTGGTAGATCTAGCCTCACCTAGGGCATCTCATAACTTGGATATAGGCATGGTCTATAGTGGTCCCATAGGTCTCGGCCCTTATACCTATCTTGCGGGACCCTGTCCTGCTCCTTCTTGTGAACCGGGACCCGGTCCTGGTGCTTGTGGTGGTTCCCCATGCCCCTGTGCCTGTATTTGGGCTTGTAAGACCCCAATTTGTGCGTAGGTTGTGGCCAATTGGCCCTATAAACTTGCCACCTAAGCCTATAATGTCACAACCTGACCATCACCCTCCTCTCCATCTCCATCTCCTCCACCAGCCATCTGGGCCTGCAGACTGGCCACCTATACATGTAGCTTTGCTACCTCTACCTTAGAGCTCTCTAGTTGTGTCTGCAGATACCCAACTAGGTAATCAGAGTAGCCACCTGCCCCTATAGGGTATCTCTCTACACCGTGATGGTGGCTAGATCCAACTACCCCGGTCTCGATGGTTTGGCTTGTAAATGAGCCACCCAACACTGTCTATACTTGTCTGCACCTAGTGTCATCTATCCACCAGCCCACAGTTTGCGTGACTCCTCCCGCCCCTATGGCATTGTAGGTGTGGTAGAGGTAAGGGCCTCTCCACGTCATCTCTCTGGTACTGTGGGAAGGGTAGAGGTATGTCCTGTAAAAGCCCAAACTACCACCGATTTTTCCACTGGGATCATCTCATGCTCCCTAGATGCCGACCCTATATCCATCTCACCAGCTGGAGCTCAGCTAGCTCCTCGTGCATATGCCTATATGAGGGGAATCCCACATATGACCTCTAGATAATGTCCACTCCGGATAACCCCTCTAGTAACTACCAGAAATAGGCCACATCATGTGTGGGCCTCTCTGATCTCTACTCTCCAATAGCTGGCACCCATCTCCTATACCCTACCCACACAAATATTGGTGGGAATGCATCTACTCGAGGCATCCCTATAGGCCACACACAAACTATGTGCTCATAAGCCTAGCAAGTTAAGTGCAAAAATGTACAAAGATAGGTCAACTCGTGAGCGCCATATGCCCACAACTCCTCGCATAACCGTACTCAAGAATGTTGGTACCTAGGCAAAGCAGGTCTCCTCTACCATCCTGTTGTGAAGTACCCCCATCAACGATCAAGGAAAATGTCCACCCTCTACATCACAGTGCAAAGCAGCACACTACCTCCATCAAAAGAACCACTAGCCTTGTCTCCTCTGGATGGGCTAGGTACATCTCTCCGTATCGAATGCTGGCACTATGGAATGTCACTCAGCCCCCCTCTCCAAAACATTCAGCATCAACTCCTCTAAGGCCTCGGATGAGATAGAATAGACCTGTGTACCGAATATGGGTAGCCGTAGAATCCGGAACATGTCCTCCAGGGTGATAGTGATCTCACCCATCGGCAAGTGGAACGTGTTGGTCACAAAATCCCATCTATCGATGAGTGCAACCATAAAATTGGGCGGTTGAACTACATGCCGATAGTGAAAAAACCCACTCAAGTCCATAACCTCCACATACTACAACTCCTGGGGTCACTACAGATGTGCACTATCACAAGTAGGGGTGGAACCTGTCTCCGCATGCGTAGCCTGATCTCTCCGTATCCTATAAAAACAATACATTAATCTACATTTATCATACCCATACCTATTATTGTTTTCCCATACCCTATTTTCACCCTACCCATTTCAACCACCTAGCCCACATCACTTTTGGACCATTTTTCCCTAAAACCTGATCGGTGCCAGCTCCTTTAACCTATAACATCCTCATTTTATACATTAGAACAAGTGAATTTTTTTTTTTTTTGATAAATGCTTACTGGTTCTAAATACATAATTTAGAACTCACAAATCAAATAACCATTCTTATAACAGAAAACCATATGCCGCTGTAATGACTCGGAGTACCTCCGATCTATTCATTCCATGACTCGGTAATCTACCGATCTATTCATGAGTAATAAGAGTTGGCGTTTTTATTTAACACTCCACTCTTGCGGTTCTCTTCCCTATTCTGGGATTCAGAATGCTCTGTCCAAGGAACCTATCTGAATAATTGTTACCATTATTCATCGGCATCTCATCCCTTAGACTAGGTGAATTAGGACAACGCAATCAACAGCTTGCGATACTTTGGCCAAAGATTTGAAACATACTGCTTATGTCTCGTATTCCTTAACGGCATACTCGTCAATCTGGAATACGTCCTACACCCCATTCCTAAGTTATATAGAATGTCTTATACTAACTTCTGTCAGTCCCTCCTATCCCAAATTATTCACTCGGAAACGGATTAGTAAGGTGATAATGTTATATGGATGCCCACGAGGACTAGGGATACGATGACATACTGGTTCAACCCTAGTTAAACCAGTGTGTCAAGATACCCCGAATCTCCTAGGCAGCCTTATAACGTGACCACATTCCTAATCGGTCCCAGAGTAACTTGTTCGAGTTCATGGTGTAAATCTTATCGATCAATGCAAAGGGTGTCGTCACAAGACACCTGCATTGTTGTATCTTCGAGAAGATCCTAACCTTCTCGGAGGTACAACCCTGCAGTTGACTTGTGCCGTCAACCTTTAAATCCGCCTCGAAAAGATCTACTTATTAAAAAGTGTTACATACGCTGAGTTAAATTATATTAAAAGATGTTCCCCTAAGGTTAGCCTTTCCCAATCCCTGGGTTCCTCACCTTAGAATGACCTTTCTTAATAAAACCCTTTACACAGAGAAGTTATTAAGACTAAGGTTCCATCAAGGAGTTCATAGAATATACATAATTCTAAATCAATGAAATTGGACAATAACCCATAATCTTCACATGTGATTGCCAACAGAACCCCTTTTTGGTTTATTTCAGTTCTCATTACTGAATTTATATCGTACTTATAAGTATCAAGATATAATGATTAAGAATCCAATTAAATGTTGTCCTGGCTTAATCAAGACTAGGATTAATAATTTAATTCAGCTTGTTTAGCGTTCTGCTTAGGTTTATTTTAACCCTAGTTTCCAGTAAGACAGTGATCTATATTTCAATTTAGCTTTAGATAGAACATACTAGAATTGCTAAACAATCATAAGTATTCAGTCACATATTCTTGCAAGCTTACATTGATAATCACAAAAGTCTCCAAATTATACAATAATAACAATGCTCTCAAGATATTTGAACCGAAGAAGGTCAAACTATCAAGATAAGAATACAAACACATAAGTAACAAATATCAATTTCCATTCCTTTCAGAACTAATCAAATACATTTTATGCATTCAACATACTTGATACAATACTCTACGGAAAAAGAACATCTTTCCACATGTAGTACATTTAGAAAATCAAGTTGTATTTCAACTTAAAATCAAATTAAACAATCTGATCATCCTATCAGATCTGCGTGCTTTTACCACTTACGGCATCCATCTGCAAAAATTGTCAACATGGGTCAGTTCGATGAACTGAGCATGATAAGCACTAACTCTTAAAACAATTGCAATCCATCAATTGTTTTCATTAAACACCCGCTTAAATGAGATCAATTCACCCAATAAGTAAAGATATTTCATCAAAATATTAGGGATCAAGAAGAACGAAAGTATCTGAGACAACTATCCATCTGAATCCCCAGGACAGCAAACATCAGACAGATCATTACATTCATCATAGTAAAATGAATATCATAACAACCCATGATTTCAGCAGTAGTTAAAACAGTTCCAACAGTTAGATAAAAATATATATCAACATATACTTTACAACAGAAGAGAAATAAACGATCATACATATTTCCCTCAGAACTAGCTCATGACTGTACCGTCTTTCCAAGAGCAAAGCATTCACCTTAAACACATGCGAATAAATCAGACGAGACCACCAAAAGCACCACTGTTTTGTTTAAGTTTAAAATATAATAAACTACAGTACAGTAGCTCTCACGCCAAACAGTGATGACTATCTACCAAACAGACTCTGCATGACCTCCCACACGAAGCGACAAACAAGAAGATAATCACAGCCATTGCTGTTGAGGTGCAGTCAACAACTCCTAAGTTCAATTAAACTCAAGAATTGATATCCATGCGATAGAAGACGTAACACGCCAACAATCCCTTACATCAACCTACAGCCCATTCTAGTCCTTACTAAACACTGTAAGGCTTTTCGACCCAAGGTCGAAATCAAAGAACTTCTATTTTATCGCAGTCAACAATGGACTTCTTGACATTAAGCAATTGATGTTTCCCTAAGACTATGCAGAGATAATCTTACAACATTCCCGCAACATGCACAGCCTCATCTAACTGGAATAATCAGAAAGGAAACATAATATACCGTATTCACATCTGGACGCATTCAGAATTTGAAGTATGGTATTCACGACCCACTTTCACAGAGCCAAGATACATGATATCTATCTATACTCAAGGAACCCAACAGTGCCAAAAACAACAAATGTACCAATCAAGCTTAAATAGAGGCAGATACTATAGCTACCTATCAAGGATTCAACTGAATCCGAACAACAGTATACAAGATAAATAATAGTTAATGATTCCAACTATGCCAACAATGGTAACCATTCAAAATTAGGCTTACACAAAAGCTAAATACTAATTTCGTAACAAGGAATCCAACTAAGCCTCTACATTATTTTTTTTTCTCAAGCTTTCACAGATGGGAAACGTAGAAGTACACCCAAAGAGTCTGTACCAGAAATTCATTACAAATTAACAGAGGTCATATTACCTGTTACTCCTTCAAGACTCTTACAAAATCAAATTACCAACATTCAAAGATATATAGATTCAACAGAGGTCCATAATATACGAATCATCCAATGTACTCCATAGAGTCGTTTAACATACAATAAATAATTATAATGCAAACTATCATCAAGTTCAATCCCGTAATTTGCAACACAAGGGAGGGAGAAACAACTTCTATAGGGTCGCAATAATATCAAACACGCCAGTTATCCATTCAACAAAACCAAAATAACATAGCGAAACCCAACAAGATTCAAGAACCACTACTTTAATAACCTCGCGTAACTTACAAAGAAGTCCAATCAAATCGAACAAAAATTCCATCGATCCTTTCCAACGAGTATCAACAACAAGCATCAACAAAGAAGCATTAACAACAAGTATCAACAAAGCTTCTGTACCCATCAAGAGAACAATTCATGGGCTCTCACAGAAAGCAGCCCAAGATACATTCTGCATATATTTCACAAATTAAAATCGGAATGCAAAACACCATGAAATATTGCAACAATTCGAAAAATAGAATACACCCATCAAGGTTTTAATTGAAAAAATCGAACCAGCAAGAAGATACAGTAACAAAATCACCCCAAGCTACCATAAAACCATCTAATTCCAAAAATCATCTGAACAGAGTTGTTCTAATGTAATCATTTGAAAGAGAGTAAGATTTTTAAAGGTTAGGGCCTAACATGCCTGGTTATTTGCTTAAAATTTCGAAGCAGACCACTGAAAGAGCTCGAACCTTCTCCTCCTTTTCCAAGTTAGATCCACCAACAAAAATTTGCTATTACCATGACTTATAAATTTTCCTTGCCAGAGAAAAGAGCTAGTTACGCTCATACTTACCATGTAACTCCAAGAAGATCAAAAGAAGAACCAGTGATCAGACAGAGGGAAAACCAGAGCGCTTGAAAAACCAAACAAACCATTAACTTTCCATTTTGCATGCCTTCCCGTGAAACCCGAGCTCGAAGACCAAGTTCATAAATGACATTTACTCCAAATTTCCCTCTAAATTTCCATTTCCACCGACCGCCATAGTTGGAAATGGAAAATGCACATCAAAGACCATTTCCAACTTTGGCGACTCGCCACGTCGGCTCAAGTTAGCCGTTTTAAAACTTCTACCAAATTACCCGTCCCTCATGCTTATCCATGTATTTAATGCCATAGAAACTGCCGCCCATGGTTCGCACCTTTCCATATGTCCCCTTTCTTCCTTGTTCATAGTTAGGTTAGTAACTTAGGTTAGGATTTAGGTTAACACTTAGTCTAACCTCTTAACACATAGATACTAACTTAGAACATTAGCTTATAGCTTAGGCCTAGGTTAGATTAACACTAATCTAATCCCCTAGGTTAAAGTTTAGTTTTTAGGTTACTAACCTTAATAAATCCAGTTTAGGTCTAATATTTCAAATGCTCAGAAAAATAACCTTCAACATACATTCACGAACAGGGTTCACTCCTGTACTGCCAATAGGCTATAGAATTTTATGTAACTGAATTATTACCTGGTCCACGATCAAGACCTTCCAGATATATCACGATATCGGGCACCAGTTCATTTAACATGATCAACCTGAGTTATACTCTAGACTAGCTTATTCAATGCATCCAGACCTTGCAACCTGCTTAAGGTCTATAATTTTAATTCATCACGAATAAGCTTAAAGCACCACTTGGATCAATACCACTGATCCAAGGCTTGGTCTTATAGATGGATAACTCCATAATTCATTCCAAGATCAGATTAAACTCAGGTGTAAAATGAAAGAAATAAAAGAGTCCAATCATATTCCGACTCAGTCAAAGATCTGCAATTTGCAAAGAAGATACAATACATATCAAGCATGACTTCTCAATCAAGGGAACACATCCTTTCAAAAGAAATCACATATCAACACTTGTATGCTCAGGAGGAAGTAACTACAGTCCAAGGTGTTACATGCTTCCCTCCTAAAAGATTCATCGTCCCGATGATTACATATTCGATTAACCTTCAGGTCAACCAATTTATTAGTTCACAAAACAATGCGACTATTTTCCAACTTGAATAGTTCCAGAAATCAATGTCACAACACATTTTATTCAGCCTGAATAATGTTTGCCTCCATCTGGCTTTCATATAAACTTTAAAAAAATATAAGTTCATAAAAGAAATGTTTTGTCAACAGATTTCATTCTGTTGAAAAAGAGAAGGAAAAGTAATCTTCATCTCTTCCAAATTTTCCCAAGTTGCACTTTCTTCATTAAACTGGTCCCACTGGACCTTACATTGTTGTATTTCATGATTTCTCAAATGCAATTGGTGAGTTTCCAGCACTCGTGTGGGTTTAACCACGATTATTCCTGGGTCTTGGACCTGCAAGGAATTCCAATTTAAAACATGTGACAGATCTGAAATGTATTTCTTAAGCAAAGAAATATGGAAAACATCATGCATGCGAGATAAAGCAGGTGGTAATGCTAATCGATAAGCTACAGGATTGATTATTTCGACAATTTCGAAAGGTCCCACGAATCGAGGTGACAACTTGGCAGCCTTGCCAAAAGTTATAGAACTCTTTCTGGGTTTAACATGAAGAAAAACCTTCTCACCAAGTTTAAACTCGTGATTAATCCGCTTAAGGTTAAGCATAGCTCTTCCGTCTATCATTGCTTCCTTTAATCGTTCACTTAATCAGCTTAACTTGTTGTTCCATTTCTGTGAGAATCTCTGGTCCAATTACCACTCTATCCTCAACACTATCCCAGCTAACAGGAGTTCTGCACTTTCTTCCATAAAGTGCTTCAAATGGTGCCATTTTAAGAGATGAGTGATAAGTGTTGTTGTATGTGAACTCAACTAATGGAAGATACTCTTCCCATTTATACTATTGATCCATGCAATACATTCGCAACATGTCCTCCAACACTTGATTTACCCTCTCAGTTTGTCCATCCGTTTCAGGATGATATGCAGAACTGAAGTTTAGTTTCATTCCAAGAGCTGCGTTAAGCGTTTGCCAAAATCTTGACGTCATTCTTGGATCCCTGTCAGATATAATCAATTCTGGTACACCATGTAATCTAAAAATTTCATGTACGAATCTTTTGGCCAGCACTGGTGAATCATCCTTTAGATTTCTAGCGATGAAATGAGCTACCTTAGTTAGTTTATCTACAACTACCAGGATAACATCATGTTTATTCCTGGACATGGGTAACCCTTGTACAAAGTCCATGGTTATTACTTGCCATTTGTACTGCGGTATGCTATGAGGATATAACAGTCCAGCAGGGTGCATATGTTCTGCCTTAACCCGCTGACATTCCAAACAATGAGTCACAAAATCAATGACATCCTTTTTCATACCTTTCCAAAAGTATTGCTGTTTCAAATCAGCAAGCATTTTTGTGATTCCCGGGTGTCCAGAGAAAGGTGAATTATGAAATTCAACTAACAACTTCTTCCTCAAATCATTCAGCATAGGTACGTATACCCTGTTTTCATAACGCAAGATTCCTTCATTATCCAAATGAAAACCTTTATACCTTATATCCTTTGGTTCTGCAGCAAGTTACCGCTTTTACTTCTTCGAAAGTATGCATCGATTCTCGAGGCACTTTTTACCTCATCTTTAAACTGAGTTCTTAATGTTATAAGAGCAGAAATGTGCCTCCTATGACTTAGAGCATCAGCTACTCTATTCTCCTTCCCTTTGATATAGCTAATATCAAAATCATATTGTGATAAAAATTCTAACCACCTTCTCTGTCTGGCATTCAGGTTAGGCTGAGTAAAAATATATTTCAGTCCTAAGTGATCAGTTTTCAACTCAAAAGGTTTCCTAAGTAAGTAGTGTCTCTAGACTTGAAGTGCATGAACAATGGCAGCAAGTTCCAAATCATGAGGGGCATAATTCAGCTCATGTAATTTAAGTTTTCTACTTTCATATGCTATGACTTGATCATTTTGAAGCAAAACACCTCCAAGGCCTTCCCCAGAAGCATCCGTTACAACAGTAAAACTCCCATTAGGGTCTGGTACAACTAATATAGGTGTAGAAGTCAACTAGTCTTTCAGACTTTTGAAAGCCGCTTCACACTTATCATTCCATATGAATTTCTTATCCTTCTTTTGCAATGAAGTTATTGGTGTGCTACTTTAGAAAAATCCTTAACAAATTTTCTATAGTAACCAGCAAGACCCATGAAGCTTCTTACTTCATGCACATTCTTTGGTGCAGGCCACTCAGTTATTGCCACTATTTTTGAAGGATCTACAGCAATTCCTTCTTTACTTATGACATGACCCAAATAGTGAACTTCTGAATCAAAGAAAGAACATTTGGATAACTTACCATACAACTTTATTTTTCTCAAAATTCCCAAAACTATCTTCAAATGCTCATTGTGCTCCTCAACGCTTTTAGAATAAATGAGAATATCATCCAAGAATACAAGTACAAACTTTGTCAGATATTCTTGAAAAATATTGTTCATTAAGTTCATAAAGGCTGCGGGTGCATTAGTTAATCCAAAGGGTAGAACCGTGAATTCATAATGTCCGTACCTTGTTCGGAAAGCTATTTTATGAATATCTTCTTCTCTAATCCTTAACTGATGATACCCAGATCAAAGATCTATCTTAGAATAAACCGCTGCTCCACACATCTGATCAAATAGATCGTCGATCCTTGGAAGTGGATATCTGTTCTTGATTGTTGCTTTGTTCAACATCCGATAATCAATACACAGCCTTAGTGTTCCATCCTTCTTTTTACAAATATTACGGGCGCTCCCCAAGGTGAAACACTAGGCCTAATCAAACCTTTAGACAAAAGCTCTTGCAACTGTGCCTTAAGCTCAACTAACTTTGTAGTAGTCATCCGATAAGGTGCTTTGGAAATAGGTTCTGTTCCTGGTTTGATTTCGATGGTGAAGTAAAATTCTTTCTTGGGTGGTAACCCTGGTAATTCCTCAGGAAAAACATCCCTGAAACTTTGTAATACAGGAAATTGTTTCATGAAATCATCATCTTCTTCTGAAAATTTAGATATCTTTACTGCATAAAGGGTGCATCCTTTATTTTTAGCCTTTTTAAGCTGCATAGCTGACAGTTTTCTAACTAAAATTTCCCATTTCACACCTTGAATCTCTGTTGTTTCCAGCTGATCATCTAAACATTTTATGTTCTTTTCATAGCAATCTACCTTTGCTTTATGGTCAGCTAACCAATTGACACCGATGACAATGTCATACGATCCCAAAGGTGTAACATAGAGGTCAACTTCCATGGAGAAATTAGGTAAGTCAAGGACTGCCCCAAAAAGACACATACTCACTGTATGAACAGAGTTATTACCATACTGTACAGTCCAAGATTTATCCATTTTTCCAGCTTTTCTTTTAAGTTTAGAAGCAAGTTTATTAGAAATAAAACATTCAAAAGAGCCCTCGTATCAAAAAGAATAGTGGTGACAGTATGCCAAATAACTTACCCGGAACTTCTATAGGTGTCACTTGCTTTTCAGCTTGCTTGTCTGCTACTGCAGCATGTATCTTATGCTGTTGATTACGATCATCCTTCTTCAAAGGGCACTGATTTGCGTAGTGATCTTTGCCACAATTGTAGCAGCCTCCTACAGGTCCCTTTTTAGGCTCAAAATTGCCTCCAGTTTTGTAATTGTCACGTTGTCCTCCATAGGGCTTCTGCCCATTGTTATAATTTTTAGCAAAATTATCCCTTACATTTCTAGTAGGCTTAGTTGCCACTGATTTCTTACTATTATCCCCTGGAAACTTACTTTTGTTTCCAAAATTTTTCCATGGTCCCTTTTTGGGTGCAAGAGAGGTTGAAGAAGGGTTTGCAGTATTCTTCCACACTTCCTCTTTATGAGCAGAAATAGCCTTTAATTTCTGTTCTTTCCTTATGGCCTTTTCAAAAACTCCTTCCATAGTGGTTGGACTGTGAACATCGACCTCTCCCCCTATCACGGGATTCAATCCCATGATGAATTTCGTATTCGAACTTCTCGTCGGTTTGATCATGCGGTACATACTTGAGGAGTTTTGTAAACCGCTCCCAAAGATTCGGCCACGTTAGCTTCCCTTGAGCTAAGTTCTGAAATTCTATCATTTTCTCGATTATAGAAAAGTTGTGGCAGCCAATGTTGCCTAAAATAGCCTTTAAATTGATCCCAAGTAATGTTGGTCTCATCAATGTTTAGTTCAAACTTTTACGGATATCCCACCACGAAGATGCTTCGTGGGAAAGCCGATAGGCTCCCCAAATAGCTTTGGTTTCCTCCGAGAAGTTCCTTATTGCAAAGTACTTCTCCATTTCATTGAGCCGCTTCTCGCTCCATCTCCTAATGTGGTGCCATCATACTTAGGTGGGCTTATCCTTTTATATCATTAGTGAGTTCTGCCGCTAACCCGGCCTTTTTATTTTCTCGGTTGGGACAGTGCATTTCCAGCATTAACATCAACACCCATATTGGGGTTGTCCTCAGGAGGTTGCTGATTGTTATTACGCTTCTTCATCCTCCTCATTTCCCATCACCTGCTGTTCAAGTACAGCTAAACGATCTCTTGTGTCCAACAGGGCAGCAAGGATCTCATCAAGTTTTTGGGTTGTTGCCGCTCCTCCTTTAGGTGGAGCATTATTCGCAACGTTCCCCCTTGTTCTAACCATTTTCTGTTACAAGAAAATTTAGGTTTTATCAGATTATGGACACAATAGGCCCAAGAGCTGCAACCTTCAGCTCTGATACCAAGATGTAACATCCTCATTTTATACATTAGAACAAGTGATTTTTTTTTTTTTGATAAATGCTTACTGGTTCTAAATACATAATTTAGAACTCACAAATCAAATAACCATTCTTATAACAGAAAACCATATGCCGCTGTAATGACTCGGAGTACCTCCGATCTATTCATTCCATGACTCGGTAATCTACCGATCTATTCATGAGTAATAAGAGTTGGCATTTTTATTTAACACTCCACTCTTGCGGTTCTCTTCCCTATTCTGGGGATTCGAATGCTCGTCAAGGAACCTATCTGAATAATTGTTACCATTATTCATCGGCATCTCATCCCTTAGACTAGGTGAATTAGGACAACGCAATCAACACTTGCGATACTTTGGCCAAAGATTTGAAACATACTGCTTATGTCTCGTATTCCTTAACGGCATACTCGTCAATCTGGAATACGTCCTACACCCCATTCCTAAGTTATATAGAACATCTTATACTGACTTCTGTCAGTCCCTCCTATCCCAAATTATTCACTCGGAAACGGATTAGTAAGGTGATAACGTTATATGGATGCCCATGAGGACTAGGGATACGATGACATACTGGTTCAACCCTAGTTAAACCAGTGTGTCAAGATACCCCGAATCTCCTAGGCAGCCTTATAACGTGACCACATTCCTAATCGGTCCCAGAGTAACTTGTTCGAGTTCATGGTGTAAATCTTATCGATCAATGCAAAGGGTGTCGTCACAAGACACCTGCATTGTTGTATCTTCGAGAAGATCCTAACCTTCTCGGAGGTACAACCCTGCAGTTGACTTGTGCCGTCAACCTTTAAATCCACCTCGAAAAGATCTACTTATTAAAAATGTTACATACATTTGAGTTAAATTATATTAAAAGACATTCCCCTAAGGTTAGCCTTTCCCAATCCCTGGGTTCCTCACCTTAGAATGACCTTTCTTAATAAAACCCTTTACACAGAGAAGTTATTAAGACTAAGGTTCCATCAAGGAGTTCATAGAATATACATAATTCTAAATCAACGAAATTGGACAATAACCCATAATCTTCACATGTGATTGCCAACAGAACCCCTTTTTGGTTTATTTCAGTTCTCATTACTGAATTTATATCGTACTTATAAGTATCAAGATATAATGATTAAGAATCCAATTAAATGTTGTCCTGGCTTAATCAAGACTAGGGATTAATAATTTAATTCAGCTTGTTTAGCGTTCTGCTTAGGTTTATTTTAACCCTAGTTTCCAGTAAGACAGTGATCTATATTTCAATTTAGCTTTAGATAGAACATACTAGAATTGCTAAACAATCATAAGTATTCAGTCACATATTCTTGCAAGCTTGCATTGATAATCACTAAAGTCTCCAAAGTATACAATAATAACAATGCTCTCCAGATATTTGAACCGAAGAAGGTCAAACTATCAAGATAAGAATACAAACACATAAGTAACAAATATCAATTTCCATTCCTTTAAGAACTAATCAAATAAATTTTATGCATTCAACATACTTGATACAATACTCTACGGAAAAATAACATCTTTCCACATGTAGTACATTTAGAAAATCAAGCTGTATTTCAACTTAAAATCAAATTAAACAATTTGATCATCCTATCAGATCTGTGTGCTTTTACCACTTACGGCATCCATCTCGCAAAAATTGTCAAATGGGTCATTCGATGAACTGAGCATGATAAGCACTAACTCTTAAAACAATTGCAATCCATCAATTGTTTTCATTAAACACCCTGTTTAAATGAGATCAATTCACCCAACAAGTAAACATATTTCATCAAAATATTAGGGATCAAGAAGAACGAAAGTATCTGAGACAACTATCCATCTGAATCCCCAGGACAACAAACATCAGACAGATCATTACATTCATCATAGTAAAATGAATATCATAACAACCCATGATTTCAGCAGTAGTTAAAATAGTTCCAACAGTTAGATAAAAATATATATCAACATATACTTTACAACAGAAGAGAAATAAACGATCATACATATTTCCCTCGGAAACTAGCTCATGACTGTACCGTCTTTCCAAGAACAAAGCATTCACCTTAAACACGTGCGAATAAATCAGACGAGACCACCAAAATCACCACTGTTTTGTTTAAGTTTAAAATATAATAAACTACAGTACAGTAGCTCTCACGCAAAACAGTGATGACTATCTACCAAACAGACTCTGCATGACCTCCCACACAAAGCGACAAACAAGAAGATAATCACAGCCATTGCCTGTTGAGGTGCAGTCAACAACTCCTAAGTTCAATTAAACTCAAGAATTGATATCCATGTGACAAAATACGTAACACGCCAACAATCCCTTACATCAACCTACAGCCCATTCTAGTCCCTACTAAATACTATAAGGATTTTCGACGCAAGGTCGAAATCAAAGAACTTCTATTTTATCACAGTCAACAATGGACTTCTTGACATTAAGCAATTGATGTTTCCCTAAGACTATGCAGAGATAATCTTACAACATTCCCGCAACATGCACAGCCTCATCTAACTGGAATAATCAGAAAGGAAACATAATATACCGTATTCACATCTGGACGCATTCAGAATTTGAAGTATGGTATTCACGACCCACTTTCACAGAGCCAAGATACATGATATCTATCTATACTCAAGGAACCCAACAGAGACCAAAAACAACAAATGAACCAATCAAGCTTAAATAGAGGAGATACCATAGCTACCCATCAAGGATTCAACTAAATCGAACAACAGGATACAAGATAACTAATAGTTAATGATTCCAATGTATGCTACAACAATGGTAACCATTCAAAATCACGCTTACAAAAAGCTAAATACTGATTTCGTAACAAGGAATCCAACCGAGCCTCTACATTATTATTTTTTTGCTCAAGCTTTCACAGATGGGAAACGTAGAAGTACACCCAAAGAGTCTGTACCAGAAATTCATTACAAATTAACAGAGGTCATATTACCTGTTACTCCTTCAAGACTCTTACAAAATCAAATTACCAACATTCAAAGATATATAGCTTCAACAGAGGTCCATAATATACGAATCATCCAATGTACTCCATAGAGTCATTTAACATACAATAAATAATTATAATGAAAACTATCATCGAGTTCAATCCAACACAAGGGAGGGAGAAACAACTTCTATAGGGTCGCAATAACTACTGAAACACAGCCAGTTATCCATTCAACAAAACCTAAATAACATAGCGAAACCCAACAAGATTCAGTAACCACTACCTTAATAACCTCGACAGAACTTACAAAGAAGTCCAATCAAACTGAACAAAAAGTCCATCAGTATCCTTTCCAATGAGTATCAACAACAAGCATCAACAGTAAGCATTAACAACAAGTATCAACAGTAGTCTGTACCCATCAAGAGAACAATTCATGGGCTCTCACAGAGCAGGCCCAAAGCATACATTCTTGCATATATTTCACAAATTAAAGCCGGAATGCAAAACACCATGAAATATTGCAACAGTTCGAAAAATAGAATACACCCATTAAGGTTTTAATTGAAAAATCGAACAAGCAAGAAGATACAGTAACAAAATCACCCCAAGCTACCATAAAAACCATCTAATTCCAAAAATCATCTGAACAGAGTTGTTCTAATGAAATCATTTGAAAGAGAGCAAGATTTTTAAAGGTTAGGGCCTAACATGCCTGGTTATTTGCTTAAAATTTCGAAGCAGACCACTGAAAGAGCTCGAACCTTCTCCTCCTTTTCCAAGTTAGATCCACCAACAAAATTTTGCTATTACCATGACTTATAAATTTTCCTTGCCAGAGAAAAGAGCTAGTTACGCTCATACTTGCCATGCAACTCCAAGAAGACTGGTGCGAAGAACCAGTGATCAAACAGAGGGAAAACCGGAGCGCTTGAAAAACCAAACAAACCATTAACTTTCCATTTTGCATGCCTTCCCGTGAAACCCGAGCTCGAAGACCGAGTTCATAAATGACATTTACTCCAAATTTCCCGCTAAATTTCCATTGCCACCGACCGCCATAGTTGGCGATGGACAAATGCACATCAAAGACCATTTCCAACTTTGGCGACCTGCCACGTCGGCTCAAGTTAGCCGTTTTAAAAACTTCTACCAAATTACCTGTCCCTTCATGCTTATCCATGTATTTAATGCCATAGAAACTGCCGCCCATGGTTCGCACCTTTCCATATGTCCCCTTTCTTCCTTGTTCATAGTTAGGTTAGTAACTTAGGTTAGGATTTAGGTTAACACTTAGTCTAACCTCTTAACACATAGATACTAACTTAGAACATTAGCTTATAGCTTAGGCCTCAGGTTAGATTAACACTAATCTAATCCCCTAGGTTAAAGTTTAGTTTTTAGGTTACTAACCTTAATAAATCCAGTTTAGGTCTAATATTTCAAATGCTCAGAAAAAGAACCTTCAACATACATTCACGAATAGGGTTCACTCCTGCATCGCCAATAGGCTATAGAATTTTACGTAATCTGAATTATTACTCGGTCCATGATCAATACCTTCCAGATATATCACGATATTGGGCACCAGTTCATTTAACATGATCAACCCGAGTTATACTCGGACTAGCTTATTCAATGCATCCGCACTTGCAACCCGCTTAAGGTCTATAATTTTAATTCATCACGAATAAGCTTAAAGCACCACTTGGATCAATACCACCGATCCAAGACTTGGTCTTATAGATGGATAACTCCATAATTGCTCCAAGATCAGATTAAACTTAGGTGTAAAATGAAAGAAATAAAAGAGCCCAATCATATTCTCGACTCACTACCAAAGATCTACAATTCAGTAAAGAAGATACAAGAGATATACATATCAGCATGACATGACATCTCTCGTATCAAATGCTAGAACTATGGAATGTCACCAGCCACCCCCTCTCCAAAAACATTCAAAGATCAACTCCTCTAAGGCCTCTGATGAGATAGAATAGACTGTGTACCCAATATGGGTAGCCGTAGAATTCGGAACATGTCCTCTAGGGTGATAATGATCTCACCCATCGGCAAGTGGAACATGTTGGTCCAAAATCCCATCTATCGATGAGCGCGACCATAAAATTGGGTAGTTGAACTACATGCCGATAGTGAAAACCCCACTCAAGTCCACCACCTCCAGATACTACAACTCCTCAGGGGTCACTACACTGTGCCTGTCACAAGTAGGGGTGGAACCCTGTCCCGCATGCGTAGCTGATCTCTCCCCTGCATCCAATACAAACAATACATTAATCTACATTTATCATACCCATACTCACCTATTATTGTTTTCCCATACCCTATTTTCACCCTACCCATCTCAACCACCTAGCCCACATCACTTTTGGACCATTGTTCCCTAAAACCCGATCAATGTCCGTTCCCTTTAACTGACCCTAGTCACCCCTTTACTAGCATCAATCATCTATTTGGTGACCGATATTGGTTCAACCTTACCAACGCCAGCCAAACTTGACTAATTCCGGTCACTTTTACGGTAAAAATCCATGATCCCAAAAACACCCCTTTCTCAAAAACCTCCCCCTTTGCCCCTTTTCCCCACCTAAAATGACCTCAACTACCCTTGCACCTCAACCCACCATCTATCCCATTTATTACCCCCATTCCTCTTTTTACCCTCTTTTCCCCAATTCCAAAATTTTAATCTTTTCCCCACCCCCAAAAATAAAAAACACAAATACCAACCACCAACAATCTATCAATCGTCTAACCTATCTACTCAACTACAACAAAAGTTGGATGCTTACCTCATCACAAGGCCGACATCTCGTAGCACATTTGGTCACTGTACCGATGGCTTACCCGATCCCTCTCTGGCATCTGCCATCACCAAATCGCTACCCACAACCAAATCAAATCACTCGCACTGATCCTCTGGACCCGCTTCTCACCAACCAATCACCCGCTCGCTCACACGGCCAAATCAACACTCCATTCCATATAGACACTTTTCTCTCTTTCATTTATTTTATTTTCATTTTCTCAATTAGCTAAATGCCAAATGAATAATAAAACACACGGATTTTTTGTTTTTATAACCAACCCGACCTAACCGACATCAGTTTACCCTTCACCAGCATCGGTCTCGTGCCCTACCTTACCATGGTCGGTTTCCCTATACCGGCGTCGGTTACCCTTGACTAGCATCGGTCACCCTATCTAGCACCAAACCCAACATTTTACCCTATTACCCTGCCTATCCCTCCTTTACCCTGACCATTTACCCTTTACCCTTTACCCTGATCATTTACCCCACCTCACCTTTACCCAACCCATTTACCCCACCTTTCCTGACCTCATCATTTACCCAACCCATTTACCTCACCTTTCCTAACCTCATCATTTACTACCTCCCTTTATCCACCTTTGGGGACCCCTTATTTTACCCATACCTCGGCCCTACCCATGCCATGACCTAGATCTTTGGACTTGGACCATCGCTAGTGACCTTTGCCCTCAAGTGTTTGCTATACCTTACGGCACTGTTACTTGTGTTGATTGACCTAATGACCTTATCTAGCCTATTTCCGTGACCGTTTATCCTTACCCTACCTTTGGTGTACCAAAATATACCTAAACATTCCTGCACCTAACCTACGTCATGTTTCTTGACCATATCCTATACCTTGGATACCGAATCACTTCAACCTAGTTTGGATAAACCTATCGACCTTAGATGATGTAGAGTTTTCCTACTCTTCAACCTCGGTAGCATGCTACAATTTATACATGTGCGTGCATTTGACTATTGCTACCTTTGACCCTAACCCATTACCTAGCTTACCCGAGTAGACCTTGCTCCTTTTTCCCCTGTTACCCACCTTCCCCTTTCTCACATTTACCTTTTATCAAACCACTCACCACTTCTACCTTTAGCCTTATCAGTTCTTGGTTTGAGGGGGATCACCTTCACCCACACCTGGGGCAACCACATCTTATTTTTTGTTAGCCGCTTACCAATACAAGCTATGCAACAAAAAGGGGCAAAATGTAGACACTAAAATTAGGTCACACTCCCCTTTGGTCCCTCAACAAATAAACACCCTTCATCACATTAACCTAGCCATGGCCCCCTTCACCCCACTAATATTAATTTAATTAATTAAATTAAATTAATTCATTATCCTCACCATATTTATTATTTAAATATCTTAATTTAGATAATATCCACACATGTACCTCACCTAGACACCTCATCAATTCAACTCACCCTAAGACCTATTCTTAGTAAGTTGCCATAACTAACTAAGACCTACCCAAACCCTAAAGATCAATGCCTACATTCTCTCTAACCACATTCTCGCATGCTTACAAGAAGCTCCTAGTTTAATCCGTGGGTTAATGACATGAGATCTCGAGAAAATCATGAGGATCTCCATAGTTTAGTAAACCTAGGAAATCCCACCTCGACCGATGTTGGTTACCCCTAACCATTTCTCGGTTAATCCGGAACCACCGTCGGTCACCTTTAAACCCCTAAAACAACCTTATTTCAAAGGTTGGAAAAAGGTTGGCAAACATTAGCACATCTCTTAGAGATATCACATCTTCTGAGAATGAATTCCAATGAGAACACGCATACAAGGAATGAGATCAATCATTTTCTCCTACACAGCCATCCAGCACTCACCCCCAAAACTAATTTGAGTCAATCAAGCAAAAAGGAATACACATGCAGCACATGCAGAAGATTTCCAGTATTAGGTGATCCTCAGCAGTCTTCAACCTCTCACCAGCACCTTCATTCATCACTCATAGGCACCTGTGACCGAAGCCAAGTAAAACATTATACCCCTCTAGTTCATTTCATTTTGTCATTATATCGTCACCTTTTGTTCTCTCAGCCACCCATATACCTCCATTAACACTCACCTCTCCACTTACCCATTAAAACCTCACCAAATCCCACCCAAATCACCCAATACCTCATTCCGACCAACCAAAGTCCTTTGTGTAATCATAAAGGAGACCCAAAACTCATTCTGTGGCATTCCTAGTTTTCCATAGTAATCAGCACCGGTTACACCCAACCGCCATCAGTCACCCCTAACCGGCATCGGTCTCTGTATTTTCCCATACAACCTAGAACAATGACCTATCCACCTAATTCTACACCACCCCCATTCACCCGTGATCTACTTGAGATCTCTATCAGACTGCAGAGATCTAGAACCAGTTATTTGACCTTTGGATCCTATTCTAACCTAGCCTGTTAGATCAGATCTTTCTTATTGTGTTTTAAGTGAGATACCTAAATCATTTCAAATTACAATAGGATTTACTTTATTACCCGCATTAAATTGTTTTAAACAGTGGACTGACAGTCATCTAGGGAGTATCACACTTCCTAGATTTAGCACACGCTAGGCAGTTCATTACACATATTGTTTAACTCTTTTTGGTGGTCTTGCTTTTCATTACAAGTAGCTCCTCCTAGCCAAAAGGAAGTTCTTACAATAATATGTGGATTCAAAAGTCATACGCACGCAATAACCCAACAACCAGCATTTCAATAGTTATTCCTCCTACGCCCGTTACCCTATATGTTTCATCAATACTTCAAAGAAACATCTAAGAATCAGGTGAAAGTGAGTAGACCAAAGAACCATGTTAAGATACCATTAATAGGACCTTGAGTAGATGTGGTGAGTAGTGGATTATGCGGAGGTTGTCAAAAATGGTGATTTTTCTGAGGTGGGCACCGGGATGCGTTGAAATTGGTGAGATTCACACTGGATCAAGTTGGTAGGGCTCATAGAAAACTAGAGGGATGAGAGGGAACATGATTTTATTTTGTTAAGGTTGAATAGAGGCATATTAGGAGAAACAGGATGAACACAAAGTGGATAAGACTTCAGAGCATGCCCCAATGTGGAGCAATGAGCTAGAAAACCAATGGGGTGAAGGAGAGGCCAAAGAATAGGAAACACATGGGAGTTAAGCAGGGAACCTAACTCATATGGTGGGAAAAGAAAACTAAGTGTGAGCTTGGGTAGGTGGGAATGAAGGGAAAAGTCTAAACCAAAGAATCAATAAAGGGGTGTGGAGCTCAAGAATCGGTAGGGCCAAGTTGAAAACAAATTCAAGGTCTAAAATTAAAAAAATGCACAAAGGTCTTTCAAACACAAATGCCGGTGTAAACCGATGAGGAAGATGTAACAAAATGCAAAAAGCACACACGCAGAGCCAAATTGATTTGAAGAGACATTTAGGGAGAGTTGGAGAAAGGAAATAAGGAGGCATCTTGATTCTTAGCTCAGTGAGATGAGTCCGAGTTGGCCCGAGTTAGCTTATATACATCTATAAAAACTCAAAACCTACACAAAAAAATTCATATCTCGCAACCCGAAACACCTAAAAACCTCCATAATGCACATGCAACATCTGAAACCCCAAAAAAACCACCACACGAACCAAAAACACAATCAAGATGAAAAACCCTAGAATTGATGAAATGAAGGCATGAAGAAAATAACCATTATGAAGAATGAATGTGAGACATGTATATCACGAACAAAAAATTGAGAGCACCAAAAACCAGAGAGTTACACAGACTCCACAAAACTTACGATCTAATACCATTAGAGATAATGTGAAAACATGAAGCATGAGGATCATTTGGGATGGTGTGAACATTGAATGAGTTACAATTTGATAACGTGAAGAGGTACCATGAAGGAGCAAGCATCAACCATAATGTGCATGCAAGGATTCAAAAAGGGTAAAAATCTCGTTATTATCTTAAAGATATCAATGTTCTCATAGATATAAATCATGGTGTACATATAGAGGGTATTTTGTAACCCTCGGTTCTGTAATCATGACCTCTCAAGTGGAGAAGGGGATTTATAATCCTGGAATAGGAAAGTAATGCCCAATGACACATATGATGCACTGATAAGGAAATCTCATGATGACCCTAAAATGACATGTAGACCTATGACCTCACCTTAGTGAGATGACCTACCACATGGCTTGAAAATTAACTCACACCAACATGAAAAATCACTAGATTAGTAGTTAAAAGTTTTATTTTAACAAGTTGCGTCGAGTTGTTGAAATATTTTCATGTGTTTTTCAATGTTAGGATTTTTGTGAATATTTAGATTTTTTATAATTTTTCTATTTTTGTGAATATATGATTTTTTTGTTTTGAATTTTATAAGGTTTTGATGTACAGAAGGAGAGTGGTATGATTGTTACATTTGATTTTCCTTAGTTAAGCATTGGTGTGCCCTGACGAGGTAAAATTAGTGGAGGAAAATTTCCCCCAAAATAAGTGAGCATAGCGATAGAACACTATTCAATCATGTGAGAGATGAGAGAAGAATCCACAAACAAACCATCCAAAGTAATGATGAAGAAGAGAGTATATGATGATTGTGACCATGATTTATCATAGAGAACTGATGATGTTAACAAATTACCTTAAATTAGCACAACTACAAAGAAATGTAAACATGCCTACTTACACAACAAAATAAAAACACATGTTTTATTTAATAAACCAAGATGATAACACAATATGCACAAGTTTTAAATGTCCCCTTTCCTTTGTCGAGAGCCTAAGGGCCAAATTTTAGTCTTAGCCTTGGTCATACCCAAGGGGCTAAAGACTCTAGAGGCTATTGGGTATAGATGACTTATTACCACATTGCTTTTTTGTTATATTTTGTCGTTGACATTAAGTTGGGCGACTTGGTGGTAATAATTGTTATATTTTGTCGTTGAGGGGGACTCATAGTACTTTATTATTCTATTTCTTCGTTGGGGTGACTTATGGTACTTTATTATTCTATTTCTTCGTTGGGGTCACTTAAGTCACTTTTAGTCCCACATGGAGCTCCCAACTTGGAAAAAGGTAATGAAAAGTTATAAAAGGAGGTTTGGGGGAGTGATAGAGCTCATTCTTGCATGCACACTTATGATTTTCATTGAGCAACTACTGATTGCTATCATCTAGCTTGTGGAGTAAGATCCCACAAGATCCCTAGCTTCGGTGGTGAGAGATCCATTCCTAGCTAGTAGGGCATTCTTTGGTGGTGAAAGATCCACCCTAGCTTGTCATTTTGGAGCTGATTTTTAGAGATTAATTTTAGAATTTTTAGAGAAGGGTTTTGGAATATTTTTGGGGCTTTTTGTGGAGAAAAATCAAGGGTTTTCAGATTTGATTTGTGGCAGCGATTAGAGCATATTTTGGCACCATATTTGGAGACATTTTTGAGGGTTTTGGGCCTCTTCCCAAGGGGAGTGACCCACCTTGGGAGTTTTCAGAGATTTTTGGGAGGGTTTCAGTGTGTGTTTTTCTAGATCTAGAGGTTGGGTTTTCATTCTCAATATTAATAGATGTTATTTCCCAAGTTTCATAATTTTTCCATGCATATTTGAGGAGATATGAATTTTTGAAGTTTCCTAGCCGCCTAGGGCATTCTGTAATTTTCTGGCAGCAATATATTATTCCAAAATTTCAAAAATATTTTTCTAGTGTTTATTATTATTATTGCAAGCTTCCCTCAAAATTTCATGCACTTTGGGCAAGTATTTTGTGAGATATCAATTAAATACCATTTGCTGCCCTAGCTGGTCATTTTCTATAAAAATAAGAAATTTTACTTTGCTGCAATTTTCATATATTTTGTGCATTTTCAAGTGGTATCCCACAAGGGATATTTCAATGGTATTAGAGCAGTTATTTCTCTAACTTGTTGGGGTTGAAAGATGAGAGACATAGACAATGATGATATGGGTGTGGATCTGATGAAACAATTGTTCACCAACATGGTAAAGCAACAGGAAACTACTAATCTCTATTTGAGCCAGCTCACTGAGAGATTAGCGCAGGTAGAATTGAGACTCATACAGATAGAGGGGAAAATAACAATATGGGACAACAAGGTCAAAGAGGTGAGAGTGGACATTCAAGGAAGTGGTCTCCCCATTCTTCTACCAGGCCTTTGGGGCTTCAAAACCTTTTTTTCAAGGATCCGGAAGATTCAAAGGTACAGAGCTAGTAGATATTTTTGATGAGGAGTCTTGTTAGGAGAGGTACCAGACCTTAAGTGATGGATTTAATGACAACATGTCATTCTAGGAATATTGCAAAATGAATATTGACAATAGGCCTATGAGAGATTATCGATACATGTACCGAGCTACAAAGGAGATTGAGACAAATTTCCATTCCACACTTCGATGGTTCTAAGAAGTGTACTCATGGTCTCGGGTTTAGAAGTTAAAGAAATTATTTGAATTGAATCATATGCATGAGGAAGATGCAATTAATTTTGCAATCTTACATCTTGAGGGAGACACTCATGACCGATGGCATCATGGATTGATTACACAGGACACATACACATTACTACTTATGAAGAGTTCACAAAGATGCTAGTGAGAAGATTTGATAGAGGGAACTGATGGTATATTAGGAGTTGACTCATTGGAGATAGATCTGGTTCCCCTGGATCAAGTATGTCACAATTTTTAGAGATTATCAGTCATGGTACCTGATGTTACAAAGATGAGGTTGACTTCCCTTTTCATAGCAGGTTTGATAGATACTTTAGCTAGATTTGTGAAAGCATTTGAGCCTTCTTATTTACATGAGGTTATTAGGAAAGCACGAGACTTGGATTATATACCCCAAAGTCAAGGGTTCTACCTTGAGTTTAGCAAAGGGAACCTCCATCTGGATCAGATGAACTTCAGCAGAGGGATCCTCCACCAAGGCAGGAGGTGGCTAAGAAGCCATTCATTTCCCGAGAGGACAAAGATGAGTTGAGGAGAAATAAACTATGTTTCAATTTCCGCACACTTTGGGTTCTAGGACATGATTGTAGAGGTAGAGGGAATACCCAATTCATTGAGGTATTTTAGAAGAGTGAGGGTGACAGAGGTGAGGAGTTAGAGAATCGAGAGATGGATGATGGAGATGGAGTTGCATTGGATAATGTTGATTTGGAGTAGGAGGAAACTTTTCCTTGGGAGATTATAGCCACATTATCTAGTACTCTGATGTATAAGGCATTTAGGATTAGAGGAGTTTTGTAGGGTCAACGAGTTGTGGTACTCATTGACAGTGGGGCTACCCATAAATTTATTGATGCATCATTGGTTGAGAGATGAGGTTTGCAGATGAAGGAATTTGAGGGCTTCAACATTATTGTAGCCAATGGGGAGTATATGAGATGCACATAGAGAGTTCCATAATTGAGCATCACCATGGGTAACTACACAGTTACTGATGATTTCCACATTTTTCTATGGGAGTGACCAACATAGTGCTAGGAGTGCAGTGGCTTCATTCTCTTGGTGACTTCAGACTAACTTTCAGACAATAGAGCTGAAGTTTAAGTTCGAGTGTAGGAATGTGATCTTGAGGGGATTATCTATAGGAGCACCTAGAGTGGTTGGAACTGAGGGGATGGAGAGGAATTTATGGCATGATGAGTGGTTTTATTATTGCATATCGATGTGGAGTATGATGGATGTGGGTGTGACCAGTAGTGTTGCACATGAGACAATTATAGAGATTGGGGTTACGAGTTCAAATCATCTAAGTTTATCATTATGTTGGTTATATGAGGTTTTGGTAGACTAGAGATCTCATTTTCTTGTTGAGTACTCCAAGAACCAACACACTTGTGAGATTCTGGATGGTCACATACATGATGACACCTACAGATTGGAGGATGAGATGATATTATATCAGGGAAGATTATACCTTGTGTCAGATTCATGGTTGAGGATGGAGATATTGTGACATGTGCATTATTATTTTGTGACTGGAAATTTGAGCTTTAATGAGACCTACAGGCTCATATCAGAGAGGTTCAAATGGTATGGGTTGAGGGAGGATATCCTCAACTTCATACAGGGATATATAGTTTTTCGTTATAACAAATCGGATCTTACAGTTCATCATGTTTTGAGTCGACATGGGATAACTATGTATTTTACTTCTTCTAGGCACGGTGGTCATTTCACCCATGTGCTAGTCAATGGAGGGATGGAGTTGACTCAATTACCTAGTTATTCATTAGGTTCACACTCATCACAGGAGGTGAACTATGTAGAGTTGACATTGTCGGTTGACCATTTACTGGAGTCTTGGGATTTTTCCCCACTGACACATTGAGATACATTATGAGGAGCCTTACTCTCACACGAGTGTGGGTCATGTGGGAGAGTTAGCACACTTTGTGTGTATACAAGTTATTTCACAGGTTGATCCAAGGGATTCTACAAGATTTGAGTGGACTTTCATACCCAAGAGTTGATTAGAGAGATAGTGATGGGCCCCACGATGATGGCATCAGAGTGGCAGGGATTGGACATATTGGCAATCCCGATGTGGGTACCAATGGAGAGTTGGTTTGGGTATCATTCTACTTCACGGACAACATTGTTCTCTATACAACATGGAGGTCATGATGACTACATGGGGTTTCTTGGTTACTTTGGATTACACCGATCTTTGGTTGACTGCAGGGTGAGGTGGAGAAACTTACTTTGTGGTATTTAGCTTCTACAACATGACAAGATAATGCTTGGGGTCAAGCATTTCTCAGAAGGTAGGATTATAATGCCCCTTTCATTTTACAAGAGCCTAAGGGCCAAATTTTAGTCTTAGTCTTGGTCATATCCAAGGGCTAAAGACTCTAGAGGATATTGGGTATATATGACTTATTACCACGTTGTTTTTTTGTTATATTTTTCGTTGACATTAATTTGGGTGACTTGGTGGTAATAATTGTTATATTTTGTCATTGAGGGGGACTCATAGTACTTTATTATTTTATTTCTTTGTTGGGGTGAATTATGGTACTTTATTATTCTATTTCTTCATTTGGGTCACTTCAGTCACTTTTAGTCCCACATCGAGCTCCTAACTTGGAAAAAGGTAATGAAAATTCATAAAAGGAGGTTTGGGGGAGTGATACTGACTCATTCTTACATGCACACTTATGATTTTCATTAAGTAATCGATGATTGCTATCATCTAGATTGTGGAGTAAGATCCCACAAGATCCCTAGCTTTGGTGGTGAGAGATCCATTCCTAGTTAGTAAGGCATTCTTCGATGGTGAAAGATCCACCCTAGCTTGTCATTTTGGAGCTGATTCAGAGGGCTGATTTTCAGAGATTAATTTCAGAATTTTCAGAGAAGGGTTTTAGAATATTTTTGGGATTTTTTGGAGATAAATCAAGGGTTTTCAGATCTGATTTGTGGCAGCGATTAGAGCAGATTTTGGCACCATATTTGGAGACACTTTTGAGGGTTTTGGGCCTCTTCCCAAGGGGAGTGACCCACCTTGGGATTTTGTAGTGATTTTTGGGAGGGTTTCAGTGTGTTGTTTTCAGATCTGGAGGTTGGGTTTTCATTCTCAATATTAATAGATGTTATTTCCCAAGTTTCATAATTTTTCCATGCATATTTGAGGAGATATGAATTTTTTAAGTTTCCTAGCTGCCTAGGGCATTCTATAATTTTCTGGAAGCAATATATTATTCTAAAAATTCCAAAAATATTTTTCTATTGTTTTTTTATTACTTTAAGATTCCCTCAAAATTCATGCACTTTGGGCAAGTATTTTGTGAGATATCAATTAAATACCATTCACTGCCCTAGCTGGTCATTTTCGTAAAAATAAAAAAATTTACTTTGCTGCATTTTTCATATATATTGTGTCAAGTGGTATCCCAAAAGTGATTGAAAATATCCTGTTAAAGGAATTATTGTCTCTCTTAACATGAGAAACTTCTTGGGATGTGTATGATTAAGCACTTTTGATTCATATTTTAATAAGGATTTTTTTATTGATTTTTATTTTTATTTTTTTGAATTGAATTCCTACAACTTGTTCCAAGTCACCATTAAGAGGCAAGGGCTCAACACCAAAAAAACTTAGGTGAGTAAGGATATCTACCTCCTTTCCCAGTCTCACACTACTAGTAAGAAGTATGGGCTCATCACTAAAGACTGTGAAGAAAGAAAAGTTTATTGATGTGTGTGTGTGTGTGTGTGTGTGTGTGTGTGTGTGTGTGTGTGTGTGTGTGTGTGTGTGTGTGTGTGTGTGTGTGTGTGTGTGTGTGTGTGTGTGTGTGTGTGTGTGTGTGTGTATTTTAGATTGATTTTACCTTGTATGTTTATATTTTTCTTGTTGGTAAGGACCATTTTACCCCCAAATATTAGCCTCATGTGATTAGAAGGACACAAGGGTTTAACACCTTAGAAATAGATGGGTGATAAAAAGATATGGGTAAAGAAGTTTAGTGCTTTCTATTAAAGAGAGAACTTTTTTGAAAGGAGGATTTTTCATTGGTAAGATTCTAGGAAAAACCATAGGTAAATTTTTTTGGAATGGTAGAAACAATAATAGGGATGAGACATAAAATGACCTACAGGAACAAGATTAACAAGTGACTTATAGGTGAAGGGTGTGAATAGATGCTAATGATATAATAAAGAACTCTGCCAATGGATGAAATAAGTAAAATTGTTTGTTAGATGAATTGACCGTGTAAGCGGCCCCCCGGTGTGGAGTGTACCAATGGATAATGTTTTCTTCTAAATTTTTTATTTTTGTATAATACATTGATGATGGGTTTGATATGGATTTTTATTCTCTTTTTACGTTTTTAATTTTTTTTTAAATTTTTACATATGAGGGTTTGTAATGAATTTATCATCGTGGAAGAAATCCAAGTGTAAGAAATTTGAATGGTCATGAGTTACGAGACTTGGGGGATGAGGTCCAAGTCAATGGAGTAGCTAGAAATATTTTTAATGTATCCATGATGTGATCGGTCATGATTTATGAGACTTGAGAAGACTAGGTCCAAGTCAATGTAGGAAATAGAAAGGTTGTTGATGAAATTGTGATTTTATGAGTAGTAATTTACAGGACTTGGGTGGATCATATCCAAATCAAAAGAGTATATAGATTTATTTTCAATGAATCTATGATTTGATGGTTCTTGATTTATGGGAATTAGGCAGATGGGATCTAATTCAACAAAGTGAATCAAATGTTTTGATGAGTCCTGATGTACAAGACTTGGGAGGATGAGGTCTAAGTCAATGGGTATGTGATTGGATATTTTTTGATCAAATTGAAAAACCTATATGATGATAAAAGTAATTTTTGATGTGGATAATATGGTGGAATTCATATTCCCAATACCTTTTGAATGATTTACAAGGTAGGTGGAATAGAAGGTTTAGATGATTCACACTTTAAAATATTCTTTACATAAATATGGCCTTCATCCATGAATGGAATGATGTAAGGAGTGAAGGATTGATCCATAGAGGGGAATCCAAGGCATCTTGTAGGATGTAGAGAGAAAATATTCAATGTTACTCCTTTCAGGGATTGGATGAATGTGTTTGACAAAAGATTTATAATGGTTGTGTGATGATAACCATAGGAATGCACACCACATGGAGTGCATACATATGAATGTATTGAAACATAGGTATCATCGTTGAATGTTTAATAATGTTATGTAAAAAACAAGAAGACTCTACATTGGATAACTATTGTGAAACATTATTAAATTCAAGATTAATCGTTTGAGGTATTATGGACATAGAAGGACATGTTATTCAAGTGTCCAACCTTGTTGTTGTGTATCTACAACAAGACTAGGGATGTCAAGCATAGGAGTTAACATTGAAAGGATAGAATCAAGCTCAATGGTGCTTGATGATTGACACAATCCTTTATAGTATTATTTTATATCATGGGTTGGAAAGGAGTCTTGAATCATGCTCAAATTATTGTTTGAAATTTGAAGATAATTATACAAAAACTTTCAATTTATGATTGAATTAACAAAAGAACATACATAGGAGAGATTTATTGGTTTTGGTTTATAGATACTTGACCATTTTTATCTTGATCTCATTAATTTTTATCATGATTTTGGACAATGTTCAACTCTTCACTAGAAGTTGTAGTGGTTGACGTGTTTTTGATTTTGAGATATTTATCGTTATTTTCTATAGAAATGACTTTATTGTCAATTAAGTCTTAGATGTAATTATGGAGATTTGAATAATGATCCGTAGAGTGGCCTTCAATTATTTGAAAATAGTCTGATTCATTATACTACTTGGGATTAGGTTCTCCTTTATAGAAAGGTATTGTGATAGGATATTTTATCATGTTAGCCTTTTCTAATTGATGAAAGGTATTAGAGAGGCTTTCTCTTAGGGGTGTAAATTTTTGTTTCAGTTTTCTTGTCATAGTGTTAGGAATATTTTTCAACAAGTGAAATGATGGAGTTGAAATCAACATTGTTTGAAGATTAACCCTGTTCGGGATTTTTTTCCATTTGTACCATGTTTAGGGAATGGATTTGAAAACACCATTAAATTATTAGTGGGTGTTTTATTTGGTTGTGGGTATTTGACTCCTATGTCTCTATTATCAATGAGGCCTTAGATGTTATTAAAAATTTGCATCAATTTATATATTTTATGGCCATCAATGCGATGAATCACAATATATATTATATTTACACCAAAACAGATTAGGTTCCCCTTTGAAAAAGGGTTACGTGATAGGGTAAGTGACCATATTAGCACCGACTAGTTCTTATGTAAGACACTTGAAAGAGTCTCTCCCAATGTTGTAAATTGTCACCATTTTTATCATGAAAAGGAGGAGATGCTTTACCTAGGATAGTGATGTCTTGTTTTGATTTAGATTTTCTCGCTTGTTTATTCTACACATTGTGGTTATTTGTTACATCATCGTTGATAAAATTGTGATTATGATTGATGTATTTGGGTTTATCATGGTGAGTGATATTGTTATTGTTATTAATGTGTGTGTTATCTTTGGAATGAGGCTTGATCAAGCCTTTGGAAATGAGGGAATTTTCAATTTGGGTCCCTTTCTCAATAACTTCCTCAAAACTATTAAGGAAATGCATCTGCATTTGAAAGGACAACTCGTTGTTAAGATTTATTACAAAGATATCTTGACAAATTATCTCTCAACAATAAAACATGGGAACTAACTTGTGATTCCTCTCCATAACATTAAGAATTATATAAATTTTATGATTTTTTCGTTGTTTTTCATTACAAAAACCATCATTTTGATTTTCGAGTCAAAGCTAAAAGATAAATGTTTGACGAACTTCTTTGTGAGGTATGTGAAAGGGATGATTGATCCCTTTGGGCGGTATAAGAAGCAATCCAAATCCTTCCCCCTAAACTCTTAGGATAAATTCATAAGAGAAAGATATCATTGTATTCCACTTCCTGACATGCCATGAAAAATTATTTGATATGCTCTCGTGGATCGTTTTTCCCTTGTATTTGTCTAATTTTGGGCGTCTCAAAGGATCTTGGGAAGGGTATGTGTAAGACGTCCTTATCAAAATGGTAAGGAAAACATTCATCAATAATAATTTTTTTATGTTGTTGTTGCATTCCTGAAATTGTATCCTTCATTATTTTCCATTTATGAGAAAATGGTGAATTAGTTTGTGGAATAGTTTATGTATCATCATTTTTAGATTGGTTTTCTCTTTGTTTGTTTTAGCATAGGTTTTGGATGTATCATCACTTTTCCTCTTTGATTATTTATTGTTGGTGTCATTAGTGACTTTAGAAGATATTAGAGCCAATTGATTTTCCATTGCATTGATTTGATCAATCAAGGCTTGATTTGACTCGGGGTTAAAGCACTAGATTTACCTTTGTTATCAGCATTCATTTTACTTAATTTGGATTCATCATGTTATTTGATTTTGGTTTTGTATTATTAGTTGATTCGGGTTGACCTCGTAAGGTTTTAAAAATGTCATCATCAAAATATGAAGGAAATTTTTCTCCCTTTGTGAGGAGACAAAGAAAAAAATTCGTCTTTATTCTTTCGTAAAAGGTTTTCTAATCTTGTTTGTTCTTCAAAAGAAATTTTATTTTGTTGAGTTTCTAGCTGGTCTTTTCCTCTTCTCCAAAGCTAAAATGGAAAGGATTTATGTCTTTTCTTCCAAAGGGACTATAATCTCGGTGCCTTGTTCCCACCATTTTTGAAATAGGGGAGGAACATAATAAAATGAAAGGTGAATTATGTGACCCTTAACAAAGTGAATTCTAATATGGAAGAGGTTGAAAGGTTTGATTGCTTGACCCTTAGAAAAGTGAATGCTAAGATGGAAGAGACTTGAGATTGTTTTCTTGACCCTTAACAAAGTGAATGTTAAGATGGAAGAGACTTGTGATTGATTGTTTAACCCTTAAGTAAAGTGAATGCTAAGTTGTAAGAGACTAAAAGGAGTGATTTTTGAATCTTAAAAAATGATTGGTAAGATAGAAGAGACTAAATGGTTTGTGTGCTTGAATCTAAAAAAAAAAAATGAGTGTTAAGAGAGAAGAGACTTGGAAACATGATTAATGTGCTCGACTCTTAACAAAATGAGTGTTAAAAGAGAAGAGATCTTTGAGCAATGAAAGGGTAGTACTCAAATATCATCAATGTGAATGTTGAAATAAGAGGTGTAGAAATGATGATCAATAACCCAAATCTCAACAAAGTGAATGTGAAGATAAGAGACAAAGGGGTTGATTGATTAAATATCTCAACTCTTAGCAAGGTGAATTATTAGAGAGAGGAGTGTAAAAATGAAGATGCCTAAAATTTAACAAAGTGAATGTTAAATTTGTAGATGTAGAATGGTCTAGTGCTTAGAGTTTAACAACGTGAATGTTAAACTAAAAGACTTAGGAAAATGAAAGATCAATAAGATCGCTATTTGTGCTTGATTGTGATAAAGAAAATATCAAGATGTCAAGACTTAGATTGAGAATGAACGTGCTCAAGTGAGGACATGGGTATCCACAACTCAAGGATTTGAATGTTGATTGTAAATTTAGAATATGGGGAGATAGAGTGTGTATGATAAGATTGTGGAACACAAAATTTGTAACACAAAATAGATGATGATAATGTTATGTAAGGAGGTCCTCTAAACTTAAGTCGCTTGGTCAAAGAGGGGATTCCTATAAAAGAGTTCTCTCCTAAATTCCAAAATATTACCCGAGTAAGTGCAGTATACTATTACTAGTTTCTAGATTTAATTTACCCCTCTTGATACAATAAGCTAGATTTTACTCCACTCAAAGGATCAAATCGGGGTCGCCACTATGGATAAATTTGACTCTAATCCTCACAAAGGTATATTAGTCAAGTAGGTGGGAATCCCATTTCATTGGTTAGTTCACTCAAGGTGTCAACTACTACTTTGGGGTTCTATGGCACTCCTCAATAAAGAGTTTTTGGCCCCTAGTCACGTACTTACCACGCTTATAGTTGGAGGGGAATAAAATCATCTCTAAAAAATTGAATTAAAGAAATTTTTAATAACGCTTAATAAAAATGGTGCTAATTTTTTCTTTAATCCACAAACAAGGAAACTGTAGTTAATAGTTTTGAGAAAAATCTTCATAAGGACAATCTTACAAAAATGGGTTAGAATTTTTCTTACGGTAAACACACAAGAGAAAAACAAAAAAACTCATGATTTTGATTTTCAAGACCACTTATAAAAGTGTGAGAAAAGAGCATATACGTGACTTATTGAGAGTAGATGCACAAAAATGACTTCCCAAAACACATAATCAACCTCCAAAAAGTGTAAATTATTTTTACAATATCCTCCAAAAATTAAGTATTGATAAATAAACATTAAATATCCATAATGTAAAGTTTCTTGGTTAGCTTAATTAGTCTAATGTTGTTAAAAATTAAACTAGGACCTAATTTGTTAAATAAATCCTAATTAATGAAAAATATAATTGAATTAATTAAACAAGATAACTAGACCCTAACTAATTAAATTAAAAATATATAATTAATTAATAAAAATGTTAGAATAAAATAATTTACTAAATTTTAACCTAATTTAATAATTTAAAATGCGAGGAAGCCTAAAAAGCCTAAATTTTTAGCAAAGGGAGGAGCTATCTTAGGTGTGGCTCAATGTAGGTTGCATGCAGGGAAGCAAGGCCAAGATAGAGTTTTGTATGGTGAGGTCATATGTATCGGGGTGAACAGAGAAGGGCTTAAATGGGATGAGGTAGACAGAGACCATGCTCGACTCTAGGTGAGAGGGGTTTGGTCAAGAAATGTGAGCTTGGATGGCTCAGCGACATGGGATATCGAGACTGGGTTAATGTTGGATGAATATTTACATGGGATCATGTGTGGGGAGCTCAACACATGATCAATCTCATGAATAGGGAGACAATGATGACCACTATGAAAGTTTAGCTTGGTGGGGTATAAATGGAAGGGAGGATGTTGTGGGGTCAACTTATCGGCTCAATGCATGATCTCTTAGATGAATCATGGGTTAAGAGGTTTGTGTAGGACATGATGAGGAGATCAGTTTAGATCATGTGTAATGAGGAAACAAGGATCAAATTAGTGAGCTAAGGCAAGGAGTGGGTTGGAGGTAGGGTTAGATCATAGGTCTAAGTTGATATAGGTGAAGAATATGTAACTTTGGTAGGGAGATCACTTGGTTCAGTTGAGTTAGGATGGGATCAAATCAGATGTTGGATTTAGATGACTTGGGTTGGAGGATGACTCAACAATGGAGTCCCCGGAAGGAGAGGATAACATGGTTTTAGAGTGGTTCATGTTGGGTGTACATTTAATATAGCTCGGTCTAGGTAATGACATGGATATCGGTGTGGGATGAAATGATTTTGATAGGAGCTCGAAAGGTAGGGTGGTGGAGGAGTAGCTTGAGGTGAGATGGAGAGTTGAAGGGTAACCAAATTGGTGGAGAGTGGAGTTGGAGGAGGGGTGAGAAAGGATTTGGGTCAGGAGTGAACTAACTTTAGTTGAGGTGAACTAACTTTGTAAAAAATACTTAGCTCATCAGAGGTAAATTTAGAGCACACGCCTCTAAATTTGGAGTTTCTTAAAATGTAACTACAACTAAAATGACCACTAAACTTAGTGGTAAAACACCTACAACTTGGGAATTTTTTTCTTATTTCTTATTTCCCTTTATGATGCTTCCAATTGCAACAAAACACACCGTAAAAATACCACAAAAAAAAAAAAAAAAAAAAAAACACACCTCCAAACACAAATGTGAACAGATGAAACCTTATACAAGGGTTAATATAAATATAAATCTGCACTAAGAGATAATAAAATATGAAATCAAAAGTAAAATATAATGTGGGTATGTCCCACCGAGCATGCCAAAATTTGAGCAGTGAAATATTTAGCATAAGTGAAAGATAAACAAATAAAGACAACAAACCTTTCTCCAAGATCTTCCTTATAAACCTCAATGATAAGATTGTTGAAGTATTAAACTTGTAGAATCTTGTAGTTTTTGGATTTTGGATGCTCTAAATTAGTCTCCAAATGAAGGAACGATAATGCTACGAGCAAAGATAGACATGAGGATGCAAATGAAAATTTTGGCAGAAGTTGGTTGTAATTACACAAAGCTTCTAGGGATGATTTACAAAGGATTGGCCTGCTATTTATAATGGAGGGAGAGGCCATGAATATTGGATCAAGATTTGAATGGGTTACAGGTTCATAATTGTAATTTCTTGAAATAGCCATTGGATTTGGTCTATGCATTTATAGTTTTACTGGGGTAATGAATGTTTAGATTTTATTCGGGAAGGTGGTTGTACGTGTATTTTTTTTGCCCCCACCTTTGTAGGATTCTAGAAGTAGATTTGAGTGGAGTGTGAGTAGATAAATATAATTATTTATATTTAAATAACTAATTTAATTATTTATGAGTTGTGAGAGGATAATTAACCATTTAATTAATTAAATTAGCTAAAAGGGTTAGGAGTATAACTTAAGTGTAATTAGAATTAATTCTAAAAAGGATGTAAACATGATAGAATTAATTTGATTAATTCTAAATGAATGTGATAGATTTAATTGAATTAAATCTAAAAGGGATAAATACTCAAAGTATGAATTAATTAATTAAATTAATTAATTCTAAAGGGGATGTGAATAACTTGAGGATATGCTAGGAATAAACATGTATTTTTAGGGTGTCTACAACAAGTACTCTAAATAAAAGGGATTTTTAGTGTAACCTTGTAGTAGCATGTAATATTTGAATGAAATGTAATTGAAATGAATGAACCTTTATTAACATTATGGATGGAAATGTAATTATTGGTTCTGTAAAGATTATGAAAATTTATTTTTTGATATGTTATTTTACATGGGTGTAAATTGTGATTATGAGTTATATACTAATAGGGGTGTACACTTATATATTAACTGAAAATGAAATGAAATTTTATAGCATTCTCTTGTGTGAAATTGATGAATGTGCTCATTATGCAATTGTACATAATAATGGGGAACTCAAAAGGGAAGAAAAAAACTAAAAAGAATGATCCAAGAGTATTTTTATTGTGCACAATTTCCTTACATGTAATCACCTTCATAGTGTAGAGAACCAAAGTTGTAAGGATGACCCTATTTTTATCAATTCTTGTTGTCATCTTCTAGCTTAGAGAAAAAAATCACAAATTTAGGACACTATTTAAACATGTATGCTAAATGGTAAGTGATATGACACATCTTGTTTGGATTGTAAATGTATTAACCTTGTTTTTATTTTAGCCTAAAAGACATCATAAGGACCCTAACATGTAAGCTTGGTGAGTGATATTTTATACCTTGTGTTAATTGTATGTTTCCTTCCAAATTTAGAATAAAAGAGAAGTTGTCTATCATAGAATGAAACAAGTAGGAGGGACGTATGACAGTGTTCAACCTTTACAAAGGCCCTACAATTTACCTTTGACATATGTACATGGTCACTACCCTCAGGTGAATTCCCTAGAATCCTAGTAGTAGGTATTTGGATGCATCTAAGTATTTTCGACACAAGTTTTCTAATGGTATAGTTTTACATTTGAAAACATGAGGAAGGAAAGTGTCTATACAACACAATGATATGGCTGAATTTGGAAAACTAATTTGAAATGGAGGTGTCTAAACAATGCAGTTACATGATTTTGTGGGAGAAATTAGAGAATAAAAAAATGTGACATTGAAAGGTTATCAAACAAGCACTAATAAACAAGAGAATGAAGTGTAACCCTCATGTTAGTACACCAACATGAAATCTTGATTTGAATAGAAAGAAAACTAATTAAAACTTGTTATGCAGATAGAAATGAGTGATGTGGTTCTTGTTTAAGTTCATTATAGTTTATTACAATTTTTTCATAGTTTCCATCAAAATATTTACCCTAAGATGGTAACAAACAATTAAATTCACTTACATAGTAACATCACGGTAAACCATACATCTCTAGGATTTTTTGACAATATGATACCTATGAGTGGTTTGCAAGATGTTGAATTTGGAGATTATGGTATGTTCCCCCTTGAAGCCATTAGAAAACTTGTTTTTGATAATCCTAGTTTAACCGAAAGGTCTCAAGAGGGGAAACTATTTTTAGGGAATCTTGTTAGTGGTTCTATGCTCTTGTGAGGTAGAGATGTGACAACTATCTTAGTGTTGAATTTTTAAAATTTGTTAACAATGAATTGAATTTTAGCTAATCCTAAGACCTCTTAAGAGGTCATTTGTGGACGAAACATGTATTTAATATTAATCACTAAAATGGTGTCAAAAAAGAATATGTTATTGGAAATGTAAAGAGTAACCTGAGCCATCCCTTTTAACTTAATGTTAAACCCTTTTATGTTGATAAGGTAAGACGGTCTATTTCATGAAGAATATCTTCTAGAAATGTGTATCCTTAACTTCAAGATGAGTTCTATGAGAATTTTATACATATTAAAAATGATTCCATTGGTATTCAAGATTAGAAAATTAACTATGATAAATAATGTAAATAAATAAAGTGTACTTTATGTAAGTGATATATGAGAAATGTGTAAATTTTGAGACAAGGGAATATAGCTTGTGTAAGTTAAATGTATGATAAATGTGGTAAAACAAAATACTTTAATTTTAATAACTTTATGTATACCATTAACAATATGTACATTGTGGAACATGTTCTATCTTCTAGTTCTTATTTGTGGTTATATCATTATATTGTGGTTCATTTGTTTGAGTAAATATGGCATTAATGTGAATATTTTGTTATTATGATTGTGTGTAAGTTTCATCATGTTGGGGTGAAATTGTATCATTGTTATTGGAGTAATAATGTGTTGTTATTGAAGGTAGGAATAAGGAGTATTGTGTGTTGTTTCTTTGGAGGAACCAAAGTAATTTGTGGCTAGTCTTAATGGAGTCATAAACATGTGTTATAATTAAAGGATAAGGATCTTGTCAAATTTGATGTGGTGTATTTCATCTTGGATGAGCCAAAGGAAGAAAATATTCATTAGTGGAGTTATAAGTGGTAGTTTCAATTATTATCTCCCCCATTGCCAAGCATCATAGATAGGCTTGGTAGTGTGAGTCATATTTAATTTTGGTGTCAATCACTTTCTCATCCTATTGTATGAGTGGGTACATATTTGTGTAAGTTTATTATATGATGTAGAGTTACTTTAAGTGAGGCCAAGTGATGTTGTATAAAAATAAAGAAAAAATATAATGGTTTATTTGGCTTGTGTTTTGGTACTACATGTGTGGGTGTTACATACTTCTTGTCATTATTTTATCGTAGTGCATATTTTGTTAATTGTTGTTAGAATTGATGTCAACATTCCATTTTCATGTAACTTGTTAGAAGTTTTTGAATCTTCCTCCATGGCTCTTTGTTAGTTTTTTGTCTGAAAATGGCTTCTTTTTGTATTGGGTTTTTTTGGTCCCCAGTTTAAAACCAAACTTTTTTTTATCTTATCTAAAAAATGTGGCTTATAGCTAGAAGAATATTTTTCTTTCCTCTATTTTCATTTTTTTCAATCTTGAGTAAATTATAGTAGGATTTTCCACGTGTACTAATATTTATAAAATCTATATATTCATGGATTTAGTATTATGAGCCACCGCTAGTTTTTGAGGATTATATGCTTTTCATTGCCACATGTACCAACTTTTTTGACATGACAAAAAATTTCAAAGGTTTAATCTTAGATTGTCTAGTATCGATTCGATGTAATAGATGTAAATTTTGAATTGGTCATCATAATTATTTACTAGATAATATTAATTTTTAACAGATTACAAAAAAATGGCGTATACTTTATTTGGTTCAACCTTGAGAGACAACTCATCACCGCATTCATCTTGAAGACTATATGATCCCCATTTTTGCATATAAGGACATTTTCAAGAGTGTAAATGTTATATTTGTATTATTAGAGAAATTATTCATATAGAGATATGATTCCAACTAATTGATCCATTTATCCAATTCATCAAAACCAATTGTTTGTTCAAGTAGACGAATGTCACATTTTAATTATACTTTGAAGGTTGTTTAACCTTGAAGGAATTTCTTGATGGTAGTGAAAGTACAACCTTAGGTAAAATTTCTAATAGAATATTTATGAACTACATCATCATCTCCATTATATTCCTTTTGAGGGATTTATTAGGTTATTCTTTGAGGGATTTAGTATTATGAGCCACCGCTAGTTTTTGAGGATTCTATGCTTTTCATTGCCACATGTACCAACTTTTTTGACATGACAAAAAATTTCAAAGGTTTAATCTTAGATTGTCTAGTATCGATTCGATGTAATAGATGTAAATTTTGAATTGGTCATCATAATTATTTACTAGATAATATTAATTTTTAACAGATTACAAAAAATGGCGTATACTTTATTTGGTTCAACCTTGAGAGACAACTCATCACCGCATTCATCTTGAAGACTATATGATCCCCATTTTTGCATATAAGGACATTTTCAAGAGTGTAAATGTTATATTTGTATTATTAGAGAAATTATTCATATAGAGATATGATTCCAACTAATTGATCCATTTATCCAATTCATCAAAACCAATTGTTTGTTCAAGTAGACGAATGTCACATTTTAATTATACTTTGAAGGTTGTTTAACCTTGAAGGAATTTCTTGATGGTAAAATTTCTAATAGAATATTTATGAACTACATCATCATCTCCAGATATTCCTTTTGAGGGATTTATTAGGTTATTCTTTGAAAGGATCTCTCATTTCCTAGCTTACAATCTCATATCATTTTAACTAATAAGAAATGTAATAAAAAAGACAATGTGTCTTGAGAAAATCTTTCTTGTATTTTACATTTTTGATGGGGCATACAAAAATAGAAAGGAAATATATAATACCATAAATTTAAATTATGTATGTAATTTGGTGGCAACACACTACACAGTTTCTCTGAAGATGGGGAATGAGAGCGATGGGGAGAGTGATGGAGGTACTTGTCGGTGCAATTTTTATAGTTCCAGGCTGCAGAATGTCTGCGCACTAAGCCTAAAATTGCTGAGGAGAGGTTGATCTCTGGCCAAAATCAGACGGTTGTAAATCTGCAAAATGAAAAAGTGGAAATGTTGGGATCCACACCTCTGGCCTAGAATAAGATTCTTCAAAGCCCTAACATCAAAGTGGGTCCGCACTCTCCTCAAAAAGGTCAGTTCAAGTGGGAAAAGGACAGTGAAGGTGCCACCTGCCTAATGGTCCCAGATGGCTGTGTTGATAGGGCTTTGAGAAAATTTAATCTCTCCCTTATTGGCAAGTTTCTTATCTCTAGACCTAATATTGATTTTATTAGAAAATGGGCTCTGAGAAAGTGGAAATCTAAGGGGGATCTGAGTATTACCATCATGCCACGGGGTTTTTTGGTAAAATTTAATCAGCAAGCTGATTTGGAATTGGTGCTTCTGGGAGGACCATGGTGGCTGGGTAATATGGGCCTCTTTTTGAAAAAATGGTATCCTGGATTTGACCCTAACACTGAAAATATAAACACCATTCCAATCTGGTGTAGGCTCCCTGGGCTACCATTGCATTTTTGGGATGATGAAATTCTGCTAAACATTGCTAAGTCCTTAGGTGCTCCTATTGGACTGGATGGGCCCACGAGGAACAGGTCCAGACTTGCTTTTTCTCGATTCTACATTTCTTCTAAAATGGAGTAGGAATTACTGGAGCACATCATCTTGAAATCTAGGTATGGGGTGTGGACTCAAAAAATTGAGTTTGAAACTTTTCATTTGAGATGTAAGCATTGTCATCGCATAGGACACTCCACCAAAAGTTGTCCCAAGAAGGAGTTCCCTACAAGTGGAAGCTGAACAACCTGTGGATGGCTCAGTCTTGAGTAAGAAATGTAGGGCTTTTCACATTGATAGCCGGAGTGATGACAAAGCCCCTAGTCAGACGGAGTTGGACTACAATAGAAAGGAAAAAAAAAAGGGTTTTAGAACTCAAATAAGGAAACATTTGGTATGGTGTCCTAAAACCCCAGCAGCTACTTTGCTTACAGCACCTAGCAAAGAGGACTTGGAAAATCCTACAAAGGTGTCATTGGTGGTGAACGAGCAAGAAGAAACTGTGAAGATTAATATAGTCCCTAATGATCAATATCAGAGCAATAAGGAAGATGAGATAGATAAACCCTCGTGCATCGGTGAGGAAATATTGGACAAGGTTAGTATGGATTTTAATGAAACTTTGCATGAGAATAACACTCCTAGGGAGATGATAAATTAGCTACGAGATATACCTCCTTGCTCCAAAGCAATAGGCCGAAATTTCACCTACTTGCTACTGACATCGAACAATTGCTCCACACTTAATTGATAGGATCCAAAAAGAGCGTGAAGAGGGAGAAGTTACGCCTGTCAAAGAAGATGAGGAACTAAATTCTGGATTCACAAAGGTCATTTCAAAAAAGAAAAAGAGAATGAAAGGATTTGAAATGATCCCAGAATCACTTTACAGTGATAAGAAAAAGAAAAGGAAAAATGGGATACCTCAACATCAAGAACTACTAGATCTTCTGCAAGAAGACTAGTAGACTTTGGAGGTAGTTCTAAAAGAGGAAGGCCCTCAAAAAAGGCTCTTAGATCTAAGAGAACTGAGAGAGACATTGCAGATGGCATTCAACGTCAATTGAACCATCAGGCAATCCCAACTCCCAATCATTCCAAATGAAGATTATTTCTTGGAACATCCGAGGTCTAAATGGAAACTCCAAGCAGAGAATCATCAAGGAGTTGTGGGATTCTAGTAGTCCTAGTATTTTGATTTTGCAGGAAACTAAGATGAAAGCTAAGATCCTTGAAACTAATAAAAAGAGTTTCTGGGAAAACTCTGAAATGGTGGCTGTAGACTCTTAGGGAGCCTCTGGAGGATTGTTTAATCTTTGTGATAAAAGGCATTGTACTGGTACGGTTCTTAATGCTAGCACTAATCATCTTGCAATCAAATTTCTTGCTATTGAGAATAATGGTGAATGGATCCTTTCTAACATATATGCCCCTAATACGGCTAGTGGGAGAAGAAAACTTTGGGCTGATCTTAAAACCTTTAGAAACCAATATAGTACAACTAACTGGCTTATTATGGGTGATTTTAACTCTCCCCTAAACCCAGGGGAAAAGTATGGAGGAATCTCCAGCTTTTCTATAGGTATGGAGGATTTTGCTGATTTTATTGCTGAACATAATTTGTTAGATGTGGATCTCCATGGGAATAAATACACTTGGAATAATAATAGGTTGGGAAAAGATCTTATCCAGGTGAGATTGGATAGGACACCGATTTCAAAGTGAGATGGATTCTTAGTCAAGACTTTCACCTCTCTTCCTTACCCAGAGTTGGATCGGATCACAACCCGATTGCTTTAAATCTTCTCAATTGGACTAAACCCATCAGAAGCTCATTCAAATTTGAAAAGATGTGGATGGAGCATGACAAAATCTATGACAAGATAAAATAATGGTGGGGATGGAATGGTGAAGGTACTCCTCAATTTAGATTGATTCAAAAGCTCAAAAATGTTAAAAATTAATTTAAAATCTGGAATAAAAGCGTTTTTGGCAATGTGTTTGATAATAAAAAGAAGTTAAAACAAAAGCTCCAGGATTTGGAAATCAAAATGGATACAATGGGGAGATCTGTTGAAGACCAAACTAATGAGAAGAATATTCTTTCAGAGTTGCATACGATTTGCAGCAGAGAAGAATCTTTATGGAGACTTAAGTCTAGAGCTATCTGGCTTAAAGAGGGAGATAGGAATACGAAGTTCTTTCATATGACCACTTTGAAGCACAGAGCTTGTAATAGGATCATGGAAGTGGATAAAAGTAACAGAAATATTATAAAATATCCCAATAGCATCAAGGAAGAAGCACTAGATTTCTATAAAAAACTTCTTAAGGAGAGGAATATCATCAATGTTGAGGCTATTTCTTTTATGTTGGAGGCTATTCCCCAAGATAAAATTGAGGAACAGAGATTTAGAAATATCACCAAAGCTGTCACGCTTGAAGAACTACAAAAGGCTGTTTTTACTTTAGAAGGTGATAAGGCTCCAGGCCCGGATGGTTTCTCCATTAATTTTTTCCAGAAATTTTGGGAAATTTGTTCGGATGATCTTCTCAGAGTGGTGAATGAATTCTACAGAACTGGAAATCTTTTGAAAGAGCTGAACAACACTCACATTGTGCTGGCCCCAAAAAAAATGGATGCTAAAGACTTCAAAGACTTCAGACCCATCAGCCTTGTGAACGCTATCTATAGAATTTTTACCAAAATTATTGCTACAAGGCTTCAACTCATTATGAATGATTTAATCTCAAGGCAGCAGAGTGGATTCATCAAAGGCAGGATTATACAAGATGGAGTGATTATGGTTCATGAGACCGTACATTCTATGGAGAATAATAAAAAAGCAAATATGGTTCTTAAGCTTGATATGAATAAAGCCTTTGACAAGGTTTCTTGGGTTTTTCTTGACAAAGTCTTAACTAAATTTGGTTTTCCGGACAAATTTAGAAAAATTATTAAGGCTTGTATCTCTACGGTCAGATTCTCAGTGGTGGTTAATGGTGAGCCTGTGGGTTTTTTCACTAGCAGCAGAGGGCTAAGGCAAGGGGACCCCATCTCCCCCTTCTCTTCATTCTTATGGCTGATAACCTTAGTAGAACAATTGGTAAAGTAGTCAATGACGGTCTTTTGAAAGGCTCAAAGCCCACTTCCATCAGCCAAGCTGTCTCCCATTAGTAATTTCTGATGATACTATCCTCCTTCTTTTGGCTTCCATCATTGAAGCTAAGGCTACCAAGGCTATTTTGCAGCTCTACTAATCTTCTTCTGGGAAAGAGATCAATTATGATAAAAGCTCCATTTTCTTCTTCAACACTCCTGAAGAAAGACAGCTTAAAATTGCTAAAATTCTAGGCTGTAAAATAAGTGTGCTTCTAGCCACTTACTTGGGCCTTCCTCTCGGCACTAAAAAAGTCTCTAACAAGGTGCGGGATGATTTATTGGTGAGATTTCAAAAATAAATGGCTGGTTGGAAAGGAGCCATTTTGTCTAGTCTTTGGTAAGTGCTGCTCATAAAAAGTACTCTTCAAAATCTTCCCATTTATATCATGTCACTGTACAAGATCCCCTCTTCCTTCAAAGAAAAGATTGAGAGGATTCAGAAAAAATTCTTATGGTAGGGCATGGAAGAGAAGTTTAAATTTCACTTAGTTTCTTGGGATAAGGTTTGTACCCTGAAGTCTATGGGTGGATTGGGTATAAAAGACATCGAGAAAATGAATGAGGCTCTCATTACAAAAATGGGCTGGAGAATGCTTTCAGAGAAACAACCCTGGATAGATTTAATCAAAGCTAAATACCTAAATCAACAAACTATCTATTCTTTCCTGCAAGATGAGCACCTTCCCCATGGTTCCATTTTTTGGAAAAATCTGGTTAAGAGCAGAAATTGCATTAAGCAGGGAAGTAAATGGAAAGTGGGTGATGGTTGGGATATAAATTTCTAGGATGATAACTGGTTTAATGACAATCTTATGGAAAGATTTGGGATAGTTAAGGACAATCTTGTAAACAAGTATGGCATTAAAATCAAGGATTATATTGAGGGAAATGGCAATAGAAAGAAATGGAAAAAACTTTTAGTGGAAAGAGATGATCTAATTCAAATTATATCCTCCCTTCAAGATCAGTTAGATCTTATTCCCTTAAGTCAAATGGACACTAAGGATGATGTAGTCTGGAATAATTCCATTGATGGGGACTATTCTGTCAAAATTGGATATAATTCTTTCTTCGAAAATATTCAAACAAAGTTCAATTGGAATAGGATTTGGATGGCTGAATTAACTCCTAAAATAAATTTCTTCCTTTGGCTAGCTATCAGAGGCAGAATTCTTACCACTAACAACCTGATGAGAAGAGGTTTTATAATGCCTAATAGATGTCATCTTTGTAAAAAGGACTCTAAGGAAATCAGTCATTTGTTTATCCATTATGATTTTGCTACCAGAATATGGAGTTTTCCCTCTCTAAATTTGAAGCTCTCTGGGTGATGCCGAAGGATTTCAATCAGCTTTGGAATCAATGGAACCCACCCTATAGGAATTGTGTTGTCAAAAGGCTCTGGAAGCTGGTTATCCCTCATATTATTTAGAGGATATGGAAAGATAGAAATGATATTATTTTTAGAAATAAGAATCAAAACTATAAGCTCATTATTGGTAAAATTTCTAATGATATCAAAGAGAATATTGCTAGATTTAAACCCCCCAAGAACAAGAGTTATCTAGAAAATGAAGAATATGTCTTATCCAATTGGCAGATGGGAGCTGTCAATAACCGTAGCAATTCCAGTAATAGTATTGATAGATCTTTGATTCAATGGCATCCTCCTAATTTTAACTAGTATAAATTGAACTTTGATGGGGCCTCTAAGGGTAACCCTGGGATTGCGGTAGGGGGAGGAGTGATCCGGGATCATAAAGGTAGTCGATTCTTTGCGTATCTTTGGAAAAATAGGAATTCAAACCAATCATTTTGCTGAAGCGTTATCTACTTTATGGGGTCTGAGAATTGATCAGACTCATAATATCCAAAACCTCATTCTTGAAGGGGACTCCCTAAATATCATTAATCACCTTAATCAGTGTTCACCTCCAAGTTGGAACATCAAGGATTTTATCTTAGAGTCAATAAGTATCTACCAAACCTTCAATAACATTCGGATCATGCATACTTATCGGGAGGGTAACAAGTTGGCAGATGTATTGGCTAATTATGGCATTAATGTTAACCACATTGTTTGGGATAATAATAACATTCCTAAACAACTTCAAAGTAGCATTCAAGTGGATATTTATACACATGCAAATTCATGATTTGGGTTATGATCTTTGGGAATGGATTATTAATAAAGCTCCCACATGTGCTGACTTTAAAACTAAGCCTATACAAATCTTGTCAAACAATCAAGATTGTATGAAGTATAATGAAAAGTTCAAGTGAATTTATATTGAAATGAAAGTCACACATGCAGCAACATTGTTCTCTCTACAATCCGCTACAAGACTCTACGGATCCCCAAGGCGTAGAAATAATATCAATGATGATAGGGAGTGGGCTAGCAAAAGGGCCATAGTTCCCACATGAAAACTTCCACAGGTTCAAATCAGTAGTCACGTGGGTATTCGTGGGAAAAGCAACTACTCTAAACAGCAATTTCACTGCGTGGATAACAATAGTGAAAGGCGGTGGTAATAGCATTCTTAAGGATTTTAAAAATTTTGCAAGTAGTTAAGCACGGTGACAATGGGGGCCCCCTTGCTAGATTGAGCCCAACGCGGATCCAGATTGGAAGGATAATGTGGAGCTTTGGAGTATTCTCAGCCAGGGAGGCATCACCAACTTTATGGAGAAGATTCTCGGCCATGATCAAAGCATTTCAGTGCACTTTGTGAAGGATTGGAAGGATTGCATTGTGGATTATGGGGGACAGAAGATTTCGATCAACGAGGAGTTAATTGCTGAAGTGACTGGCCTTGGCATGGAGGGGTACCACTTTTTTAATAAAAGGGTTGACAGAGAAGCTGAGGAGAGGAGATTTGTTGAGGGAACAAAGAAGTTGATCTTTGTCACGGCAGGCCTGCTTGTTAGTTTGATCCCTTCACCTTATGATGAGGTTACCCATATGATGGTGTGTTTCATTTCTTTGGAAGGGAGGTTCATCTTACTACCGGCCTAAGCATCTTATCTTCGTCAACCACTTCGTAGGAATCACACTGTATGTTTCCCCCATTATCTGCTTAACTCTCTTGAGCACTACATTTTGGAGTTTCAAAAGCATGCTTGTGCGGTTCCTTTGCACCAGGGGCTAATTTTATTGTTGCATAAATTGTGTCTTCTTCGGTCTCCTAGTTTCCCTTCCTCCCGGCTCTGTTCCCCCTCTTCCCGGCCTTCTGCGGTTGCTAGCCCCATCTCTCCACATTCGGTCCCCACCACCGCCGACACCCCTCTCGCCGGCCTTCCCGAATCCTTCTCCCATTCCCCCACCTCTGCTCCCACCCCTTCATTTCCACTTCGGCCGGACCAGTTACTGTGTCCTCAGAAGACCGAACCTTGATACCCCCTCGTGTGGGAAGGGTCCTTAAGAGATTGAAATTGCCCATAACCTCCTTAATATTAGCGGGGCTAGTTCTCGGGAAGCACATTTGGAGAGCTCCAAAAATAGACTAGAAGCCTTAGAAGGCGACGTGAAGCTATTGAAGGAGGAGGTCAAAAACTTGGCAAAACAAAAAGGTAAGAGGAAGAAGGAGGAGGAGGTGGCTATGAATAATAGTCAGATTGAAGATATTTATAAGAAGCTGAACTCCTTAGACTCCCGTTTAGGGAAGGCCAAGACCCGCCATGGTTATAATATGGCCATTTTTAATGCAATTGAAGAGTTCATTGAGCAGCATGTCCGTAGTGTCTCCAATCTCAGCGGGGTTCGACAACCCTTTGGGGCACTGATAAGGAAAGCAAAAGGACCATTGATCAGTTGGATGTTACTGACTCTACCCACATGATGACTTTGGCTATGTTCAAATCTTGGTAGATTATCAAATCCAGCATCGACAAAGCCACCAAGAAGTAATTGTGGGTGCTTTTGCTGCACTTCTTTGTAATTATTGTTGTTTTTTTGCTATCTTTTTGCTACTTTTCTGCAGTGTTCGTGTTGTTTTTGTTTTGATGGGGGTAGCTACTCTTTGGATACTTTGGGCTTCATTGTCCCATCTGGATTTTGATCCTTTCTATTCTGGTTCTCATTCCTATTCTGGCTTCTAGGCCCTCTTTTGTTCTTAAGGGTATAGTCCCTTTCAAAAAACTATTTGCCAAAAATAAAAATAAAAACACACTACACAGTTTAATGTATATTAACCTCATTTTTCACTTTTATTAGATTCTCTCTTCATAGGAATCATTGGAAAATTAATATCCCTTGAGTGATAATCTATTAGGTATCATTAGGATCTAAGTGGGTTGGTTAATGGCGGTACTAATGTGAGAGTTTTTATGTGTAGTTGATAATATCTTATATATTGTATCCTTTACATATCCTAGTCATCATTGTATAAATACATTTCGCATGTTTTTTTATTTCACTTGTTTTTATGAAAAAAAGGAATCTTAATAATCAAATTAAATTTATGTTGTGAGGATGAAGGAACAATTCTTTGTATCTTTAGCTAATTTTATCATTACCAACAATTTTGAGATGATTACATCCATAAAACAAAAAATTGTCATTAGTTTTCAAAGCATTATTTTTAAATCTCATGCAAAAATGTTACAACCTAAAGGCTAGTGGTAAAGTAACAAGAGAGAAATAATAATGATTTAAAATGCTAAGATATTTCTTTTTTATTATTGACAAATGGTTTTAAAGGGGACCATAACCCTTGGTATAAAAGGTCTCAAAATACAAAGTTAACAAGAGTGTATTTGTGGTTTTTTGACTAGTGGGGACCACACCCCGTAAACCAAATCCTAAAACAGTTAAAAAAAAGGTAGGGAAACCTACCAACATGGAGCCAAAACACGGTCGGATACATGAATAATAACAATTGTTCAGTTGTAAAAATATAGTATAGAAAACCAAAAGAGCCCAAAAAAACCAAAAATAAGGATCTTGAGACCATCATTTGAGAGAATTATTAGTAACATTTTTAGCCTCCTCCATATCCCTAAAAAGAATAAAAAAATTGTTTACAGGGGTCTTTTCTACTTAACAAAATATACCTTTTCTTTTCTTTTCCCTCTTTCTAGATACCTTGAAATGACACTTAGATCAAATTTTTTACCTATACCTGAATAAAATCAAGTAAGGCCTTGTGTATAGTAAGATGATCTAGCTATTTGTTTATGATATATTCCAAAGTCAATTCCATGGTCTTCGTATTCTTGGTAAGATCTTCAATTTTTTTCTCCATATTATAGTAATAATCAATACCATAATCATCTTTACTACCCTCATTGAGTAAAAATTCCACATCCTCACCTAGGGCCTTTATTTTTTCTGCATGTAACTTGATTTGGGCCTTCAAATCATTTATTGTTGAGGTACCTTGATTATTTTGGTTGATGTATAGTAAGATTTCAGAACTTCCCAAATCCTTACCCTTGTCACTACTTTGAAGCACCCTTTTGGCGAAGGTAGGGAATGGAGTCTAATATTTTTAGTCTCGATTTTAGGATGCTAGGGTGGTTGGATAGGGGAAATAGGATGAGAAGGATCATTGAAAACCACATCATATCAATATTGGTGTAAAATAAGTATGACAACCTGATGGAGAGGTAAACCTATTTGGTAGGCATGAACTTCGAGGACTGAATTCTCCAAATAATGAAGTATGTAATATGAGAGGCTCACCTTAGGGGTCTGTGGAAGTGATTAAATAACACAAGGTGGTGTAAAGGCACGGTAGATAAACAAACCTCCAAATTTATGTCTTTGACCACCATTCTAGCCATCTCATCAAATGGGGTAGGAATGGAGGAACATACCAAACCCACCTTACCAATATTGATGGTTTTAGTCCCTTCCAAAAAAAAATTCTCTTCAGCTTCCTTATCAAATTTGTTTCTAAAAAAATTATACCATTCATACCCAGGCCCATGACAAAGGAAATGATATTTTTTCAGTAATAGGAAAATCCTTACCTTTGTAAGTAATAACTCTGTCCTTCCAATGCTTGGAAAAGGTAATATGAATGTTCTTATCATGCCCTTTAATCCTATTCATGAAGGTCATGAACCCTTTTAAATCCAAATCCTTCCATAGAGATTCATTTTTTTGTCATGTAGGGTCACATACATGTTCAACATGATAGGTAGGGCCACCCGTGGTAAAAGGAAAAATAGAAAACAAAGCACTCGTAGAATGGAAAAAACTAATGAAAAGATTCTCAACAACACAAAGAACAATGAGAATAAGAAAAATATAGAAGCCTTGATTGATCCATTTGAGTGAGGTACATCCCAAGTGTGTAATTTACTCATTAAAAATTTTGCTCACTTTCCCTTTTCACCAACATGTACTAGGTTTGACGATAGTTGGCTTTGTTATCTTGGGTAATGATTGCATTTGGAGATTATGGGATTTCATTGTACTCCTTCCATAAAATAATATGATTCATATAAACCCATTCATTGGATAAGGATTTTCCTACTCTATTTCCCTCCCTATAGGTATGACATAATTTGACATTAGTAAAAGTGTTGTAAATATGCCTAACCTCTTGAATAAAGTATTTGATAGTCTAGCTTGGGGGATGATTGCCTTTAAGGTGATTAATTATATTTAGAGAGTCACCCTCTATAATTAAATTATGAACCTTATGATCTTTGGAAACTCTTATACACCAAAGAGCTGTAAGTTCCTTGGCATAGTGCTTGGATTGGGTTCCCATAGGACTGCATATGTAACAAGGAGATGACCAAGATGATTTATTATTAAGCCTCCACCTCTAGTAGCACTGGGTTTCCAAGTTATAGGAACCATAAACATTTATCTTGTACCAACCTTCCGGGGGAGGAATCCATTGAAAAAGGGATTGGTCAATGCATGGAGTTTTATCTTGAGCATCCTCAATATCAATATTCCAGTTGAGCAGAAATCTCTCCTCTTCTTTGGGAAAGTTTGAATTCTTCGGGGCTTGAATTTCAAGATATTATCCTTGACCTAAATGGATATATTTCTTAGGATTATCTTGCTATATTTCTTATAATTCCTTAAAATGATAGAGTTTCTAGCCTTCCATATTCTCCAAATAGCATGAGGGAAAATAAGTCTCCAAATATGTCTAAGCATGTTGTGCTTATAAGGAGGTTTCCATTACTCCCAAGCATGAACAATATCTTTTGGGAAAGTCCAGTCAACACCAAATCTAACAAGGATGAGTTCCCATAGGCTAAGATATTTCTTTGTTTCTAATTATCTATTTATTATTTCAATACTTTTGGAGTTGTTAAGGACCTTTGCAATAAGAACGTATTAAATATTTTTGTAATATTTTATTTGTGTGATTGGTCCCATGTGGACTTAATTAAATTAGGATGCAAGTGAACATTCATTCATACCTTTTGAAATATTTTTTTGTAATATGAATTTATATTATATAATATAATTTATTAACGTAACTTCTATTTTCTAATTGTTAATTATGTTTTTAATTGGATTAAAGAGGGAAATATTGAGATTCTTCGTTTTTGTACATTTTTAGTATTGATGCACCAACTATTTAACCTCCTTCAACTTATTATTAAGTACTAAAGATATCTATTTCAAAAATTAATTTGGGATCCAAAGCCAACCTCACCCCTTTTTGGTATCTAGTAGGATTTGTAACTTGGTGGATGGTGTGAGAACATATTTTTACCATCAGTCCTACCATTTTACTAAAAATCCATCGATATATTAATTTTAGAAACAAATACGAGCTAAAAATTCATCAAAAAATTACATGACCGTTGTTTTTAATAATTATAGCGAATACATCCATAATATTATTTCGTAAGTTTTGAAACTAGTTGTGGTTTATAATACTAAAAATGGTAAAATTTATCTCTAAAATTTAGGGTTCACTATAAACACAAGAATACTCAAATGATAGAACACAATAATAATATTTTAGATATTATTCACATAGAGAGAGGTTACATATATAGATTATTGATCTCCTATAAATTAGGACTTAAATTTATATCCTTTAACAACTCATACCTAATCATATGTGAGCCATTATAACTCACACAAATTTGTACATTCTAACTATATAATGTGACATACCCAAGAACCTCTCTCACACCTCATTATTTTCACACTATTAAAAAAATATCTACGAGTTTTTATTATAACTCATCCCACCACACTCTAACATAATAACATGTGAACACTAACATGATATTCCTAATAATTTCTTTCTAAACTAGTATGAATATCTCAAATACATATATCCATAAAATGCCAAGCTATATAAATTTCAAGGTTATTATCCTAATTTTCCACATACCTTATTGATTAATGACCCCATTACATTCTCTTCTATGATTCCTAATTTTGGCTGGTGAAAAATGTTGTCAATTTAATTGCACTATTGTGTTGGTCTTGATAAAATACTTTTGTAGAAAAATGATTCCTAAACTATAGCATATGTCTAAAATATTACTATTTTCTAATTAATTTCTCCAAATGAAAATTAAATGCTTTTAAGCGACAATGGAATGAACATTAGATTTAAGAATAAAATTTCCTATGATGGTCAAATGATCTTCAAATTTGATGTTGAAATAAAAGTTTTCTTAGTATCACCATCACATCCCACCACTTCATACCATTGTAGAATGCTTCTAAGAATAACAAGTGAAAAGAAAACAAATTTAAGTCAAAGTCAAATGAACGCCATATTTACGGTTAAAATTTCCTTGTGAGGATCATATGAATGTCAAATTTAACATCTAAAATAAAATTTTATATAGTTACACCATCACATCCACCCCTTGATACCATTTTAGAATGACTCTTAATGTAAATATAAAATATTTGAGAAATAGTAATCACAATATTAAAGGATTATTATTTTTTCAAAATTTTATCATCTCAAGAAATCATACAAGGTTCATCCTCAACTTTACTTGAATTTGAGCAATTATAGTACCATCAACTCATAAAAGTAACAATTACACACACACACACACACACACACACACACACACACACACACACACACACACACACACAATGAATAGACAAATATAATAAATTGAACATGATTTTTACAGAAATATACACTAGTGCATATATCTTAAATACATTGAGAGATATCAATTTCAAGGCTCTTATCTTCATTTTTTTCCTTACCACATTGGTTAATGACTTTATTACGTTCTCTATTATGATTCAATTTAGTGGTAATAATGAAATCAATTTGATTGTACTATTGTGTTGGTCTTGATAAATCTTATTGGAGAAAAATGGGTCTTCTATTGTACTACATGAAAAAGATATTACTATATTTCAATTGAATTCTCCATGTGAAAAGAAAAATATTTTAAGAGATAGCCAAATAAACGTCAAATTTAAGATAAAATTTCACCGTGATGGTCAAATGAATGTCAAATTTAATCTAGAAACTAAAATTTTGCATGGTTACACCATTACAACCCACCCCTTTTCCATTGTAGAATGTCTTTTGGCATAATAAGAAAAAGTTAAAACTTTAAAGTGTCAAAAAAATGAATTTCAAATTTAACATTATAATTTTCTTGTGAGGATAAAACAAATTCGAAATTTAATGTCTAAAATAAAAATTTACACTCTACACTATCACATCCCACCCCTTGCTACCAATGTATAATGCCTACCAACATAACTATAATATATATATTGGCGTGAGGGTGGGATGTATATATATATATATATATATATATATATATATATATATATATAATACATCTATCTCAAGTATGTTGAGAGTGATCAATCTCTAGGGGCCTATATAACTTATGTGACAAATTCAACACAATTTACATGGGCACACCAACACGTTTCATACCTTTCTCTCATTGTAGAACACTTCTTGATGTAACAAACGAAAAGAGAAATCATTTAAGTGAAAATCAAATAAATGCTAGATTCAAGATTGAAATTTCCATGTGAGGATCAAATGAATGCCAAATTTAATGTATAAAATAAAAATTTACATGGTCACGCCATCACATCCCAATGATTTCTTACATTGTCCTTAAAACTTAATACATCATATAACAAAAATATTAAACCTTGTCTTTCTATAATTCTTATATAAATTGTGCCAAAGGCTTTATTAAGTGTTAATCCATATGACTTGTGGATTTTCAATCCATTCTAATTTCATAGAAAATTGACACACTAGCCCCCTTTTCATGGAAATGATTAGAATTATAGTTAGAGTTACATAAAAAAATCAATACATGTGTAGTTATTGAATTTAACTATTAGATATGTAGGTGGTTCGGTGGTGTCATTCCTTGTTTGTAGATATTTCTTAAAACATATTCAATTACATCATTTACAAGACCTACTTTTATTTGTAAGAATATAGTAATCATCACCCTTATACCATTAGTAATCAATAATTCATTTTTCAATTATTCATCACCCAATAAATCAACATTATTGTTTTTTCCTTTTTGTAATGGTTCTCGTAACACATTGACTCAATGCATAAAATTTTCTTTTATTATGTTGACACACATTTTAATTTATTACTAATAAATGTATATGTTTACTAAAATATTCCTTTTCAATTGTTTCAAGTGAAGCATCAATTCTAGTCATAAAAAAGATAATCTTTAATGGATGGATGGGCATCTCATATATTTGTTAGAAGCTTCCAAGACCATTATTTTTCTTCTCTTTGTTCTTCTTGTCTAAAAATTGTATCCAATGTAACAATTTTTTTGATTTTTCCCATAATTTCTTTGCTTATTTTGTGTTTACATATTGATCTTTATACATTATTGGAGGAAACTATCCCAAATCCCTAATAAAAATCACATACCTTGATCTGTAAACTCTTCAACTTTGGAATTATCCACAGAATCACAAATTAACATTTTTGTTCTACTTTCTATTAGAAAATGATAGAGATAGCTAGTGAATGAATTTTTCTTATGCTTAGAATCCACAATTACAAGAAAGGAAAGAATATAAACTCATAAACACCAACAAGTTTTATCTTGGAAACCTCCAGAGGAGGAAAAACTAGTCGGGAAGGGAAATTTCTCTTTCTTCCCACTTTTATTGGCCAATTCAAAACAAATAAGTATAGAAATTACAATAAGTGTGAAAGAGAAGTAGATAATATCTCACACTTCTTCCCAATTACTTGCTTGCTCTGTCTCAACACTCCTTTCTTCTACAAAACACAATTCTAGCACTAAGAACTTCTTTCTCACTTGATTTCATGCTTTAAAGATATTTTTATCTTTTATAAACATGTATTTATATCCTTTCTCATGTCCTCTCGTGTACTGGAGAATGAGAAAGGTCATGGAGAAGAAGAGATACGAACAACCTTTCAAATTATGAGGCTGTTTGTTTCATATTTTATTTTCTATCCAAAAGAGCCACGACCACCACCCAATGCAGACCGGTGATCTTAGAACCACTTCCCTGGTTGGGTGGTGGTTCTATAACATCCGCTCTACACAAAGTGGTGGTCATGTTACTATAAAGACAAAACCTTTGTGTATTATTTTTTTCTTCTTCATGTTGATTGATCTAATGAAGTAGAGTTATTTTGGATCCTTATGGATCACACCTCCCCTACTTAGGAGGATTTTGGTCCCAAAAATCTTAGTGGGGGAGTAGATGAGGAAATAATTCCCTCACTTTCTCCTTCGAGTACCATTGAGCATGCCTTGGTGTCTTTCCTTTTAGTGCAATCTTCCAAGACTCTTGTGGACCTCTCCTGGTCTCTCTGACCTTCTATTGTAACACTACATCCTCCTCCAATTATCCTCGTGAGTCCAAGATGCAATCCTTAATGGAAGGTAACAAATATATCCCTTCATCCTCATCTAGCATGGATGGCTCATATAGGTGCAAATTCTCATAGTTTACTATAGAGTACATCCTCATAAATGATAAAAAATCAAGTTGAAAGGCATTTTCTTTGACCTTATCTAATATGGTGAAGGGTCCATATCATAGTGGATTGAGCTTCTGTGCTTGACCTTGTAGTCTCTCCTTGCTCAAGTAAATCCAAACTCTATCTCCAACATGAATCTTATGTTCCCTCCTATACTGATCGTGCCTAGCTTTTTACTTGGCTTGAGATTTCTCTAGCTATTCCTTGACTTTGAGATGGATTTTCCGGATCCTCTCAATAAATTTGTTTTCTCTAGTCACCTCTGTGTCTCATGTCTCCTTCTCATCCTACTACCCAAATGCTATGTCCAATGGATTTGTAGGTAGATATCCCAAGCATGCTTCAAACGGTGACTTCATAGTGGATGTGTGTACTTGCCCAATTATAGGAATGTTGAATGTAGGCTAAGGAATCATCCCAAGTCCTTGGGTATTTGTTGTTATACCCTCTGATCAACTGTACCAAATTCTTGTTCACCACCTCTATTTTTCCATCTGTTTGTGGATGGAAATTTGTGCTCCTTTATAACCTAGTATCCATCTTGTCCCACAAAGTAGTCCAAAATTCCCCAAGAACCTGAAATCCCTGTCAAAAATAATAGATTTTGGCAAACCAAAATGCACCCATACATTAGCAAAGAAAATATCTGCTGCCTCATGTGCTTTTAATATATTTTTACATGCCATAAGAATACACATCTTATTGAATCTATCAACAACAACATAGATATATTCATGGCCATGTTTAGACATAGGTAATCCTCCTAAAAAATCCATAGAAATGTCCTCCCACTAACGAGTAGAGTCTTGGAAAAGGAATATACAAATCCTCCTTCCTAGTCTTATGCTTTCCGATACAACAAAGTTTACATCCATGTATAAATTTTGATACTTTTTCTTGCATATTGGGTGAATACACGTACCTTTGAAAGTGGGTTAGGGTCTTACCAACACCAAAATGTTGCACTATTTTTAAGGTATGTGCTTCCCTCATCAATAAAAGTTTTTCTTCTTTAGGCACACAAAGCTTCCCCCATCGGTAGAGCAGCCCATCCTTAAGATAACAATATTCAATCCCTATCCTTTTAGTCCCTTGAGACTACAACTACAACGGTGAAATGTCACCCCAAAGTCTCTCGTCCATCCGAGCATATGCCTCTTTGTAAGCTTCCTTCGTGAAGGGATCTATACGAGATATAGTGGCCAAACATAAGAACTTATCCCATGTGGGTGGCCAAGACAACATGTCTACCAACATTTTTACTACCTTTCTTGTATTTGATCACTAGATGGAAATGTAGAAGGAACCCCATCCATTTTTAGTGCCTTGTGTCTTTTGTAATTTAGATTATGCTTGCAAATCTTTGGAGAGGTTTATGGTCAGTGTGCAAAATAGTTTCTTTACCTAGCAAATAATGCTTCCATTTTTAATTTCATGAACTAGTGCATACATTTCATTATCATATACTAAATATCCTTTAATTGCTGAAGTAAAAGTTTTGAATGATAGCATACGATTTTACCTCCTCGAAAGTAGCACTATGCCCATAGCTTAATCACCGACATCTATTTCTACTTCAAAATGCTACGCAAATTAGGAAGAGAAAGTATTGGAGCATGACTAACCTTGTATTTCAATAACTCAAAGGATTTTTCTTGTTCCTTACCCTAGTAAAAACCCTCGCTTTACGGCCATTGTATGTAGAGGTGCTACAATCACGGAGAAGCTTGGAATGAACTTCCGCATGTATTGTATTGCTCCCATAAAAATACTAGTCTCTATGGTTCCTATTGCTATTGGCCAATTAGTGATGGCTTCCAACTTCTTTGGATCCACTTGTAGCTCACCTCCTCTAACCACGTGCCCAAGATAGACAAGTGACTACTTGGAAAATTCACATTTCTTCATACCGCAAAGTAGTTGTTTATCCCGAGAACTTGCAAGACTTGTTGTAAATGAATTAGATGTTCTTCCCATGTGGCACTAAAAATCAAGATATCATATAGATATACAATGACACATGAATCTAAGAAATCCCACAATACATCATTCATAAATCTCATAAATGTAGCAAGTGTATTGCATAACCCAAAAGGAAGTACTAACCATTCATACAAACCTTGTTTTGTCTTGAAGGCGATCTTCCATATATCCTCCTCATTCATTTTGACTTGGTGATATCCTAACTTGAGATCTAACTTCATGAAAAATTTGGCATGATGAAGCAGGTCAAAAATATCATCTATGTAGGGAAGTGGATATCTGTTCTTTATGGTGATCTTGTTCAAAGCACGATAGTCAATACACATTCTCTAAGAACCATCCTTCTTTGACACCACAATAGGTGAACTGCATGGTGAGGTTCTCGGATGTATCACCCCTTGGTATAGTAGTTCATGGAGTTGTTTCTTTACTTCAGTACTCTTAAGCAAGGATTTCCTATACAACACGATGTTTCGTAGAGGAGATTCTAGTAATAGCTGAATCTCATGCTCTACTTCCCATTTTGGTGGTAACCCACTGGGAGCCTGAAATACTTCCTGAAAATACTGAATAATACTATCCAAATCATGCTTTCCTTGGTTAGAAATCTCTGAAACTTCTACCCCATCTTGTTTATCCTTTAACAAAAGTAAACAAAACTGATTATGATTTTCTTGAATAAGTCATTTTTCTTGGTTAGCACTCACCATAGTAACCCATGTCTTACATTGGTGTTCCTAGATGTTGTATTTAATCCCATCCTTGACCCATTTGTACTGGTTTTCCCTTCTCATAAATATAGTATACCTAATATACAAGTAAGTCTCCCAAATACAACATAAAAAGCATCAAGTGGAATAACGTTAGCTTCTAAAACAACATTATACCGGGAATTTATCCCAAACTTGACCTTACATATTCTTGATACCTAAATTTCAACACCCTTCTTCACCCAACCCAAAGGATAAATGTGTGGATGATTGTAAGTCTCAAGACCAAGATTCTTTACAAATTCTTCATAAATCAAGTTAGACCGAGAACACCTGTATCAACCAAAGCATTTACCTTAGTTATATTGATTTGGATTTTGATCTAGAATAGTATACTCATCTCCTCTTCCTTCCTATCCATGTTGTGGCCATGCATCCAATCCTTTCATCTACATTAGAGTAATATTTTATTTCCACCTCCCCTTCTATTTTTATAACTATCATACACTTCTTTGATTCCTTGGTTTAGTTCTTTGGGTGTAATTCCGGATGTAACTTCCAACATGCGTCAATATGACCATTGATATCATAGTTCTTACAAAATTTCTTGGGATCTTTACAAGTACTTAAAGTAGTGGTATATTGTTTACCTTTCCCTTTCCACTTACCCTTGTTACTTTTTTGCCCATACTCCTTTTTCTACTGATTTGTTGACTACTTTGCCCTTGGCTTTGGTTTTCATTTCTTATTTTGATCATCTATGTAGTATATTTGCACACATGCTTTGTTGAGATCTTTGGGCTTTGTGGAGATGACTTTTCTTCGAAGGTGAGTGTAAATTCCTCCCAAGTACTTAGTCAAAATATCCTCATCCTCCAAGTCCATGTTTACTAACATGTCCTGCCTCTAAAACTCCGTAGTATATTCCTACACACTTTGACCATTGCCTTGTCTAAAATATTGCCATTTAATCATTTGGTCGAGTATTATGGCCAATAGGATAGAAGTTAGCTCTAAGTAATTCTTTAAATTATTTCCAAGATTTCACAATAGGATGCTTATTCTTTTCATAAGTGGTTAGATGGGTTTCTCACCAAACCAGAGCGTGTCCCTCCATTTTGAGATGTGCAAAGGTGATCCTCTATGCCTCAGTGACATTATGGACACTAAAGTAGAATTCTAACTATTTTAACCATTTATCAAGAAACTCTGAATCTACTTGTCCTTCAAAGCTTTTAATCTCAACTTTCAACTCAAATTTAAAAGGAGTATGGTCAAATTTTACCTTTTCTCTTGTGTTTGAAGTCTATTCTTCATGCTCTTCCCCATAATATTCCTCATGGTGGCTCTTCCCTATGCCAAAATTTTCAGCTAAGCCTTGAACCACTGAGTCTATGGAGTCTTGCTTGACAGAAGATGTCTTCTATAAATCTACAAGTTCTTCTTGCCATGTAAACATCCTATCCATCATGGTCTCACACATCTCAATTCTACAGACTAAGTTATCTTCCTCCATTTGTCCCCGAATTCTTTGTTTCCACTTCTTTGTAGAAATTTTTGGATCACAAGGTAAAGCATCTTCGCATTTAGATCTTGTCATTGTCATATAAATCTAAGAACGAATACCACATATTGGTGTTTAATTTAATCTCGCCATGTTTTTTCAAAATCTCTCATTCCACATGGTTTAAAGTATACTATGTCTCCCTGTATGGATGCGTCAAAGCTTTCTCCTTCATTTTGTTGCAATTTTCAGTCCTTTCCTTGGTTCGTGGATCAAATTGAGTTTGGGTTTTACTTACAGTCTTCATCTCCGTGGGGAAAATTTTTTTGTTGGGCGTCTTCCACAACTGTGTATCCTTTGTAAATCCTGTCCCAAATTTTGTGGATATGTGGTCCTTTCTGATTGGACACGGCCCAATGGGTCTATTTGGTGAGCTTGTCACTTTTGTTACATTTGTAAAAAATTCCAAATTGGTCCCACGGCCCCAATAGTATATAATTGGCTATTCAACAATATGAAGCAATAGGGAAAATTTCTTACTTTGACCCGAAGAAGGACACATGGCAGTTTGAAAGGTCAAAGGTGGAGAGGCAGATCGTCGAAGGATTTTGAAGATTTTTTCCTTTTTGTGAAAAGGAGAAAAGTTATAAAATGATCCACGACTCCGTGGGGACAAATTAATGTCACATATTTGAGTCAAAGCATTGAAAATTCAAAGTAGGGAGGTGGATTCTTTGGAGCACTTGGATTTTAAGTTCTATTTTGAAATGAAGAAAAAGTATAAAAGTGAGCCGTAACTCTGTTGGGGCCCACATCAAAAGTTAGAAGTAGAGAGGCGGGTCACTGGGGCATTTTGAGATTCTCAAGCTCGCTTCAACTCAAATCATTTCCACATGGAGGGCCCATGCTCATTTGAGGATCAGCCTCTAGGTCTTACCTTTGGAGTTGCGCTAAGGAGACGTGGAGGTTTCTATTGGCTCCACTTTATACTTAGACTTTTCAACATGCCAAGGAAAATTTCTCGGACCCTAGGCACATGGAATCTTTCATTGGTCCTTAAAATCTTTCAAAAATTTGTCAGGATGAGACACATGGAAGGCCTACACCTATTTGGGTACCTGCCCCTAAATTTTACTTTTAAAAGAGCTCCAAGGAGACATGTGGAGGTTTTCGCTAGCTCCTCTTTATACTTAGAATTTTCAATGGCTAAGGAAACTTTCTTGGACCCTAGGCACATGGCATCTTCCACTGGTTCTTAAAAATTTTAAGAACTTTTCTCTGGTGAGACACGTGGTGAGCCCGTGATTGTTTGGGGTCTCTGATTTTGGGCACCATATCAAAAGTACAACGAAGAGACACGTGGAGGTTTCTGCTGGATCTTCCCATAATTAGAATTTTCAATGGCTGAGGCAACTTTCTTGGGCCCAGGAGACATGGAGAGACTGTTCTCATTTGAGGTTCTACCTCTAGACTTCATCTTTGAAGTTGCACCAAATATACACGTGGAAGCTTTCGCTGGGCCTTCCCATACACTGAATTTTCAGAAACTGGTGTAAATCTCTAGGGTTATGATCATGTGGAGGGCCTGTGCTCATTTGGGAACCTACCTATGGACTTCACCTTTGCAGTTGCACCAAGGAGACACATGGAGGCTTCCGCTGGCTCCTCTTTTCACTTGGCTAACTCGGACTCACAAAGACAGGTATGTGGTATAATCTATGCGAGGGAACTCATTTCTAAGAGGCACAAATGTAGGTATCCATGTGAGGGCACTCATTTATCAAGGGTAAAAAGGATTGCTTGTCATATCAAGCCATATGAAGCCACCTGAGAATCATTAAAAGGGGATTTCCTACACAATAGAATAAAGGAATGAGTAAAGAGATTGTCAAAAAATTATGATATGGCATCCCAGTCATAGTTGAGGGTCTGAGAAATGTGATCAGTTCATGATTTATCCACCTGACAAATTTTGGGTGTAAATTTGTTAAACATCACTTTCTAGAAAAAAACTTGTAACAAATAAAGGATTCCTTGAATATTCTTTTTTTGGGGGGATTTGGGATGAGTGAGCAAGTGAAATTTATAAATACGATCGAGAATACTCTTACAAATGGTTGAGGGGTTAAATTTTCTGAGAAAGTTTGAGAGAAACTATTTTCCCAAGAGGTTATCTGAGAGACCAGTTTGTTTTCCTATGTCTTTGGATTCAATCACGTCAAGGTGGTTGCAAGTGTACAACCATTGACAAGCTCTGAGATTTTTGAGGAAAATTTCCCCTGCTGATGAATCTAATGAACCTTGAATGACTCTATGTTGATCACGAGCATTATTATGTTTACTTTTATTTCAGAATGTTTTCAAATAGTTTTTCTTGTTCCTATTGCAATCTTATGTTAAAATATCTTTGAGTCATACAAGATCTCATCCGTGTGTTAGTATTTTGGCATTTGAAATTTAATTATGAGAAGATATTTCATCTGGTAATGAAATAAACAATTTAAAATCACTTTACTCTCACTATGTTGATAAAGATTGTTTGTAAGCCTATGAGTGTATCTTAGGTGTGATGAACCAAGGATTTCTAACGTTTAATTGATTCTTTAACACGAGCCTTTGTGTTGAATTCTCGAAGAATGTGTGAAACCATGCATATCTCTGGGCCTCCATTGTTACACACTTTCTGGTTGAAGGAATATTTTGGTTGTTATGAACCATCTTGTCTGTGATTTTTCCAATATTTGTAAAGGCTCTCAAAGATTTGGTATAATTGACTTTATCTTTCTTAAATTCCCACCAAAAAAATTCCCAAATGATGAATCCTACACGAACCACCCCTGTTTGTACTGTGTATCAACAAAGGAACAAATTCATTTGCCAAAGTATGCAGGGAAAATCAGGATTCAATTATTGTCTTTAGTAACCTGAACCTTTCCCAGGAAACATCTCCACTCTCTAGTGTGACAAATCATGAGAGTTAGATTGTGTTGTATTGATCATATTTCCTCAAGGTTCTCATGAAAATTATGCAAAGAAGGGTCTCTTGATCGCCTTCACCAAAATAGGTTACAAAACATGTCCTCTCACTCTGGTTGAAGGCACAACCTAAAGTAGTGAGGGTAGATCAAACCTTCAATGAGGTGCTATCCATTTATCCAATTCCCAAGTGAAAAAGAGTCAGCTGAATCCCATCCCCAGCTACAAAATGACTCATATCATGGTTCGTCTGTCTCTAAGTAGCCTGTCGGTTTTGTGATCTTTCGCTCGGCCCTCACAGAAAATCAATTCGAGATACCAACACCGAAGTGGCACCATTTCAGGACTATTTTTACAAATGCATACACATGCCAACCTTGGTAATGCTTCTTTACTTGGTTTAACTACAAATAAGTTGTTTAAACACCATTCTTTGTTGATATTTGTAAGATTTGTGTAAGATTACAAGTTCATTATGTAGTATTTCTTGTTTCTAGTGGTTATTGCACCAAATTTGCATCAATAGTGATAAATATGGGTAAAGGAAGGTTGGATATGTTAAGCTTTGCAGAAATTAAGCATTGATAGACACTTGGCAAGTTACTTATAGTGCATCCCGCATAACTAAGGTGAAAATCCTTAGTGACAACTCCATGTTGAATTGAAATTTTTATGATTACCAGTGTCTTAACCTGTATCAAGTGAAATTTGTCATTAATATTTGTAAATATGGAGGGAAGAAGGTATTTCTTCACTAGGGATCCTACTAGAAAGTTTTTTCCAAAACTAGGAAAAGAAAATTTAGAAGGAAAACAAGTCTAGAAAGTGATTGGAAATCAAGAATCAAAAAGGAGATATCATTTCTAAAAGGTGATCTATATGTGGTTGAATATTACCATATGTCTTCAAGTGATTCTGAACCAATTAATATTTATATAAATTTGAGTTCTCCAACTGGAGAGGGGCCATCATTTATGTCTGAAAAGCATTCCTCTCAGTTTTCCCCTTTTATTTTCCAAAGTTGATAGGGTTTTCCAATAAACTGAGTCATTAGAGGATATTTACTTTGAGAGTTATAATCATGTTCCCCAGATACCCCTCATTCCCTATCATGTTGTTTCTCCTGCAAGATCACCTCCTCAAGGAAATATGGCTCAGCCTCCACCTAGACCTCCTTTTGTTGTCAACACTTTTGGGCCTATAGATTTCAAAGGTATGGATGGATATCCTAATATAATGCCACAAGATGTTAGAAATAGGTTTCCAAAGTTTGAGGAATAATGCCATCACTAGTGACCAACATTTGAAACACTTTGTCAACATGATGGAATATTTTGAAATTGAGTTTGAAGACATGGATATAAAACTCTTTATTCATACTCTTGAGGAGGATGCACGTGAATAGTACAAGGCTTTACCAGATAATTCAATAGATTCATGGAACGAGATGAAAAATGCCTTTAGATTGCAATATGGAGATAAGAAAGATCATAGGTTCCTTTTATCTGAATTTGAAAATATAAAGAAGAATCCAAATGAATTTGTCCTTGAATTCAATACTTGGTTCAATAATACCTTGAATAGGCTGCCTATAATCCTAAGGCTAAGTGATGTGTCTGTTTGATAAAATATCCGACACTTTTGATAAAAAAGGTTACTTATTACTTGAGAGATAAGAACCCAAGAAAATTGAGGTAGGATTTCATCATGTCCTTACAAATAGAAAATAACATCAAAGTAGTTGGAAAGCCTCCTAAGAGGGAAGGTGTTAAGCTGATCAATCCTGAAAAGCCTCAGTCAAGTAAGGCTATGGATCTGGAAGAGGTTGTGAAAACTTTGGCCAAAGCGATTAAAGAAATATTCTATAAACCGCCGAGTAAAAAAGGGATAGGACAAAGTTCCTGTGGTCGGTAGAAGCCACAAGGTCAGGAGAGATATGGAAATAATCCTAGAGGTGATCACAGACTAGATGACAGAAAGAAAGGTCCCATAAGGTTAGGAAATAGATAACCTCAACCCCGAGAAAATAGATTGGTTCCTGATCCTTTGACTGTCAAGGTTGCTACTGTGGAGGAGTCCAATGTTATCGAGTGGTGTGATAGGTTTTTATTACCACACTCCCCATGTGATGTATACTAGGAAGTTGAGGAAGTAGATGATGATGAGACATATGATGATGTGTGCATGATGTAAAGCCTTGTGAAATCATAGTAGGGGGAAACTCAATTGAATTGATAAGTGCTGAATGGTTGAAAAATTATGGGATTGTGTTCACCAAGTATTGCCTCTTCCTCCTATTAATACTTTTGAAATTGATATGGTATAATCATTTGATCTGCCCAATCATGATTTTGAATACTTAAGGGCTTTGATGATTAAAAAGTATGATGGAGGGATCCCTTCTGAAGAGGACATACAATTGTTGATGAATGCAGTAGTTTCTCAGGAGAAAGAATATAACACCAGAAGTAAGGTTGTCAAAGGAGGAGGGCCAAAAACCAATCCAAAAGTTCCAAATCTTACTAGTATCCCTAAAGAGACCCATAAGAAATATACATCTGGAAAAGGCCTAATTACCTCAAATAAAACTTGTACTTCTACCCCTTCCTAGACTATGAAAACTTCCATATTATTAGATGAAGTTGTGAATCTCCCTTCTAACACTGCCCTACCCAAATATATTCCTTGTGACATAGCCCAAATATTAAGCCAGATCAAAGTCATTGTTCCCATTTTTGAATTACTTAGAATCCCTGAGCATATGAAAAGGACATTCAAATATTTGGGATTTAAGGAAGAAAAAATTACCCAGGGAAAGAGTGTTAATAATATAGAGGTTCCTCCCATTATTGTAGAATCAGAAATACCACAAGCATTGGAGGAACTAGGAGAATCACCTGAGGTGTATTTGGGAACTTCTTTGGTTGAATCTCAGCTTAATGTGGATCCATTTTTTACCACTTTGATTATTAAAGATAGGCTGGTACATAACTGCATGTTTGATTCAAGAGCCTCATGTAATGTAATGGCTATTGATGTCATGAATGAGTTAAATATCAAGGTAACAATTTTTTTCAGAAATGTACTACTATGGATTCAAGAGAAGTTCCAGTAGTTGGGTATGTCAAGGGATTAATAGTGTAGTTGGCAAATTTTCTAGGAAAATGCTTACCCATGAATGTGGTTATTATGGACTGTCCTACCAAATGGGGGATATTATTATCCAGAAAGTGGGCATCTAGTGTGGGTGGAAGTGTGAAGATGGACATGTCTTATTCAACCATACCAATTGAGGGGAACCTTGTGAATTTGTACGGTGAAAAGAAAATGTTATATCTCATTGAGGACCCTAACAATGCTTCTTATGAAGTATTGTATGCAGACATTGATGTCAACAACTTGGTGGGTTATGCTGATTTTAAGGAGCATAAAATTGATGAGTGTAAGTATCCTAAGAAGATTGGTTCTCCCTGGACTCTGATGTTTGATGGGGTTTGTTCTAGATCTAGTAAAGGCACAAAAGATAAACCTCAGAAAATATGGCTAGGTAGCAACTTGGATAGAGAAGAAAAACAAGCATATGTCCAGTTGTTAAAGAAGTATCAAGACTTCTTGGCTTGGTCATACTCAAAATGGTAGGCACTTGAAACATCTCCTTGATTTATTTCTTAGAATCAAGGCACACATCATTGTATAGTGTATAGTCTTTTGTTTTTTTTTTTTCTGTTTTCACGTTTTTCTATTTCGGTTTCTCCTGGTCCTTAGTGACTAGTTCTTGTTGGTTTCTCGGTTCAATCTTGGGAGGATTGGTTATTGTTTTTTTGATTTGCAAGCTTGTTCTTGACTCCATTTCCCAATGGATTTTTTGGCACATGGTCTATTGTTCTTGCGGCACTCGCAGGAGTGCCCATCCCAAGTCGAAGCTAATGTTGGTGCTCAATTTAATCTTGTCGTGTTTGTTCAAAATCTCTCAGTCCACATGGTCTGAAATATTCTCTGTCTCCCTATATGGATGCATGAAATATTTCTCCTTTATTTGGTTGTTATTTTCAGTCCTTTTCTTGGGTCATGGATCACATTAAGTTTGGGTTTTACTTACAGTATTCATCTCCACAGGGAAATTTTTTTTTTTGGGCATCTTCCACAACTGTGTCTCCTTTGTAAATCATGTCCCAACATCCGTGGATATGTGGTCCTTTCTAATTGGATGTGGCCGGCGGGTCTATTTGGTGAACTTGTCACTTTTGTTACATTTGTAAAAATTCCAAATTGGTCCCACGGCCCCGATAGTATATAATTGGCTATTCAACAATATGAAGTGGCAGGGAAAATTTATTACTTTGACCCCGAAGAAGGACATGTGGCGGTTTGAAAGGTCAAAGGCGGAGAGGTAGATTGTCGAGGATTTTGAAGATTTTTTCCTTTTTGTGAAAAGGAGCAAAGCTATAAAATTATCTCGTGACTTCGTGGGGACAAATTAATGTTACATGTTTTAGTCAGCATTGAAAATTTAAAGCGGGGAGATGGGTTGCCGGATCACTTTGGAATTTTTAATCTTTGTTTTGAAATGAAAAAAAAATTATAAAGTGAGTGCGACTCCGTTAGGGCCCACGTCAAAAGTTAGAAGCAGAGAGGCGGGTCACTGGGGAATTTTGAGATTCTTAGGCCTGCTTCAACTCAAATATTTTCCACGTGGAGGGCTTGCGCTCATTTGAGGATCCACCTCTAGGTCTTACCTTTGGATTTGTGCCAAGGAGACATGTGGAGGTTTCCACTGGCTCCTCTTTATACTTAGAATTTTCAACGTTCAAGGAAAACTTCTCGGACCCTTAGCACATGACACCTTCTGTTAGTCCTTAAACTCTTTCAACAACTTTTCGAGCCGAGAAACATGGAGGGCCCGCACCTATTTGGGTACCTACCCCTGAATTTTACTTTTGAAAGAGCATCAAGGAGACATGTGGAGGTTTCTTCTAGCTCCTCTTTATACTTAGAATTTTTAATGGTCAAGGAAACTTTCTTGGACCCTAGGCACGTGGCACCTTCCACTGGTTCTTAAAATTTTTAACAACTTCTCTGAGCTAAGAAACATGGTGAGCCCACATTTATTTGGGGTCTCCACTTTTGGGCACCATATCAAAAGTGCATCGAAAAGACATGTGGAGCCTTCCGCTGGATCTTCCCATAGTTATACTTTTTCAATGGCTGAGGAAAATTTCTTAGGCCCATGGAACGTGGAGAGCCTGTGCTCGTTTGAGGTTCCGCCTCTAGACTTCATATTTAAAGTTGTGCTAAATAGACACATGGAATATTCCATTGAGCCTTCCCATACTCTAACTTTGCAGCAATCGGTGCAACTCTCTAGGCTTTTGAACACGTGGAGGATGCATGCTTGTTTGGGAACCTACCTCTGGACTTCACCTTTTCAATTGCGCCAAGGAGACACATGGAGGCTTCCACTGGCTCCTCTTTTCACTTGGTTGAATAAGACTCGTAGTGTAGGTATGTGGTATAATCCATGCAAGGGCACTCATTTCTGAGAGGCACGAATGTAGGTATCCATGCGAGGGCACTGTTTTGTAACCTTGTAATGGAGGAGATGAAGATGTCCTTCTCTTTGCTTGAAATTATATGATGGAGACCTTGATGAAAACATGATCAACACCCCAGATCTGAACTCTCACAAGTTGTCACTTCTCAAAACATGGGTATGTTCTCAAAACAAGGCAAAGGTTACTAGAGACATTGGAAATCCTGATCTGTTATGCATACTTTTGCAAATGGATTTTGATCTTTTGTGGGTATACAAATGCAAATCAGGGATAGTACATGATAGGATATTTGTTTTTAGATGATTTTTGGTGGGGATTGACAAGACAAACTGGGATAGATCAGATCTTTGACAATCTCTACAATACTTGAACAACTATAAGATGAAATGCCTAAAATAATCAAGATGTTCTTTCAACCAAAAGAGGCACAAATGGAAGCCCAAGTTGCACTCTTCACACAATCTTTGAGAACTCACCACAAAATCTTGAAGTAAAGAACTCAATTAAACACAAAAATCCATGATCAAACCATGCCTAAGGTACCCCCAAAGGCTTACAAGAAATCTCTGCAATCAAGGAAGGTAAAGTGATTTTAAATTTGTTTATCTCCTTATCAGATGAAGGCTCTTCTAAATATGAGATTGCAAATGCCACTAAACTATCAACAAGAAATGGAGATCTGTGTGATTTCTAAAGACTTTCAATGCAAGATTGCAACAAGAACAATAAAATTTATTTGCAGGCATTTAAAAATGATAACAGACATCATATTGCCCAAAAAAAAACATAGATTTAATTCAAAACTTGTTAGATTCAACAGCATAGGGGAGAGTTACATGAACAATCTAGAGTTGTGTGATGGCTATACACTTGTAACCAACTCACATACATGAATTTCCAACACATGAGACATTAACCTGGTTCTTTGGTGGATTTCTCAGAAAATGAGCTTTCTCTCAGAATTTGCTTGTGATTTTCAACTCCCTCCCTTTACAATTTCTCCAAAATGCACTATATACCCTATGCCACATTGGAGCCTTCTTTCCCAAGAAAAGAATATGCCATGGGATCAAGTTTGTTACAACAATTCTTCATGATTTAATGAAAATGACATCAAATAGAAAAACACTCATGTTGCTAGGTGTGTCAAAAAGATTAAATCATTACAAATATTTGGATCATTATCCATCCTGGAGGCACATTTTTTTATCATTGAGGCATGCAAACACCTTTGACTCATCATTTTCACCTTTTTACCTTTTCAAATTACCTCTGCAACTTTTAATTTTGTCATTTCACATTTTTTCGGGCCGAGAAAAAATTACATCAAAAACACCATAGATCAAAGAATTAAGTCATGAAAATGATGCCAATGTTCTCAGAAGGCCAAGACGACACAAAATCATATAAGATTTGATGAAATTTGATGCAAAAACGTGATTTCCAAGCTTCTTGGAGCTCCCATGCAGGCAAAACAAATGGATGCACAATAACCATTGATCTCATCCACCTTTTAATATCAGCCCTCCACGTGGAAGATGCAATCCAAAAATAAGCTCAATATTACCTTTTTAAACTTTGGATAAGGTGGGACACGTGTCAAAAAATGATTGGATCGGGCCCATGCCTTTAAAAAATGCATTTGTGACCTTTTGAAAATTTGGAAAATTTTGCCACTTTTCCCCGCCTACCTCTTGGGCCCACCACGTGTCCAAAGGTGGGTCCCATTGAAACCGTGGACCAATTCTATCAATTTTTCCTCTTTTTTGGAAAAAAAAATTTTTTCACAAAACCTCCATGCATGGCCCCGGACACTCGATCTCTTCCCTTGCCACGTGGCTCTCGATTGCCATGGGGCCAAGTCTCCTATTCTGCCTTCAAACCTTCCTGCAAAATTTGAAAAATTTAAAACTTACCACCGTGGGCCCACGCTCTTCCTTTGACTTCTTAGAATGTGCCACGTGTCCACCATGGATAGGCTGTGGAGGCATGCTTCCCATTTACACTTTAGCTCCTTTTTTGCCAAAAAGGAAAATTTTTACTTTGTCCCCGAAGCTCCATGATTCCAACAAGCTTTAAACTTACAACTAGCTAGGGCCATGCACAAAATTTTGATTTTAAAACATTTTGCCAAAATTGTAAAATTTTCAAAGTTTCCCCCGAGGTCAAACCTCCGCCTCCTCATACAAATTTCTTGCAAGTGGTAATGCGGACCATTTTTCAATTTTTCAATTTTTGCCTCCAAAGGCAAAAATCTCAAAACTCTTTTCCCTTTCTTATCCATTTTCTTTTGACACATGTGTCACTTTCCTGACTTTGAGAGCTTGACAAAAATTTGATTTTTTACCATTTGAAGTTAAAAACTTCAAAGTCATTGCAAAAACCCACCCCATCCTATCCTTTCTGGACATGTGTCCACCAGGGATTGGCCGAGGGCCTTGGGCCAAAAATTCACTTTATCACTTTGAGCCATAAAACATCAAAATTCTCCAAGTCCCTCCGCCATCCGCATGCCCTCAGACCAAAATATGTGCCACGTGTCCTCTCCCTATTCATTACGGGCCTTGGGCCAAAATTTGATTTTGAAAATTTTGCAAAATGAAATCAAAATTTCCTAAGGAAAGTCCACCACCCGCCAATCCCCTAGCCAATCAAAACATGCCACGTAGGCACTTCTTGCAGAAGGCGGAGCCACGGATCAAAATTTTCCTTTTTGCCAAAATTTCAAAAAATGATAAGTTAGAAATATTTCCGACACCCCTAGCCAATAGGAAACCGCCACATTGCCATTACCTTCCGATGATGAATTTGATGGGAAAATGACACCCGTATGACCGTCAAAACGTGAAAAATTTAAAGGATGCCCTAGAAATCAAAATTTTCAACAAGGATGCAAATTTTTTGATTTTAAATCAACTGAAGCATGATTTGACATTATTTTGACCTTGGGATTGGGAATTTAACTCATACAATTTAGATTTGATCAATTTGATTTTTACATGATCTCGGTCAAAGGGAAAATGACACAACCCAAAAATTGGAAAAACCTAGGGCACAAATAAGAGCACACATGGATTTTTCTTTTAAACCAGGGAAAAACAACAAGTTTATGGGCATTTTTGAAGCATTTCAACTAGAGGGGAGAAATTACAGATCACCAATTTGAGAAATAAAACATTTTTGAGAAAAATTGGACATGAAAAATTAGGGCACACTATGCAAGCTCAGAAATGGCACCAACATCGGCTCTTGCTTGGGGATGGGCACTCCCAGTGAGTGCCACAAGGACAAAACATAGACCAAGTGCCAAAATACCATTGGGAAAAGGAGTCAAAACATGCAAGGCAGCCCAAAAACCAAAACCACCACCAAAAATGAACCGAGAAAACAACAAAATGGCTGCCAAGAACAAAGGGAAAACCACACACCACAAAAACAAAAAAAAAAAAAAAAAAACAAAGACTATACAACTATACAATTTGTGCATACCTCAATTTGGGGATTAATCCAAGAAATGTTTTAAATGTCTACCATTAATAGGCAGCTCCAGCAATTCCCCATCTAGATCTTTGAGAAAAAAGGTATGTTCACCAATTCTGATATCAATGGCATAAGGGCCCATCCATAATGCATCAAATTTTCCATGCTTTCCCTTGTCTTCATGCCTACTATCCCATAACAAGACCAGATCTCCAACACTTAAAGGCTCTAGGAGTGACCTTCTTGTCAAACAATCTCTTCAATTTTTCTCTAAATCTGACATGCCTTTGATGGGATGCTCTTCTCTCCTCATCAAGCTCAATAATCTGATTGATCCTTGATTCATATGGGCCAAGCTCTTGATCTTCCAACTATTGGGAAAACTGAAATGAAGATAATTGTAGATGTAAGGGCAGCAAAGCCTGAGTTCCATACACCAATTCAAATGGGCTTTTACCAGTTAGCTCTTTTAGGAGTTATTCTATCAGCCCAAACTGCAAACTTCAATTGTTCTCCCACTTCTTCTTGTTCAATTCCAAGGTTCTTCTAATGATCTTCAACAAGTTCTTATTACTGGACTCAGCTTGTCCATTCCCTTGGGGGTTATAGTTTGAAGAATAAGTCAGATTGATTCCATATTCATTGCACATTGCCATTAAAGGTTTAGCTCTAAAGCACATGGCATTATCAGCTACAATCTTGACTGGGACTCCAAATCTGCATATGATTGATTTAACAAGAAGTCCATTACCACTTGGTGTGTTTCCTTTTTAGATGGGATTGCTTCAACCCACTTTGTAAAATAATCAAGTGGCTACAAGAATCCACTTATGGCCAGCACTAGAAGGATCTGAAATCTCACCAATGAAGTCCATCCCCATTGCTTGAAAGGAGCTTCAATTGATACAGGCTGCAAAGGAAGGGAGCCTGAAGCTTTCAGTCTTCCGAGAGAATGTTGGCAACTATCACATTTTCTAACCAATTGGGTTGCATCTTTGAAGAGAGAAGGCCACCAATAACCAGCTCTCAAAATCTTATGTGTTGTTACTCTTCCAAAAAAGTGTCCTCCACAAACTCCCCCATGGAAATCAGCAACTATCTTGGGAGCTTCATCTTCAGTTATGCATTTCAAGAGGACACCTTCAGGGTTCTTCCAAGCCAGCCCAAGGTCTGTGATGATATATTTTTGAGAAGCCAGCTTGAGGGCTCTTTTCTGATTTTTATTTAAATGATCAGGACAACAAAGGTGTCTAAGGTAAAAGATTACATCCTTGTACCACTTAGAATTTACCAACTTTGCAAGCACATCTACCCTTTCTTCCTCTAGCTGATTCACTTCCACATTCTGCAAGTTGCTCTCAGCCATGAGCTTAGCAAGACCCAAACCTCTTACCAACTTTGTGGTTTGGATGTCCATATCATACTCCTGTAGTTTGTTCACCCATCTACATATTTTACTTGAGATCTCCATCTCTGATAAGATGTCTTTCACCATGGTGTGGGGAACATAAGCAACAACTTTTGAACTCAATATATAAGGCCTAAAAATTTTTGTTGCTTTCACCAAGGCAAATGCTTGTTTCTCCATGATTGTATACTTTAACTCAGCAACTTGTAAAGCCTTGCTAAAGAAGGCAATAGGCCTCTCAGCCTCATTCTCATCCTTTTGCAGCAAAACAGAAGCAATGGTATACTCAGAAGCAAAGGAAAAGATTTGGAAAGGCCTCTTATAGTTTGGGGCTGCTAAAATAGGTGCATGTTTAAGTGCATCCTTAATTCCTTCAAAATCTTGAATGGCAGCCTCCTCCCATTTGATAACTTGGTCCTTCTTTAGCATGCTTGTGATTGGAAGAGTCAACTCAGCAAAGTTGGAAACAAACCTTCTAATAAAATTAATTTGACCAAAGAAAGATTGGATGCCTTTCTTGGTTCTTGGGATAGGTACCTTGCTGATTGCTTCCACTCTCTCAGGGTCTATCATAACACCATCTTTTGACACAATGTGACCAAGCAGCTTGGCCTTTTGCACATGCCAAAATGACACTTCTTTGGATTAAGAGAAATTCCATACTCCCTACATCTGATCAACATCTTCTCCAAGTGTTGCAAATGATCACCTCTCTGCCTTGAAAATATAGTCACATCATCTTGGTAAACTGCAATGAACTCATTGATGTAACCAGCAAAAGCAACATCCATTGCTCTTTGAAAAGTGGCACCAACATTCATCAAACCAAAGGGCATCCTAACAAAAACATATGTTCCCCAAGGAGTAGTGAATGTTGTCTTAAGTCTTTCTGATTCTTTGACAACCACTTGATTATATCCGGAGAAACCATCCAATGTAGAAAGCAATTCAGACCCTATCACAAGCTGCAACATATTTTCCATATTTGGCAAGGGATAGTTGTCCTTCATGGATGCTTTATTTAGATTTCTAAAATCCACACAAATTCTGATGTCTCCATTCTTCTTTCTAACTGGCACAAGGTTTGCAACCCAAGATGAATATCTAGTGGGCTGAATAATACCTCCATCTCTCAACTTCCTTAACTCCTCTTGCATTTTCATGGAGAGAAGTGGATTAATTGGCCTTTGCCTCTATCTGAATGGTTTGGCATTTGTTTCAAGAGGGATCTCATGCTGAAATAAATCTTCTCTATATGCTTTCAGCTCTGAATAGGACCAAGCAAGGCAGTCTTGATATTTTTTCAAGAGTTGGGCATAGGACTTTTTCTTCTTTACTTAAATTGCTGCCCAACCAAACCTTCCTTGGTTTTCCTTTGTTCCCAAGTCATGCTCTTCCACATCCCTTGAGGTAGACATGTTTCTATTTATGATGCAATCAACATTGTTAAAATTTGACTCAAGTGCAACAAGACCTCTAGGAATGGTGTTTGTTTTCAATTGGATGATATCTTTTCCAAACAAAGTTTCTCTTCCTTCATTCATGCATACCATTGGCTCCCAATCAATATTCTGATTTACAAACTCACCTTGGTTTTGTAAGAACCTTAGCACTTGAGAATCATCATCAAAAACTTGCCAATGTTTCACATTATCAGGGACACTGGCCTAGTCAACACTTCAACATTGTACTCACAATAAGGTGAAATGGTGCAAACTTCCAAATCTAGAACCCAACACTGCCAACTTGTCAGCAACAAGCATTGAGACCTCTGTCATGATACACAATGTTAAAGGAATCAAACATTTCAATTAGATCCCAAACTGCATGCTTATACTATTTCATACGCTGATTTTTTGTAGCATACAATTTTCTTATTTGTTTGACAACCAGCTCTGAGTCTCCTTTTGCAACAATATCTTTCACTCCATACTTCCATGCAATTCTTAACCCCAACAACAATGCCTCATACTCAGCAAATGTTGTTAGTGCATTCAAAATTAAGTTTGAAGGAAAAAACAAACTCTTCCAAACTAGGAGAAAGTAGAACTATACCAGCACCATTTCCAAATTTGGAGCAAGCTCCATCAAATAGCAAGGTCCAAGGAGAACCTACCATATCAAGGCACTTTGATTTTCCATCTTGTGTTCTTTTCCATCAGCAAAACCAATGAAATTCTCAGCATCTACATCAGCAAACAACACTTCATAGGAAGCATTGTTGGGATCTTCAATTAGGTGCAACATCTTCTTTTCACCATAAAGTTTGACAAGGCTGCCCTCAATGGGAATGGTGGAAAAAGACATATCCATCTAAACACTACCACCAACACTTGTAGCCCATTTTCTTGACAAAAGCATACCCCATTTGGTAGGGCAGTCAACAATTACAACATCAAGTTTCAAATTCTTACCCGGATAGGCTGCAAGTTGCACTACCAAACCCTTCACACAACCAACCACCGACACTTCCCTTGAATCCATGGTAGTACACTTCCCATAGGTAGTTGTCACTTTGATATCCAACTCATTCATGACTTCTAGAGGCATGACATTACATGATGCACAGAATCAAACATACAATTGTGAAGTAGCCTATCTTTTATGAGAAAAGTTGTGAAGAATGGATCAACATTCAATTGGGAATCAACCAAAGATGTCCCCAAATATACCTCAGGTGTCTCTCCAAGATCTTCTACTGCTGGTGGTGTTTCAAAGTCAACAATGATTTGAGGTGGAGTTTCAACAACATTTACATTTCTACTGGAGTAACCTTCTCTTCTTTCAATCCCAAGTACTCAAATGCTCTCTTCTTATGCTCAGGAATTCTAAGCAACTCAATGATTGGAACACTCACTTTAATTTGGCTCAATACTTGGGCTATGTCATAGGGAACACTCTTTGGAAAAACAACATTGGAAGGGAGACAAGAAGATTCATCAGATGGCGAAGGATTCTTGGCAGCTTGGGCATGATGAGGACTGTAATTTTTGCTTGGGACAACAGAGCTTTTAGCAAGTGTTTCTTTCCTAGGAGCTTCTTTTGGAATGCTTGTGAGCAAGGGTGTTTTAGGTTTGGCTTGAGGCCCACTTCCCTTAACAACTTTGCTTCTAGTGTTATAGTCTTTCTCTTGAGCTACAACAACATTCATCAACAATTGTCTATCTTCCTCGAAGGGATACCACCATCATACTTCTTAATCATCAAAGCTCTTAAGTATTCAAAGTCATTGTTAGGAATTTCAAAAGCTTGCACTACATCAACTTCAAGAGCATGAGGGAGAAAAAACTTGTACCCATTTGATGCAATCCCAAAAAGTAGCAGTAGTCCTAGCACTTATTACTTTAGTAGATGTTGCTCCTCCTTGTGAGCTTGAAGAACAACCCACCATGCAAATATCATCATCAGTTCCATCCTCATTATCAGCTTCATCAACTTGTTGGTCCACTTCACATGGAGGATGAGGAAGAAAACATCTATCACACCAATCCATATCAGCAACCTCTTTCAACAATAACAACCCTAGTAGTTAAGGGATCGGGAACACTCTTCCTTCACGTGCTTGAGGATGTCTATTTGTAGATCCAATAGGCCCTTTACCTTTATCATCTACCCTTTGATCACCCCTAGGATGATTGCCAAATCTATCTTGTGCTTGCTGCCTAGGCTGACCTTGTGAAGTCTGCCCAATTCCCTTCTCAGCTCTTGCTAATTTGTATGAGATTTCTTTGACAACCCCTACCAAAGTTTTCACAACCTCTTCTAAATCAGCACCTTTGCTAGCTTGAGGTTTTTTAGGGTTTATCAATTTTACACCATCTCTCTTGAGAGGTTTCCCAATTGCTTTGATATTGTTCTCAATTTGAAGTGCCATGGAGAAATCTTGTCTTAGATTGGTTGGGTTCTTGTCTCTTAGGTAATAGGCTGCCTTCTTATCAAATGCATCTGCATATTTGATTAAACAAGATTCATCACAAGGCCTCAGATTAACTGGAAGCCTTCTCAAAGTTTTGTTAAACCTTGTGTTGAAGTCATGGACTGATTCATTAGGGTTCTTCTTGATATTCTCAAACTTAGATAAAAGAAATCTAGGATCAGTCCTGTCACCATATTGCAACCTAAATGCATTTTTCATTTCAGTCCATGAATCAATAGAATTATCAGGTAGAGCCTTGTACCAATCCCTAGCATCTTCTTCTAGTGTATGAATAAACAACTTAATATACACATCTTCAAACTCTATCTCAAAATCTTCCATCATATTATCAAAAAGTTTGAGATGTTGATCACCAGTAATAGCATTGTTACCCTGGAATTTTGGCAACCTATTTCTGACATCTTGTGGGACAACATTTGGGTAACCATCCATTCCTCTAAAATTTATAGGACCAAAGGTGTTAACAAAAATGGAGGTCTAGGCTGATCCATATTGTTTGGTGGAGGTGATCTTGGAGGTGAAACAAGCTGATGAGGAGTGCAAGGTCTTTGGGGAATGGGAATGAAATCTTCAAAATAGATCTCTCTTAAGGGCACTCCTTCTTGATGATCTCTAGAAAATTTAGAAAATACAGGAGCAGATTTAGGAGCAAGCCTTTCAAATGCACAAGAAGGTCCCTCACCTGATGGGGAATTCAAATCAGCAATAGGATTTTGAATCAGATCCACTTGAAGAAGAATTGATAGTCCTCAACAAAGCTGCTCATCTTTCAAACTCAACAATAGGGATCTCCTTTCTTATAGTCAAGTCTCCAACAACCTTCCACACCTTTCTCCCCTCTAGCTCTGAGTTTCTTGAATCATAAACAACTTCTTGGTAGAGTCCTTGATGAAGAGAGATCTTCTTCCTTCTAGTTTTGTAGAGATTTGAGCAACAAATTATAAATGATAGAAAGGTAAGACAACTGGTATTTTCAAGATCAAATCAGCATGGAGTCGCCACTAAGGAATTTCACCTTAGTTGTGCAAGAATGCACTAAAATAATTGTCAAATGTTTGCTAGCACTGAAAACTTTGCAAAGCCTTATAAATCAGACCTTCTTCTTCTTAGATCAATCAATCACAATGCAACCAAAGTGTATAAACTGCTAGGAAATGAAAAAGGGGAAAGAAGAGCTTGAAAATTTTGCTTAAAACTTGTAGATCTGAAGCATAGAATGATATTTTAACAATGTAGCAGCTCAAATAATTGAATACATAAATGCTCAAACTCTTCAAACACTTCAAAAACACCAAGAAATTCCAAGAAGTCCCTCAGCAAATGGCGCCACTCATGTTGGTATCCAAATTTGTTCTCCTTTTCAGTCTGAGCAGCACCATAGATATGTCATGGAGCTTAAGGATAGATTAGACCATGTTGTATGTCATTGGTAGCTAGGGATATGGTCTAGCTAGGCACTCAGGTTTGTGGAGAAATGGATAGCACTCCAATAGGACTTGATCTTGTCCTAGCTATTTTAGGTTGTGCCTTGCAACCAAGGTAAGAGGACCTATTTTGTAACCTTGTAATGGTGAAGGAGATGAAGATGTCCTTCTCTTTGCTTGAAATTCTATGATGGAGACCTTGATGAAAACATGATCAACACCCCAGATCTGAACTCTCACAAGTTGTCACTTCTCAAAACATGGGTATGTTCTCAAAACAAGGCAAAGGTTACTAGAGACATTGGAAATCCTGATCTGTTATGCATACTTTTGCAAATGGATTTTGATCTTTTGTGGGTATACAAATGCAAATCAAGGATAGTACATGATAGGATCTTTGTTGTTTAGATGATTTTTGGTGGGGATTGACAAGAAAAACTGGGATAGATCAAGATCTTTGACAATCTGTACAATACTTGAACAACTATTAGATGAAATGCCTAAAATAATCAGGATGTTCTTTCAACCAAGAAGAGGCACAAATGGAAGCCCAAGTTGCACTCTTCACACAATATTTGAGAACTCACCACAAAATCTTGAAGTAAAGAACTCAATTAAACACAAAAATCCATGATCAAACCATGCCTAAGGTACCCCAAAGGCTTACAAGAAATCTCTGTAGTCAAGGAAGGTAAAGTGATTTTAAATTTGTTTATCTCCTTATCAGATGAAGGCTCTTCTGAATATGAGATTGCAAATGCCACTAAACTATCAACTAGAAATGGAGATCTGTGTGATTTCTAAAGACTTTCAATGCAAGATTGCAACAAGAACAATAAAATTTATTTGCAGGCATTTAAAAATGATAATAGACATCATATTGCCCAAAAAAAACATAGATTTAATTCAAAACTTGTTAGATTCAACAGTAGGGGAGAGTTACATGAACAATCTCAGAGCTGTGTGATGGCTATACACTTGTAACCAACTCACATACATGAATTTCCAACACATGAGACATTAACCTGGTTCTTTGGTGGATTTCTAGAAAATGAGCTTTCTCTCATAATTTTCTCGTGATTTTCAACTCCTCCCCTTTACAATTTCTCCAAAATGCACTATATACCCTATGCCACATTGGATCCTTCTTTCCCAAGCAAAGAATATGCCATGGGATCAATTTTGTTACAACAATTCTTCATGATTTAATGAAAATGACATCAAATAAAAAAACACTCGCAGTGTTGCTAGGTGTGTCAAAAAAGATTAAATCATTACAAATATCTGGATCATTATCCATCCTGGAGGCACATTTTTTTATCATTGAGGCATGCAAACACCTTTGACTCATCATTTTCACCTTTTTACCTTTTCAAATTACCTCTGCAACTTTTAATTTTGTCATTTCACGTTTTTTCTCGGGCCTGAAAAAATTACATCAAAAACACCATAGATCAAAGAATTAAGTCATGAAAATGATGCCAATGTTCTCTAGAAGGCCAAGACGACACAAAATCATATAAGATTTGATGAAATTTGATGGAAAAACGTGATTTCCAAGCTTCTTGGAGCTCCCATGGTGGCCAAAACAAATGGATGCACAGTAACCATCGATCTCATCCACCTTTTAATATCAGCCCTCCACGTGGAAGATGCAATCCAAAAATAAGCTCAATATTACCTTTTAAACTTTGGATAAGGTGGGACACGTGTCAAAAATGATTGGATTGGGCCCATGCCTTTAAAAATGCATTTGTGACCTTTTGAAAATTTGGAAAATTTTGCCACTTTTCCCCACCTGCCTCCTGGGCCCGCCACATGTCCAAAGGTGGGTCCCATTGAAACCATGGACCAATTCTATCAATTTTCCTCTTTTGTGGAAAAAGGAAATTTTTTCACAAAACCTCCGTGGGCCTGGATGCCCGATCTCTTCCTCGCCATGTGGCACTCTCCGATTCACCACGGGGCCAAGTCTCCTATTCTACCTTCAAACCTTCCTAAAATTTGAAAAATTTAAAACTTACGTACGGGGCCCACGCTCTTCCTTTGACTTCTTAGAATGTGCCACGTGTCCATCATGGATAGGCTGTGGAGGCACGCTTCCCATTTACACTTTAGCTCCTTTTGCCAAAAAGGAAAAATTTTACTTTGTCCCCCAAAGCTCCATGATCCCACACAAGCTTCAAACTTACACCTAGTCGAGGCCACACACAAAATTTTGATTTTAAAATATTTTTTGCCAAAATTGAAAAAAATTTTCAAAGTTGCCCCGAGGTCCGAACCTCTGCCTCCTCATACAAATTTCTTGCAAGTGGCAATGCTTTTGGACCATTTTTCAATTTTGAGATTTTTGCCTCCAAAGGAAAAAAATCTCAAAAACTCTCAAAACCCCACTTATCCATTTTTCTTCCTTGGACACGTGTCACTTTCTTCGACATGTGTCCTCATTGATGATTGTGCGGGCTTCGACCAAAAATTTGATTTTTACCACTTTTGAAGTTAAAAATCAAAATTCATTCAAAACCCTCCCCCATCCTATCCTTTCCTAGACATATGTCCACTAGGGATTAGCCAAGGGCCTTCGGGCCAAAAATTCACTTTAAAATTTTGAGCCAAATGAAATCAAAATTTCTAAGGAAAGTCCCTCCCCACCAATCCCCTAGCCAATCAAAATATGCCACGTAGGCACTCTCCTATTCGCTAAGGCGGAGCCACGGATCAAAAATTTTGAAAATTTTACAAAATGAAATCAAAATTTCAAAAAAATGATAAGTTAGACATGCCATATTTCTAACACCCCTAGCCAATAGAAAACCGCCACATGTTGCCATTACCTTGCCATTACCTTGATGATGAATTTGATGGGAAAATGACACCCGTATGACCATCAAAATGTGAAAAATTTAAAGGATGCCCTAGAAATCAAAATTTTCAACAAGGATTGCAAATTTTTTGATTTTAAATCAACTAAATCATGTTTTGACATTATTTTTGACCTTGGGATTGGGAATTTAACTCATACAATTTAGATTTGATCAATTTTGATTTTTGCATGATCTGGCAAAGGGAAAATGAAAGGGAAAATGACAGGGCACAAATAAGAGCCACATGGATTTTTTTGTTAAAAAATTGGAAAAACCTAGGGCACAAATAAGAGCACACATGGCTTTCATCCGGTAATGAAATAAACAATTTAAAATCACTTTAATCTCACTATGTTGATAAAGATTGTTTGTAAGCCTATGAGTGTATCTTAGGCATGATGAACCAAGGATTTATAATGTTTAATTGAGTCTTTAACATGAGCCTTTGTGTTGAATTCTTGAAGAATGTGTGAAATCATGCATCTCTAGGCCTCCATTGATACACACCTTCTGGTTGAAGGAATATTTTGGCTATTCTGAAGCATTCTAACTATGATTTTTCCAATATTTGTAATGGCTTTCAAATATCTGGTATAATCAAATTTATCTTTCTTAACTTCCCACTCAAAAATTTCTCAAATGATGAATCCTACATGAACCACCCTTATTTGTACTATGTATCCACAAATAAACAAATTCCATTGCCAACTATGCAGGGATAATCAAGATTCAATTATTATCTTTAGTAACCCAAACCTTTCCTAGGAAACATCTCCACTTTCTAGTGTGACAATTCGTGAGAGTTAGATTGTGCTTTATTGATCATATTTCCTCAAGTTTCTCATGAAAATTATGCAAAGAAGGGTCTCTTGATGTCCTTGACCAACATAGGTTATAGAACGGGTCCTCTCACCCTAGTTGATGGTACAACCTAAAGTAGTTAGTGTAGATCAAACCCTCAGTGAGGTGCTATCCATTTCTCCAATGCCCGAGTGACAAAGAGTCAGTCAAATCCCATCCCCGACTACAAAATGACTCATATCATGATTTATCTATCTCTAAGCATCCTTCAGTTTTGTGATGTTGCTCGGCCCTTGTGGGAGAATCAATTTGGATACCAACACCATAGTCCTAGATACTTGTTAGATATTGTACCAAAATGATCGTCAAAATCTTTAACTTTGGAATTATCGACATAATCACAAATTAATGCTACTGTTCTACTTTCTATTATAAAATGATAGAGATAACTAGTGAATGAATTTTTGGTTATGCTTAGAATCCACAATTGCAATAAAGGAAAGAATTTAAACTCATAAACACCAACAAGTTTTATCCTAGAAACCTCCAGAGGAGGAAACACCAGTTAGGAAGGGCAATTACTCTTTCTTCCCACTTTTATTGGCCAATTCAAAACAAATAAGTATAGAAATTACAATAAGTATGAAAGAGAAGTAGATAATATCTCACACTTCCTCCGAATTACTTGAATGCTTTGTTTCAACACTCCTTTCTTGTACAAAACCTAATTCTAGCACTAAGAACTCCTTGCTCACTTGATTTCATGCTTTGATGATATTTTTATCTTCTACAAACATGTATTTATAGTCTTTCTCATGTCTACCCATGCACTAGAGAATGGGAAAGGTCATGGAGGAGAAGAGTCATGAACATCCTTTAAAATTATGAGGTTTTTTGTTTCATATTTTAATTTTTTTTTGAAAGATCTAGGACCGCCACCCAATGCAGACCGGTGGTCTTAGGACTACCGCCCTGGTTGGGCAGCAGATTCTGTAATCACTGCTCTGCACAAAGTGGTGGTCCTGTTACTAAAAATATAGAACCTCTGTGTATTCTTTTTTTTTCTTCTTCATCTGTGATATGATGAAGTAGAGTTATTTTGGATCCAGATGGATTAGATTTCCCATCGAAGCACATATTAGAATTTTCCGAAACACTTGGTGTAGTTGATAATATATATTTGGAATCATTTGCCCCTATAAAGTTAATCTCATCAATATAAATATACTCAACATGTCACATTTCTTCTTGAAATATCCTTAGCCTTGTCCTTGTATTTTTAAAAATTTAAAACATGCATTCACAATGTTACATATTGTTAATGCACCAATGTTAAATGTTGCAAATCTAGTTGTAACAAGTAGTAGAGTGGGGCTACATTATAGATATGATAACTCTATAAATTCTAGATTAATCCCTCCAATAAGATATAATTTTTGTGTTCCTACCATTCCTTGGTTTATCATATACAATTGAGGTGTACTCTTTCCATTATTAATGTCTAATAATTATATCAAATGATCTTTTCTATTTTCATTGAATATTTTTATATAAAAGTGGGGTATTTATTCCATTCCAAGTAAACAATTTTCTTTAACAATGCTTATGAATTTTATATCTTTATGAATTCTTTATTTACCTAGCTAGTTCATAGTCCAAACTTCAATCTTGTTAATATCCCTTTTAACCCAACATATCAACATTAGAAACTTGAAGACTTGTTCATTAGTGTATCCATAATATGATCTCCCAGTCATGTTTTGTGGTGTTTAGTTGGATATTATCCTCACTTGCATCATCTATTTTTCATAGAATTTCAATATTTGTTTCAATATTTCACTATGTATGTCAATGACTATATTGAAACTGATCCCAATTAAGTCTTATTGTTTCATCATCAAGTCCAATGTAGTTATATATGTGAAGAAATCATTCGTACAATAATAAATTTGACCAAAAATTCCACAAAATGTCATTTTTATTTGATTAAAAATGCTACAAACCTTGGCCACACCTTCAAAATAGCACTTTATGAAACATGTGGAATATATCTATTTCCATGAAATGTCTTTCAATTTTTATTGTTAATAGGAACCTATATTCTTGTATAAATTTTTTTTTTGAGGTCTTAAATATAAGTGAGATACAACAACATTTGATCTATTTTTGAATTTTCTATGATTTTGCAGTATGATTTACCATGTAGTTTATTACAACATGTTTTGAAAGAATACATTTTTAATGTATATTGGAAAGTCATGATTACAACACAAATAATTATGATTGTTGATGTAGACATCATTTATTTTTACTTACATTTGTATATGTCATCTCACCACCTATATATAGTTTTGATCCTTTGAGATGTACGATCCAAGGGGAATTATATGTGTATTAAAAATAATTTTATACTATTAAACATGTACACATAAAATATTTAGAATCATTTATCAGTTTCCAAATCTATTTGAAAATATTCAATGTGTTCCTCAAACACGGATGTGAGCTGAAATTGTTCTATAAAGCACATATAATAATTTTTCTTTTCAAAAATTTTAAAAGTAGTTTCTTTTATAGATCACAAAAAATGTGTGTTACACATTTGCTACATGTATGTTTCTTTGATGTGCATCTCCCTAAATATTTCTTGCATGTATAATTCTATCAAAATGGTTTTGAGAAACTCTCATTTACTCTTCATTTTTCAATTCTAAAGAGTCAATATTTGGTGTTTCATATAACTATAAGAAACCATGCACACATAGATATTTTTATGTTTCTATTTATATCTATACCATAAATATGTTGTTTTATATATTTTTGTAGTATCTCTTTTCAAAACATTATTTTGTAGGTGCATGTAATAAGAAAATGTATGTGGATGGTTAGTTATGTTTTTTCTTCTCCATATTTGTTCTTTGCATGGATGAGTAGGTGGTTTTCCTAGCAACAATGTGTGATCTAGCCAATACATGTCAGTTATATTTAAAATAAAGTAGTTAGTGTTACAATTTGGCGTAATATATCGATGACTTCTCCTAATAGGAACAAACTATGCAATATGAATGAATTTTGAGCTCAATTTCATTTTATCTTATTCATCATGAGATACAAAAATAGAGATTATTTCCCAGTATAATTATCTTGATAGTGTATTAAATGTTTCATATATTCATGTATATTTACATGCTTTTATTGTGGTTCTAACCAATCACAACTTCCACTAAGGCATAAAATCAGGAAATCCGTGTCTAGTAAACCTTCTACCATGTATTGATTTAGTGGAGATGTACCAATTTATAGAAAAAGTTATTAGTTCACCAAGATATATGTTCATATTGTTTACCCAAGAATGAAACACTTCCATCTCTCTTTGGGAATTGGGTGGTTTTGTGGCCGGATAAGATGTGCCATCTATCTCTAGAATTTGACCATGAAGAATATATTCATTTAAATTTGTATTAAACTACACATGGATAGAGTTATGTTCTTTGAAAAAAATTATGAAGTATAGTGTGGGAGATCAACAATATTTATGTTCTATAGAACTTATCATGTTCAATATTGTATTTAAATACATCATATACTGAATTTTTATTCACAATAAAGTTAAGTAGTTCCACATTTTTGTTTTCTTTGTACCACAATAATTGGAAGATATGAAATATTTAATGCGGTCAAATTTTTATACTTTCCTTTAATTATAGCAGAAAATGGTATTCCTTTTATATTTGTGTTTCCCTCTAGTTACATGTGTTACTTGTAGAATCATATTTACACATGTAATCAACATCTCTTCTACTCGGGTCAAGTTTCTCGGTTCAAGTGGCTAGGATATAGCATTCATGTTATTAGCTTAAAAAAATTTGTGGACACATTTCTATTATTTACATATACTACAAACATTCCCTTCGTGACCTCAATGAATATTCATTCCAAGGTAACACTTTTGACATATATAACATGTGCAAAGAAGAAAAAATATTTAATTCAAATATAAATAACAATCCTATTATCTTTAAGTATGTTAGGAATAAATTAATTCATCATTAAAATAAATGTAACATATATTTTTATGTTATAAAACAAATTTACATAGATTTTATTATACTTTTTAGTTGTTATGATATGTTATTCTAGTAATGGATCCATTTGTTACTATGGTTATTTTATAGGGATTATTACGAGCATATGTTTGCATAAATAAATCACTATAATTATTTTATTTTGACATTGAATATAATCATTATTTTGATTCATGCCCAAATTTAGTATTAGAGAAGTAAGATCACAAGGATAGAGAGAGAGAGAGAGAGAGAGAGAGAGACCTCCCAGGTTTCTCTCATGTGTAAGATTCATTAACGACACACATATACTTAGTTCCTTTTTTATTTCTCCCTCATCCTCTTTGATCTTATTTTCACTCATCCTCTTCAATCTAGGTCCCTTTGGAATTGTAGCTTCAAGGTTAGGATCTTGGCCCGTTACACCTTGAGCAGTCACACATCTGCACGAGATACGGAGGTTTATTTCTCTCTTTATTCTCTATCCTTCATCTCTTCATATTTTTTCTCTTCCTCGTTCTTTGGCTTGTCTTCTTGCTCGAGTGGGGTAGGAGATGCACGCTCACTCTCCCTTGATTCCTCTACTTCTTCATCCAACTTCAACTTTCTTCTTCTCTTTGGCTCAGTGGTATCCTTGTGTGGAGAGAGACGAGGTGATTTCCTTACCGTTTGTGGGGTTCCAACTTGATTCCTTTTATGTCTAAATACTTTCTTAAATCTGTGCTCCCCCGATCAACCTCTATATCTTCCTCTTCATCCTTTCCCTAAGGTGGAGTGGTCGCGTGTTGTGACTCTTCTCTATCATATGGTTTCTTTCTTATGTGCTCCAAACCGCCACTATCTTCATGCTTCTCTTCTTCATCATCTACTTCAATAGTTTCTGTGGACCTTTGTGCCGGTATGTTTTCCATTGTGTGCTTACCCTTTAGTGGCCCTGAGAGCATGAATTCATTCTTCACATACTTATTGTTCTCCATCTTGGGCTTTAGCTAAAGATACACTAATTCTTCCCCTATATATACTATGGCAAAACTTATTAGCTTAGTATTCAATACCTCCGAAATGAGCCTCTCAACATAGAAACTTCTTCTGTATACACATAATTCTTCCTCAATGTGTGGTAGTTGCATTCTACCTTATCTGCATTGAATACCTATCATAATATGTCTATGAATATGTGAACAGATGCTTAGAAATACCTTGTAGTGAATGCATAAGGAAATTTACACCAACGGCTCCAGACTCCATCTCTCATTGGGAAGCACATGATGTATAAATGTTGATATACATAAAATTGGACTTGTTTCCCGCCATCGATGGTAGGTCCTTTGAGATGCACCACTCTTCTCCAAATGTCACGTAGAGCCTGTAGCACCATTTCTTCACCCTTTTCTTGATGTCATCTGTCATGGACCCTTTACATAGGTAATTTTTGAAACTTTCAACTAGTGACTTATTCTCCATGGGGTATTCCCATACCTTTTCCTTGGCCCGTCTCGGTACTCCGGTTCTATGAATACCGGTGATAGTAGAACTGACCCAAAGCTGATCTTCCCTCATGTGCATGCTTCCTCGACTATTTTCTCTGCAATGTAGCCTGCAATATTGTAGACTACTCCTTTTGACAGCTTGCGCGTAATGTGTAACCACATAGTATTTACCTATGACCAACGCTCATGGTCATTCAACTTTGTAACAAGGTGTGCTACTATTTGCACAACCGAGTAGTTCTTAAACTTGTCTATATCCATGCTGCATGGACCCTTCAGGTACCCCAACTCCTGTCTGGTCTTTAAGATCATGACTTTATCTATGAGATCATTCTTTATATCTTCTCATGTGGCCTTCAAACCTATCATCTTTGTTGAGATAAGCACGAATGAGATTCTAACTCTGCATCTTACAAAGTAGAAGAAGTCCTCATGCACTCTACTCATGAACCACTAGTACAAGGGCTCATACTTCCTGAAATATGGAAGCTCATATAATTGGTAGACCCCAATTATCTTTAAAATCTTCTCACCTGCATCATCATAAACCGGCATGCCATATCTCGTATGTTTGTTCATCCTTGTAGTGAGAAAGGAATCGATCTCCTTCTTGTTATCTGAGGTCTTGTGATTATATTCACTTAATTTTCTCTTTATGATGTGTGAATCCTATTCCTGGCTGATGAAGACTCCTTTTGGATATTGCATTTCTAAAAAATCACTTTCAGGTGCCATCTCTTCCTCCTTGACGACCACCTTCTTCCTTCCATTTTCTCTTGCTGCAGATACCTTCTTGGGTGCCATTTTTACCTTGTAATCATCTCCTCTTTAACTCTGTAATTTACAAATCAAACCCTAGCTCGATTCAATCATTCCCTAGGTGGAAACTTCATGCCCTAACTCTTCTCTATTGGCTTGCTTCACTCAAACCCTTCACCACCAGGACGCAAGCTTCTTTTCACATAGATCTGTTTGTCACGCTTGGTTTCACACCCTTTACACCTTAACCCAATCACTCGGCTCTTCGCACTTAGCTCTTTCCTCAAATACTCTTAGTCGCAACAGTAAAAATGAATTCACATCCCATTCTTATATAGTTTTTCAAATTTGGATGCATTTATTACTCCTTCACCTACCAAATATCCTCTCATTCATTGACCAAATTCATTCATTCTATGCGGTACATCTTCACACCCTAGCTATAACCTTCTAGCACGCCTTCCTACCCTCTGGTCACAGACTTCTCTTCAACTCGTGCCCTTGCACCTAAGTACCTTGTCATTGTACCTTCTCCTGGTAGTTATCATGGCCTCTTCTTACCTCGCGTTATATTGTCCTTTCATTCATCTCCATCCTTTGTCACTTTTGAGAAGCAATCTTCTTTTGACTTATAACACATCCGTGGAAAATTATTCCTTTCACCTTTCAATTCCCACAGTATTTTACTTGGATAAATATAACCACCCCACACTAAAATTATGTGCATTCCTTTACGCATAAACATCTTCACATAGTTATTAACTTCATGTGTGCACGCATGCCTATTACACAATAACAAAAAATAAATTGACAAAGCATAATGACAATGAAGGAAATACATAATTGATAACCTAATCTAAATGGTAATACTTCCTTATTACAAACACCAAGAAGACTTATTTATAATAGGGCTTCAACCTACTCCCGTTAAAATAATCGGGTAGTCGTGTTCCATCAAGTGCTTCTAACTGGAAAGCACTTGATTCAAGTATGTAAGTGATGACATACGACCCCAACCAATGTACTTTGAGCTTTCTTGGATGGCACAATAAATTAGATTCATAAAGAAGTACCATTTGTTCAACTACCAACTTCTTCTCCTTTATATTTCTATCATATCATGCTTTCTACGGCCTTTTCTTACTTCTGACTCTAATGTGTTATGGCTCATCACTCATCCAACTGAATCATCTTTTCAATCCACTCTTCTAAAGCATGCTCATCAGCTAGACCTCCAGTGCATGCAATGCGCAAAGAAGGTAACATAAATTCTATAGGAGAACAACTGTGCCAAACACCAACTGAAATGGTGTGGCTTTGTTCAATATCTTATAAGTTGTTCTATATGCCCAAAGAATAGCTGACACTTTATCATCCCAATCCTTTCTTCCAACATCAATTTTTTTGTCAATGTCTAGCTCAAAATCTTGTTGAAAGCCTCAGTAGTTCCATTTTCCTGAGGGTGGTAAGGTGTAGTCTTATGGTGGCAACCATAAAATCATCTAATAGGATCCTTATGGTTTCATTTAAAAAGTGTGTACCCCTATCACTTGTCAAACTTAAAGGACATCCATATCTTGTAAGAACATTCTCCCATAGAAACCTAGCTATTGTAGCTACTATACAGTCCTTCATAGGTGTTGCTTCTGCCCACCGTGTGAGATAATCTATGTAAGTAATGATATAGCACAATCCAATCCTCGCACGTGGCTAGAAAAATAGGTCCTACAAATTCAATGGCCCATTTCTCAAATAGTTCTACACTGATAATAGGTCTTAGTGGCATTTCATCTCTTTTTCCTAGTTTTCCTAGGCACTGACAATGGTCACATGCCTTACAATATTCTTTACAGTCTTTATATAATGTCTCCCACCATAATCCAGCAAGTAGGATCTTCAGGGTAGTCGCATCACCTGTATAGTGGCCTCCTACAATACCACCATGGGCTTCTTCCATAATATCCTTATGCTCATGCTCTAATACACAATGATGTAATACTTCATCTCTTCCTAACTTGTAGAGGTCACCACTGATTAACATAAATGGTGTCACACGTATAGCAAGTTGTTTCTTTTCTAATGCCTTCATTCCTTCTAGTGCCACACTAGTCCATAGAAAGATAACAATGTCTTCTAATTCTGATGGCACATGTTGTAACCTATATAACTAGGCATCTGGCATGGTTTCTTCAATTGTTTATGCTTCCTCTCCTAAGTTGATTCTAGACAAGTGGTCTAGTCTAGAGTTACTTTTCCTTGGCTTCACCACAACTGTGAAATCAAACTCTTGAAATAGGAGTACCCATCTACATATGTGCCCTTGTAAGATGGGTTTGTTCACCAAATACTTCAATGCCATGTGATCCATATAGAATACAAATGGTGTAGCTAGAAAATACTGTCAAAACTTGTGCAATGCATAGATCATTGACAAAGCTTCGTGCTTTATAGTTGTATAATTATGTTCAGCAGGAGTCACTTCCTACTAGCAAATAAGATAGGATGATCAACAATACCTTCTCCAGGTTGAGCTAATATTGTGCCAATGGCCGTGCCAAAAGCATCCATGTGTACATGAAATGGTTTGTCCCATGAAGGAAAATGTAGGATAGGCATGGTAGTAAGTTTCTCTTTCAATGTTTCAAATGTGCGTTGCTGCGATTCTCCCCAATAGAATGTACCTTTTCCTTTTAGTAACTCCTCCAGAGGTGCAACATTTTTGCATATCCCTTGATGAATTTTCTATAATATCCTGTGACCTAAAAAATTTGTGCACCTCACTTTGACTGGTAGGTGCTTCCAGGCCTAGAATGACTGCAACCTCAGATGAATCAACAAGTAATCCCTCCTTACAGGTTATATGTCCCAACAATATTCCAAAAGGTGTAGAAAATATGCACTTCTTCATGTTCAAAGAGATACTCAATTGTATGTACCATTCAAATATTAAACAGATATTTTCACGGTGATCCTTAATAAGCCCATATACTTTCCAATCATCAAGGTAGACTGTAAGAAGTTGTGAATAAAATATTTGAATGCTCGAACAACTATGCGTGAAAATACAACAAGCACATTTTTCAATCCTAAAGGCATCACATTATAGGAAAAAATGCCCCATTCAGTAGTAAAATTTATATTTTATTGATCCTCCTAAGCAATCCTAACCCGACGATAGGAAAACCCATCTATCAAGGAATATATTTCACACTTTACAAATCCTTATAGTATTTCCTTAGTAAATGGCGTAGGGAATGGGTCTGTTACACATGCAAGATTTATCTCCCTGTAGTCCACACATATTTGAATTCTACCATCCTTCTTGATACTGATCACCATTGGACTAACATATTCTGACTCATCAAGGGGCTTGATAATTCTAGATTTCAGAATTTTATCAATTTCTTCTTTTACCTTTTCATGCAAACTAGGATTAATTCTGTAAGGTCTCTTTCACACTAGACGCACACCTTCCTTAAGTTTTATCTTCATTTCCCCAAGTGATTCATGCACGCCTTTAAGTTCATGATACCCTCGAGGGAATAAGTCCTAATAATCCCTGAGTAACTCAATGATCTTTTCCACTTCCGATTCTGACCAATAGTCTCCAATTATGACCTCCTTAGGCTCAACCTCCGATCCTATATTTACCTTCTTTGTCTTCATTGGTTCATGGTATGCGTGTGTATCCTTATCTACACTATCTAAGACCTCACACGCCCCTTGTGAATGGTCAATATCTAGGTTTTCAACTTCCTCATCATCCACAATGTACACCATATTTCCTTTTTCTTTCTCAAGACAAGCACATTCAAGCAATATGGAGTCTTCTCCTTCTTCTTCAAAATGCGTGCCTGATTCTATCTCACCAAATAATTCCTGTATGAGTTCCTCTACCTTTGCACTATCTCCCATGGTTAACCACTTGACAAATTTTAATGCCTCTTCTATTGGAGGTTGGGAAGAAAAGTAGTCAAAGGTCTGGATCATTCCTATAGTCAAATTTTTCCAGTTTCCAGTCTCTCGATGTAGTTCTGCGTATACATACCAAGCGCATGTGCACCCTTATAGAGTGGAATATAATTTATGCACCTAGAGTGAAGGTGGTAATGCTTCCTGTCCTATTGTCTAGAGTCTCTCACACTATTGAATGTGGTGTTGAACAGGTTGATCACCATTATAAGTGCAAATCTACGTAGGTGCATTGCTTCTTACAAACCTAGTAGATAAGGTGATTTTGATCTCCTTCCACTCCGTAAGATTATCTCTATGAACTACCCACGCAAGACATATGCTAACATGTCTCTTCTCTTAATTTGATCTTTCCACTGTGCTTCCATTGATTGCAAGAATACGGGAAGATCTTTCGCTCCTGTATACTAAGGCACTACACTACCTATCCGTCGAACAGAATGAAGTCCATTCTTGCGTGTAACCATGATTTTTACCTTGTGTCCTACTAGTTCATATGTACCATGAGCCCAATTATCACAAGAAATACTCATAGTATCACTAATAAAGTGAGAATCCTCCAACTTTAGGATGCCTTCCTTTGAAGGCTCATTGACCTCTGAGTCCTGAATAACACGTACATGGATTCTTTTTAAGTCCTCCTCACTTAGAGGCTCAACATACGGTGTAGACTTCCCATCTGTCAAAGGTATGACAACCCTTTCCTCTTTGTTCTCAAAGCTTATATACCTCTTATTGAATCTTAAATCAGCATTATTCACATAACACCAAGGGCATCCAAGAAAGGATGGAAAACTATCTACTTCTGCAAGTGCTAGTACCTCAAAATCTCTAGTGAATTTGGCCCCTTGTATAGTTATGGATGTGTTATCTTGTAAAATTGATGAGGGAAATTTTGTAGGTAACCATACCAAAAATTTTTTTGGTTCACTTCAAGGCACCTTAGCGTTCGTAATGGCATAAAATCCCTTTCGGAGAATTTGGTTTTCAAACTTAGTCATTTGGTCCTTTTTGGCTGGGCGCAGATTTTGTTCATGCAACATCAAATAAATTTATACCCCCTTTTTCCTTGGTGTACCCTCTATCATGTCGACATTACATATGTTACGCCTTCCCATGATGTGCCTTTCAAACATGCATTGAGGTGCATGCACCACTGTTGACACTAAAATTGTTGTGCCCCTGAACGGTGTGCTAAGGCGCTGAAAAATTCATGTTGATAGTCACATAACCATGCCAAAGGCACAAATAATTTCATGTTGACATCTATTTTGGTGCGCCCTTTGAAAAAGTTGGTGGCGCATTTATTACGCCTTTTGCTATAAATAGGTGCATCTGACCTGTCATTTTCATGATTGAAAACACGTGAAAAATCTTATTCCTCCTCTGCGCTGTCGGTGCTCTGTCATCCTTGTGTTGCTTTATGTCACATTCATGGACCCCACATCATTTCTTCCATTCTATATATTCTCGGTAAGTGGTCCTTTCTCTTCTTGTGTTGATTGTTTGTGGGATTTTTGTATGGTTTTTAGAGGTTATTGTTATAAACCAGGAAAATGAACCTAAGAGGCTCCCCCAAACCGGTTTTACCCTCCTCCCAGATCTGCTAGCCTGGAGGGCTTTGTCTCAAAAATAATCCAAGATCATCTTTGCCCCTTTTCCTCCTACTGTCTAACTCTATGATTAAGGAAGCCATCCAGCCAAAAAACCAATCAAAATAGAGAAAATCTAAAGATATCACAATCCAATGCTGTGGTTTTCCTTTGGCACAAATGTAATCACGTTGAATAAAAAATAGTCATGCCAAAGGGCACACTAACCTTACCTACAACATGCACCCTCCCTGTGCCCTTTTGAATATCTTAAAATCCTAACACATGCGCAAGTACAATCCCACCTACACCAACATCTGAATGCCATACAAACTCTTCCTATGCCGCGCCAAAAGCCCCTCGCGCACCTTACCTCAATGATGGATCCTTTATATCTACACCCATTACCGCATAAAAATGTTCTACAACATGTACCAGATCTATGCCATTGGTGCATCCTGCTGCCATGCAACACCATAATTATCTCTGCGCCCTGTTTAATCCTTTTATAAGGCACAGCGCATATCCTTTTACATCAACACTGAATGTTGTGTGTAATTTTCCTACACCCTTTGGCATTGTTTTCTTCCATGCAACACTCTCCAACTATGCACCCTGATTTTCTCATCTTACAGCCTGCAGTATACCTACGCTCTGCGCCCAGAAACTTCTAAATTGCTAACTCTTCATTCTGTAAGCTTTGATGGATAATCTAATAGCTAACATGGCTCTTCTATGATGGACTTCACTCCTTCTTGCAGATCAGCAACTGAACTCAGATTCACACATGTCTTCATCAAGTAAGAGGCCAACCAAGTCTAAGGGTAAGGCCAAACTCACAGAAGAAGAAATGAAATATAATTATTAAAAGGTTAGGATGCCCGAGTCCCTTGTAGAGTGTGACTTAGACATCAGAGATTCTGAACTTGGCCACATCGATTTGGAGGACTTTTGGGCAGAACCAGAAGGATCACAGGTAGTCCATGGATGGACAAATTGGTTGAAAATGGCCTACACTTTCTTTGGGGAATTCTGTGAGTGTGGTGAACAATGAATTCGGGATGGTAGTGGCTCATTGCTACAATAAGGACACAAGGTTTGTTGAGAATGAAAAGGGTGAGGTTATAATCAACCTCACTACCCAGAATTTTGAAATCATGTTGGGTATTCCCCATCATCGGCACTTTGTGGCAATAAGCCAAGAAGACTACATAAAGGCATGGGATGAAAATGAGGACAAATGCATGCAGTTGATGAACAAAGTATATCTGAAGAATAAGAAGGTAATAACATAGTGGCAGTAGGTTATTCATCGCAGTGACTTCTCAGAGGAGTTGAGTGACACCATAACCTTCTTGAGTAGGGTATTTGGGCTTCCTGATGCCCATTACTTCCACAAATGGATGCTCAGGTATCTGGAGACAATGAACAAAAATGTGCTTGATCAACATTTTGAGTGGGCAGAGATCATCAACAACATTATTTCTGAGCAGCTATAATAACTCTCAACAACGGGGAGGTTCTACATAAAATCCTATGTGGTCTACATTGCTACCTCATAAAGAGACTACCTGGCGCTGAGCTAATGTAGGGTGCAGCCCCAAGTGAAAATATACGAATATTATCCAGAGTTGAGACTGGAAAATAGCATACCACAGTTCAGCAAGATCAATGATGCCTTCTTCTACGGCATCATCTACCTATTAAGGCCCAATATGACTCATGGTCGGATGACCAAGAGCATAGTCTCTCAACAATGAGAGAAGTGGGGGGCGTTATTTACGTAATTCCCCACTTTCACTTATCTCAAAGCCACCAAATTTTTAGGGGAGCCCACCAAGTTACCAAGATATGCAGGCCCTAACCTGATCATATTGGAGCTATCCAGACAACTCATCACATATCATGAGAAGCGCCTGAAAAGAAAAAAGGGTGGAAATCCTTTCCCCCTCACGGTGGGCAGGTACACCTACACTTATCACACCAAGGCCCGAAAGATGTTTGCAGAATTGGAATTACTTAACTTGAAGCATAATTTACCAACAAGGTCGACCTTTGATCCACACAATTATCTCCCAATGGCAAAGCTCGATCCAATCCACGTCCCACAGATTGAGGATATCTACATCGACATGTATCACGAGGTCGAGCTCAGAAGGAAGGATCACTCCCATCTAGCCCTAGTATAAATAATCCAGTATGGTGTGGCCATTATCCTAAAAGGTTACTAAATGACTGATCAAGAAGTTGACTAGGTCTATCTAAATACGGATAGGGACAGTTGGCCATTTGCCAAAATAGATAGGACAAGGGCACCTCAAACTATTGAGGAAAGAGTCAAAGGAACTTTGCAGTGCAGAGAACATTAGTGTAGGTATAACGGTCTCATCTACCTAGGGGTAGACTTCACCACATCTCCTTTAGGCAATGCACCTACTAGGCCAAAGCACTTGCCAAAGGGCAAAGGGAAAGACAAAGAAGGGGAATCAAGCACTACTCAAGAGCAAGCTCCCGAGAGTCCTCCTTTCACGCCTAGGAGCAGGTCATACGCCCTGTCTCCTTAGAAAAAGAAGTGGCGAGTAAGTGTTCCAACAGGCACATCCACTCAGGATGTTGCCACTGTCATAATCGCCAAAGTTCCATCTGTCCCATCTCCCACTCCTCCTTCCCCTCCTCACATCACTCAAGCAACCACTCCTCTGGTTGTGTCTTCTCCCCCATCTTCTACTATTCCCCCTTCCTCTTCCTCCATCTTCTCTTCCCTCACGGATTTTTCCCAGTATTTCTTCCCTCATCTCTCAGATCCCTTCCACCCCCACAGTTTCCTCTCCTACAGTGACTCCTACCCCTATGAGCATTGGAGATTCAGCTTCTTTATCAATGTTACCAAGCATCTCGACACATTTCCCCTTGTTCTTTGTAGCCACCCCTCCTTTTGTTGCCATTCCCTCTTCTCCCACTTGTCCCACTCATTTAAGTCCAAAGCATGGATCTCCCAAAGACCTAAGCCGGCATCGAAGAAAGTACCCATTACACCTATGGACTTCTCCATCATTCCAACAAAAGGAGATAAGAAGAAAAAGCCAATAACCCACTTCTCTCAGAGTGCATCAGGTGAAAGAGTAATGGAGATCACGTACCCTGATCCCACAAAGGATAAAAAGGATCTGTCTCCTATAGATTATATAGTGACACAGGTCACAATGGGAACGTCCTCTGAGAGCCTACAAGGAGAGGCCTTATCTGTAGTGGATGCCCTTTGCAAGAAGCTTCATGAAGCAAAGGAAGAGAAGAGGATACTGAAAGAGTAGAATAGAAATCTTCTCTAAGCCCCCGTAGAAAATGGGTTGTGCACCTCCTACAACTACCATTGAAACTCCTGAGGCCCTTAGCTAGGAAAAGATAAATGAATATGCCAAGATTGGTAAACAAGGCATGGCAGTATCCACCTGGAGAGACCAGATCCTCAAAGATAGTGAGGAAGTAATCGTAAAGTTCACAGAGCTATATCAGAATATTGGTTAGGCTAACAAGGACCTCCAGGTGATTGCGGGACCTATCTCCGAAGAGTTGGACCATGATAGGTTACAACATGAGACATTCCAAAAGATGCTTGACTGCCCACTCGATGACCTAGTGAAATTCGGCATCTTCGATCACTCCATAGCACCCAATAAAGCCCTTGCTTCTTTGGACTATCGGGTCGATCAGATGGAATTCATCTTGGAGAAAATTGATAAAATCAAGGAGGAAGCCTTGAATGCAATGCATAAAATGGAGAAAAATTTCCTAAGGATGTCTCTAGGCTTATTCACTCCATCATACGCCTTGAGGAAGGCAAATGAAACCATTCAGCTCTTCAAAGAGATTGTCTTGCAAGGGTTAGGGTCAGAAGCTACTTTTGACGCTGAATCTATCAACAACCTTCTGGCCTACCATGATTTTGTGGGATACCTGATGGAGGTAGGTAATGAATACTTCAAGCTCCCAGAAAAACTCAAAGATGAATGGGAGACTTGTGAAGTCATCGAAAATCACACCAAGGGTCCCACCAGATCAACTCCAATCGATGATTAGCAAATTCATGGAGTACCGGGCTCAATTCCACATTTCCTCTCCTGAGCAGAAGTAGGATACTCCCTTCCAACTATGGGACGATGACGAATAGTCTTCCTCCTCTTGGCTTTCTTTCCATTTTTGTAATATTTAAAAGTATGTTGACACAAATAATGACATCATCCATGTTGCACCATGGGATGTTGTCATCCACCAAGTTGCCCCAAAGTCAACAGTTGACTTTTAGATATTTTGTAAATATTTTGTAATTAGTTGGTTTCTTTTTGCCTTCTTTCTCCTTCTCCTTCTATATATACTTGAACATTTGCTAGCCAGATCTATCACTAGTTGGGCCACATTATGAAGTGCATTTGAAGAAAGATATAAGCCTTCAGAAGACATGTTTTCATTACTATCTAAGATCACTCACCTAAAGAAGGAAGTCAATGAAACCATGCATGATTTTATCACTCATTTCAATTCACTCATTAATTGTGTACCGCTTGCCATGCTGCCAATGCCAGAAAATCAAAAGTGTTTCTTTATGAACGCCATGAGCTCAAGAGTAAGTTTCTTACTCTTACAAGAACAAATTACCACCCTGGTTCTCGCTCAGGCTGCTACCATTTGGATAGAAGACAACCTGCTTATATCTGGTGAATTAAAATGAGAGTCATCCAAGCCCAAAGTTTCAACCCCTTCTCAAGCCACTTCATCAGATCTGGCATTCCAGAAGATGGTGAATGACTTGCTCACATTAAAGAAGTAGTTAGCTCAAGCTTCTCCTAGCACTTCATACCGGGATATCCCACGGAGAAATTTCACTTCCAACAATGCCCCACAAAGGCCGTGTTTACCTACAACTACTCCATGGTTGGCACTTGAGGCTCCTCTGGTCAATGCCCTAGTCGAGATTGAAGAAGAGGAGTAAAATTATGAAGAACCTTCATCCCAAGGTGAAGATGATCAAGATGTCGGTGAACCAACTAGTGACTCTACAATCAGGTATATGGAATTTGAAGATGAAGAATTTGATGATGAAGAGGGTACATGCAAGTGGATATTCATATGCTATTTTCACTGCTCTCAAGGAAAAGGATCAGAAGTTGTTGCCAGGATACAAAAAGAGAAGATTGTGTCTAACACGCCTCCAACCATTGCTAAAAGAGGTAATCTTCTTCCTACTCAACCTCCTATTAAGTCTTTTACAAAAAATATTTTCCCCCATCTCTCCTCCAAATCAGCCTTCTTCTATTCCCATAAAGACCAAGTAATCCTACCCTACCACCATGAAGTGATGGACTCATTCCCCCATCGACGAAACCCTTGGTCACATTCGACATAATCGACCATGCTAAAAAGACCAAGATTCAAATGTTTGAGGCTGAATATCTTTAGTCAAACCCTGAGAAACTTGTAAGATTGACCAAATATATCCAAATCCAAGCTGCCATAGCTTCCCATGTCTCCCAAAAGGAATCCTTTCCACTCCTCCTGCATCTCGCATAAATGTGGCCTTGACTTCCATGTCAGGAAAAATTGAACCTTTTTATCTCTCCCTCCTAATCAATGGTCACAAGCTAAGCAATTGCATAATTGATTTTGGAGCTTCCGATAATGTCATGTTGGAAAAATTCACCCATGCTTTGGGCCTCACTCTTACCAAGCCTTTCGGTAGATGTTACTCCATGGAAACCAAACAAGTTCCATTGATTGGTTAGATCAAAGATGCATAGTTTGCCTTTGCAGCATTCCCAGAGAAAAGAGTAAAGATGACCATCCTCATTGTTGATATTCCAGCGGCATATGGAATTCTACTAGGAAGGAGCTTTTACAAAGAAGTTGGTGGAGAGATTTATATGGACTGGTCCAAAGCCAAAATCCCCGTCAAGGGTGTAATGCAAACATTGGAGCCTGAATCGCAAAAGAAGTACTTGGTCACCAATTCTGATGACCCCAAAGCCCAAATTCTCTTCGAATCATCAAGGATGGGGAACTACTTCTTATCTACTGAGTCTGACAAAATGGACATTCTCATCTAGGAAGAAGACCTTAACAAGGTTTGGACATTGCAGTTTGATGGCAGTTGTGCAACTAGCGGATGCGGTGCTGGAGCTATGTTAATATCTCCTAAGGAGGAGATTTTTCCCCTCTCTTTCAAGTTGTAGTTTTTCAACATGAATAATACTACTGAGTATGAATCTTTACTACTTGGCATGCAAGCTACAAAAGAAAGGGGAATCAAGAACTTAAAAGTACAAGGTGATGCCGAGTTGGTCGTGAATCAAGTAAAGAGGATATATTAGGTAAAGAATGAAAGGCTCAAGCATTACCGCAATGCATTATGGGACAACATTGAGGAATTTGATGCCTTCTCAATAAAATCTGTTCCAAGATCTTAGAATGACATGGCCAATTCACTGGCCATCTCAGCTTCTCTCATGCTCCCTCACCCAGGGTTGAAGACAGACACATATACTATTGAGGTAGTCTTCGCCCAAGTGTGCCAGATAATTCTCAGCAATGGCAGGTATTCAACGATGATAATCAACTTATTGCCTTTTATGGAGAAGGCGAGAAAATTTCAGTGAGCTTCATTTTGAAGGATCTACTTTTGCATGCCGTGAATCTATCACTAATCAAGCAAACAAATCAAAAGGAAGTGATGGCATATGTCAGCTCAAAGGAAATAAAATCCCAAAAGGTTTAGTCTCTCTAGAACGATTGTTTGACAAACATGATCGTTTTGTAAAAAAGAAGTGGCAAGATGATCCTAACTCCTCTCCAGAGACCGAATCGGTTAATCTGGGTACTATGGAACACCCACAACTTGTGAACATTGGGAAGTGTTGCACACCGAAGAAAAGTGGAAGTTCATCAAATTCTTTGAAGAAATATATGGATGTATTGGAATGGTCTTATGCCGAGCTAAAGTCTTTCAAGCTGAGGGACGTTCAACATGACATCTCGTTAAAAAAGGATGTCAAACCTTTGCTTTAGAAATAGAGCCTTTGTAACACCTTGATTTTTGTAAGTTATCATGGTAATTACTTTTCATAATGTTGTAACTACTGAAATGAAGATAAATATGTTAAGACACATCTTTTGATCTTAGAGGAATGTGTTGCTGATCTGGACCCTTGTTTGCTGTAACTTGATACTTGGGACAGAAGTTACTATTGCTTGTGTGATTGCTAATGAGACTTGATATGGAAACTAGTTAATTAAATATTAGGGGATTAAACCCTAACCAACCCCTAAGTTTTATCTTATACCCTAACTACTATCCTATATGGATTTTAGATTTCATAAGGGAGAAAATAGATATAAATTCCATTAACCTATGAACTAGGTGGATGACCTAGATATGGACTATTAAAATCCTAAACTAATCCTAACCTAAGGAAGGGGATGCATAGACCCATGTGGATGGAAAGGATAATGGGAGGGAGGTAAGAAATTTATTAGGACAATAAATAATGTCCTTACAAGTTTCAGCGCCAAGTTTGGTGGGAACAAGAAAAAGTTGGAGGCATCCAACTAGCTAAGTGGCTAAAAAGGAATTACATGCAAAATTTGAAAAAGGAAATTTGCCAACCTGAGTCGGCGGTTGCGTGAGGAAAAAGGAAAAAAAAGGAATGCATTCAATGCATTAATTGTCTTGGTCTTAGCGACCAGCTCGCCTTGGAAAGAGGAATTGTGAGGGAAGTTTGTTTGTTGCTGTGCGCATTTGGATTTTAGTTGCTCTACATTTTGTTCCTCCATGGTTCTGTCGAACCTGCTGTAATTTTTGGCTATTGATTCTATCTTGGGAGAAGCCGAGGGCTATTTTTAAGCCTGTGGAAGTAGGTGACTGTTTGGAAAGCTTTACTACTATCGCCGTGGAGAAGAATAGCTCCTGTGGGCGCGGTTTTCTTTGAGCTTCAAGAAAGATTAGCAGGCATGTTGAGCCCTTCTCCTTAAATCATTTTGCTCTTGTTTAAGCATCTCATTAAAACAACCCTGTTCTTATGATGGGTGTTTTAGTTAAATAAAGTTGTTGAATGTTTGAAGTGAATTTCCTAGTGGAATCGTTTTTCTTTTTGATGAATATGGTTTGGGTTTTTCTTGCAATGAGAGTAAAAGGAATGGGATTTGCCCTTGCTGTATGAGTTCTTATTTTGACAGTGTTGGGTTTCCTTTACAAAATGAGTAAAACAAATGAAGTGTCCTTGCTGTATGAGTTTTGTTTTGACAGTGTTGGGCATCCGTTTCTATTACCCAATATGGGTTTGATTTGATGAATGTATTAGCTATACGAGTATTGTTTTATGAGTTCTGTGCATGAAAACGATTTGGGAAAACAAAATCGTGATAATGTTGATGAACTGTTGTGTGAGTTATTTCTCCTAGTTGCTTTACATTGCATTGATTACGATTTTACCTGGGACAGGGAATTCATTTCATCGTCTTACCCTTGTTGGTTAAAAACGTTTAATATTTTCTTGTGAAATGAAGACCGTGACTGGGTTTTTGGAGAAAATAAATTATTTATGAACTAAACTTGAATATTTGAGGAGTGAGTAAAATTTATTGATATCTTTCTTAAATATTTTGAAAAGTATATAGATATATAAGTAATGAGAGATGTTTATTCAAACTCCTTCAATGTAATCATTTGGGCCCGAACTTGAATAGATTCTTGTTCTTGTAAAAAAAAGGGGTTTCTCACTTATTTCAGCTAAATGATGGTAATATGTTTGCCGTACATTTACTCGTTTCAGACTAAGCTGGGTATGACTGTTTTTAGCAAACACGTATGTTTTTATATATATAAAAGTATATATCCAATTCACAATCTAAACTCTTTGTTGTTTCATCAAGACTGAACTGAAGTGGAATTCTTACTTTAAATGTTTGAAAAATGATTCCTTTTACTATTATGATAAGAATCATGATTTCGTAGCTAGCTGTACATTCTTGCTTGTTCAGGCCTAGCTGAAATGTTCATTTTTTTGGTGAAACATTTTGGTTATAAAACTAGCTGTACATTCTTGCTTGTTTATATCTGGATGAGAAAGTCCGTTGAGAGAAATATATGAAAGGAAATGATTGCATTTTGAGGTTCTTTTGGTACTAATGCTTACGGACTAGTTGCAATGAATTCTGGTCAATTTTCTGGAAAGGTAGATAGTGGGTTTTGAATACTGAAATATGTTTATTCAGAAGGAAACACACTAGTGGATCAGGTCTGTTCTAACTAGTGAATATCCGGTTAGACAGTAGGAAGAGGTAATATGATCCTCCTTTTATTCGATTATTGATTTTCGTTCATTTCTCTTTGGACTGTTATCATTGATTGATATCATGTTTGAATTAAAATTTCTAGTACAGTTATGAGGAAAGGAAAGAGAATGTGAATGGATAATTGAATTAATGATCATTTTCTCTCATACAGTTAGAAATCTATAATTGTTATGGAACAAATTTCGTACTGCTTGGGTTAAGAATTTGTATTTAAATTGCTGTTTACTTTCCTCTTCAGCGTTTGATTGTTTGAGATTAGACAAGTTGTATGAAAGGAAAGGAAAATGGTTCTGCTGGAAGTTTTATTTAAAATCTAATTGTGAATCTTCCTCTAACTAATGTAGGGGAAAGGAATTGATAGCATTATGTTAGAACAGCAGTTGCATAATTGTATTTTCAGTTCTTACGGATGTTTGTAATCTAGAAATGTTTGAAGGAAATTACTTCTTGTTATAAGTATTCGGAAAGAGGATAGTAATCCTTTGACCGATTAGGATGGTAATTAGATGATTAAGTTGATATGTTGTTCATCCTTTTTGGTATTTAATTCTTGAATGATGTTCATATTAATGTTTCATAAAAGCAAGGTTCTTTTATTGAGACATTTAATTAAAAGCACCTCATTTTAAAGACAAGTGCTTAATATGCTCGATTCAATACATTGACTTTGTGCAAGTAATTTTTGAGATGAAACTTGAGTATAAATGAAGACATGGTTGTTTTCCGATACTTCTTTGATTAAGCTGAAGATGGATAGTATTGATAGCTATTACTCCTCCATGAGGAAATGAGAAAGGAAGAAGTTACATTCTTCTATCTTTATGAGTTGTAATGTTGTTTGATATAAACAAAGTCTAGTCGTTTGACTGGAAAATGTGTGATTGAAAATATGATGGATGAATACAAGTAAAAGTGTGATATTTTCAATAGCTGTATCAGTTTGATATTGTTGAATAAGTTTGAGAATATAACATTATTCCTTGACTTGGAATTATTCAAATGTTAATGGACGAATTTAAAAGGAAATAACATCTATTCCTTACCCGAATGCAACTTTTACGTTGAAATGTGTAATTAGTTCATGCTTGGGTTAAGATGAATTTTAAATTGACATCAAAAAGGATTTAGGTAAACATGATCTCTTAATTGAAAGGTATTCGGGATTAGCTTGAAAGCTAAGGAATATCAAATAACTTAGGAGCAGCCGAACCTTATATTCGGACTCCGTTAATAGCCTCGAATGTTTAAAATTCAGAAAATAAGGATATGGGAAAACATATCTATTGTTAACAGACCTTAACTATGTAAGGTTAAGGAGGATAAATGAATAAATTCATTTAAAATTAGACCTCGTTTAAATGACGTCTAATAAGATGGAATTCTGAATTTGTTTACAGTTGTGGAAAACTTGGTTAAGTTTAATAGGTTAAACTTATTAAGTTTATCGATAATGGGTTGATTAGTCCAAATATTAAGAAAGGAACCAAGTAAAGAAAATGCAACCCTTCGGTACGAAGGAGGAGATGCGTAGTAAGCTAGAAGATGGATTAAGTCTCTCTTAGCTACATACCACTGTAACAAGAACGAGAATAAAGGATCAGCATGGCTGCTGAAAGTTGATCTTAAATATTAAGATTATAACCAGATCATAATTGATCTGGATGTGTACCCTCGATGAGAGGATTCCGTAGGACATTGACATACGCTAGCTACAATATAGTGTCTTCATGAAGGTGGGGCCTTCATGACGATACAATGTTATAGCTGACATATTACAATGCCCTTCCGAATTAAATCATCAAGTTTACATAAATTTGGATACTAAGTTCTTAGATGGGGATAGGAATGTGATCATGCATACGAAGTGACTCCGGAGGACTAAAGGTAACTAGACACACGGAGTCGTCTAGGGATGATGTTGTATGTCTGCATATCTTTAGTTACCATGAGTAACTTCCTATACTCGTTCATATTGCTAGTTGGGGATTAGAGCTTGACCTTAAATGGAAGGACTAGAAGAGACCAGGAAAGACCATTCTAGATAATAGATGAAGTGAGGTGAAGGACGTATTCCAATGATGTGTACCACATCCAGGAATATGATCATGCAAAGCATGTGAAAATCTTTGGCCAAAGTATCGCAAGTGTTGGTTGCGTTGTCCTAATCACCTAGTTTAAGATGCAGGATGTCAGATGAATATCAGTAATAGATATTTAGATAGGCTTCTTAAATGGATCACTTCGATAACCAGAAATGGTAAGAGAACCTTGTATATTTATTATACTATGCATGAATTAACATGAAGGATCGGTAAGTCGCCGAGTCATGAAATGAGAGATCGCTGAAACTCCGAGCCATAAAATGGGAGATCGGTAGTTCTGCGAGTCATTTACAGTAGCATATGGTATCTGTTATATGATTGAATGGAACTGAATGTGTGTTCCATATTACAAATATGTGAACAGAGAACATTATTTTTAAAAGGAAATTGTGTGATCCAAACTACATCAATTGGACAGAGAACAATTATTAAAACTTGAACGTGTGTTTGAATTGTATAATTCATAACAGGGAATGTTGTATAAATAAAAAATAAAAAAATTCCCTTGTTCTAGTATCTTAAAATGGGGATGTTACATGCACTACAATCCCAAGATCTTGGGTACCATCCAGGTAGAAATATAGAAAATGCTAGATGCAAGGATCATTTTTCCTATCCATCACAGTACCTGGGTAGAAAACATTGTGCCAGTGTGAAAGAAGAATGGCGAGATACACATATGCGTAGATTTCCGCAACCTGAATTAAGCATCCTTGAAGGAAAACTACCCACTACCCATAATGGATCAAGTTCGTAGGTAGTAACGGTTGAAATGCTATCTATGCTTGAAAAATTTTCAGTGCTACAATCAGATTGAGGTCTCACCTGAAGACCGATTCAAAACAACATTCACTACTCCCTAGGGCACATTTGCCTACAACAAGATGCCTTTTGGCTTGACCAATGCTGGTGCCACCTTTCAGTGAGCAATGGAATTTGCATTCAAAGGTATGATGGGAAAGGTCATCGTAGTTTACTTAGATGACTTAATTGTGTTCTCTAAACAACGAAGTGATCATTGTGATCATTTAGAGCAAGTATTGATTAGATGCCGAGAACACGGGATCTCTCTAAACCCCAATTTTTTTTTTTGAGGTCACCGAAGAAAAGTTGCTAGGACACATTGTCAGCAAGGAAGGGACAAAGATAGATGTCAAAAGGGTTAAGGCTATTCAGAGCCTTACTTTACCCACAAGCAAGACTGGTGTTCACTCCTTCTTCGGAAAAGTGAATTTTCTCAGACGCTTTGTTCCCGACTTTGTTGAAAAGACTCACCACATATCAAATATGATGAAAGGGTCACAAATTTTTGATGGAGTGAGGAAGGAAAGACATCATTTGAGGATATAAAATGCTCTGTTGATTGTGCACCAGTCTTGGTATGTCCCGACTTCTCCAAGGATTTTATCATGTACAGTTATGCATCTGAGCATACTATATCAGCCATCCTAATGCAAAAGAACTCTGAGGATGTTGAATCTCCAATAGCATTCATGAGTTCTCCTCTCAAGCCTCATGAATTGAAGATGTCTCAATTGGAAAAACATGCCTTCGCCGTTGTCAAAGTAGTCAAGAATTTCCAGTACTACATCCTGAACTCTCATATGGTGGTGCGTTGGTTCCTGACACGACATTAAGTCAATCCTAACTCAACAGGAGTTAGGAAGCTTACGAGGGAATTGGATCGCAAAGGTCCAAGAGTATGATCTAGACATAAAACCAACCAAGCTAGTAAGAGGCAAGGGCCTATGTCAGCTTATGGCTGAAAACAAAGATTCAGAGGTCCCTAAAGAAAAAGATGATTGCATCGATGGAATGCAAGGCCAGCTGGAGAAAGTTGATTCTCTACCTATGGTTTTATTTGTTGCGACTAGTGATGAATGGTATTCCGATATCACTTTCTTTCTCACTTACGGTGAGTGTCCAACTCATCTAACTTCAAAGGAGAAGCATACCATAAATCTCAGAGCAGCCAGATATGTCATCTAGGATGACGGTTTATACAAGCGTGGGATTGATGGCATCTTCTTGCGATGCGTTGAAAAACCATACAGGTAAAATTGCTAGAAATTTTTCATGACTCAGCCCTACGGCGGTCGCTTTTCCTCATCTGTGACAACACACAAGATCATCTGGGCCAGGTATTGTTGGCCAACACTATCTCAGGATATAGCCATCTGGGTAGCAAAATGCGAGCTCTGCCAATAGTTTGTTGGCAAACCAAAATTGGCTGCTTTTCCCCTCAGGCCCGTCATTATTGACAAACCATTCAAGCAATGGGGAATCGAATTTATTGGAGCACTACATCCCCAATCAAGTGTTGGACATAGTTATGTCCTAACAGCAATAGATTACTTCACCAAATGGGTGGAGGCCATACCGGTTAAGAATGCCACCTCTGAGATTGTTTGTAACTTCATCAAAGAAAGTATCATTGTAAGGTTTGGCGTTCCACACAAGATCGTTGTTGATAATGCTTCCAACTTCTCCTCATGGGAAGTTATCAGTTTTTGCTATGAATATGGGATAACCTTGGCCCACACCTCGATTATTACCCCTAGGGAAATGGTCAGGCAGAATCCAGCAATAAGAACTTAGTGACCATCATACGGAAGCTAGTCGATGAGAATCAGTGGTCATGGCACAAGTCATTGTATGATGCTTTGTGGGCAGACTGTATTACTCCAAAGAGGTCTCTCGGTATGTCACCTTTTCAAGTATTATATGGAATCGATGTTGAACTTCCCATTTCTACGGAACTTCCTGCTCTGCGCTTGGCACGAGTGATTGAAGATGAGACTTTCTAGAATTCTCTTGAAAAGAGGGTCATGTATCTAATAGAGCTTGAAGAAAAGAGAGTAAAAGTGGTCGACAGGATCACCAAACATCAAAATCAAGTCAAGAGACTATTCGATAAGAAGGCCAAGCAGAGAGATTTTTAGGTGGGAGATCTCATCCTTTTGTGGGACAAGCAAAGAGAGCCAAAGGGCATGCATGAAAATTTGATTCTCTATGGAGAGGGCCTTTCAAGATTAAACAACTCAATGGAGATAATAGCTTCTATCTCTCGTATCTAGATGGAACTGAGCTTCCACTTCCCTATAGTGGGCAACATCTCAAAATATTTAGGAAGTAGAGCTTGCTCTCCTCTTTGTACAGATTGCTTTAAGTTGTGTGTTTATTTTTGTCGTGTGTTTACTTTTGTTGGTTGTGTTTTTCATTTTTTCGTCACCCTTGTGTTTGACTCTGTAACCCAATGGATAGGCACTTATTGATCTGGGATTCTCTACCCTTAAGCTTCACTCAAAGATAGTCCCAAGAAAGAGCCAGTTGTTATCCTGTAAAATTGACGAGGGCAATTTTGTAGGTAACCATACCAAAAAAATTTTGGTTCCCCGCCAAGGTCCCTTAGCGTTCGAAATGGCATAAAATCCCTTTCCGGAGAATTTGGTTTTTCAAACTTAGTCGTTTGGTCCTTTTGGCTAGGCACAGATTTTGTTCATGCAACATCAAATAAATTTGTGCCCCCTTTTTCTTTGGAGCACCCTCTGTCGTGTCGACATTACAAATGTTGCACCTTCCCATGATGTGCCTTTTAAACATGCACCGAGGTGCATGCGCCACCCTATTGACACTAAAAATTTTGCACTTCGAACGGTGTGCAAGGCACTCTGAAAAAGTCATGTTGACAGTCGCATAACCACGCCAAAGGTGCAAATAATTTCATGTTGGCATCTGTTTTGGTGCACCCTTTGAAAAAGTTGGTGGCACATTTATTATGCCTTTTTCTATAAATAGGCACATCCGACCTATCATTTTCATGATTGAAAACATGTGAAAAAGTTTATTCCTCTGCACCTGTCAGCACTCCTGTCATCCCGTGTCACTTTATGTCACATTCGTGGACCCCGCATCGTTTCTTCCATTCTATATATTCCCGGTAAGTGGTCCTTGCTTTTCTTGTGTTGATTGTTTGTGGGATTGTTGTATGGTTTTTAGAGGTTATTGTTATAAACCAGAAAATGACCTAAGAGGCTCCCCCCAAACCGGTTTTACCCTCCTACCAGATTTCGTTGGCCTGGAGATATTTGTCTCAAAAATGATCCAAGATCCTCTTTGCCCTTTTTCCTCTTACTATCCAAATCTATGATTAAGGAAGCCATCAAGCCAAAAAACCAATCAAAACAGAGAAAATCTAAAGATATCACAATCCAATGCCGCAGTTTTCCTTTGGCGCAAATGCCATCACTGTTACATAAAACACATCGCGCACCAAAGGTGTACTTGACCCTACAGTAGCATGCACCCTCCCTGCACCCTTTGAAATTCTTAAAATCCTAACACATGCGCAAGCGCAATCCCACCTACACCGACATCTGAATGTCATGCAAACTCTTCCTGCACCACGCCAAAAGCCCCTTGGTGCACCTTAACTCAATGATGCATCCTTTATATCTGCGCCCTTTGGCACATAAAAATGTTCTACATGTACCAGATCTATGCCATTGGTGCATCCTGCTGCCATGCAACACCATAATTATTTGTGCCTAATTTAATCCTTTTATAAGGAGCAGTGCATATCCTTTTACATCGACCTTTGAATGTTGTGTGTAATTTTCCGTGCCCTTTGGTGTTGTTTTCTTCCATGCAACACTCTCTAACCGTGCACCCTAATTTTCTCATCCCTGTATCCTGTAGTATACCTACACCCTATGCCCAGAGACTTCTAAATTGCTAACTCTTCATTCTGTAAGCTTTGATGGACAATCTAACAACTAACATGGCTCTTCTGCAATGGACTTCGCTCCTTCTTGTAGATCAGCAACTGAACTCAGATTCACACATTTCTTCATCAAGTACGAGGCCAACCAATTCTAAGGCTAAGGCCAAACTCACGGAAGAAATAAAATATAAGCATCAAAGGGTCAGGATGCCCGAGTCCCTTATAGAGTGTGACTTAGTCATCAAGGATTCTAAACTTGCCACATCAATATGGAGGACTTTTGGGCTAGAACCAGAAGGGTCACAGGTAGTCCATGGATGGAAAAATTGGTTGGTAGTGGCCTACACTTTGCTGGGGGAATTCCCGTGAGTATGGTGAACAAGGAATTCATGATGGTAGTGGTCATTTGCTACAATAAGGACACAAGGTGTGTTGAGAATGAAAAGGGTGAGGTTATAATCAACCTCAATGCCCAAAATTTTGAAATCATGTTGGGTATTCCCCATCATCGACACTTTGTGGCAATTAGCCAAGAAGACTGCACAAAGGCATGGGATGAAAATGAGGAAAAATGCATGCAGTTGATGAACGAAGTATATCTGAAGAATAAGAAGGTAATAACATAGTGGCCATAGGTTATTCATCGCAGTGACTTCTCAGAGGAGCTGAGTGACACCATAACCTTCCTGAGTAGGGTATTTGGGCTTCCTGATGCCCATTACTTCCACAAATGGATGCTCAGGTATCTAGAAACAATGAAAAAAAAATGTGCCTAATTAGCATTTTGAGTGGGCAGAGATCATCAACAACATTATTTTTGAGTAGCTAAAACAACTCTCAACAACGGGGAGGTTCTACATGAACTCCTACGTGGTCTACATTGCTGCCTCAGAAAGAGACTACATGGTGCTGAGCTAATGTGGGGTGTGGCCCCAAGTGAAAATATACGAATATTATCCAGAGTTGAGACTGGAAAACAACATACCACAGTTCAACAAGATCAACAATGCCTTCTTCTACAACATCATCTACCTATTGAGGCCCAATATGACTCATGGTCAGATGACCAAGAGCATAGTGTTTGCAAAATAGAAGTGGGGGTGTTATTTACGTAATTCCCCACTTTCACTTATCTCAGAGCCACCAACTTTTTGGGGGAGCCCACCAAGTTACCAAGATATGCGGCCCTAAGTCTGTTCTTATTGGACCTATCTAGATGACTCATCACATATCACGAGAAGTTCTTGAAAAGAAATAAGGGTGGAAATCCTTTACCCCTTATGGTGGGTAGGTACACCTGCACTATTCACACCAAGGCTTAGAAGATGTTTGCAGAATTGGAATTACTTAACTTAAAGCATAATTTCCCAGCAAGGCCGACCTTTGATCCATGCAATTGTCTCCCAAGGGAAAATCTTTATCCAATCCACGTCCCACAGATTGAGGATATCTACATCGACCTGTATCACGAGGTCGAGCTCAGAAGGAAGGATCACTCCCATCTAGCCCTAGTAGAAATCATCCAAGTATGGTGTGGCCATTGTCCCGAAAGGTTACCAAATGACTGATCAAGAAGTTGATCAGGTCTATCTAGATACAAACGGGGACAGTTGGCCATTTTTGAAATAGATAAGGCAAGGGCACCTCAAACTATTAAGGAAAGAGTCAAAGGCACTTTGCAGTGCACAAAACATTGGTGCAGGTATAACGGTCTCATCTACCTAGGGGTAGACTTCACCACATCTCCTTTGGGAAATGCACCTGCTAGGCCAAAGCACTTGCCAAAGGGAAAAGGGAAAGACAAAGAAGGGGAATCAAGCACTACTCAAGAGCAAGCACCTGAGAGTCCTCCTTCTCGCTGCCCAGGAGTAGGTTGTACGCCCTGTCTCCCAAGAAAAAGAAGCAGCGGTAAGTGTTCCAACAGCACATCCACTTAGGATGTTGCCACTACTGCAACTGCTAAAGTTCCCTCCATCCCATCTCCTACTCCTCCTTCCCCTCCTCACGTCACTCAAGCAACCACTCCTCTGGTTGTGTCTTCTCCCCCATCTTCTATTGTTCCCCCTTCCTCTTCCTCCATCTTCTCTTCCCTCACGGAGTTGTCCCCCAATATTTCTTCCCTCATCTCTCAGATCCCTTCCACCCCCATGGTTTCCTCTCCTACAATGACTCCTACCCTTGTGAGCATTGGAGATTCAGCTTCTTTATCAATGCTGCCACCAAGCATCTCGACATATTTCCCTTGTTCACCTGTAGTAGCGCCCTTCTTCTTCGCCGCTATTCCCTCTTCTCCCGCAGTCCCACTCCCCTTAAGGCCAACATGGATCTCCCAAACATCTAAGCTAGCATAAGAGGAAAGTCCCCATTGCACCTATGGACTTCTCCATCATTCCAACAAAAGGAGCTAAGAAGAAAAAGCCAATAACCCGCTTCTCTCAGAGTGCGTCAGGTGAAAGAGTAATGGAGATCACATACCCCGATCCCATAAAGGATAAAAAGGATCTATCTCCTATAGATTATACAAAGTGACAAATGTCACAATGGGAACATCTTCTGAGAGCCTGCAAGGAGAGGCCTTATCTGCAGTGGATGCCCTTTGCAAGAAGCTTTAGGAAGCAAAGGAAGAGAAGAGGATACTGAAAGAGTAGAATAGACATCTTCTCCAAGCCCTACAGAAAATGGGTAGTGCACCTCCTACAACTGCCACCGAAATTCCTAAGGCCCTTAGCCAGGAAAAGATAAACGAATACACCAAGATTGGCGAACAAGGCATGGCAGTATCCACCTGGAGAGACCAGATCCTCAAAGATAGTGAGGAAGTAATCGTAAAGTTCACAGAGCTATATCAGAATATTGGTCAGGCTAACAAGGACCTCCAGGTGATTACGGGACCTATCTCCCAAGAGTTGGACCATGCTAGGTTACAACATGAGACATTCCAAAAGATGCTCAACTGCCCAGTCGATGACTTAGTGAAATTTGGCGTCTTTGATCACCCCAGAGCACCCAATAAAGTCCTTTCTGCTTTGGACTATCGGGTCGATCAGATGGAATTTGTCTTGGAGAAAATTGATAAAATCAAGGAGGAAGCCTTAGATGCAACGCATCAAATGGGGAAAATTCTGGGCTTGCTCACTCCATCATATGCCTTGAGGAAGGTAGATGAAACCATTCAGCTCTTCAAAGAGATCATCTTGCAAGGGTTAGGGTCAGAAGCTACTTTTGACACTGAATCTATCAACAACCTTCTAGCCTGTTGTGATTTTGTGGGATACCTAATGGAGGTAGGTAATGAATACTTCAAGCTCCCAAAAAACTCTAGAGATGAACGGGAGACTTGTGAAGTCATCGGCGATCACACCAAGGGTCCTACCCAGGATCAACTCCAACCGATGATTAGCAAATTCATGGAGTACCGGGCTCAATTCCACATTTCCTCTCCTGAGCAGAAGTAGGATACTCCCTTCCAGCCATGGGACGACGACGAATAGCCTTCCTCCTCTTGGCTTTCTTTCCATTTTTGTAATATTTAAAAGTATGTTGACACAAATGATGACATCATCCATGTTGCACCATGGGATGTTGTCATCCACCAAGTTGCCCCAAAGTCAATAGTTGACTTTTAGATATTTTGTAAATATTTTGTAATTAGTTGTTGGTTTCTTTTTGCCTTCTTTCTCCTTCTCCTTCTATATATACTTGAATACTTGTTGTATTCAAAGTGTGGACATTTTTTAGATGAAAAATAGAAGTGAGAAGAAAAGGCTTTGTACTTTTTGTAACAGAAGAAAACATTAATAAAAATATTGAGACTTTGTGCTGAATACATGTGTTATGTGCATCAGAACTTTCTTATGTCAGATCTGTGTGTTTATTCTACTAGATCTATCTATACATTTTTGTCATTTTCTCATCAATATTGCTTTGTTTGTTTATGCAAGTAGGTTTGGCTCCGTTTATTACCAATCCCAAAACATAAACCTTCTGACCTTTCTGCTTTGGAATTCATTTCTTTTCTCCCTTCAGAACTATCCTATCTCCTCTCTTCCCTTCATTCGCTTCTACTCGTAGTTGAAAATAACCCAACTGGGATGAGATCCCAAACTCCCGAAGGCGAGAATACTATAGGACTTGTGCAAATTCCTACGGGTAGAATAACAATAAACCAGTTTCACTTTATTTTCTCAAAGAGGGGCTACACCCTGCACACTATTAGCTCATCTATCCATAGATCTACCCAACCGATAGATTTTCAAACCAACGGGATGCATCCTTCAAAACTCCTATGGGAGTGGCCTTAGTCCTATTTTCCATAAACAACACATTAGATGATGGTTTTAATGGAGGTCTCCCCATTTGTACCCATACATTTAAAGTAAGCACATTGAATTTTGCACCTGTATCAATCAAAATATTGCTCAACATCCATCCATCTACAACAGAATTCAGAGTGATCTCTTTATCATAGTCAATGCTATTAGGGGGAAGATTTACATGTATTATCTGTCATTTATTCTCAGTGTTTTTATGTAGAGTTTTCCCCTTCAACCAATTCCCTAATAATGGAATAATATTCTCTTGGCGCATCATTTTACACACCTCTCTGATGTCATCAATATCAGAGGGGACCTTCCTTGCTTCTTTCTTATGGTCCATATTTTTGGACTACTCTTTTAAACATTGTATTTCTCCTTGAAGATTTCTAAGGACCTCCATGGTCTCTTGATAGAATTCCATCTAATGGGCAGGATCTGGGTACTTTGCATGCGAAACTCCTCCTAATGATTGTAGGATTATGATACGATGCCTCTCTTGTGTGTGTCGCTTCAACACGTGTGGTAATCTTCACAGTTAAGGCCTCAGGTTCTGGTGCTATCTTGGGCATCCACTAGTTTTCCTCTGCTCGTTGGATCCTAACCATCTCGCACCTTTGTTTTCCCTGTTTATGCCATTTACTAAGATAATCATATAAGTCTCGAGCACTCCTCATAGCTATGTTTCTTTTCGCAAAAAGAACGTGTAACATTCTGAGGACATTGATGCCTATAATGATAAGGGGATCCACATGTATAGCACGTTCCTTAAGGAAAATCACTTCTTCCTCCACCATGGCCTCATCCTCCATATCCACCTCGATATCCACATCCTCTTCCACGACCTCCTTCAAAATGGCCCTCATTCCTATCATAGCATGGTTGATTATGATCCTAATCCTGGTGCTCGTTCTTATCCTTAGAGTTATCTGTTACACTTGTTTGTCATACCCCAATGTCTATAGCATCATGGATCTGACCAATCAATCGAAAATCCTCAGTATCATGGGTCATGGACTTGAAAATCTTGCAAAAGCAAGATACATTATTCCTTATCACACGATATAACAAAGGACAATGTCTAGCATCATGATTCAAATGATAGATTTCATAGTCTAATAACAATGAATGTATAGATCTATGAGGGAAACTATCCTTGGTGTGACCTTCCACTTCACAATCTATACACCAAATCCCCGAGTGCGTTTCATGGGCTGAATTCACTGATAGCTTCTCTAATTATTTTTTCATAGCTATAATCTGTGCCTATAAGAATGGACTAACACCGGTGTCAATGCTCTCAACTTCCTCAAAGATGCAAAGCTACTTCGAGTGCTTCACATGGATCGTTGTATGTCTTATGTGTGTTGATCTTCTAAATGGTGTAATCAATCCCCAAAAAAACCATTGTGCATACTAGCTGGCATGAATATCATAAGACAACTTAGATAGAAGTGTCTTAAAATGGGCATCATACTCACGTACACTCTCAGTAGTGCCTTTCTTGATATCTTTGAGCATGCTGATACTCTTCTACTCAAACTTTGGGATATAGAACTCTTTTAAGAAAGAATCCTTCAATGTCGCATAATCCACGCAAATTTGATCAGGGTCAAACTTCCTATACCAGTTGTGTGCATGTCCTTGTAATGTAGTAGCAAATTGACTTTCCTTACGCTCGAAGCTATGATGTCTTTCCGGTGCCATAATATTTCACACATATGCACATGTTTAGTAGCATACTCTATACCTATATACCCTGGGAGATGAAGAGACATCTCCATATAGATATTCGTGGTTACCTGTGGACCTTGACCACCTAATCCAGAACCTCCTATTTTTCCTCTACCTCTAAAACCACCAGATCCACCCAAACTAGAACCACCTATACCTCCTGATCCTCCACCTATAGTAGGAATAGGACCTGTAGATGTACTCCCCTTTTCTTCGACAATAGTACTATATTGAACCCCTATAGTATGTGAGGTAGTTCCACTTCTAGAGTTGAATCCAACATTCTATTTGCTCACGTCCTATGCAGATGATGTGACTAAGAATGTTCCTCTAAATAACATTGAAGCCATATGTCCTATTATTGATGTACTTGCTCCCTGACTTATTCCTTCTCTCCTATTTCCCATGTTAGCTTGCTAGTTACTTCTCATACTAGATACTAGAAAACCAAGCGCAAGGGCTAGGTCACCAAGTGGATTGAGATGGGTGCCCATAGCCTAGGTATTATTTGTTGGTGGACTTCTATGTGAAGCCTAGGGGGGTCTTTGTCATGCTTTCTAATATGGGGAGTTCGATGCTCGACTCCATATATTCTACGTGAGATTCAAATCCTTCATGAGCCATCTCTCTCCTCAATGCCATACTTTCTACAATGTTACGTTGCTTCTCTATCTCCCTCTCACGTGCCTCATTATACTTAAGCCACATCTCCTCTCTCTCCCTTCTCGCTGCTAGGTCTTCCATCTTTCACCAAACTCGTATCCACTCCTGTGTTGTGTATCCACTCCTCAATACTTGCTAGAGTTATCCAATATGTCTTCATTGTGAACCATCCCGAAAAAAGCTGAAAAAGAAGTCCGAAAATGGAACCAATGATGCAACCTAGAATTTACCAGATAACACCCTAGATGTGCTTTGGTACATCACTTAGCCTAGACTCGAGCACTCACTTGAAGTGCGCAAAGGTACTGTGTACCTCTTTTGGGTTGTTTTAGCAGGATGTTAGCATGATGAAGGAAGAAACATATATATCCATAACTAATCCATCATTCTACAATGCATGCCATATTTAGATCTATGAAATAAAAAACTTAAACAATAATCATGATTGAATCAAGAACATGCACTACTCAATTACACATTGAAATGACACTTCGATTCAGCCAATATCTTCCATCTATTAATAAACATAGAAGCTCCTTACAATAATTACATTCTATACCGATGTGTGCATGGATCTGATATAGTAATCCAATCATACATGCATATCTCTTTTACTTACCTCTTACGTTATGCATGTACCTATATATCTCTCTCTCTCTCTCAGGTAATTCACTACATATATAGGGTGGGGACTTTCCCTTCACCGCTTATCTATTCCAAAAATAGGCCACATGCTATTAATAGCCATGCATCGTTTACAGGCATAGCCACACATGAAAGTGTGCTATCTATAAACCTCTTACAGTTAACTGAAGTGACAATCCTATTCTTATCTCGTCTCCATGCAAAACGCTTCGATCCAATCCTCTAAAGATAGATAATGCATGGCGTGCACATCTTTGCATCGTTGGTGTGTTCCACATGCCATCTTCTAAAAATAGGTCTTCATGCTCAAAATCGACTAAGTCCTTAATGTTGAACTTCTACTCTACACATGTGTTCTTCCTATCCATTCACGCCCTTAAACTTGACATGTTTTCCCACGCAGACTTCTTGTGTGAGTTTTGTCAAGTGTTCTTTGATCAATAATGTGTCCCTATAAATCATTGGAGAGAAATAAGGATAATAAATTTTATCAACAAACCATTCTCTCCATTACCTATTTTCCACCATAGTAAGACACAAATCTTGATAGTTGTAAAATAAGTATATAGGGAATTCATGCCATTGTACAAGGATATCCTTATATGAATGTGTGAAGATAGGAATAATATATTTCACCTATTGTTTAAGTTGTTGGGGTTTGTAATATTAAGTAGGAAACCACTTAATTAAAAACCCTCCAAATAATGTTAAAATATTAGTTAAAACTTATGTTTAACACATAAATAAGTTAATCCATGTGTTGACTAGTGTAAGGCGATTGTTAATTCAAAGTTGTGTTATAAGAGTGAACCTGGTAAAACACATCACCCACCCCGTATATCAGGGTGATATAATTTGAGATTTGTGACACATTATGATGAATGATGTGAGCTATATGGTAGTAGAAGCAAGAAACATGAATGCGATATATGCGAGATGGGACTCTGCATTGAGAAAATGTTTATAAAACATTTCAAAGGTTGTAATTATGTGAGATCAAGGGAATAGTGGGAGTTTTGGGAAAAATTCATTTCTCAATAAAGATAAGTGATATTTGTTAGTGGGTTTTTACTAAAAAAAATTTCCACTTAATTATTGTGTTATGTGTTGTTTACTTTCACTATTATACATGTAATCTATGATTTAATTCAATCTAATTTATTCTATTTTTTTATACTTTCATAAACTATAATACTTATCTTGCATATATATATATGGTTATATATGGTTATTTTTTTATATGATGGATATATAATATATGGTTTATTATTTATCCATATATTTCCTAACATAAGTACCACATACTACTCTTCTCTCACATGAGTTAATGTATTTTGCATGTACTTCAAGGTATATCAACATGATAAGCTTCTTCCAAAACTAAAGGTACAGTAGAAGGGGACATATATTGAGAGGTGTGGTAGATTGGAATATAGTATATAGAAAATATACTACATATAGTTTCGTAAACATGGTGAAATTTTGCATCATTTTTCCCCACATTTATATAGTCATCCTAAATTTATAAATAAAATGGGACATGCCACTTTAATCCCTCACTTTAAACAAACATAAAGTATGACAAAAAGACCCTCCCACTTTTTTATTTCATTTTAACATTGATGAGAGAAATATGAGAAAGGGAAAGAATAAATCAAAAAGGGAGAGGAGAGGAGAAATAAAATTTAATAAAAAAGGAATTAAAATGGAGAGGAAAAAGAAAAGGTACAATATGAAGGAAGAGGAGAAAGAAAAAGATAACGGAAAAAGTAATCATAGAGGACAACAAACAAACATGGTATATTGATAGACTCATGGAGCAAAACTAAAACCTTCATAGAAATAAAACCCTCCACTTTGGAATAAGAAGAGTATATGATGAATCACATATTATAATTATGCAGAATTTTCATCTAAATTTGATTAATAATTTATGTAAACCCTAGGAAGTAAAATGTAAATATTAGGATAAATTTTGTAAACCCTAAGATAAATTTTAGGAAAATGATTTAAAAACTATATAATTTCAAAAACTCTAAAATAAATTATGTAAACCCTAGGGTAAATTGTATAAACCCTAGGATAAATTGTATTAGGAGAAATTATTTAAATCCTAAATAAATTATAAATACCCTAGGATTAGTTATGTAAATTGAAGGATAAATTCAAAAATACTAGGATAAATTATGTAAACCCTAGAATAAATTTTATAAATCATAGGAGAAATTGTATAATTGTAGGAAATAACTTATTCAGAGATAAAAAAATGTAGAAAATAAATTGTAAAATAAATGTATTTAGGGCATCCCATTGGCAACAATAAACCTTCAAGATGAATATATATTTGAAATAATAGTTTTTATATCAAATCCATTTGTGTTACTTTTCTATAGAAAAATGTGTACATATCTTGAAATCAATGCATTATATAAATATGTTTTTATATTAGAGAGGATGTATTCTATTAAGAAATATGTTTTATGCATACCTCCTTGTAATCTCTACTTTATGGATATATGTGCCTAATGAATTGTCATTCCATAATGGTTTATACTAGCTCAAATATGGTGAAATATAGGTGAAGAGAATGATTATTTTGGGTTGAAATAATTATATGGGTTTATATTTAGTGTCTTCATTAGAAACTATACTACAAAAAGTTATTATTTGAGTGTTTAGGCCCTTTTATGACATATGATATTGGCTTTTTATGGTTTAACATCTGTGGTTAGGGTTATATATCTTGTTCAAAATGTTTTGAGGCTTCGTAACATGACTGAAAACTAGATTTTGACAAAAAAATACATTTATAGGTAGGAAACAGTCTCGAAAATTATAGAGCTAGAATATAAGTAGGTATAATACTATATAATAATAGGGTCAATATTGCATGAAAAGTAGTGATAGAGTTGTATGGTCCTTCCCTAGGTTAGTTTCAAGTTAGAGTTCTTGGACAAAATCATCATCACTCTCAAATCTCCATGTTCTAGTGTGCACTCCCAGAACTTCCCAAATACATATGTAAACAGCTAAGTGTACTCATCCTCTTGTGTTTTCAAGTTCATATGTTTTTCTATACATTAGTTCTAAGTATTAATGTGTTGTTATGATATTACATAATTAATGTTTGAATTTAATTAATCATAATAACCTCATGTAGCTCCCCTTACATCTGTTAGTGTACTTATTTCACTAATTATTATATTATTTATAATCTAATAAGGGTGTAAACACTACCTAGTCACATGATGAATCTTCATAGAGTTATATAGGGTATATTGACTTGGATGTAATCTAGCATATGATTAGAAGAAAATATTGGTTCTTCAATTTGAGAGACACAACTAACAAAAATCATTATTATTTGGGTGATGATACCTCTTATAGTTTCCAAATAATTTCCAAAATCTTGTTACCCTTGGAGAACATGATTACAAAATCACAGATGTCTTATATGTCACAAGATTCACTAATAATTTTCCCTTTTCCACTCACCTACTGGAGCACAACCTGAAAGTTGATTTTGACAAAAAAGGTGGTAAAAATCATGTGCCATATTAGAGATCATTCAAAGACCTTGGATTTTTTTAAATGATTATTTGGCATTAGGTGAATCTTCTTGTTTGATAATGTTAAGAAGAAAAATAAAAAAATTCTTGCAAAGGATTCAGACTCAACATATTTATGGAACACAAGATATGGGCATATGATTTTTTGGATACTTAGTTATAATCAACCACTAAAATATGGTGAGATTATTTCCTCCACTTAAAAAATATTGATAAATGCATCAATTTTCTATAAAATAAACAACATAAACATCATTTAGTAAACTTAACTTTTTTGCCTTCAAAAATTAGATATGACACACACTAATATTTTTGGATATATTATACCTATTCATGTTGGGTTTTAGTACTTTATTATCTTTATTGATGATTACTTATACAAAATGTGGGTCTATTGCATCAAGATCAAATACCAATCCTTAAAAAAATTTAAGTAGTTCATAGTGTTTGTGGAAACTAAAATTGGTCATTAAACCAAATTTGTTCTTAGATGTGGGAGTACACTAGTAATTAATTTACAATATTTTTGGTAGAACATGGTATTCAACATCAGCTAACTACACCTCTCACACAAAAAAATGGTATTGCAAAAATGTGGAATATTACTATCATAGAAATGGTTTATTGTATGATTGAAAATTCAAGTTTGTAGAAAAATGTAAGAAGCTGGGTAGAAGTAGTAAAAATAACAATTTATCTTCTAAATAGAGTTCCCACTATATTTTTGTATGTATAAAGTCCACAAAGAATTATAGTTAGGGAATAAAACATATATAACTCATCTCCATGTTTTTCGAAAAAAAAATGGTATTGCAAAAATGTGGAATATTACTATCATAGAAGCTGTTTATTGTATGATTGAAAATTCAAGTTTGTATAAAATGTAAGAACTGCGTAGAAGTAGTAAAAATAACAATTTATCTTCTGAATAGAGTTCCCGTTATATTTTTTATGCATAAATTCCACAAGAAGTATAGTTAGGGAATAAAACATATATAACTCATCTCCATGTTTTTTTATGTAAGGAAAAAAATGCACATTCCCATAAATAAGGGAAAAAATGGATATTAAATTTGATTTTAGTACATCTTCTTAGGGTAAAATGAAGATAAATTAGGTTGTAGACTCATGGATCTAAATGCTAATATATATGTATTAGTAGGGATGTTGATTTTATTGATGAGATTGAGTCATATCAACCATCCACAAACTCACATGATGAACACAATAGAAATGTTGTAAAAAGAAAAGGTAATCAAATATATGATGATTAAATTAATGATGAGAATGATGGTAATGATCCAAAAATTCCACCACCCTGTAGACACTCAAATTTAGAAATTAATCTTTGACAATGCTAGTTTTGACAATGCATTCTTGCTAAGATAAACACACTCTTTCTATCACCACTCAATACATACCAACTCCAAGGTCTCTTTTCTAAATTATTTATTCATACACATTGATATGTTAACATCTTCTAAGAGATAAATTCATAAATCCATAAACAAACTCAACTTGATAGAATGAACAACTCAATTTTCATTTTTATTATCCCTATGCAAAAACATCCACTTTGGTCAGCTTGTTGAATCTGGTCCTATATGACTTGTACAGATTTTGAATCGACATATCCTCCATAATTACTTTAAATTTAGAATTCTTCCTTAGGTCATTTACTAAATCTAGACCAACCTTTCCATGAAAATTCACCTTTAGAATAACATATAATAAAAGTATACTCACCCCATTTAATAACATAGCACAACCTAGCATTCTCATGAAATCCTATTGCAAAAGCTAGCACAAAAGAAATCGAAGTCTCCCTAAATATTTCCAAAGCTCATGAAAAATCACAACGGAAATAATCACTATAGGTATGAATCATATTACTGGGTCAAGGGATCATTTTACCTCATTTGAACATACTCAAACATCCCCAATTCAAGTATTAATAACATCCAAACTCAATTCAAGCATTGTTGAGTGGAGAACAACATGTGGTTTGAGACCTCTTTAGAGTAGTGTCGATTTTGGTGATGCAAGGATTGCACTTCAACCCAACTAATTTTTTATTTTTCATAGTTTCCTACCCATGACTAAGGTTTGATATCTTACTCAAAATATTTAGAGGGATTTGTAGCATGAGTGATGAGTAGGGTTTAGTCTTGATAGACATTTCTAGGCAAAGCCCAATTTGAAGCAGTCCAAAACCATATAATAGGTTCTAAAATATACAGATGGTCATAACAGAAATGTATACTCATATACTTGTTGAAATTAATATGTGATGTGGTTGTGAGGGTTAAGTATTTCATTATTTAGTAAGGGATATATTGGAGAACGTATATTCAAAATAGAACATAATAGCTTGTAAATACAAATATAAAGTCATAAGGATGTACACATTGAGCATAACATGATCATTATATTAATATTTCATAATTCAATATAATTAATAGTTTAGTTTCGGTATCTTCTATTTCTCATTGTCACACACTTCCACACTACTCTTACTTCTAAACTTTATTTCTCTCTATTATATAATCTAGTTATCTCTAGCTATCTTTATCTATGTCTTTACCTTTATCTCTAGATATCTTTATCTTTCTATTTCTTTCTATATATATCTCTTTAAATATATTTATTACAATGATTACAATTCTTATATAATCCATGTAATACAAAATAGTCACCCCTTTTGATAGTGAATATGCATATTTGATTATGGTATTTGTCTTAATTACTTTGGTTTTTTTTTCATGGATTTCCCCAATCTTTGGCTGATTTGTAGTGTTCGATGGATTCCCAATAATCCACGGCTATGTCTAGTGTCCCATGGTTTGGTATTTTATTGTGTCTTTTGTAATTCTCCATGGTACATATTTCCCCTTGGATTCTATTTTATTGATGCCTTAGTATGCAAAAATTGATGAAAAACCCTATCAACATCATCCTTGGAATTCAAAACGTTTCTTGTCCACAAGAAAACACAAATGAAGAACCCTGTCAAACTATTTTATTTCTATAATTCTTACAATCTCATATGCCATACTACTACGAGCTTAAACATCTTACAAAATTTTTACATAAAAATTCTTCCTTCTATACTATGGAATGTCATGGATCAACCTATTAGAATTTAGGAATCAGGTGCAAGAAAAAATTCCTTTTCTTGACTCACCCAACCGAGTTTATGGGATGTGATGTATTCCATAATACTTTTGTATAATAATTACAATATGGTTTATGTGCTTGAAGTATTATTTTATGGTGCAACCGTATGGAATTACTTACCATATTTTTTTGTAATCTTACATTCAAACGTCTTCCATGTGGTCATGTGTTCTTGTATGGATTCATGCTACAATAAAATTTTATATTCTCCTCAATAAGTGTTGAGATCTAGATTGGGGTTTGGGTACTCTTGAATATTTTTATTATGTTTCTAAAACCTCACATTATAGGTGTGTAATGTACTTGTACATACTAATGTTACGCTCTTCCATATCATTTATTTTATTTGTTCCTTAAATCTATTTTGGGTGGTATTTATTTTCTAAGTCCACCAATTTTTGACATCTAGTACTATCTAGATCTTTTGAAATGTTGTAGTCTACAAATTATTTATTTATCTCATTTCAATTTTATTTAATTTTTCTTTCACTTGCTGCATTACTCTTGGATAACCCATGTAAAATGCATAATATGTAAGAATAATGGTAATAGCAATTTCAAGGATGTAATTATTTTTCCCGTCTTGTTTCTACTCTCCATATTTCTTGAAGTATAATTACCAACTAATGTCAAATAAGAACTCATGATTATTTAAAAAAATTAGTTAAAAATAAAGGGAATCCACATGTGCCTAAATTTTTGTGGATCCCTATTTTTCCATGGCATCCTCATTTTCCATGGATCCTAAAGATCTACTGAGACTCTTTTTTTCCGTAGGTCCTATAATCCATAGTTTTATTATTTTCGATGGGTCCGAGTTATCTGATTCATTTTTTTCTATGGGTCCTAGTTATCTATGGATTCCTTCTTTTCGATAGTCCTAGCTATCAACGAATTCCTTATTTTCCAAGGGTCCTAGTTATATGTGGCTTCCTTCTATTCCATGGGTCCTAGTTTCCCATAGCTTCCTTTTTTTCCTCAAATCCTAAAAAATTGTGGCTTCCTAAAATTTCACAAAAGCAGAAGGCGACACTCTATGATCCAATGAAGAGTTAAAACATCATCAAGGGTGACTCGAAGGTTAAATTTTATGGCCTTGTGGCTATCAACTATGCAAACGACATTAATATCTTTAAATTCTCGTAAATTTTGATCAAGGTCACCAAATAAGAAAAAAATTATATCGTTAGAAAGGTCTTGAGGAGAATTGCATGTTAAAATTTTGGGTCATAAAAAGTTTCTTTTTGGGCCAAAAATTTTTAAAAAATAAATTGTGTTTTTTTTTCAAGTATGAGTTTTACAAAAGTCTATTGTGCCCATGTTGGGTCTGCACACTTGAATGCAAAGTGGTCCTTGGTGGTTTGAGAAGTGGGTGATATTATTGATTTTATATTTCTTCTCCCATTATCTTTCTTATATATATGTAACTCAATTTTATTATAAACAAATCCTCTTTTGAATGAAAGGTAATGTTTCCCTTTTGTGTGGCAAAAAGTTTTAGTTGCGAGAATTCTATGTTGGTTTTATGCAATGTTATTAGTGTATTATCCATTAGTGTGACAAACTATGCATAATCTAATCAATGATATCTAGTTATTGTGGCTATCCTTCTACCCATTAATTTTTATTATTGTTATATTTTATTTCTATTCTTTTATGACATATTATGTGTGAGTTATATTTGCATGAATTCCATCCTTTGTGTCACTTATGTAGAGAATCAGAGTTTGGTAAAATTGTAAGGTTTAATGTGTCTTGTTATGCCCTCTTTCCTTTTTGTTTTTGCTCTGATTATTCATCTCTAAAATACAATCCATTTCCCATTTGGTGCATCACCTTATCTTTTATTTAGTATTTCATCTTTTTGAACCTTGGTTCATTGGAAATCTTAGATTAGAACTAGTTAGTAGTAGAGTATAGAGCTAGTTAGATTAGTGGTAGTGAGATGGAGTGAAAATAACCAACATTTTCACTGTAGATTGACCTCAAAGGATCCATTTTCCCACACTTTGAAGGTATTTCCATGTTTCATTGAAGTGTTGATCCTATCTTCAACAATGAGTGTAACTTCAAGTGATATTATTTTTGGCACACTTTGTGGGACAATTTGATCCATATATAGCCTCGTTTTGATTTAATACACTGATATTTGTGTGTGTTTCAATGGTATTTTATCTTTGGAGGTAAAAAGAAACACATCGACAACACCTAACTTCAAACCTACCAGTTTCTATAATTGAAGAACATTAATGGAATCTTGGTTAATCTTAACGATATGTAATCAATCAATTATAGAGATGTAGTGTTGCAATTCTTAAATACATTATATAATAAATTAAAAATAATCATCTTGTTACACAAGTTGAACAACAAAACCAAAAAACTACATGAATGAATAATACAACAATAATAAGGTTATAATGAATAAACTATATAGCCATATTAATAAACAATTAACTAATTACCTTAACCACTTACCTATAGAAATTGGTAAACATATGTATAATATAAAATTACTATGTAATGTGAGTTTTACCCAACATTCTCATCATTAATTTTTAATTTTCATCTCAAATTTATCGTGTGTAAGTGACTTCATGAAGATATATGGTATACATTCGGATGTTGGGTAAAATTTATGTTGAATGTTGTGTTTCAAAACATGATCACAAATGATATGTACATGTACCTCAATGTCATTTTCCTCTCATGAAACATTAGATTTTGAAAATGTTTGAGAAACAAAGTTTTGTTTCTTGTTTCCCTATGATATTGGATAAGATCTCAAAAATAATACAAGTCCAAAAGTGGAGTTATTGTCATCAATGTTACCTGAATGATATAAATCTAAATATCCAGTCAAGAAAAAATGATCATTCTTATTATACTCTAGGCCAAAATCCATTGTGCCCTTGAGATATCTCAAGATCCAAATTTATTCTTTCCAATGACAAACTCTTGGTTCCTACATAAAATTTGAAAGATAACTAACCACAAAGTTGATATCCAGTCTAGTATAAGCTAGGTAAATAAAACTCCGATAAATTTTTTGAGAGATTTGCATTTACCAATGGAGATGGATCTGTACGAGACAATGTAATTATTGTTTCCATGGGTGTGGAAATGGATATACAATCCATCATCCTAAATTTATTGAGCATGGTATTGGAATATTTAAAGTGGGAAACAGAGAGATATGATTCTCATTTTTCTATACTTCCAAACCAAGACAATAGTGCATTAACGAGATCTGTCATGTTGAACAATTGATTAAGATATGCCTTCATTGAATCGATCATCTTCATTGTGATACCAATGATGAATAGATCATTGACATATACAACAACAATAAAAATATCCCCTTGGTTTTTAGGTATATAATGGGATCATATGGATTCCTCTCAAATCCATGCCAAATGAGATGCTCATCATTTTTGATATATTGTACCCAAGGAGCTTATTTAATACCATATAATTATTAGATGAGTATATATACATTTTTATCATTTGAAAGGTATGAAATAACCATACGAGATGAGTCATGTAGACTTCTTCCTAAAAGTATCCATTGAGAAAGGCACTTTTTGAGTCCATATGGTGAAATTTCCATCCAAACTATGTAGTTAGAGAAAAGATCATCGATTGTTTTGATCTTAGCTCTCAGAGTAAATGTATCCTCATATTTTATGCCTTTATTATGAATATAATTATTTATTAAAAGTCTCACTTTGTACTTTTCAATGGTCGCATATTATTTGTTTTGAAAACCCATTTCCATACAATAGGATTCTTCTCTCAGTGGAAGCTCGACAAAATGTTAGGTGTTATTATTCATCATTGACTAATACTTAGCATTCATGACATATTTCCAAGCATTATACTATATGATTTTCTAAACTATAGATGGCTCAATAGATTCAACAACTCTACTCATTAAGGAAAAAATCACCTCTTCATGATCTTTGTTGTGAGTTCAAGGTCTAAGAGTGGATGTGTTTAAAGGACCATCCAATTTTTCATCTTGAATCATGTTTATATACCACTTAGGAATATGTTGAATTTTTACCATGGGTTATGATCTTGAAATATCATCACCATCATCCCTATCATCACTTTAATCATCATTGGGAACATTAACTTATATTTTCCCAATAGGAGTTCTTTGTACATCTAGTGAGTTTGTGGAAGGATCCTCAACGTCTTTGCTCTAAAAACTCAACATCCTTGTTTGTTTATACTTTCCTAGTCTTTGGACCCATAAATATGTACCCAAGATCTTATTAATTATATTTTATGAAGATATATTTCTCTTATTTCATATCTAACTTATTTCTCTTCTTTTTGGGAATTTGCATTTTGGTATTGCACCCAAATACTACTCATGTGGTATTACTCCACCAAGAGAAATCATGGGCACTTCATTCAATAGAATGTCTTCGCCAATCTTGAATCATAAATTATACAATGAACCATATCCATGATAGTACAATTCCTTCTATCAAAATTACCATTTTTCTAAAGTGTATGTGGAGGAGGCATCTATCGATGAATCTGTGAGATTCCGAATGGATTTAAACTCAATTTTAGTGAACCCCCTCGATATGAGTAGAGAGACATTATTTTATGACTAGTCTTGTTCTCAACAACCACTTTGAAATTTTGAAATTATTGAAAGCTTTATCTTTAGTATGAAGACAATAAATCTACATTTTTCTATAATAATCATCAACATAAAACATGAAATATTGATATCCAGAATGACTAGGTTGCATCTGACCAAAAATATTGGTGTACACTAGATCAAGATTACCAAGATCTTGATATGTAATTTTACGGAATGCGACTATCTATTTATTTCCTATGAGGAAATTTGAAAATTTTATGTATCCTTCTTTAGAGATGTAAAACATCTCACCATATCATTAAGGAAAAGTGTGTTGAGATATCCAAAATTGATGTGACCAAGTCTCTGATGCCACAATTATGTGGAGGATGTGTCTTTTACTACATGTTCCCTGATCATCTCTTTAGAAAAAATAAATTTGGAACATCGTCCCACATTGGAAGATATTATAATAATTTTTGAGCTTTGGATTTATCTCAAATCAAACAAATTTTCTTACCATATTTACAATCAAAATCAATCTTCAAATTATGATCTAGAAGTTGACTTGTTGGCATGTTGTTGTGTAAGTGTTATGATTGATGAAAGGCCTCATTAATGAAAAATTGGATGATGGAGTAGGGTAATATGATTCTCAAAGTGGTGATGACATGGAGATTCAGGTATGTTCTTGATTGCACATGGTGATTCGGGGAGGATGGCTTGTTCATACAAGCGCAATCAAGTCATCTAGCTTGTCTAGGTGAAAATGCATGGTGGTATGAAATTCTTGGTTCCTTGATAATCATGATGAAATTATTTATAGAATGTTTAGAGAGTTCTTGGGCACTCATATGAGATTCATGGTGTAGATAAAGGTTGATGACTATATTTGGTGCTTATTTAGACCGGGTATGACTTTTAGATTATATGGGATTGATTTTTGGAGAAATATTAGCCTCATGGATGCATGGAGGAAGTTTAATTATGATTTACCTGGTATGTTAGGACCATTTAGTGAGTTTTCATGATGAGTTATAGTGCTCTTTCACTTGAGCCTAGCCTTTATAGTGTAAAATCATAAGGGTTGGCTATGCAAATGAGATAGAATGGAAATATTGAGAGATATTTATGTCATGGTGATGATTGGAGATGCATGTAGGGTATTTCATTGTTGTGTGGTAAAAATTCAGGTTTTCATGATATGAATTTTGCAATAGGTGAGGTCTTTGGTGAAACAAGGTAAAAACGATGTTATTTCCAGCTCGAGTTGGGTCTTGTGATGATCACCTTGAATTATGCAATTTTCAATGGAAATTTTCACTTTTGGGGATGCTCATACATTTATTTTATAATTTCTTTTAAAAATAATGAGGTCATTTCATTTTCACATTTTTATGAACAAATGTTAAGAAGATAAACAACTTGTTATGAGTTTAAAACCCTTTCTTTAAAGCAGTTTGAGATATTTACTTCCTAAGTGGAAAAAATTTATTCATAGTGGATGTATAATGATTGCAAAATATATAGGACTCCTCCAGAGTTCCATAAAGGTAAGATATAGCTTGTGATAGTATGTGGGCCCCACCTGAAAAGGCTTGTTTCTAAAGAAGTTTGTTTTGGGACAAGGTTGTCCAAAGGAGTTACAAAATAAATGGAAATAGTTTTGATTATGTGGATTTTTTTATTTATGTACAGATATGTATTAGGTCATTAGGATGCATAAAAATGGCAAAGTGTTCCTATTTAGTCTGACGGTGGTCAAAGGGAAGTTTAGGGGAACTTAAAATTTGTGTCCAATAAAATACACATTGGAGGAGCTACAGGAGGAGTTAGGATGTGATTCAAGTTGTGTTAGAAATATAATAAAGTGATATTTATATAATTATAATGTTTTTTTCATGATGATGAGTTTTAATATGGTTTCTAGGTTTGTTTGTGGATAAGATTTTTTTTGGATTTCCAGGACATAACTATTTTTGTTATAAGTTTGAGTTGGTTAGTACATGAAATGGATTGGGTGATGCTTTATATCAATTTTAACGAAAAGAGGGATGAATTTTTCATCAAATTAATCCATTTGGAGGTATTGAAATATTCGGGAACTACTTTTTTAGGTTGTTTGATTTGGTGAAGGAAAACATTGATGTAGTTTGAACCAATGGATGTTTCATGATCTATAACTTGTTTATAAGTGTTCTAAAGGTTCTATAATTTCCATAAAGTTGTCACATGCCATATTTTAGGTGTTATTTGATGATCTTGAAGCTAAAAGGTGAAGACATGGTGTTGGAAATAGGTGTTTTGTGAAGGCTATTAACCATAATGCCCATTAAAAAAATAATTTCATTGGCTATTGATAATAGAGAACATGGATGATGTTTAAATGTTATTTTATACATGTTTGGTGATTTTTAGAGCATGACTAAAAATGTTTTTGGAGTTAGGATATTTTTCTCATTCTAATGAGGTGGTTTTGACAATTTTGGTGCATGGAAAGTTATTTTTTCTAGGCCAACCTATATGGGCCACTTTTATATGTTATTAAAAGTATATGGGATGTTTTTAATATTCATTGGTTGTGTAAAATGAGGTAAAATGTTTTATTTTTAATATTGAATCAAGAAGAAGCTTATACAATCATAGTTTCTGGTGCTTTGTGAGCTAGTGGTGTGAGTGCAAGAAGTGCAACCTAGGCATGATTATTTTGCAGGTGTGTGAATATGAATTTATGAATGATAAAGTGTGTGACAATTTGATGAATGACATAAATCTTGTGTGTAATGGTCTGATGCATTGAATAGTGAAGAAAGTGCTAGTTGGTGCATGTTTGAAGACTTAGGGTTTGAAGGAGTTTGGATATGAATCTTTTGATCACCATCAACTGAGTTGTAACAAAAATTTATCAGTGATCTTCTCATAATAATATTATGTGATGTTTCATATTCATGAAATTCTCTTGTTATGTTTAATATCAACAAGGGTTTAAGTGTTGGTGCTCCTTGTGGGGTTGGTGCCTCACTAATGAAATATTTTCTAATGTGTAATATTTACTTGAGTCTTTATTGTGTGTAATATCAGCAAAACATTTAGTGGGTTTTATTCCCTTGAGGGTTTCCCACTTACATCTTGTGTTTTGGTGTTGTTTCTCTTACTCATGGTTCATTGTATGAATGTTATATGTTGTTGTGCACACATTAATGGATGGCTAATTGATTAATGCTTTATGTGAGTGATCTGAAATTGAAATTAAATTGAAATGACTTATTCATACCCCCTCTTAGTTCATTTTTTTCCAACAATTGGTATTAGAGAAGGTCCTTTTGGATAAGTTTGACCACTTGAAAGGAGATCCTTGAAGCACAAAATGACGAGTTCTTCAATTATTGGAAAGGAACCATTATATGATGGAAAAACTATGATTTTGGAGTCTAAGGATGAGGAATTATATTATGTCTCAAGGGTTTGATGTTTGGAAAACTTTGGTAGATGGTTATATTGCTCCTTCTACTCCACCTACTAGTGATGCAAACAAGAAGGCATATGAAAAAAATTCTAAGGCATTTAATGCTATCATACATGGTCTTAGAGAATATGAGTTGGGAAAGGTAATGCATTGCAAGTTAGAAAAAGAGGCATGGGAAAAATTCAAGTATTGTATGAAGGTGACTCAAAGGTAAGGATTTCTAAGCTTCAAAATTTTAGAAATCAGTTTGAGTCTCTTAAGATGAATGATGAAGAGTCCATTACTACATATCTACTTAGATTTGACAAGGTTGTCAATAACATGAAAGGGTTAGGAGAAGATGTGAAAGAATAAGTAGTTGTTTATAAGGTTTTGAGATCTCTAACTCCTATATATTATCCAAAAGATTTTTCCATAGAAGTAGCCAAGGATTTGACTCATTTGAAGATGGATGACTTACATGGAACTTAGAGTGCTTATGTGATGAGGATTGTTGACTCTAAATCAGATAAGAAAGAGGTTTCTTTCATATTTGAAATGAAAAATAAGAGTAAGAATACTAAGGAGGTTGATGATGCTCCTGAACTTGATGATGAAGAACTCTTTGCAATGGTGGATAGAATATTGAAAGTTGAATTTGTAAAATATAAAGTTAAGATTCCTTATAAATTTTTTAAATGTGGTAAGGTAGGACATTTTTTTGTTAACTATCCTAAAAACACAAGAAGTAAAATCATGATGAACATTAGCTTGATAGTGATCATGACAAGAATTATCATAATTATGGAAAAATAAAAAAGAGTATTAGGAAGTTTGATGACAAGAAAAATATTTTTTATACACAGGAAGAGGATTGCTGGTTTGATGCTAGTAGTGGTGTTTTAGATTCTAAGTATAAATCTGATTATGAAGATATTGGAAATGAGGCATTGTTTATGACTAAAAATGGCATGAGATCTACTAGTGATGAATCTTCATTATTAGGTGATTTCATATCAAGATATTGTAGCTACTCTGATGAAGATGAAGAGGATGATAAATTTGATCTAGAGAGTATCCAAAAGGATTTAATGCATATTGAAAATAATAATAAGAAGATGAATTCTCAGGTCAAGGATTATGAAAACAAGGTTCATGATCTAGAAAAGGATTATAGGTCTAAAACTAACAAGCTAAAGGAGTCAATCAAATTACTAGAAGAAAAGGTAAGTTTTTAGTCTCAAGCATAGAAGAAAAAGAGAGCATGTGATATAAATTAGAAGAATATGTTTATTTTCTTAGGGAAGATATCTAAGAGGTTGGGAAGAAGAAAATGTCTTTTCAAAACATTGAGAAAACTGCAAATATCTTGATGATTTTCTTGGAAAATAGAGATTAGCAGAGATGAAAAAGAAGGTTTGGGGTTCAAAGTGAAGATCTCAAGGGAAAGGAAAAGATGCAATATAACATTTTTCAAGAAAAATGTAGGCTAAACCACGAAAGGAGGATGAAAATAAGAATAACTCCACCAAATACAAGATGAAGCCAAATTCCATTAGGCAACCTAATGCCTCAAGGTATGAAATATCATTGAATGGCTATTGTTTCTCATTTAATGCATTTGGTCATAGGGAAAGAGAGTGTAGAAGGTATTCTAGAGATACTCATCCATGGAGAGACAATAGGAGTAATTTTGCTGAGAATGTGTTAAACTACAAGTGCAATGAGGTAGGCCACGTTGCTAATGTTTTCTTGAATGATTCATCTAGTCACATAGATGGTTACAAAAGGTAGAATTATTTGATGTGTTATAAATGCAATAGATTTGGTCATGTTGCAAGGAATTTCTATCAAGGTCATTCAAGTCAAAATAGGAGTTTTCAAGGTCCTAGAGTGCAAGGAAGTGGATTTCGGAGATCGAGTATGCATAAAAAGTCAAGGAAGAGTATGGGAACCTAAAAGATACCTTGGTGTCTCATCAAGAGCTGATGTTGATGGAAGGAAAGGTATAACTAAAAATTTCAGATCAGAAGAGAGAAGAAGGAGTTCTATAGGTGTCTAAGAGGGCTTGGGACCTCTTCAAGACCTTATTTTAGGTCTTCATGGTGTTCATATACCTCTACTATGCTTCTTGGAGGTATATTAGTGCAAATGAAGCATTGGAGTGAGGATGAGCTGTCAATTATATATGTTTCTCCTCCATAAGGATAAGGTATGTCCCTCTATGTCATTAAGTATGTTCTCATGGCTCTATTTTGTTGATTATGTTTTATATGCCGAGATCTCGAGTGTTGTGGTCACTAGGTGTATGTGTCTCGAGTTCTTATAGTCTGTGTTGTGCATTCTCATGGTGATTTTTTTATCGAGATGTTTCGGTATGTACGAGAATCAAATTTATGTCTCTTATGAGGTCTATTATATCATAAAAATGATAATATTTTGTTCTTTAAATCTTATTCTATGTCTAGCAATGATTGTCTTGCATAGTTTTTATGGTAACTCAAAAAGTCAATTTTAAGTCCTAAATGGAATTTTATAGCTTGTCATATTCTTCAAGTAAGTTTGCTAGAGTGTGCATAGTGAATTTTATTTCATGAAGTGGTCTAGAGATCATGTCAAAGTGTGAAGAGTCTCTCTGAGCATTCAGAGTCATTCTTTCATCTTTCATAGTCATCCAAGATGCATTATGTCAAATTTTTCATGGTTGTTTGTCATTATGGAGTGTTTATCATGTTGTAAATTGTTCCAATGCATTTAAAAAGAGAATGAATATGTGATATGTCATCAAGTATGATTACTTGATCATACCATAACTTCAAGAGTGGCATGGAAGTAATGTAATCTAATCCGAATGGTTTAATTGCAAAACAAGGATTTTTAGGTATGAAAATGATATTCACGCTTCTTAATCATCACACAAGTTTCTCTGAGGTGCTATAAAATGTTACTACAGTTGTATAGGTCAATGTTGAGTTCAAGAGGTAAAAAATTGTAACCTCTTTATCATGAATGGGTTTTGAATTTCTTTTGAATGGTATAAATGGAATGTGAAATATGAAGGACCAAATGGTGGATTATTATGCTAATTTTTTGTGAAAGTCTTCTAGAAAATGATATATTTAGGATTTAATAGGTTTTAGGCCTTAAGGATGTGTATAATTTTGGTAATATCTGAAAGAGTTCAGATTTGACAATGAAGAATCTAAAGACCTAATTAAGGTGTATCTTGTAATCTAGGAATGTCTCTTCTAGAATGCATTCTTAAGGTTTGTGGAGGAGTTGAAATGGCCAAAATGGTATTCATATCAGGTAATATATCCTCATAAATGTTTGTGTATAAAAATTTAAGTATGGTTATTCATTAATATAGGACTAGTTGTTTTTGTATGTACATGTTTGGCACATTTTGCAAATAAGGTGAAGTGATTCCTAGATGACACTCAGAGCCTATAAGGTATGGATGATATTTTGAAAATTTTGAATGGATCATATAAGTTGAATAATGTCAAATTATGTGAATATTGGGTATTATGTTCTCTTGGAACTCCATGGACATTGTATTGCTTGACCAAATGCCCTGTAGGTCTCTATTTGGTGTGAGAATTGGCTTACATCACTTCTTGATAGACTGAAGGTTTAAGAGGATGTGTAAATTGGTAAAAATATTTGAAGGAATTGTGGAATGAAAATATGTTCTTGACATGAAAATTCTAGACCTCATTTACAAGTAAGTTTATGTTGCGGGACTTTTTGTGCACCTATAGGCATGGGTTTGGTTTGTAAGAAGTTTTTATATGTCTTAGATTAAAGAGCTTGGTTATGGATATTTGGAGAAGTTTATGATATTTTGAAGTGTATGAAGTGATATCATGTGTAACAAATCTTGTGTTGTCCTCATTCATGTCTTGATCTAGAATTGTCAACCTATAGGTGCAGGGTATACATAAGTGTAGAGAATGTGTCATTTGCATGAATATTGTATAGTAATATGTTCTTAGGTTTGTCTACATTCTCTAGAATTTTTATTCATGAAAGGAATTGAAAATAGGGTAACTATTTATATCTTTTCCATGACCAAAGTGGGATATATTCCTCAAAATTACTACTATAGGAATGTGGGTGATGATCTTTAAAGTGTTTATTAGTGCCTTTAAATGTTTCTCATATGTGTAAATTATCTTCATGGAAGCAGGATACCATGTTTCACTTATTGAATGTGATCTTGGTGTATGCATGAGCTAATAAGAGTAAGTTTCTTGACTAGTTGAAACTAATTTGGAGGTAAGGTTGATGGTTTGAATATAGTCAATGTATAGGTGTATGCAAAAGATGCTTCAATAGGGATACACTATGTGTATAGTTCGGGATTGATAGGAGAGGAGCTTGTGTTAATAATACTAGAAGGTGATATGGACGTTATCAAGGAATTTAAGGTAAGGTATGTTATGCAGTTTTTCTTCAAGATCAATTGATTTGAGCTGATGGATTGCATTATCTCAGTCAAATATGATTGTCAAAGACTGAAATGGAGCTATAAGGTAGAGGCAAAGTGGGTGAGTCAATTTCTTGACAAATTATCAAGGTAAGATACTTAAATTTGTACTTATCTACTTTAGATGGTGATCTTAAGTCTAGGGGAGTTTTGGATTGAATTTTCATGGTTTCCATAGTGTTCTTGAGCTCATAAAATTTGGTCCATCATGAACTAAAATGTTTGTTTAGGGATATGAGTCCTTGAGATAGTTTGAAGAAAATAATAATAAGAGACAAACAAAACTTGTGCCTAAAAAAGTGATGTAATCCTAAAAATGAATGCATGATGGAAATTTTGCTATTATGCACCATTTTTGGCTTGTTCTTGTTATGATATTCTCGGGTACATGTTTGAGATAGTGAGTTTCATGAAGGCAAAAATAGATATTTTTGGTGAAAAATGACTACTTTTACATACCTAAATGTGGATGATGATGTTTCATCTCAAAGAAAGGTAATATGATGTTTTATTCATGTTATATTAGTGTGTTTAGATGACATATATGTTGTTCTCAGGGGAACATGGTGGTTTTATACTTGGAAAGAAGGAAACATTATTTTTTGAGTGAAATTTCAAGATTTTGAGCTTATTTGAGACCTTTGGTTGATGTTTCTAACCAAGAGGTGATCCTATGAAGCTAAGAAAGATGAATAACATGTTGTTACATGTATTCCTTTGTCATTAATGTAAAAATGGGGATAAGTACATGTAGTTTTCCATCAATGACATAGGGGAGATTGTTGGCATGTTACATAGGTGTTGTCATTGATGAAAAAATCATTAATGAAAAAGTGGATGATGGAGTAGGGTCAGATGCTGCTCAAAGTGGTGATGACATAGAGACTTAAGTTTTTTCTTCATTGTACAAGGTAATTCAGGGAGGATGGCTTGTTCTTACAAGCCCAATTAGGTGATCTAGCTTGTCTAACTTACAATGCATGGTGGTATGAGCTTATTGGTTTCTTGAGAAGTATGCTAACATGATGGAGATAATTTTTGGAGAGTTCTTGGGAACTCATATGAGCTTCAAGGTGTAGATACAGGTTGGTGACTATGTTTTATGTGCTTATTTGGACTAGGTATGGTTGTTAGATTGCATGGGATTGAGTTTTGGAGCTATATGAGACTCATAGATGCATGGAGGAAGTTGAATTATGATGTACCATGTATGTTAGGAAAATTTATTGAGTTTTCATGATGATTTATAGTGTTATTTTAGTTGACCCTAGCCTTTACAGTGTAAAACCCTAAGGGCTAGCTATGAAAATGAGATAGGATGGAAATATTGAGAGATATTTGTGGCATGGTAACTATTTGAGATGACTTCAGGGTGTGTCCTTTTTCTATGGGAAAACTTTTAGGTTTATATGATATGAATTTTGTAAGATATGAGGTTTTTGGTGAAATAGGGTCAAGAATAATACTAATTCTAGCTCGAGTTGGGTATTCGATGCTCAAATTGAATTGTGTGCTTTTCATGGGAAATTTTGGATTTTAAGTATTTTTACATCTAGTTTATAAGGTTTCACAGAAATAATGAGCTCATTTCATTTTCACATTTTTATGAACGAATGATAAGAAGGTAAACAACTTGTTATGAGTTTGAAACCCTTGCTTGAAAGAGGTTTGAGATATTTTCTTCCAAGTGGCCAAAATTTATTCCTAGTGCATGGATGATTATTTTACCATGCAGAGGAATCCTCCATATTTAGAAAGGTAAGATAAATCTTGTGATAGTATGTGGGCTTCACTCAAAAGGATTGTTTGAAGAAGTTGTTTTGGGACAGGGTTATCCAAAGGAGTTATGAAATAAATGGACATTTTTAGATTATGTCTATTTTTATTGATGTAAAAAATGGGTTTCAGGTCATTAGGATGCATAAAAATGGAAAAGTGTTCCCTATTTAGGTTGACTAGTCAAAGGGTAATTTTGGGTCAGTTAGAAGTTGTCTCCAGTAAAATGGATATTGTAGGAGCTCCATGAGGATTTAGAAGGTGATTAAAGTTGTTTTGGAAAGATAATTAAGATATATTTAAATTAATGTAAGGTTTTTATCATGATGATTAGTTTTGATATGTTTTACAATTATATTTTTGGATAATAATATTTTTGGATTTCTAGGATATAACTATTTTTGCTAAAAGTTTGAGTTGGTTAGTGCATGAAATGGATTATTTGATGTTGTATATCACATATAATGTTAATAGGGATTAATTTTTAATCCAATGAATCCATTTGTAGTTATTTAAAGTGTCAGGAATGTTGTTAACTAGTTGCATTTTGAAAATTATTGTTTAGGCATCTTGATTTGGTGAAGGAAAAAGTTGATGGAGTTTGATCCAATGGATGTTTCATGAGCTCTAAATTTTTAAGAAGTGTTATAAAGGTTATGTAATTTCCATAAAGTGGTCATATGCCATATTTTAGGTGTTATTTGATGATATTGAAGCCAAAAGGTGAAGACAGGTGTTGGAAACATGTGTTTTGTGAAGGCTATTAACCATTGGGCCCATCACACGAAATTATGTGATTGGTTATTGATAATTACAACCATAGATGATGTTAAACATTATTTTAAACATGTTTTGTGATTTTTATAACATGACTAATTTTTTTAGAGTTGGGATATTTTTCTCATTCCAATGAGGTGGTTTTGAGGATTTTTGGTGCATGGAAAGTTGTTTTGGCTAGGCCGACCTATATGGGTCACTTGTAGATGTTATGAAAAGTATATGGGATTTTTTAGAGATTAATTTTTCATGAAAAATGAGGTAAAATGTTTGAGTTTGAATTTTAATCAAGGAGCTTATAAAATCATAGTTTTCGGTGATTTTGTGAGCTAGTGGTGGGAGTGCAAGAAGTACGACCTAGGTGTGATTCTTTTGCAGGTGTGTGAGAATGAATTGAGGGATGATAAAGTGTGTGATAGGTTGAGTAATTAAAAAAATTGTTTTTAATGGTTTAATGCATTTAAGAGTAAAGAAAGTGTTAGTTGGTGCATGTTTGAGACCTAGGGTTTGAGCAATGGTTTGAAGGAGTTTGGAGCTGAATCTTGTGATCACCATTAGCTGAGTTGTTGAAGAAATTTATCAGTGATATTCTCATCAAAATATTGTGTGATGTTTCATATTCATGTAAGTCTCTTATTATGTGAAATATCAATAAGGTTTTAGGGGTTGGGGGGTTGGTGCCTCACTAAAGAAATCTTTTATGATGTGTAATATTAACTTAAGTATTTGTTGTGTGTAATATAAGAAATGTTTTCAGTGGGGTTTCTCCACTTGAGGGTTTCCCACTTACATCTTGTGTCTTGGTGTTGTTTCTCTTTCTCATGGTTAATTTTATGAATGTTATATGTTGTTGTGCACACATTAATGGATGGCTAATTGATTAATGGTTTATGTGAGTGATCTAAAATTGAAATTAAATTGTAAGGACTAATTCACCCCCACCCCCTCTCATTCCATTCTACTTCCAACATGACTAAATAATAGAAAATTCCTCGTCAAACCAGGGACATATAATATATCAAATAACCTACAATTATGTATGTCAAGAGCTAAATAAATGTTCCCAATACCTTGATCATTGTAGAATGATTCATCACCCAACGCAGGGAAAATTTTAGTGGAGAATATTTATTAATTCATGAATATTCTAGTTTTTAAAATTTGAAATTGGTAAATTTTTAGGGTATAAGTTAGGACGAGTTCACCAAAAGTTTTAGGTACAAGTTAATTTTAGGGGTCAATTCACCATTCCTTTGAAATATAAATTGGAATTTTTTTCCTAAATATTTTCATTCAATAGCATATTTTTATGCTACCGGCTGACAACATATAGTATGTTGTTGGCCAGTAGCATAAAAAATGCTATCGGCCAACAAATTTTTTATGTTACCGGATGTTATCGGCTGATAGCATAAAAATTTTGTCAGTTGGTAGCATTTTTTATGCTACCAGCCAACAACGTAATATATGCTATTGGACAGTAGCATAAAAATATGTTACCAGTGTGTAGTATATAAATATGATACCATCTGGAAGCATTTAATTGTGATGTCATGATGTCTTGATATTCGTCATTTATGCGAAAGATAATTTTCCTAGATTCACCAAATATTTTTAAGGATTTTTTTAGAGGATCCTTAAAAATTTTCTGACTCCAACAAGACATGATTTTTAGAGGGTTTGTCTCTCATTATGGAGAAATGGGCTTTGTGTGTATTCATGTGTTAAGTGGATCTCAAATTAACATGCCAAATAACACTAGAAGACTTGGTTGCTTCACCTGGAGTGGGTAGTATACAAGAACTCCTCATCATCCGAGTGGTCCTATTATTAAGAAACATTACCTTACTTGATGGGTTTTATTTCTCTATTTCCCTTTCTTCTTCCCTTGATTGCAACTAGACTATCCCTATTGATATTTTTGAGTAACGGGTCTCAAATTTCTTAATGAACCCTTCATGTATATGTTGTACCAACAATATTTCAAATCATGTCCTCTTCTCTGATTTTCCAATTTCCAATTATTCTTTTTGGGACTTATGAGAAGAATTATATTTGTTTTACCATTCATGATGAGAAGAAAATGTATGTTCTTCTTCTTCATATTTATTTTATAGTGATTCTTTTTGCTTTAAAAAGTTCACAAGATTTTCAAAATCGAAGGTCTAATTAGAAAAATTGATTATTGTTAAACAATATTAAATGAGGAAGGAAGTGTTCTCAAAACAATATAAATAATATTGTCATCTAAGATATCCTATCCTAGGGCTAGAAGTGAAACCCACAATGTTGCAACTCCTATAAAAAAAAATACTCAACTTTCTCATTAGGCTTGAAATTCAATGTATGTAGCTAAATCTACAAATTTAGTATAGTGTTCTTTTTCTTGGCCCCGTACATTGTGTTCATCTTATTGCATGCTTCTTTGGTCATTCGGTATCTCAAATGTATGGTCACACATCATCAAAAACTCCTAACAATATAATCAATTTGGACTTGATTGGCCTGTCAAACTAACATTATTGTGTTGAATTGTCTAGTGATCATGTTACTAAACAATTTATAACTGACCACAATTATTCAAACTCGAGTTGAGTTCAAATTTTGGTCTTCCACACGACATAGTTGTCACCACGGAGTAGTTGCAAGTTAGACATTTTTTTTTGGAGTATTGTTGGAAATTACATGGGATTACAAGTTTCCCAACAAAATGGCTCATTAGCATAATATAAATCATTATAATACACTAAAAAAATCAATTTAGCCTCTTATGTGGAAAAAATTGACTCATAGGTAATTTTTTTGTTTTCGGACCCTAATGGCCTCTAGAGCACTATAAGGATCAAAATGAAAACTTTCCAAAAAAATAAAGAAATGCTTTTATGAGAACATGCCTTTACAAAAGTTATAAAAATCACTTTTTAAGGAAAACAAGAGAGAATTCTTTTACCCCTAGATAGGGTTTTCTTCTCTAAATGTTGCAAGTGGATTTGGTTATCACTAAAGTGACTTAGCCTGGGAAATATGTTACAAATTTACGGGGTTTCTTGATAATTTCCACCAAAAATAAAAATCAATTCAACCGACCTAACTCCTCCTAACTCAACCTGAATTGATGAGTTTATTAGGATTAGACTTACCCTTTATAATTATCTTTACTTTTTATTTTATGTTTTTCATGTCATTGCATTTTGGAATTATGGATAGACATGTTGTGTTGTTTTTATAGGTCTCAATCCAGCTCGGCTAGCCCAAGATGTATCTTGGCTGCTTTAAAGGATCGACTTGACTTGGGACATGGGATAACTCATTTGGTAGGTGGTCGAGAAAATGCGGCTTGGCTACTATATGGTTGTTGGCACTCATGTTTTGCACATTGATGAAACTTGGTGAACCCATGGAGTAATGTGGCTTAGTCTAAGGTTTGCATACCTCATCGTTCGATCTCCTCTATAGAATCTAAAGCCCACCTTTTCAAACTAGGAGATGGATTGATGGTCCACATGTGGGTGACTCGACCATTATGGGGAAACTTAGTGCACATGTATCTTTACTTGGATTGAAGATGACATAGCTCCCCCACTCATTTTGTGGCTTTTTGACCCCAATGATGTAAAGCAGATTGGTTAGAGTGACTTGGTGACTCAAATATTATGTATGGTAAACTTTGACAATGTGGATTCTTGGCTCGTTGAGTAGTGGTAGCTCATTATAGAGCTTGATTAGCAACCAAACTTACCCCCTTCTCATTATAATGTAACCATCTTGCCTATCAACACTCCCTTCACAAAGTGCAACTTGTTTGGTATCTTTTCTCTTCAAATATAAATGAGATGGATCCAAATGGTGATAAAACCCCTAATGTGAAAAAATAATCCTAATTTTTTAGATTTCTTACAGCCACATAGTGTAAGAGACACTTCCTGGGTGACTCCTCTCCTAGAGCACAATTTTTTTTATTTTAATGTAATTTTCTTGCAAAAACATGCACAGACCCTTGTAGAGGTACCATTGGGTGTGAGAGGTGGGAATGGGGATGGGAAGATGAATAAGTCTATAATGGATCCTCTTCTTCTACTCAATATTCTCCAAGTCCTCCACATTATTCCCTGAAACCTTCTTCTACACTCTAGAACGTACTACGATATGAATGTAATTTAATAACAAGGAGGAAAACCTAGTTAATATTATTAATATGTAATCAATCAATCAAAAAGTTGTAGTGTTGAAATGATTATATACATTATACAATAGATTACAAATAAACAGTTGAACAACCAAACCAAAAATCTACCCGAATGAATAATAAAGAATAATAAGGTTATAAAAAATAAATTGTATAACCATATTAATAAACAATAAACTAATTACCTTAACCACTTACCTATAGTAAATAGTAAACATATATGAAATAGAAAATACTATGTCTTGTGAGTTTTACCAAACAATTTTAGTAGTCAATTGTTTTAATTTCATGAGAAGATTACATACAATACAAGGCACAACTAGAGGGGATTGTTTTTTAATACTGCAACTTTCACTAAGGAGAAGAGGAAGACTTGTTTAATTAATTCCATCCCCGCCACCTAGGGTTCATTCAACTCCCCTTTTGGTGGAAGGGATGATCATACATGCATAGGAAGGGAAGATCATTCTTTCATGCAATCATCTATCCACATTTTCTACATCTAGCTACTTTTTCGCTATCAAGTGTGACACACACCATAGCCACCTAGGGCACAATTTTGACACACACACACACATACATAGAAATACATTAGTTCTAAGATGTATGTAACAATTATTTTTAAGTTCACTTATTTAATAGTTGAGGACAATTCGAACCCTCATTTGCATTATTTTATTTTTGGGACTTGATGCACTTTTGAGGATTTTATAGGTCATTTCTTCATTGTAGGTTATAGGCGACATCGATGAATTGAATGCGACATACTATTGATAAGAAGAGGACAAAAACATCTCACAACCCTCGAAGGAGGCTTTATGAGATTATGAGAGGTCACAGCATCCGAGTAGGTCTGCAATTCCGTAGGTGCCCCGACCCATTTCGAGTGCCCCACTCATGTAAATCTTGCAATTACACAATTTGATGAGGCTCTGTGTGGAAATTTTCCCTCTTTATTCACCAGTTCATCACTTGACAAGACAACTGGAATTAATTGTGAATCAACTAAGTCTTCATATCCCTTATTTGCAAATAGGGTTTAAAAAATGCTAGCTTATTTTCTTGAGTCGATATGTATTTAATTAAATATTTATTTATCAAAGCACCGTTATATATTTAGATTAAACCTTTTATTCATTTATAAATATTTTCCTTAATCATTTTGGTGAACTCAACTCATTTCGAATGCATTTAGGATCCTCTTACCTTTATTGATTTTAATTTCCTAAGATCTTCTCATAATGAATATATCTATTCATGATTTCTTGCCATCCAATCCTAACTATCATGCTAAAATCATTAATCTTTTGGCTACTACTCATATTCCTACCACCACTCACCCAAGTTTTGTTTATCAAACCTTTTTCAATGCATTTTCTCAACATATTACTTTTCCATCTGCTATAGCTAAAAATATTGTTGTATATGACAATGATCCTCCTCTATATATACAAGTCTGCATTAATAAATTATGCATCAAGCGCGTTTTAGTCGATACTAGATCTAAGCTTAATATTTTCCCTTTATCATTCATTTAGGCTATAGGCCTTTCAATATTTATTCTTAACCCAACATCTATTTCTATTCGAGCATAAAATTCTACCACATGACCATGCTTAGGAAATGTCACCTTACCACTCACAAGAGGGCTGATGAATATTCCAGTTCTATTTTTATTGTTGATATCTTCTATAATTCATCAATGTGTTAGATTCTTACATGAGGGATTTGAATATGAAATTCCGTTGATAGTACACCATTCCAACATTGCAACATAGATCCTAACACTGCATTACCTATTATGATTTTTGCTATTATACATCTTGTTGCTAATCCATGACCCATGTATTATCCTGATAACTTTCCTCCACTCGAGGGAACCATTTGTGCACTAGACATTGTTCCATCCACTTCATAACCCCCTTCTACTACTGCTATGGTACTTTATCGGGGGTATGTCTATTCATCAGATGTCATACCACCTTCAATGTATTCTCATGAGAAATATGCATCTATAATACCTCCTTTCACATGCACGCTCTTCATTAATAATGATTATTGGTCACACATTCCATTCGATCCCAATTGTTTTGACACTATCTTCACACATGATGGATTGAATAGGCTTGGGTTTATACTTAATGATATATTTCCTCTAATGCATTCACCACATTTATATCATGGATATGTCTGCATTACTACTACTTATGTCCTCTGAGTATTTCATTTATCAATCTTTGTTGCATACAATCCATGCACTTCTCAACTCACACTTGGGAAGTATTGGATTGACTACATTGGTGGAAAATTAGATCCTAATCATATTGACATTTCATTCCCCATGCCCTTTGGCCATGTTTTCATTTACAATGACTCATTTCTTGGCTATTCACAAAACCTTACTCATTGGTATGCACATGGATGTCCATTACCACTATTAACTAACGAGGAATATATAATGGGAATTTACAATCTATGTTGTAGTTGAATATTTACTAGACAAACAACATACTATTGTTTATCGGGTCTCCGACACATCCCCATTTGGGTTTTAAAATGAAAATGACAACCTCTTAGATGATGTTCTTGTTATCCAAAATTTGACCCTTGCTCATTTTGTGGCTAACTCCTTTCATTCTTCCCTCACTTGTGCCTCAGTCATAATTTTTGCTTTTCGGGCACTCAAAACTTTCGAAATGGCACCATTAGACAGAGCTCTTTCTCAACTTTCTAGAAAGGTAAATTTTTCCTCCTAACTCCGTGTATTTTTGAAGTTATGACCCGGTGGAGTTTTTGTGGGAAATTTTCCCCTATAAGGCCCGCACTAATAAGATGGTGCCACGTGTTCGGACCAAGGAAGTGGCGAGGGCGGAGGAAGACTTAGAATTTTACCAAGTATTTGGCAAAGTTTTCACAAGGAATATTTGGCCCCGCAGGCCCACTAGTGAATCAGATTGTGCCACGTGTCCAGGGGGAAAATTGAAAAATTTGACTAAGTGTTGGCGCCATGGAAAATTTAAAAGGAAAGGCCCACGCCCAATCATGCTTTGCCATGTGTCCCAGGGAGTCAAAATTTCGGAGTGTAGAGGTGGAGTTAAAATTTTGGCAAAGTGTTGGGGAAAAGGGAAAAGGAAAATTATTGGCCCATAGTCCCGCCGACCAGTCAGAGCCCGCCACGTGTCCATGGGCATGCGGGCAAGCAGAGCGTGGGAGGAGATTGGAAATTTTTCCCAAAAGGGATTGCACAAAAGGAAAAATGTTTGCCCAGGGCCCGCAATGATGAATGAGGTGATGCCACGTGTCCTAGACCGGTGGAAGGTGGGAAGAATTTAGGAAATTTTCCCAAAGGAAAAGGAAGGAAATTTCAAAGGAAAAATTGCCCCAAGCGCGAGCCAATGGAATTGTGCCACGTGTCAGGTGGCGGAAAAAACTCAAGACAAGCCCACAAGGAAAATTCGAAGGGTAAAGCCCGCAGCAAATCATGTTTTGCCACATGTCCGGGTCAAAATATGGATCAAACAGTGATGGAAAATTTAAAAGGAGAGGCCCACGTCCAATCAGCACGCGCCACGTGTCCTCAGATCATCGGCCCGGTGGGGAATTTTTGGAAAATTTTCCAAAGGGCAAAACGATGGAAAATGAAGCATTAGATGCCCGCGACCAATCAAAGCATGCCATGTGGCACCTGAATGGTGGAGCGTGGGGAATTTTTGGAAAATTTTCCAAATGACCAAAAAGTGGAAAATTTTAAAAATTTGCCCGCCAATCCGATTTGGCCTTGTTTTGCCCTAAAATTTCAAACGGCCATATCTTTCGATCCAGAGCTTAGTTTTTCACGTTCTTTATATCAATGGAAAGCTGGTGAAATTATCTACAATATTTTGGGGTTATTTTTTCATTTTTATGGAATTTTGAGAGAGAAAATTGAAAAACACCTCTGGCACGTGGTTATGGATAGAAATGATGTTTCAACCACCATTTTTAATGAAGAATGGCTCGCATTTTCTCCCAACATGGCGGAAAATATCAGGGGATGGGCCTATAAGGATTCCTAAGATGTTTTACTATGTTTTTGGTTAGTGGTTGAAGCTCTCACACATTTTCCCGTGTATCTCTCTCCTGGGGTCGTTTTTGGAATTGTAAAAGCCAGATTTGGCTAATTTTTGAAGGGTGGAACATTTTTATGTATTGCAGGCTCCCTCTTTCACCTTGAAAGTGATTTTGTGGAAAAATCAGACCTCTTCCAGGAATGTAACATGTTTTCTTCCTCCTAGATGCTGTAATGTATGTATTTTGATATTGGAAATGACAAAGCAGGCTCTGTGAATGGGTTTTAGTCCTCTCGCTTATGTTGTTTGTTTTCTTTCTGATCTTTCATTACATGTCATCAGTTTGTGCATGATGTTTTTTTACATTTCCATGATCTGTGTCAATCTGTAGAAGCAAAAATTTCACCATTCCTTTGGTGCATCACCTCATTAGCATTAGTTTCAATTTTTTTTTGCATTCCCTATCTCTGTCCCCTTGGAATTTAGAGTAGGATCTTGAATTCAAAACCTCTGCAACTTATAAGTAATATATCTCGATTATGGGAGTTGAGGAACCAGCCCCTAACCTGGAGATTCCTTTCCCATTTTTCAATTCCCACACTTGGGGAGAGGATTCAATGTTGGTGCAATCACACTAGATGTCCAAAATGTCAAACTAGAAGTCTGATCAACATCCAGGGGTCCTGCTGATTTGTAACAATAGTTACTTTATCATATATATAGTCATACACTTGGGGGTCATAATACTTATTATTTCCCCATTCTAGCAGCATCAATTATCTTGCACTTCTACTTATTCACTCTACACTACACGTATAACCTCTTACATACATCATACACATCTTGATACATTGGTGTAACCATTACCCGATGACAAACTCTTGTCCTTTGCCTCACATTTGAGAGTTGAGGGCATCCTACATACATGAACCTCACAAACTACACACTTCTCACTTCACACACATTTGACATCTTTCCCTTACATCTTATATCACACACTATGTGCACTATTCACTCTACACATTCACGCTATATCTTTCTTACATCTAATTTTACATGTTGTGCTCATTACCCTATGGCGCACTCTAGTTCCATGGTTTGTAATCAAATGTTGTGGGTCATAATATAAAATGAATCTCACCAAAATCATTCACTCACTTTCTCACTCTATATGCTCTATGATTCAATGATCACATCTTTCCAAAGCACATAATTCAAACCATTTATCGATGACACACTCTTGTCATATGGTTCATTCTCAATTGTTGAGGGGGCATGTATAAATGAACGACATCTCATGCATACTCATTCTCAATCTCTTAGGGAGCATACTTCTCCTATCATTCACTCTGCATTCCATTCCATCACATTCACAACATATTGCATATCTTTGTTGCATTTACTCTTTCTTTTTTATGCTTACATGTACACTTTTCTTACTATGCTAGAAAAATATTTTTGCATGTAATTATTTTTACCATATACACATGCATGTTCACTTTCCTTCTAGTTTTGATCATAAGCTTTACACAAATATTTACACACAACATGGATGTTTTGTGCAATACCTCATACCATTCCCACAACGTCTCCTGGGGCCATCCACTTTCATACATACTACAGGTGTTATTGTTTCATTTTTCATAGCACATTACTATATCATATTATACACACTTTGACATAATTTTTATCTTTCTAACATGCTAACGGGTGCTTCATGTTCAAAATTTATCTTATAGGTCTATTTACTTCCATGATTTTTTATTACATTGTTTGAAATTCTTTACTTTTGTATTCTATTGTATGTCATTGTCGGTGGGATTTGCCTATTTTTTTCTTGTTCTTTGATTGATTGTCTTCTTTCCTCCTTGTCAGACTCAATTTTCTTACTACATTATGAGTGATGTCCCATGTTTGAAAACCTTGTTTCATGCTTTACATTATCTTATTGTGTATTTTCTTCTTGTGTCCTTAGCTTAGATCTTGTCTTTTACACAAGTGTTTATATTGTTTGAAGTAGCACTTGTTTCTATCCACTTCTCTTGTGTTTTCCTTTGATTATACTAAGCGAATTACCTCCCCATGTAGGGCATTAGTTTTAGATCAGTGTTTGATCCTCCTTTGGATTGTATACTCCTAAGTGACATCACATGCACCCCAAATAAGGGGGGCATAATTTGGGTCTGTCAATCACCCCATACAATAGTTTATAGTCATAGTTCAACACAATTCAATGTTAGTAAAACATAGAGAAGGCTTAGAATATGACTTGGGTCCTTAGGATAACATAGACACCAATTCCCAACACTAGAGAGTAGCTTCTGGGTGCCTTTGTCCCTTCCTGGATTCATGTGACCAGGGGGTAGTCACACAACATTTTTCAATTCAAAACAGTTTTCAATAGTATACACAACAACTTTTACAATGCATGTCATCTTTCAAGACTTGGCATGCATGTATTTTTCTGTCTTTTCTACTTTTGTGTTGAATTAGAATTATTCAAAATGGATTGGATTTTTACAAACCATCTGCGGTGGTGTTCACGATTCACGAAGTAGTTAAGTTTTGGAGGATGGCACCAAAGTTTTCTCCCTAAAATTCTTGTTCTTTGTGTGAGATCATTCAAAAACTCGTAGGTAGCGCAACTAGCATGAGATCTCCTAAAAAATTCATTCTTATACATAATATTCAAGACTCTTTCTATCTCTTTTCTCATCACAAATCAGGTGCACATGTTCATTTTTAAGTTTTTACATATTTTCTTCCATACTTTTTACTCTTCTTGATTGGATTTTTTGTACACACGTATTTGACTACTTGTTCATTCTTCTTTATTGCAGGGTTATCCTTATAGGAAGTGGTATTCAAATCATCACACATCAACAACAATTAACATCGATAATAGGAACAAAATGTGAAATCTACACATTCGGTCTCACCCTAGGGTCATCATCATCATTTTTTGTCACTTCCTCTTCTCTAACATCCATACTTCACATTTTTATCACTCCATGCTTTTTCTTTTCTCTCTAGACACACTTTTATCCATTAATCTACATGGTTTTCAAGTACACATATCTTATCTATTTTATGTTATCGATAATTAACTCAACAACATGAATTGAGGGTAAATGTAGACACTAAATCACACAATTTGGGTATATATATATATATATATATAGAGTCATGATCACATACTACTATTCATATTATTCCTAAGTAATAAAAGTACTAATTGAACCTTATCTTTGGCCATCTTTGCTTGATTTATGTTGCCTCTTTTGATCTTACACTCTTACTTTCCGAGTATATCTTCTTATACTTTGGAATTTCTCACTTTGGACACCAGCGCCTAGCCGCCTTGACGGGCGCGATCTGCTAGACACCCTTGTCCCCTTTGGGTACCCCCAACCTCTTTATATTTGTATCCCATATTTTGGGTCCTTTCTAGATGTTCGAGCATCTTATATTTTTGGTATTCATCCTTTTCAAGGTTGATTAGAAAATTAAAGTAATGGAATCATATAAATATAAATTTATGTGACCATAATAAAGGACCAAGTGTTAAGCATTAACTATCACTACCTAATTTTGCATTCAAAGAATATTCTAGCTCCACATAAAGGAAAATGGAAAACATTCTTCTACATACATGCATAGGGGGAAGTTCATTCTTTCATGCACACATCTATCTACATTTTCTACATCTAGCTACTTACTCGATATCAAGTGTGACATGCACAAGAGCCACATAGGGCATGATTTCAACACACACACACATAAAAATACATTGGATTTAAGGTGTAGTGTAGCACTCGGTTGTAAGTTCACTTTTTGTGACAAAGGACAGTCGACCCGTAATTTGCATTATTTTATTTTTGGGATTTGTTGCACTTTTTAGGGTTTTGTAGGTCATTTCTTCATTGCAAGTAACATGTGACATTGGTGAACTTGATGAAAAATAATAGTGACAAGAAGTGAAGGATAGAGAACATATCGTGACCCTATGAAGGAGGTTTTATGAGGTTATGAGTAGTCACAGAACCTAGAGTAGGTATGCACCGCCTACAAGTGCCCCTGACCCATTCCAGAAGCTCATTCTAGGAAAATATTGCGGTCACACAATCATCGATGCTTTGTGAAAAACTTTTCCCTCTCTTTTCACTAGTTTGTCACTTTGGCATAGTCTCGAAATTAATTACGAATAAGCTAAGTCTTCTTATCCCTTCTTTACAACTAGGGTTTCATAATTGCTAGTTTATTTACTTGAGTCAGATATGTATTTAATTACATAATTATTTATTAACTATGCTACATATTTATATAAGTCATTTTATTAATTTACAAATATTTTTCTTAATCAAGTTTTTCCCCGTAATTAGCCCCATGATAAAAATTCTTGTGAAAATGGGGTGAAAGGTTAGGATCTCATGGTGCAAGGTTCCTTTAATCAACACAAATCAATGATGGAAGTTCCAAATAATAATGTTAAATAAGATCAAGAAACCTCTTCTAAATCCAATCTCATGTTTTTTGGGTTTGACTAGTTATGTGCAATAAATCAAATTGTTGGTAGTTCTAATAGACCTCAAATTCATATTATTGGTAATACAAGGTCTAAAAAGATAATATTGGGTTCTCAACCTTCACCTTCTTTTAAAAAATACAATGCTTTTCACAAAGAGAAGGAAATTGGGGCAGATTCAAGTGAGAAAAGGTTACCTTATTTTTCTAGTAGATATATCCCCATAAATGAGGCCATTTCTCAATTAAGAGTATATTTCTTAACATTGGAAAAATCAAGCAAAGATATAGTGACACCAATGATGCACAAGACTATAGGCATTCCTATGAAGATTATTAAACAAATGAAGAAAACTAATCTAAATGTGACAATGTGGGATGCTTTGTCCATTCCATATCAATTAGATCTATTATAAGAGGCTTTGAAGAAGATCATCCCATCATATGGGATAGTAAAAAATGCCAAAAAAATTTAATTAGCTTATGTCAACCCAAAGAGGATCAAGTAAGTTAAATAAAGAAACCACCACCCTTTTATATTTCTTTGATTATTGATGACCATTTGGTATGTAATTGTATGATATATTTAGGGGCCAACACCTTCATAATGCCTAAGAGTATAGAAAACACTTTGGGGATTGAGTACACTCCAATCACTAAGGGTGTTTTGCAATTGGATGGTACTATAATTAGAATGGTTATAGTAATTAGATGTCTTGAGATAACTATCCATACATTCCCTAATCTAATCATTTTTCAAGACATGTCAATTATATATTTTCCCCCTCTTTTTGTTATTTTCTTGTCAAGAAACTTCACAAAAAGGTAGGAGGTTATTTGTCTTCATATTGGTCTCATATTCTCTTGAGGACAAGGTATGGGACTAAGTTTACAATTAAATTTGAGCATATCTTAGTTTATCACGTCAAATTTCATAATAACAACCCTATTAAATCAATTTTCATGGTGTGAGGAGAAACGATAAGTGATTTAGATTCATTTAAAGTAGTGCATTCATCACAATCAATCCCTAATCTTATGTTAGATGAGTGGGCTAAGGAAAGGTATGAATTTGATCCATATAAAACTACTTCTTAAACAAGCTTAAGTACTTATTACATCTAAGAGGAGGGTTCTTTTATCCCAAGTGCATTAAGAGAAAATGAGGAGGATTCACAGGGCCTATGGAAAATGTTTTTGACAGTTCTAGAAGTAGGAATGGAACAATTTCAGGTGTAGTATTGATCTCTCTAAAGGGTAAGAAGTTTATTTTTTCTCATAGGCTTCAATTTACATGCTCTAACAACATAGTTGAGTATAATACATTGATTCATGGACTATTATTGGCTTAGAAGAGACATATTAAGATATTAAAAATGTTTTGGGACACTAAGTTGGTTGACCTCAAAGTGAGAGGAAAGTGTTCTATGAAGAGCACTCTCTTAAAGGCTTATAAGAATAGAGTTTGGGAACTACATTAGATTTTGAAGCTATGAATATCCAAGTAGTGCCAATAAAGTTAAATGTGGAAGCTGATCAGATGGTTGTTGTAGGGTCATAATTTTTCCCACCTAGAGATCTCATTCAGGGACATGATCAACATGTCAAGATGGTGGTGAGACCATCCATCCCGAATAATAATGTGAGTTGGAAATTCTTTGAGAGTGATGAGAAAATTACCCATTTTATTGAGAATAAAGATGAGTTCTCATCTGAGTTGTAGTCAAGGTTGTAAGAAGGCTATGAATATCAGGTTATCTAATTAATAAATAACAAATTACCAAGAGGTCTGGTTACTCTTGAAAGCATATTCATCCCTGATGATGATTTCAAAGGAGAAAAGAAAAACATGATGGATAGTAAAGAGGACTATCAAAAGGTCATGATCTCCCAAGATAAAGAGTTGTTGCTTGGAAAGGTATGTGATGAAACTAAAAACAAGTTTTTGTGTCCTTATGTTAGCAATACAATGATATTTTCTCATGGATCTATGAATATATTAAAGGTTTCAATCCTGAAATTATGCAACATGTTATAGATCTTGACCCTAATGTCAAGCCTGTTAGGCAAAAGAAAAGACATGTAAACCCTAAGATAAAACCCCTAATGAAGAAAGATCTTTCCAAACTCATAGAGGCCAAAATTATATTTCCTATCAAGTACTCCACTTGGGTGGAAAATTTAGTTCCTATAAGGAAGAAGAATGGGGAGATTAGGCTATGTGTTGATTTTAGAGATCTAAATAGAGCCTCCTTAAAGGATCACTATCCTTTACCCTCCATGGACCAGATTTTGCAAACAATAGCAGGAGTTGAGAGGTTCTCCCTTTTGGATGGATATTCTAGATACAATCAAATATGGGTCGAAGAAGAGGAAAATTATAAGAAAAAATTTACTACTAAATGAGGAACATATACCTAAGAAAAATGTCTTTTTGGTAGTCCAATGTTGGTGTTAATTTTTAGAGGGCCATGGATTTTTCTTTCAAGGGATTCATAAACAATTTCATTATGATTTACTTGGATGATATCATAATTTTCTCAAAGGAAGGTGAAGATCACATGGAACATCTTGAGAAAGTGTTTGAAAGGTGTAGAGAGTTTGGGGTGTCACTCAATCCAAAGAAATGCATCTTTTTGTCCCACAAGGAAAACTATTGGGTCACATGGTTTCAAAATAAGGTATAGATATTGACCTAGATAAAATTTTAGCCATCCTTTCTCTCTCATTGTTAGCACATAAGAAAGCATTACAATATTTCCTTGGAAAAATCAATTTTGTTAGGAAATTTTTTCCTAACTTTGTGGGATTGGTTAAACACATCACTCAAATGTTAAAGAAGAACACTCCTTTAAGGTCGAATAATGAGTTCAATGGTAGTTTTAATAAGATCAAGGAGGAAATAACTTAGGCTCCCACCCTCATTAACCCAAATTATGAAAAATATTTTATCTTGTATGCTTATGGGGCTGAGAGTAGTGTGGAAACCATTCTAACTCAGAAAAATGATGAAGGTTTAGAGAAACTAGTGGCTTTATTTAGTCAAAAATTAAATTATTTTGAGATAAATTATAGCCACATGGAAAAGTAATTCTTTGCAATCATGAAGGATCTCAAAAATTCAAGCATCTACACACCAACAATCATATCAAGGTGCTAGTTTCTCACTGCATGAAAATTTTCATAATGGGGAAGAAGTTATTGAGAATATAATCAGATGGGTAGTGAGAATCATGGAATTTGATGTCACAATCAAATCTACTAATCTAGTTAGATGGAAATGAATGTGTGAAAAACTTACATTGGATGTTACTAATGATGACCAATAAGCTTTTGACGCCTTGAAGGAAGAGGAAGAAAAATCAACAACATGTGCACCTAATGAAAATGAATTTATGGATGATATAAAAGTGTTCTTGATAACTGGTGAATATCCCTTGGGTTGGATCAAACAAAGAGGAGACACTTTAAGCTTCAATCCATTCCTTATGTTTTAATAGATGGTGTCCTCTTCAAGAAAATCCTAGAGGGAGTTTTATTTAGATGCATTGGTAGAGATTAGATTGAGAGAATTCTTGGTGAATTCCATGAAGGCTTGGTTGGTGGTCATTTTTATCCAAGAGAAACATCCATGAAGATCATGAGGGTTGGCTATTTTTGTCCCACACTATTCAATAATGCTCATTCATGGGTTAGAAAATGCAAAGAATGTGCCTTATTTACTAGTAAGAAGAGGTTGGTTTCCCTTCCACTTCATCCAATTCAAGTAGATCATCCATTATCCTAATGGGGTATTGACTTCATTAGCATGATCAATCCAATGTTTAGTGTTGGTCATAAATGGGTTTTGACTGCCACTAACTACTTTACTAGGTGGACTGAGGTTTTTGCACTCAAAGAAGCTACTAAGACAACCATTCTAGACTTCTTGGAGGAAATTGTGAAAATATTTGGAGTCCTTGTACCATAATATCCAATAATGCTAAAACTTTTGGGGTTTAATATCTCTAATTGGGCTCTAAAATGTGGTATTTATCTAAAGAATTCTTCCAACTATTACCCTCAAGGTAATGGTCTAGTTGAGTCTACCAACAATAATTTGAGCATGATCATGAAAAGAATAATGGAGATAAATAAGAGGCAGTCACACACAAAAGTCATACATGTTCTTTGGGCTGATGGGATCAAGAAAAAAGAGAAATAAGTAATTCTCCCTTAATCTTGTGTATGGTAGAGAGGCTAGGCTTCCAATATATCTTAAATTTTCTTCATTATAACTAGCCCATCAGCTAGAATTAGAAGGTGAAGATGAGAGAGTAGTTAGGATGATAGAATTGAATGAATTAGAAGAGATAAGACAATCATCCATGAGAAATTTGGAAGAACATCAAAGGATAATCAAATAATATTTGATAAGAAAGCTAGTTGACATACCTTTAAGGAAGGAGACCTTGTTTTGAAGTAGGATGCAGACATAGCCAAACCAGGAAGACACTCTAAATTTGATGCGTTACGGAGTATACATCATCTTAGCATACAAGAAAGCTAATGCATTTGAGATATCAAAGCTTAATGGGAATTATTCAAATCCCAGTAAATGGGATTTATCTTAAACCCTCTTATTGAGAGGGACCTGTTTCACCTTTTACATAGTGTGTTTAGTTGTTCTCTTTTTTGGGGGCACTTCTTTTGTCATAATTTGTGATCACCAATTGAGATGTCCTCCCTCAATATTTTGTGGTGATCTTCTTTGAATGGGTGTTATGCTACACAAGTTGTCACTTGTCATAGTTTGTATTGGAGTTTTGGGCCATGATGAACTAAGTGAAGGCCCAAAAAATGTGTAGTAAAGTGTGGAAATATAATTTTTGTTGTTGATCCAAGAAAGAGTTAATAGTTAGGTTGTAAGACAAGATTTTTGGTAAATTCTTTATATTGGGACAACATAAAAAATCAAACAAGTTTAGGGTGAGTTTTAGGGCTTTCAAGTTATATGCTAACCCCATTCCCAATGGATACAAAATGCCATTGGTTCATACATTTAGTACAAAAATGTTCCCAATACGTCACCAAAATTTTATTGAATAAGAACTCATACTTATTTAGACAACTTAGTTTTAAAAACAAAGGGAATTTGCATATGGATCTTTATTTTTCCATGGCCTCCTCAATTTCTATAGATCCTAAAAATTTGTGGACTTCTATTTTTCCGTAGTTCCTATTTATCCATGGATTCCTTATTTTCTATGTGTCTTAGTTTCTGCATCTTCCTTCTTTTATGTGGGTCATAGTTATTTGCATTTATTTTCTATAGGTCCTAGTTATCCATGGATTGCTTATTTTTCATGGGTCCTAGTTTCCTATGTATTCCTTCTTTTTTGTGGGTCCTAGTTATCTATGTCTTAATTCTTTTCCGTAGGTCATAATTATCCACAAATTCATTATTTTTTGCGGGTCCTAGTTTACCACGACTTCCTCTTTTTCCATGGATCCTAAAAATATATGTCTTCCATAAATTTCATAGAATATAAGAGGAGACTCAAGGATCCAATGAGGATTTGACACATCAAGAGGGGTGACACGGAGGTCAAATTTGATGGACTTGTGGCCATCAATTGTGTGAGATGATATGCATATCTTTAAATTCTCATAACTTTTTATCTAGGTCACAAAATAAGACAAAATTTATATTATTGGAAAGGTCTTGAGAGTAATACATGTTAAAAAAAAAAATGTTGGGTCGCAAAAAGTGTTTTATTAGGCCAAAAATGTAAAAATGAACTCATGGCGATTTTGAGGTATGGGTTCTCAAAAATTCCATGGTTCCCATATCAGGTCTACACATTTGAATGAAAATTTGTCCTTAGTGGTTGGAGAAGTGCATGATTTTATTGATTTTGGATTTCATTTCCCCCTTCTCCATCTTATATACATATAACTTAGTTTTATTATAAAAAAATCTTCTCCTAAATACAAGGTTATGTTTCCCTTTTGTGTGGCCAAGTATTCTGAGTTACAGACTTCTATGTTGTTTTTATGTAATGCACTTAGTGCCTTCTCCATTATTATAATGGATTCTAGATAACCTAATCAATGATATCTAGTTATTATGGCTCTCCTTCATCCCTTTAATTTTTTTATTGTATTCTTTCCTTTTTATTTTTTATGACATGTTGTGTGTGAGTTATATTTGCATGAATTCCATCTTTTTGTCACTTATGTAGAGAATTAGAGTTTGTTAAAATTTTAGGGTTGAATGTGTCTTTTTTTTTCCCTCTTGGATTTTTATTTTTCCTCCCATTCTTCATCTCAAGGAGAAAATATGTTTCTCATTTGGTGTATCACCATATCTTTTATTCAATATGCCATATTTATGAACCCGATTTCTTGGAAATATTAGATTATAACTAGTTAGTATTAGAGTATAGAGGTAGTTAGATTAGTTACAGTGAACTTGAGTGAAAGGATCTCGGCCTTTTCAACTAGAGATTAACCTTAAAGGAGTCATTGTCATAAACTTTGAAGGCATTTCCATGTTTCACTGAGGTTTTGAGCCTAATTTCAGCAAAGGATGCAACTTCAAGAGACACACATTTTCAAATAATAACTCATGCTTATTTGGAAAAATTAGTTAAAAAAAGGGAATCCCACATGCCTATATTTTGCAGATCTCTATTTTTTCATGGATTCCTATTTTTCCATGGATTTTTAATCATTTTCTATTGAAAATGGGAGGATATGGGTTGATATGAATCAATATCAAATTGTTACTTGATGCTCATTATTTATTTTCACCATGGTTGATAAAAATAGGGGAGTTGAAAAATATCTATGAAGCTCTAACTTCTATGGGTCAACGCAATTTGAAAAGGAGGATAACTTACTCATCAATATCTCATATGGGTTTTTTAATTATAGGAATTGGTTCCATGATAGATACATGTCTCAATGGAGCCATTTTGCAAATGATTTCTCATGGATTAATTGGTGGTGAACGTTTTTCTTGATAGGAACAAGTAATGATAGGATATGTACTCTAAACCTTGACAAGATGGGAGGAATCGTTATAACAATACCTAAAATATTAACTATGTTCAGTAGCTTTTCAATGGATTCTTTTTCATTTCCGGAATGAGTGGTTTTGTAGTAGAATCTATTATATTATTGGGAATAATTATTAGTAATAAATATTTTTCAACCTTTCAAATCATTATTACTATAACAATTACTCGAAATCTATGATTTTTTCATTTATCTCAGTATTGGTAAAGTATAGTAGAAAATTAGGATTATTTTCTTCTCAAGATATTCTACTTTCTTTCTCATGTGGGAGTTGGAACTAATTCCCGTTTACCTAATTTTATCCATGTGGGGGTGGGCGGGGGTGGGGGGTGTTGGGAAGACGTCTATATTAAACCATAAAATTTCTTTTGTATAATGTGGGTGATTCCATTTTTATCTTAATGGGAGATTTAAGAATGGGTATTTTTGGATCTCATGGACCAAATTTTTAGGATCCTAAAAATCCACGAGCTCCTCTTTTTCTCTGCGGTTCCTAGTTATCCATGGCTTCGTTCTTTTACGTGGGTCTAGTTATCCATGTCTTCCTTCTTTTCATGGGTCCTAGTTATTCATGGATTCCTTTTTTTTATGGGTCCTATTTAGTCATGGCTTCCTTATTTTATGGGTCCTAGTTTTCTGTGAATTCCTTTTTTCGTGGGTCCTAGTTATCCATGGATTCCTTGAAAACAACACAAAATATTTGCATAGCAATAATAATTTTTACTATTCCATTACACATACCTGTAGGTATATATAAATATATAATAGATGACTTTCCTATAAAATAGAAAACCCCTTTAATAACTCTCTTCATTTACAAGTTTTTCCAACAACTCATAATACACTTCTTCAAGCATAAGTATAAATAAGTGGGTTGTTATAACACTATAAATAACATCACTAACAATATAAATAATGTAATTATCACAATAATATAATTCCACCCATTATTAATTTTCACACTAATATTTATTTCCTAACATTCCCCTAGTGTAACACATGGTAGAAAAACATACACACACTCATCTATAAGATGATCACCCCTATGAAACATGTCCTACTATGAGACTCATGTTCTTGATCAATAAGAAAGACTCTCTCCTTCCATGGTTTTAAACATGTTTACCACAAACCTTGACGTGAACATGCCCCATCAACTATCCATTTCATGTGGTTTTTGGATCCCCCACAAACCCTCTCAAGATCCATGAACTAACTTACTCTAGTGTTTGTGTTCACCAATATGCTTGTACATCAGGGAAGTATATAGGAATCACAAATCACTTATTACAAAACCGAACATATAACATGTACTAGAAATATTTCACATTACATCCTATAATAATCAAAATGTTCTTAATTGCAGCAACCGTTGTTGATCATTGTCACTCGATCTCAAACAACATAGGAAATTGTCACAACGCTATTCGAAACTAACCTTGACTTTATTCGGTTTGGTGCATAATGGAAATGTAACATTGGTGTCATGTTCCCCCACAATGTAAAAATTCTATTATTAATTAAATATGAACATTGAAAATAAATTTGTACCGTATTACATACTATTTTCTAGATATTGTTGTATTGGATCTTACCGCACATGATCACCATTTCCAATGAATATATTCATTAATCGGTCAACTTTTAATGAAGTATGGTAGTCGGAGGATTAATATGGTCAAAGGATATCTACATTCATCTACTCTCTAATATAGTCATTTTTCCAAGATCTAATACAACTCACGCAAAGAAAAAAACTGAAAGACACACACTACACAATTGAAAAGCACATACTCACACCAAAAACATTTTCCACCATAATTGATATGCGGCCCCATTCTTGGTGATTGATTAGTGGTTGTTGATTAACCTCTAGCCTCCTGTTCCTCTTTCCTCTAGTGTCATGTTTCTTGTTCATCTATATTTCATCATGAAGCTCGATTACGGATGTCGAGTTACACCAAAAATGCTTCGTAAGGGAATTTTTTTATTTTTCAAACTTTTGACTTCGAATTTGACTCAAAATGACACATTGATAATTTTAACAACTGAATATATTTTGATAATTATAATAGCTTGAATATTTTGATAGAATTTTGATAACTTTACTCTAGAATAATTTCTTTGACTTTATAGACTTATTACATTTCAAACTATTTTGATAACCAAAAATCTAACTTCTTAGAAAATTATTTAGTTGAAATACTTGTATGGTCAATGGATGAATTGTTATGCATGAAAATGATGACATTAGTAGATGTAAAGATGAATATTGAAAAAGGTATGATCTAATTAACAAATAAAAATACTAAAATTGATTTTAAAAGGAGACTCAAATTAAACTAATACTTAAGCGATACATCTATTACAACAATTATAAACTATGACTAAATAAATAAATCCATCATTACAATCATCTTTGGAAGAACCATACTTATTCATCGTTGACAATGCTCACCATTTGAGTATTCAACCAACTATTTGTATACTTGGATTCAACGCTTACCAAATTAGACTTGTGAAAGATATTTCATGTTATTCACCTTGGCATTGTGGGAATCACAATGCTTCTATTATATTGCATTGACTCATTAGAGTTGTAGAGAAAGCATTGATGCACAAAAACTACTCCAATATCAAATTTGTGATCAAAGAATTTAAAAAGGTTGGATCGATCAATATAAACCAACAATCTCCAATAGAATATTAGGCCTTCAATTTCAAATCATCAATCTACAAGAAGTTTAATATATTTTTAGGCATGCATAGAATATATTATGTATGCAGAGATCAAGTGAATGAAGTGAGACACAAATGATTGCAGTTGGCTTAAAATAGTAGTAAATATATATAGATGAAATCAAAAAGTGAATTTCTAAGAGATGGGTGTCATAAATTGAGGACACACGACTAGGACATGATGAGATCAGATAGACATGGTGCGAAGGAGAATTGATGAACATTACGAAATAATGTAGAGATCCATACTTGAAATATACAAATTTTAATTCCTCCCAATGCAAAATTCTTCTCTTCCTTGTCGATATCGCTTTAGTTATTTTGGTTGCATCTCATTACACAAAGTATTATATTACTATAACTACTCTTACAAATAAAATTAATTCTCCATTGGGATCAGTTATACTCTTCGATACCAAATGAAAAAAACACAACATATTTGTGCAAAAATAATAATTTGTATTATTCCATTACACATACCGCATGCATATACAAATATATAATATACGACTTTATTATAAAATAGAAACCCCCTTTACTAAATCTCATCATTTATGAGTTGTTCCAACAACTCATAATGCACCTATTCAACCATAACAATAAATACGTGGGTTATTATAACATTATAAACAACCTCACTAACACTATAAATAATTGAATTAATACAATAATATAATTCCACCCATTATTAATGTTCATACTAATATTTATTTCTGAACATTCCTTCTTTTCGTGGGTCCTAGTTATCCATGTCTTCCTTCTTTTCCATGGGTTCTAGTTTCTTATGGATCCTTTATTTTATTTGGGTCCTATTTATTTGAAACTTCCTACTTTTCTATGGGTCATAGTTATCCACGACTTCCTTCTTTTCTACATGTCTTAGTTTCCGATGGCTTCCTCTTTTTACGCAAATCTTAAAAATTTACATCTTCCTCAAATTTCACGAGAATAGAAGGGGAGACCCCAAGATCTAATGAGGAGTTTACATGTCAGCAGGGGTGATCTTGATGTTAAATTTGACAGCCCCGTGGTTATCAACTATGTAAATAGCATGGATATTTTTAAATCCTCATAATTTTTGGTCCTCTTTACCAAAACAAAAAAAAAATTATATGGTTGGAAAATTATTGAGGAGTACTACATTCTTAAAGTAGTTTTCGGTTGTGAAAAAGTGTTATTGGGCCAAAAATGTAAAAAATGAACTCGTGGCCATTTTTCGGTATGGGTTCTGTGAAATTCTATGGTGCCCATAATGGGTCCGCACACTTTAATGTAAAGTGGTCCTTAGTGTGTTGGATAATTTGGTGATCTTTTTGATTTCAAATTTACTCTTCCCCTTATCCTTCTTATATATATGTAACACATTTTTATTATAAAAATATCCTATCCTAAATTTAAGGTTATGCTTCCATTTTGTGTGGGAAATTATTCTAAATTGTAGACTTCTTTGTTGGAATTTTGCAATGCACTCGTTAGTTATTGTGGCTCTCCTTCTTCCCTTTAATTTGTGTCATTGTATTCTTATCTTTCTGTTATTTTATGACATGTTGTGTGTGGGTCATATTTGCATGAATTCTATCCTTTGTGTCGCTTATGCAGAGAATATGAGTTTGGTAAAATTCTAGAGTTCAATGTTTCTTGTTTTTTCCCTCTTGTCTTTGCATTTTTCCTCTCATTATTTATCTCAAGGAGAGAACCCATTTCTAGTTTGGTGGATCACCTTATATTTTATTCAATATTTAATTTTACTAAACTATGGTTCCTTAGAATATTAGATTATAACTAGTCGGTAGTAGATTATAGAGTCGGTTAGATTATTTCCAATGAACTAAAGTGAAAGGAACAAGCCTTTTCACCTAGAGATTTACCTTGAAGGATCCATTGTCCCACACTTTGAAGGTCTTTCCATGTTTCACTGAGGTGTTGAGCCTAGCTTCAACAAAGGGTGTAACTTTAGGTGAAAATTGTTGTCAAATAATAAATCATGCTTATTTGGATAACTTAGTTCAAAAACAAAATGAATCTACACATGCCTAAATTTTTGTGGATCCCTATTTTTCCATAGCCTCCTCTTTTTGCATCTATCCTAAAATTTGTGGACTCCTCTTTTTTGCGGATCATATTTATCCATAGCTTCCTTCTTTTCGTGGGACCCATTTATCTCGTGGCTTCCTTATTTTATGTGGTTCCTATTTATCCGAGGATTCCTTATTTTCTACAGGTACTAGTTATCTGTGGCTTCATGTTTCCACATGTCTTTGTCACTCATGGCTTCCTTATTTTCTCGCAGATCCTAGTTTCTCATGGCTTCATCTTTTTTTGTAGATTCTAAAAGTCCATAGCTTCCTAAAATGTCATAGAATAGAAGGGGAGGCTTTCAGATCTAATGAGGAGTTGACACATCAATAGGGATACCCAAAGGATGAATTTTATGGCCCTGTGGTTGTTGAATGTAAGGACACCATGTAGATCTTTAAATACTCATAACTTCTAATCCAGTCACCAAATAAGACAAAATTTATATTGTTGGAAAGGTCTTGATGAGTACTATATGTTAAAATCAATTTTGGGCCATAAAAAGTGTTTTATTTGGCCAAAAATGTAAAAATTAACTCATGGACATTTTTCAAGTATGGGTTCTATAAAAGTCCATGGTGCCCATGTTGGGTCTACACACTTGAATGCTAAGTGGTCCTTGGTGGTTGGAGAAGTGGGTGATATTATCTATTTTAGATTTCCTCTCCCATTCTCCTTCTTATATATATGTAACTCATTTTTATTGGTAAGACATCCTCTCCTAAATGCAAGGTTATGTTTCCCTTTTGTGTGGCCAAGTATTCTAAGTTGCAGACTTTTGTGTTGGTTTTATGTAATGCACTTAGTTCCTCCTCCATTATTGTAACAAATTGTGCATAATCTAATCAATGATATCTAGTTATTATGGATCTTCATATTTACTTTAATATGTGTTATTATATTATTTCCTTTATATTATTTTATTACATGTTGTGTGGGATTCATATTTGTATGAACTCCATCCTTTCTATCACTTATGCGAGAGAATCAAATTTTGATAAAATTACGGGGTTGAATATGTATTGATTTTACCCTTTTGGCTTCATATTTTTCCTCTCATTATTAATCTCAAGGAGAGATTACATTTCCACTTTGGTGCATCACCTTATATTTTATTTAGTATTTCATCTTTTTGAACCCTAGTTCCTTGGAAATATTAGATTAGAACTAGTTAATAAAAGAGTGTAGAGTTAGTTAGATTAGTTGCAATGAATTAGAGTGAAAGAAACTAACATTTTCACATGGATATTAACCTTGAAGGAGCAATTGTACCACACTTTGAATTTATTTTCATGTTTCACTCGAGGTATTAAGCCTAGCTTCAACAAAGGGTGAAACTTCAAGTGACAACACCAACCTCTAAGGCTTTATAGTTTTCTACTAGTTCTTTGTGGATTTGTTTGTCCCATGCATCATGTGTATAAAGTGTGAAATAAAATTATGTAAGGTTTTTTCAACTCTCTTTTATATTGGTATATTTGGAACTACTTAATATTGGGGTATGAATGCCTGGATTGAGTTTATCATAAAAATTATGGTGTCTTCTAATACCTGCACATCTCTCGCATCCAATATGGCACTCAATTTTGACTTTTTAATTTGGAGTGAACTTATTTAAGTGCATCATGCATCACTCTTTTTTTTCTCTACTATTCTATGCTATAATTAGAAACTATAAGCTTGTTTCCTCTATGCCACAATATTCTTTATCAATTCCAAGGAATATTGTGCCAATTCAAAGGAAACAAGGTTGTAAGATACAAATATTGTGTTATCTTTTGGTGTGTTTTGTGGATTACTTTGGTCTAGAGAAAGAGATGAAGTTTTTAGTTGAGTATATTGGGATTTGTGTCTTAGGTTCCCACCTCAATTGTTCTATTGTAACCTATAGGGTTCCTTGAGTATTTGTTATCTTTACTTCTACCCTTTTTGTGATCGTTCCTTCAATTTTCCCCTCCTCCTCTTTCTTTAGTTTCTATTCCATGGCCTTCTATTATTTCTCCTCTTTCTTCTTTTGTTATTCCTCCTTCTCCATCTTAAAATTTTCCTCTTTTGATTTATTTTCTTGTCCCTCATTTTTCATCTTATCTTCCTCCGACTTTACTTTATCCTATTTTTCCTTCTTTTTGTTCTCCTATTTTTATCCTCCTTTTCTTCCTCTTTTATTCTTCTCATCCTTATTTTCTCATATTTTTCCTCCATTCATCCAAATATATTTTCCTCTTCTTCCTTGCATCCTATTTTCCTTTTTTTTTCTTTCTCCTTTTCCGTAATGGTTTGGCTCCTATTTCCGAAGGTCTTATTTGGAGAAGTTATTCTATATATACTATTAGTGATTTTTATTTTATGTATTTTTTATTCTTCTCTAGAAGTTCCTAGAGATTTATTTCAAATTTTTCCATAATTATTTACTCCTTCAAATCTAATTATTTCCTAATTCTTTGTAGTAGGTGATTAGGAAAAAGTTGGGTCAAGTCTTCTATGGAAAATTCAATCCTTTTCATATGGTGTAGAAATGATTCAATTATTTATATTTTTTTTTCTACTACTGACATCATATTATTTTTAATACTTTCTTAATGTCACCTCATTCAATACATACCTTGTAAAATTTGTATGCAACCCTAGTGAGTTTAGGTTTTTCTATAGACTCAATCTTACCAATATACTTCGGGTCATTTCTTCCTTCATCTTGAGATTCTTCTTCTTTTGATCCCTTTTTTGTGTGGCACGTTATTTCCTTCTCCTATTTAGATGTGGTTTCTAGTCATTTGAATATGTTATTTACATGGTTTATGGGGACACCCCAAAAATACCCATTACACTTTATAACATCAAAAAAATTAAATCCATTATCCACCCATATCCCACTTCTAGAATTAATTTAATTAATTCTATTACACTCACTATACACTATACACCACTTTGGATAATTTAATTAGCTATTTAAATAAATAAAAATCAATTATCTACTCACCCTCCACTCATCTCCACTTCACTATCCAACTCACTCAAGTTGAACTTTTCACTCCACTCAAGTTCTAGAATTCTAAAAACATGGAAGAAAATATTCATGTACAACCAACTTTGGAATAAAATCAAGAGCCAACTAATTTGAAATAAATCCTCTTATTTAATTATTAAAAGATCTAACTTCACAGAATTAATCAACCATGATAAATAAGGAAATTAAAATCAATATCTTGTAACTCATTCAATTAAACCTTCCTCAATCCATGGATTATATAAATAATAAGATCCATTCCTCATAATTCATCTTTGGAAGCTTAAAAATTTTGCAATGTTACTATAATGAATTTCACTTTGAATTGCACACTTTGTTAAGTTGTCCATTTGATCAATGATCTCACAATCAAACACATATTTCATCTTATTTTCTCATAGAAAAATTAAGTTCCATTCGGATTAATTTTGGAGAATCCAAATTCAATCCATCATATAGATTCAATAATCTTAGTACTTCATTCCAAGCTTCATCCAATCTCATCTAATGTTGCGTAATGAGACACGAAGGAAGGGATCATATTTGCACTTTTTGTATGATTTATTCCATTTATTTGTTTTTCTCTTGTACATAGTTTCCTCTCCATGCTACCCCTCTTCATCAATTCCATATTCCTTGTCTCCTTGTTCTTAAATAGGCTTTAGTAAATTTCTTGGGATTTTATGCCATCATTTCTTGTGCCTTTTGGTGAACTAATTTTTCCTCATGTATAATGTGGGTGATTTTTATGGCTGATCCTCCATTAATTTCTCTCCTTTTTTGTGAGTTATAGGTTTTGGTGATTTTACTTGTGGTTTTGATGATCCTACCACTTGTGCCAAGTTTTCTATGAAATTTATAGGGTAATTTTCCCAATGTTCTTCCCAAGTTTCTTATATGATATCATTTATGTTTGGTGGAACATGATTTTGCAGATGAATGAGCATATCATGGAGAGCCTCTACTGATGTTTTCACCAATTTTTTTGAGGCTTCATATGGTAGCGAGGTGACATGAGTGACCCACGAAATGAATGGATGAAAAAATGGATAATCAATGTATGTGATAAACACAAATTCTTTCTCATATTTGGTCACTATTTACTTTCAAACACTGGAGTTGGATGTTTGTAATTTTATTATGTTATCTCCACCCTATAAAATAAGTTATATACTCAACCATTGGTAGGGTATTCATGTATTCAAAAATTTGGGTTGTTATATGTGTGTTTTTGTCCCATGTGACTTGCTCCTAATTCACTAGAAGTGTGCATGTAAAATGCATGACTAAGCATAAAATATAAGGATTCATAACAAAATGTATTCTTACTTTATTTTATTTTCCTTGTATTTTCATGTAATTTTTAATTCAACACCTCATAGAAATCGTACTCATATCTTGGTTTATTATCATCTCTAGGGAAATTATGATGTTTCATGTATGTGCATTATCCTCTCTATTTATATAGAATATTTTAGTCATATTGATTTTTATAGGTATCTTAACACATTATTTTTGATGTCTGTAATGTGAAACCCTCTTTTTGTGTTTTTCATGCCCATCGGTTGAGTTGCTTGTTGTGTTGAGGTCTTCTTCTTGTCTATTTTTAGTGTTTAACTTCCTTTTCTAAGTAACCCTCCCTATTATTTTGGTATTTATTATGTAGGTTTTTTGAAACATAACATGCCATTGTGTAGGAAACTCAACACATCTCTAATCACATTGTCCGCTAGTGAGAAATATGGGATTTTACTCCATACATCCAACTTCATTTTGGAGATTATTTTGGCATTGTTGTTATAAAAATCCCTCCTGTAGCTTCTTTTATTGTGAGTAAATTTGCATGGTTTGCTTCTAGTTGTGTATGATTGTACTATACTAGATTGGAATGAATGTATTTCTGTGTACCCCAAGCATGTGTTACTTTGAAATTATCCTACCATGTATAGTAGCATTGATTTTAGAGTTCTCTTCTTGAATTTGGGCTTGGTAATATTAGCTTGTGGAACAACTATGGGGGGAAATTTTTCTTTCTCTACAACCCTAGTTTTCTTATCTCACTATTTTATTCTTCTTCTCTCTTTGGATTTTCTCTTCAATTATTGAAAAATAACAAAGTTATGTTTGCATGGCTCCACCTTTTATTATATAAGTTTTTCCTTACTTATGTGGTCACCTACCACATTATTGTTTTATCCTTTGACACGTTCCCTTACTTTTTGCTTCCTTTTCTATGGATTATCTTACTTATTTCCTTACACAAAGTTTATTTGTATTTTGTATTACTATTATGTTCATGGATTATTTTAGTGTAGCATAAAATTTTTACCCCTCTTGTAGTTTTTATCATACCATGGCCTTTGTCTTCCTTCCACATGTTTTCAATTTTTCTTTGTCTCGTAAGATTTCTTTTGCCTCGCCTCGCATATCGGTACATGGTTTTTCTTTTGTTCTTTATTCAATGACTTTTCTTTTCTTCATTATTCCACGTATTTTTCTATATTTCTTTAATCCACATATTTTTCTTCATTCTTGTAATTTAAGAACATGGACGAAATCCTTACAATTATATTGATATTCAAGAAGATCGGGTTACAATAGAAGGGATGTAATATTTATAGATATTGGACAGCCATGTGTATACAAACGGGATGTTGCAAAAATGCAACAGTAAACAAACCAGTGTACATATAAATACAAATATATGGTTTTAACCATATAACAATAAAATAAACGTGAAACCATGGGTGGATCAGAGTCGGGAGTGGAACCTTCGAGCCATGGAAACATTGTTGACAACCACTCGATGTGGAATTTTCTCATAATAAGAGGGTTTAGAAATTATATCTCCAAGTTTCATGGGAATAACCCTCGCTCACTAAGTAATTTGGTATAGCTTGGAATAATGACATAGTAGTTATCCGGGGTATGGAGAATAAAGTTTCGAGTAGACGCTTAGCTGATGTCACTAAAATGGAGACCATGGGACTTAAAATATTTAAAGACGAGGAACGGGCGTGACCATGAAATTAATACTTTTTCCCCACAAAGAGAAATTTCATTTCTTTATTGATGACATTTCTCGATCGTGCATTCCACGGTTATGGAAAGAGGTATGTCTTCACATTATGAAGTACTTAACCCTAGAAGGAAAGTATTGAAATATGTATACCCATCATCTTTCTTTGCTTAACATGTTTAGGAAAAAAATCATGACGAGCATTCCCTTTTTTCTTTACATGTTTTTTTCTACCTCTGTGAGAGACTTTCAAGGGGGGAATGTTGATACACCCATTCATGAAGGTCTCATTCTCCTCCTATTTTAAAATGGAAAACATGTGCGGGAAAAACCATGCCCACTACTGAGGAGGATGACAAAATCACTTTGGTTGAATGTCTCTCTAAGATACGTGAGGGAAAGGGTGTTCAAAACAAATCCAAGTAGGGGGATAATGTGACTAATAAGGATATTGGGCCCTCAAAGTGAAAAGTTAAAATGATTGTGGATGAGGAACCAAGCTATGAGGTTTTGAAAAAAGGGTGCAGGATCTGGAGAATTTTGTTCACTTTATGGAGGAGGAAAGCTCCGACATCAAGGAGGGCATGCTTGACAAACTATTGAGGCCACAAAGAAATTTTTCATATCTCGAGAAGAACATGAGATGTGAATTTACTAAATTGGAAAAAAATTCATGACATGAGGGCTAGAATGGAAATGATGAAAGAGGGGCTAAAGAAAAGAAAATATCATTCCACTACCAGCAGCACTCAAGGAGGAGGATGGAGATAAGACTCAGATTGACACGAGAAAGAGGAAGAGGAGGAGAAAACCCGAATAAGCTAGAATAAGGGAACAACAATGTGGATTTTAATTCCATGTTGGGAAATCCTCCCAAAAGATAAAAGAAAAATTAATGTTTATTGTAACTTAGTTTTAACTATAGGATGAATTTTTGTGAACTGTCTCTATTTTTTGGTTTGTCTGTTTTGTTCTCTTTCGGTTGTTTTTATCTGGACCTCTTGTATTTGAGTTAAGCCTTTTAACTCCCTCTAGTCTTATTTCTCTTCCTGCATATTTTTGTGTGATATCACGATGTTATTTTTATGTAATGCCTTTGGGAGCCCATCCCTATTATTACCTTATCTAATAAGCAGACAATAAAACAACCCTAATAATGACAAAAATATGATATGGGAATATTATTCCCAATTATAAACAAATAATGTTTACAGCCACATCATAACAACTTACAGTAATAATTACCTATGCAAAATTAACCTAGGTAAACTATGTTTTTACCTAACATTCCCCCTTAATTTTGCATTGCCTCAAGAGATGAGGAGAGGAACTCTTTGAACAAATTGAACTCATCATGTGCAAGTGACTTTGTAAAAATATCTACTCATTGTTTAGCTATTGGGAAAAATTGAAGTTGTATGTTATGGTTCAATACATGCTCACGTATTAAATGAACATGTACCTTGATGTGTTTTGTTATCTTGTGAAACACTAGATTGTGAAATTTATTGAGAACACCTTCATTATCTACATACATGGTGGTAGGTTTTTCCTGTGGCATTATAATTCCTTCTAATATGTGATGTAGCTATATCACTTAATAGACAACTTCACCTACAACACGATATTCAACTTCTATAGAAGAGAGAGAAACAAAGTGTTGTTTCTTATTTCCCCATGATATCGGTCTAGATCCCAAAAATAATACTAATCCAGAAGTGGATTTCTTTTCATCAATGTTACCTGCATGATCTGAATCAAAATATCCAGTCAAGAAGAAGTTATCATTCTTCTTGTATTCTAAACCAAGATCTACTGTACCTTTGAGATATCTCAAGATTCACCTTGATGCCTTCTAATGAAAAAATGTGGGTTCTACCGAACTGTAAATATAGCTCACCGCAAAGTTGATAGCTGGTCTAGTATAAGTGAGTAGGGCTATTTCATGCCCTAGGAAATCTAGGCGATTACCTAGGGCACACAATGGGGAGGGGCGGCATAATTTTCTAATAAAAATATTTAGTTGGCTTTCCAAGAGTGGGTGTGTCAAGTTAAAGTTTACAAAAAAATTAATACCCGAACTAGTGCCATTGCTATGCCCATTCACACATATATATAAACATCACTTAAGCCCGAGAGATAGGTAATAGATTTGGATTTCATGATACTCATTACACCATCGGTGCTATAAATAGATGGGAAATTGGAATAATTCAAGATTCGAGTTGACTATTGGAGTCTGAGTCTGGATGATATATTAATGTTTTCATATCAATCAATTATCAACTATAGTTTGTCTCTTTGTAGCAGGACTAGTAGTAGGCAGCCATTTTAATGTTGGAGCTTTAGCCTTATTCTTGTGCAGGAAGTAGTGTGCTCCTCATTTAATCTGTTTAAATCGATACATCTTGGTCACAAACTCGGGTGACATTAATATTTATTTTTATTATTATTTGTTCTAAGATCGGATCTAGTGGCTAGCCTATTTGATGTAAGGTTAAATTCTTTCTTTGTAGGCTTAGTGGCAGTGATTTAAGGGTATTGATTAGCTACATTCCTGTGAGATTACAACTCAAATTTCTAATTTTTATTTAAAATACCTTCAAAATTTTGTATTGTAATAAACGTGGACACCATAAGGATTTTAGCATACCATCACCCATAGTAGTTTTCAAAACATTTTAAGCGATTCTCTAAGACTGTAAGATTGACTTTTGGTCTGGGTCAAGTGTATGGAAGATTTTAAGCTGGAGCTCGTAGCATAAGATATTTCTCCAAAACTCTTTGGTAGGTGGGTAGCTGGTCTGGAAGGGTGGGGTGTACACTTCGAGTACTACCTAGGGCACTCCAAAACCTTAATTCGGCCCTGTAAGTGAGGTAAATGAGACTCCCAGTCAACTCTTGATAGAGAGTTGTATCTACCACGTGAGATGGATCTGAATGAGATAACTATAGTCTCATCTCCATAGGTGTAGCAATAGGTGTGTAATCCATAATCCTAAATTTCTCGAGCATTGTCTTGGTATACTTCAACTAAGAAACAAATATGTGATTCTATTTTCTCCATACTTTTAATCCAATATAGTAGTGCATGATCCCGAGATCTATCATGTCAAACGATCGGTTAAGATATTTCTTCATTGCATCAATCATCTTCACTAATTTTCTAGTGATGACTAGATCATCGATATAGAGAAAAAAAATCACAGTCTCCCCCACTTGCTTTTTGAGGTAGATATTGGGATCATATAGATTTATGACAAATCCATGTTGTACGATATTCTCATCTATTTTTATGTACCAAGCTCGGGGTTCTTGTTTAAGGACATACAAATATTTCTTGAGTCTACATACCTTTTTTCTTCTCCGGGTAAAACATAACCACGGGTTTGAGTCATATAGACTTCATCTTGTAGATTTCCATTTAGAAATGCAATTTTCATGTCCATCTAATGAAATTCCAACCAAACTGTGCAACTAGAGAAAAGATCATCATGATCGTTTTGATCTTAGTTGTGGGAGAAAATGTTTCCTCATAGTTTATTCCTTATTTTTGTGCGTACCCCTTTGCTACAAGTATTTTTTTACTTATCTATGGTCCCATCTGCTTTGTACTTTTTTTTAATATCCATATACAAATAATGGTTTTCTTCCCTAGTGGAAGATCAATAAGCTCTTAGGTGTTGTTTTTCATCATTGAGTGATACTTTGCATCCATGGCATATTTCCAAGATTTCGACTGTAAGGCTTCTTGGACAATAGACAACTCAATAGATTCAACAAATCTACTCATCAAAGAAAATTTTACTTCTTCTCATGCTTTATTGTGAGTTTTTGGTCCAGTGGTGGATGTATCCGGTGGAGCATCCAATTTTACATCTCGTATCATGTTAGTATACCACTTGGGCATGCACTTTGAACTACTCCCGTGGGTTGTGGTCATGTCTGATCATCACCATCATCCCCATCATCATTGTCATCTTCTATGGGAACATTAGCTTCTATTTTTACAATAGGTGGAATATCTACATTAGTTGAGTCCAGAGGAGGAGTCTCAGCTTCCTTCTTCTTAAAGAACTCAACATATCTCGCTAGTGTAGAATTTCCTAGTCTTCGGATCCATCAATCTTTACCCAAAATTTTCTTCCTGTAGCCAATGATGATGAGTTTTTATGAATTCATATCCAACTTCTTTCTATTCTACTTGGGTTTGTACATGCTTACTTTTCACCCAAATAATCTGAGGTGTGTAATGGATAGCTTCTATTTTGATCGTGCTTCATGTTATGTCACTCCATCAAGAGAAAGCTGTGGGCACTTTGTTTAAAAATAATACAACTATATTTGTTACTTCTACCCAAAATGTCCTCACTAGTCTAGAATCATTGATCATGTAACACACCATTTCCATGATAGTATGATTTCTTCTCTAAACAACACCATTTTGTTACAGTGTGTGTGTAGGAGGCATCTGTCAACGAATCTCGTGATCTTGTAGGTAGGCTTTGAACTCATTATTGGTGAATTCCATCCCCTCGATCTAAGTGGAGAGATCTGATATGATGACTAGTCTCATTCTCTACAACCACTTTAAACTTTTTGAAGTTCTCAAAAGCATCACTTTTCTTATGAAGACAATATATCCAAATTTTCCTTGAATAATCATCAACACAAAGCATGAAGTATTGAAATCTAGAATGAATTGGTTGCATCAGACCGTAAAGATCAACATGAACCAAATCAAGCTTACCATGAGCTTGATAAGTACTCTTTGGAATGAATATATGTGTTGTTTTCCTGCTAGGTAGTGATGACACTTATTTGTATCCTTTTGGAGAGATGACAAGCCTCTCACCATGTTGTACCAGTGAAGTGTTTCGAGATACTTGAAATTGATGTGACCAAGTCTTTGATGCCAAAATTTGTTGATGAAGAATTCTTATCCACAAGTGCCTAATCATCTATATGGAAAAATTCAATCTGGAACATACGTCGCACATTGGAGGCTTTTGTAACAATTTTCAAGCCTCATGATTTGTCTCAAATTAAACACACTTTCTTACCAGAATGACTATGAAAATAAATCTTCATATTGTGATGTAGAAACTAACTCACAGATAACATATTATTTGCTAATTGGGGACATACATTACATCTGATAGTCTACAATTATGTGAACCAAAAGGTAGAGAAATTTTCCCAATCCCTTGTACTATGTACGAAGAATCATCACCTAACAAAACATGATTTTCAAATATGTGTCCCTCATTGTTATAAACCAGTCTTTGTGCTCGGTCATGTGTTGAGTGGATCTTGAATCAACATACTAAATATCACTAGATGATGTGGATGGTTCTATGGAATGAGTAATGTATAAGAAGTCCTCATGTTCTGAATGTTCTTCTTGCTCAACTATATTTCCTTGTTGATGGGGTTTTCTTCACCAGTTCCCCTTCTTCTACCCTTGATTGTAGTTTGATTGTCCCTTATGAGATTGTTGATTTTGAGGTCTAGAATTACTTGATGAACCTTTCTTATATGTATTATACCAACAATATTTTATATCATGTCCTCTGTTATAGATAGGACATTTATTCTTATTCTTGTCCCCATGCTGATGTTGATGCTATTTTGGGACTTTTGAGAGGAATGAGATTTTACTTTTCCTTTTCTTTTCCCTTTCGATGAGAAGATAGTGTCTTCTCATCTTCATCATCTTTGTTGTACATAGATTCTTCTTGTTGCAAGATTCTCTAACTTGTCAAAAGAAATTATTTGATCCACCAAGTTAAGTGTCATCAAAAAAATGAGATATGAAGGAGGGAGTTCTCTAAAAAAAATGGGAACGAGAGCTATATAAGTGACATCCTCTCCCAGAGCTAGAAGTGAAGCCCTCAATTATATAACTCTTCCTAAGAAATCTTCTACTTTATCATTCATTTGAATTTCATTTTGTGTAATCGACTCTGTAAATTTAGAATTGTGTTCTTTTTTTTGCCTCATATATTGTGCTCAACTTATCAGATTATGAATTTTTCCTTTTGATTTTCCATGTTAAATTTCCTCTGTTGAGTCACATCATCGATGATCTAGGTGTGGAACCATTCACAATCTGGCCATATCTCTTTAAACTCAAGTTGTGTTTTGATATTAGTCTTCCATGTAGCATAGTTGTCTCCTCTTAGGAATTGTGAGTCTAAAATAAAGAACTTGGGTGAATTGGTGCCCATTTTCTAAATTCACTGACAAAGAGTAAGGCTCTTATCACTCCATGTATACAGTCTCCAAATATATATATCGTTAGTCCAATATAGTGAACCTTTCTATATATGTTCCCGTTTGATATACCCGTCGATATGTGGAAGAAGATCACCCTTTCAATATACTTAGAAATACATGAAAGAGGTGTTAATGTACGTGAAATAATCCAATACGTGGTACCAAGACAATACTAAAAGGGGTCTATGCAATTATTGACATGAGATCAAAGAAATATCCTCATACGCACACATAACTTCGCTTATATACTAGGATAATTTCATTGTTTGGATTTATGTCGATACAATCATTCATAGGAAGATGGGATGGCTCAAAGTGTGTGCATTATGTCCTTATTACTCCCCAAAAATTATAGGTACGATGCCCAAATGATGTTGTTGTAGCTATATTAGGCATTAAGTACAGTAGTAGTCACAACGAATTTACCTATACAAGCTTCCTAGAGGCATTGTATATATAGAATCTTTGCGAAAGACATCCGAAGATCTCGTGAGTGTTACAAAACCAAAATTTTCACTGATTTTGTTTACAAATATTTTCAGTTTTTATTAGTTACAATGTTTGTGGTTGAATATGGAAACTTGCAAATTAGTACAATCCACTGAAATATACAATTACATCCAAATATTCCAAAAAATTTGAATGACATGGGATTTTTTGTTTTGCGGGGCCTTAGTGGCCTTGAAGCTTAATATGGCTCTTAGATCTAAAAAACCATAAAACAAAAAGCTGAAAAGTGTAGTTTTAGCTACCCCTCCTTTGGAAAAATATGCTTATATTGAAAAATTAAGCTATGTCGGAGAATTTTTTTGGCCCAAATTAGGGTTTTTCTCACTAAATATAGCAATATGTTTAGTGATAGCTAGGGGGTTTAGTGGTGGTTTTTTCCACTAACTATGGTGGTATATGCTAAATACACCACTAAATCATATAGTTTTAAAAAGTAAGTAGTTTTAGGTGAGTTTGAACCCCAAACCTCCCACAAAAAAACCCTTTGAGCTAACCAATTTGAGCGCCCAATGTGTCGTGCATATGAAATGAAGCAAAATTTAGTTAAATGGACCAAAACGTGGCTAATATTTTGAATAGATATGACGTGGCTGCTAGATGAGGGGTCCACATGGCTGGAGGAAATGTAGGAGGTGGTTTAGGGCTTGGCATTGAAAAAATAGACTCCTCCTTATCTCCTCTTTTAGCTTTTATTTTCTCTGTGTTTTTGGTTATTGTTTCTTTGTTTTCCTCTATTGTTTTTTTTGCGGGGACATTTTTTGGAGCTTGTGGAGGGATGTCTTGGCTGAATAGTGAAAAATCTTGACTCAACTAGTTTAGAATGCATACAACTCCAAAATTGACTCGACCGCTTCTTGTTTGATTTGTAACTTGGCTTTAGAATGGTTATTAGAACTTGAATACAAAGCCAAGTTACAAATTGATTTCGGACCGCTTTTGATTTAGAATGGCTCCGAGAAGAAAAAAATTCCTTTACACCAAAGTGCAAAAAAATTCCTTTCAAACACCTGGAGATGAACAGGAGGTTATGGAGATGCGGGGATGGGGTGAGAAGTTGCGGGGAAGTTGCATAGGCTCTCCAGTGCTGCAAATGCTTCTCCAAGCTCCTCTATCTCTACAACATTCTCTTTACACACCTTCTCTACTCACAGGGGCTCCAACCTCTTTTGGTACCAAATATAATTTAAGAATAGGGACATAATCTTAGCAATTATATTGATATTTAGGACAATTACGTTACTGATAGAAGGGCTGCAATATTTACAAATATTAGACAACCATGCGAGACAAATAGGATGTTAACAATGTAATAGTAAACAAACCCGTGTACATATAAATACAAATATATGGTTTTAACCATATAATAATAAAACAACCCTAATAATGACAAAAATATGATATAGGAATACTATTCCCAATTACAAACAAAATAATGTTTACAACCACATCATAACAACTTACAAAACTAATTACCTATACAAAATTAACCTAGGTAAACTACATTTTACCTAACAATTCTATGGTTTTTTATTCTTCTTTATTTGTCTCATAGTTATTATGTAGAATTGTATTATTATATTTTTTCCTTTTTCCCTAGTTCCTTAGTCTAATTTATTTTTAGAAAAAGCTTCCCTTGCAGGTTTTCACCTTTCTCCTTGTAAAATATACCATATTGCGGTTTTAAGAAATGAAAAAGTTTTTTTCCCTTTATTCCATGGTGTGATAAATTTTAAGCCACGCCTCATTCACATATCCTAAGTAATCCACACAACTTAAGTTGTTTAATTGACTACTCCTAATGATATAATTTCCTTTTTGTGTAAGGACCTAACCATATGACTTTTAATTTACTTGGTTTCTTGTCCTTACTATAATATAAGATAACTCTATCCCCAATATGAAATTCTTCATGCTTACAATTTTTTCATGTTAATCCTTTTGTCTCCTTTTCTCCTATTTTTAGTTATATACAGAAATGAACCTATTTTCATCTAGCTTATCCAAACCAATCATTCTGTCATTTACAAAATTTTCTTCATTTATTCTAAATTTCATTACTACTCTTATCTTAGGAACTATAAACTCCATAAGAGCCATTGCTTCTAATCCATATAATAGCTGTAATGGGGAATATTTAGTAAGTCTTTTATATGTGGTTTTGTATGCCCATAATGACATTGGTATCTTCAAGTCCCCGTCCAACTTCTATAGGGAACATATATTTTTAATACTTTTTCTAAGACTTTATTGAAGGCTTATAACCTTCCATTTTTTCGTGGATGATATGTAGTGCATATGTTTTGGTTTTATAAGGAAATGCGTTAGTATTTGTCTCACATTTTCATTCACAATTTTTTTCCTTGATCACTTATAATGCTAAGTGGGAACCTAAACCTTGTAAATATATTTTCTTATAAAAATTTTGTTCTTGTCCTTGCAGTACAATCTTTTGCTGGAATTGTTTTTTCCCATCTTGTGAGATACTCTATTCATGTGATAATGAATATTCCCTATGAGTGTTGCACCTTGGGTTTTATAGGTCCAATGAAATATATTGCCCATTTTTAAAATGGATCTAGAGCTATAAATAGTCTTAATGGCATGTCATTTGTTGCATTTGGTTTCCCAATTGTATGACATACATCACATGTTTTAGCATAATTATGGGCATATTTAAATAAGGTTGGACACAATAAAACTACTAGAAGTATTTTCCATGTGGTAGCTTCTTTACTATTATGTATGATTTTTAATCCTTCATGTTCTTATTTTAGAATAATTCTCCTTTCATGGTGTAGGACCACTCTTCTTAATATCTCATCTCTCCCCTTTTTGTACAGATATCCTTCAATCAATGTAAATGAGAATGTTTTTATCAATAATATTTGTCTATCTCTTTTTGTATATTTGATAGCAAACTCCCCTCAGTAGAAATGAACTTATTTTGCTTCAATTTTTTGAAACTACTTGCATGCAAAATAAATGATCTCCTAGAAATTCATCATTAATATGAACTTCCTCCTCTCCATTAACAATTTGTGATAGGTAATCTGGACTATTATTTAATTTCTTGGGATTTACAAATATAGTGAAATTGAATTCTTGGAATAACAACAACCACATATAAACACTTCCTCATAATACTTGTCTATTTATTAGGTACTTCAATGGTTCATGATCAGTATATAAGACAAATGGTGTATAAAATAAGTAGTGTCTGAACTTATATAAAGCATACACCATTTAAAAGGCTTCTCTTTCGGTTGCAGAGTAGTTTCACTCTGTTTTACCCTATTGTACTTGTATATGCTATTAGGTGATCCATTTTATCCTACGGTTGCGAGAATACCCTATTGATGTCTTAGAAGCATCTACATGTACATGAAATTTTATTTTCTACTCTTGGAAAATGAGAATTGGAGCATGCAGTATTTTTTATTTGAAAGTATCAAAAGCAATTTCACATTCTTTAGTCCATTCAATCTGTTTACTTATCCTCTTTTTTAATAAATCCTCTAGTGGGGAAATTATAACCACCTAATTCCTTATAAACTTTCTATTGTATCATATGTATCCAAGTAAATGTGGACCTATATTTTTGTTTTGGGTGGTGGAAATGTCATTATTATAGAATTTTTAGCATATCAATCAATAGCCCTTATTTTCAAATGATATACCCTAGCAATGTGTCAAATGGTGTCAATAATACACATTTTTTCAAGTTCAAAGAGATCAACAAGATGTAGCATATTTCAAACATAAGGCATAGGGTTTGTATGTGATCCATAAACAACCTATAAATTATCTTATCATCTAAGTAAACTTGTAAAAATCATGTATAAAATATTTAAAAGTGTTAACCATTATGTGGTTGAATACGGTAGGTGAATTTTTAGTTTAAATGACATCACACTGTACATGAATGACCCCATTCTATGGAAAATGTCATTTTTGTTAATCTTCAAGAGCTATCCTAACCTAATGGTATCCTAACAAACCATCGGTGAATGAGTGTACTTCCTTCTTGCAACATTTGCTAGAAATTCTTCTATGAAGGGGATGGGAAATGGGTTAGGTACACACGATTTACTTAATTTTCTATAATCAATGCATATCCTTATTTACCCTATTTTTTTAATTTTGGAACACCATTAGATTTATCCATTCTGCATCCTCTATTGGAAAAATGAATCCCATGTTTAATATTTTATCTATTTTATTTTTCACCTTAGGCTTTAGGTTTTGATTTTTTCTATATGTTATCTTCTTCTATGGTTTAACCCGTTCTTTGATCTAAATGTTCATGGTTCCTAATTTTTTTATTATGTGAAGTTATTTATAATCCTTATGGAAAATTTATTGATATTCCCTAAGAATTTCTATAATTTTGGATACTTCCTTCTCTTTCCAATAATATCCTTTTTACGAACATTTCTTCTCCATTTTCCCCAATGGTTTCTTCACTTATCTTCAAAGGTTTATAGAAGTATTGATCCTTATTAGGATTAGTTTCCACCACCTTCCTTTATCCTTCTTGAACATTATGTTTCAATTTTTTTGGTTATTCCTTGTATATTATTTTAGTTTTTTTCCATAGAATAGAAATGTGTCACCTCCTCTATTATCCAATTTTTCATTTCTCTACTCTTCTTCAAATATTCTTTCTTTTTAATTTATTTGTATACCCACATGAATTGGTGATTTTCCTCATCAAATGACATTAATAGGAATGTATAAACTCTATTTAATAATTTATGGATGGGTGGGAAACATCCTAAGAATTTAAGGTTAGGAAAAAGTCTATTAGTATTTGTTTTTATGTATGTGTTTCAGTTTTTCATCTCCTATTAGATATACCACATCCTAGGTAGAGGACCTAAAGTACAAAATATTTTTTTATCCATATTAGTGGGGATGTTTCTATGCATATCTTAATGTATTTTATACATGTATTAATATATTGTTGTGATTCTCCTTCCCATGTATACTCGGTATTGTTTTCTAGTTCCCTTATCTTTCCATGTATCTAGTTTTGATCAAGACTACTAAAAAAACCAATTACTAAATAAAAAGACAGTATTATTATTTACAACCTTCATATAAATAAGGCCTAATATCCTAAATAATAGGTAACCAATCTCCCTATTTACGTGTGTGGTTCAAACCACCACCATTTACACAAAACCAATTAACGAAATAAATAAATACTTACAGAAGTTGTTTATTTACCACATAATATTCACATTAATATTAGTCCTAGCATTCCTCCCTTTAGTGTGAATATGGAGGAGAAATATTACAATCACACACCTTAATATAAAAAAATTCATCACTCTGATTGTTTTATTCTTTCTCATAATCTTCCTCTTCATCAGTTTCTCCAATTGCCATTGCCATGTTTGTCAACTTTCCATCAAGGATATCTCATGCTCATTGTTTACAATTCAGAAGCACATGCCCTTGCTTTTTACAATAAAAACATGTACCTTTAGTTTTTCCATGTTTAGGATTTTGGTAAAAAGTGTTGGGATTTGTCATTGTAGCCATTAATTTATTTATTTCTGACTCCATAACTTTTTTCTTATTTTCTTCTTCAAGTAATGTAGAAATAATATTTTCTAGATATGGATTTAACTTAAAGTGAACACCATGTTTGACATACTATTGGGCATGTTGTTCAATAGTATTTCTTTTGCATCATTATCTTTAATAGCTTCATTTATCCCTATTAGTTGCGTTATTAGTGATCAAAACTTGCTGACATGGGAAACTATATCTTCTCCTTCTTCCATTTTCAACCCAAACAATTTCTTGCTTCATAGTTATCTCTACATTGTCAGTTTGTGAACTGAAGAGCATGTTCAATGTATCCCAAATATATTTAGAATATTTCTTTAGATCGATATGATGTAAATATGGCTTTGAAATCCCTAAGCCAATGGTGGCTAATGCCTTTTTATCTTTGATCCTCCATTTTTGAGCTCATCACCACCTGTCGGTCAAGTAGCGGTGCCGTCAACAACATCCCAGAGATCTCTTTCAATTAAAATCAATTGAGTCTAAAGTTTCTAGGTATGAAAGTATTTTCCTTCAAAATTTTCAATGGAAATTGATCTTTCCATATTCCCCCCCACAATTTTAACTGACTCGGTGGATGTTGGCTTCAACCAATAATACATCCTTACAATATTTAACTAGGCTTGACTCAAATTTTGACCCAGAAACTGATTTGACTATTACAATATTATAAGGAAATTTAACTTTAAATATTTTAAATAAACAGTAACCAAAAATCTAAATAACTATTTCCTTAGTATAAAGCAGTAGTATTGATGGACTATTGGATTGTTATTGACGAGTGGAGAAGAAATCAAATGATCTAGATAAGGCTGAATAAAAATAGAGAAAAAATAACATACAAAATGTGTAGAAGATTGGATGATAGCAGAAATTCCAAACTACAACTTGCTTACCTATCGAAAAGGAAACAACACCCAAAAAAAAAAAAGATTCTTAATAAAATTCTTACGAAGCAAGTTGTAGTCTATTTATCCAACACCTCATGCTTACTAGGTTGCACAACAATGGACACATGTTGAGAAAAGTAATGATTACAAAATTTCTTGATATCTGTGTAATACGGTTCTTTTTGACAACTCACAAAATATTCAGTTTTCTCAAAGAGTAGATAGGTAGAGCAGTGTTGAAACACCGCAACTCTATTATGAAAAATGACCCACGTTATTATATTTTTGTTGCTCTAAACAAGAAAATAGATTTGATAAATAAATGACACCAGAGTTGTTTTTGGTCTACACAACACCTCTACTAATCAAGAAACAAATGGTCTATTGAAAGTGATATTCAACACATGGTCTTCATTCCCCATCTCTAAGAATGATGAAAAGACCAGAAAGATCAAATCAGTCACCTGCTCTAATGCCAAATGAAGGTGAAGCTTCAAATGTAGCCAATTTTAATAAAATCGGAAAATGGTATTATTATTTGCAACCATCATATAAATAAGGCTCACTCTCCTAAATAATAGGTAACAAATCTCCCTATTTACATGTGTGGTTCAAACCACCACTATTTAAGTAATACCAATTATTGAAATAAATAACAACTTACAAATTTTTTATTTATTTACCACATAACATTCACACTAATATTATTCCTAACATTATATCTATTGGATTTATGTTTTTACCACCAACATGAAAACTTTATGGTCAACATATCATCTAATTCTTCCATTCTAACTTTTTTGTTTGGAAATAATTTTATCATTTGTTCTAAATGTTCTTCCACATTTCCAATTCCTATAAACTTTGGTATTTTTATATGATGCTCCTTTTCGAATTTGTACAAATATTTGATTTATATTTCTACTACTATTTCATGTGTATTCTGTGGGTCCCTCTTTGTCTTTGGGTGATTGATTTTCTTGTAACGTGGATTTTCTATTTTCATAGAGTTTTATATAACTCCTTGATATACCACATTTTCATCTTCTTTTACGTAGAGTAGTACTCTACATCTTCGAATCCATATGTTTTTTCTTCTCCGCTGTGGACCAACATTGTTCTTCTTCTTCTTCTTACGGAGAGTAGTATAACCCTTTCTCTTTTTACGTAGAGTAGTATCATGTATCATTCTCATTTATATTTCCTTGAGTGGCAAAACCATCTCACAAATAATACCTTGCAGATTATTGTTCCCAACATCCCATATAACCTAGCTTTTATGTCTTGATCTATGTATGAATCATTTAAGTCACTTTCTAGGGCCATTTCCCCTTATGAATTGGACTCAAACTCCTTATTGAAATGGGGAACCTTATTTATGGAATTTATCCCTTGTAAATCATTAAACTCACCATATTTTGTATCATGTCATACCTCCTATAACCATACCACACTCATTACTTTTTATAATGGGAGGTGAACTAAAATTCCCTTTAAATCGAGGGTAATTTCTTCTCTTGAAGACCATAATTTTCCATTACAATCTACAAACCATTCCAATGTTATTATTGCATTGTACGTGGGGTTTTTAGCTACACTTTCTATTACCTCAAAATATACTACCTTCTTTAGTCCTATGAAATTTACATCCACATTTTATAGTAGTCTCATCGTGTATTTCTTTAATCCATATACCAAACTAATATCATAATGTACTTGGTTCTAATTGTGGTCTTCCTATATTCTACCATGTTTTTGGAACATAGTATTCACATTTTCATCTAGATCTAGTAGCATATGTGAAACGTTAGTGTCATAAATATATACATCCAAATATATGGCAGATTTATGTCAAGCCCTCTAGTTGTAGAATACAATTTTCTTATTTTTTGTGAAGATTCAATCCATTGTACTCTAAGATTCATTTCATGTTTTTAGCATTTACAAAACTATTTTAATTTCTCCACCAATCCTTGTCTCATGGTTAAGTTATATATTTCTATAAGAGTTGTAGTTTTTTCTTCTATAAAATAATGTTTTTCCCTTTCATGGTTTTGTTTTTTTCACCACTTAAGTTTTCCACTTCTCTCTTATGTAATTCAAGATTGGACTAGATATGGTACCATTCTTCTTCACTAGAGATATTATCCCCTTTTGTTTTATAAACCTCTTTTTCTTCTTGTGTCTATTCCTAGTAGTTAATGTTTATGCATAGGGTTTACGAACTTTATATTTTTTCCTTTTTATTGGCCTTTCTTTCTAATAGTGTTTATTGACCTCTTCTTTTTCTCTCATTCTCTCATATATTGGTTTTCTTGAACTTGATGTTTTTTCAACATTTCTAGCCTCTTTTGAACCATCCATAGAATCTTCCTCTTATGGGATCCACATAAGATGTTGTAGATTTCTAATGGCATCCTTTACAAATGATTTTGTTTTGGTTCCTCCATTTCTATAAAATTGTGTCATTTTTGGACAACTAAATGAATCATGCATTCCCCTTTCATGAAAAAACCTATAATTTTACATTTTAGTATAATTCATTTCTAGATGTCCATCATTTACACATTTATAAAAAATTATGGGCCTCCTTCCGGTGTTATTTTTCCGGTGTTATTTTGATTATCTCCTCATTGGTTATTTTTGGACCACTTCCACTTTGGTTATTCGTATAACCCCCTCTACCTTGATAACCCTAATAACTTATACCTCCTCGATAATTATTGTATATGTCCATATAGCCACCATTATATCCTCCTTTGTATCCTCCTTAGCATCCTTCAACATAACCTTGATGGTTGAGGTTATGGTAATTTACTAAATATAATCCCTCGTATGGCGGTTGATTGCCTTGATATCACCGATACTAGTGGGGAAAATTAATTTCTCGGTGCTTGATATTAGGGCATGGGTTGAATTGGTAAGCTTGTGGGTGGGTTATTTATAGGTTCTACAGAAACTAGGATGTGTCTGCAACAATATCATCTAGGTTGGGAAGGTGTGATGATAATTGTAAAATGATCCACATGTTTTATAATACGTCATTGGTTAGTTAGATGTGCTACTTCCATCGGGGAGCATGTGTCCCAAGTATGTTCATTCCATAATCTATGTATTCCACACCATATTCTCTTTTAGGGTTGTGTGTTGTTGGTGGATGCCTTTTCTATGGAATGTTTCTGATCAAGAATAATCTTTTTGATTTTTTACGGTATAGAAAGTCAAATTTATTGTGCCCTTCTACATAAAATACAATGTACTAAATATTTTGTCTCAATCTTGCTCTAGGGGAGAATTTATTTTTACATCCTCTTTTCTTTGGATTTCTTGTTGTAATTTTAATCAATTTAACACTAATTATACTTTTTATAGTTCTATTTTATGCAATTTTCCCCTTCTCTTCACTACAATTCGGCTTTTAGCCTAGTTTCCATGTCTAATGATTTTGTAAAATTGTTAAAAATATTATCATCCAATGATGTTATCAAATATGGTAATAATCTGAAATAAACCATTTAATTCTTTACTTTTTGGTTAGGGGCTCATTAAGCCTTCTTGCTATGTTTTTAAATTTATAGTAAAATTTGTTTATTGTCTCTCCTTCCTTTTATATTAAATATCTCATTTTAATCACACTCTCTTTTGGTGTTTTATGGTAATGGAAATCATAATTGAATTATTTTTCTACCTCATCCAAACTTTTAGTGTGTTGTGGGTTAGTTTTCATGTACCATTTTAGGGTGTCATCTCTTAGAGTCCCTACAAAGTCATATAATTTCAGACTTGGGTTTGTAATTTTGTTACTTATTTGAAATGAATATAAAATGAATAAATTATCCTCCACATATTTAATATTTTCCGATTAGTGGTAATTTTATTATTTGGTTCATTCCTGATATGTTTTGTGAGTTATTTATAGTCCGAGCTATTTGTTATGTACTTTTGGTTTCTCCTTATTCATCCGATTAAGTATTCTTTGGGGGATCATTTGATTCCCTTATATCTTGCTAATTTCATGTTAATGAATTGTTATCCAAAATTCACCCCCCAGGGTAAATTTTGATAACATGCATCAAATTACTTAGTCCCAGGCAAATAAATTGATTCAGGGCCAAAAAATCATGTTTCTAGGGTCCCCTCAGAATTTTTCTAACTCTCCTGTCCAGGTTGAAAAGAGCAAGTTCTGAGAAAAGGTGAAAAGGCTGCAAAAACAAGCTTGGGCCAGGAAAAATCACGAAAAATGGCTAAGTCCTAGTCCTCGCAACAGTCGGGACGTGAGGGACATCTGGGCGCGAATCGGCCGAAAGGCCGCCAGGCAGTCTGCAGGGAAAAGGAACATCCAGGCCGTCGGGACACGTGGGACGCGGAAAGCCGGTTCGGCCGAAGGAGAAGAAAATCGACTAACTGCTCTGGGACATTTGGGACAAGAAGACGCGAAGGACGCGAACCGCCCGGATCGGCCGAAAAGGAGAACTTTCGCACTAAGCAGTTCGGGACATGTGGGACAAAGGTACGCGAACCGGCCGAATCGGGCGAACCGGAAGAATTTGTCCCAGACAGTCCAGGACATGTGGGACAAAGGGACGCGTGGGACGCGGATAGCCGAAGGAGCCGAAAGCCAATCAAGCAACGCCACGTGTCATCGGCCGAATGAGGGACGAGGAAGCCCATTTCAGTAGATCGAAATTTTTGTCCCAGATAGATGGGACATCGGGACAAATGGACGCGCTGGACGCGAAAGAGCCGGCAGACCCGCGGACCAACCAAATCATGACACGTGTCACAAGGAGAAAAGTCCAAAAAGTTCAAAGGGTGAGGTTTCAAGCACTAACCCGAGCCAATAAAAGGAGGACACGTGTCCAATGAGGAAGGGAAGCTCGGAGCTCGGGAAGGAGTTAGAGAGTTTAGCAAGAGTTTTGGCCGAAAAGCTAAAAGCAAAGGTCTGCCCGCGCCCTGTCGACCAATCAATGCATGCCACGTGTCCCAAGTGGCGGGGGCGCGGAAGGAAAGTGGAAAATGTTCCAAAATCACAAAAGGAAAAACTTTCAAGGAAAAACCCACGGGACAGTAGAGGAGAGAGAATTACGTATCCAATCAGCGCTTGACACGTGTCGTCCAGGTGGCAGAGCGCGGGAAAGATCTTCAAAACACATTTTCGCCTGTTTTGTGCCCTAAATCTTCAGATCTCCATATCTTTTGATCCAGAGCTCAGATTTGCACGTTCTTTATATCAACGGAAAGCTTATGAAATTCTCTACATGATTCGGGGTTAATCTTGAATTTTGGTGTAGTCTGGAGAGAGAAAGTTGAGAAATGGCTCTGACGCGTGTTCATGGCCAGAAGTGACATTTTAGCGACCAAATTAATGCAGAATGGGTCGCATTCTCCTCCAAATCGGTCAAAGATGGCAGGGTATGGGTTTGTAAGGTTCCCCATGCCGTTTTAATGCATCTGTAGTCAATGAGGAATGGGCTTGCATGTTTTCCCATGTTTCTCTCTCCTGGGCTCGACCCATGCAATGTAAAAGCCAGATTTGGCTCATTTTAAAAATAATAATTACAAGTTGTTCATCTGTTCAGCTCTGCCCTCCCTTCTTTTCCTTCTCCAGGGTTAAAAATGGAGTTCGAACCTCCTCCCTGCTCTGTAATGGTGTTTTTGCCTTTTACTAATGAAATGATGTTCTGTGCAAACTTCTGAAGCAACAAAAAAACATGTTTTGTGATGCATCTGTCCATCCTTGCTCATTTTTCACTTGTTTTCCTCTTGCCTCTCTTCATTGCAGGTATTTGTGCATGTTTGAATGTTCATTGCAGGTTTGGAGCTGTGTTCATGGAGTTTTGGGACATTTTCTGTGTGAAATCTATCCTTGGGCCTGTGATGCATCTGTCCATCCTTCCCATTGCTCACCTCTCTTTGTTACATGGCAGTTTTGATAGATGTCCAACATTCTCCTTCTCTGGTGTATCACCGTTTTAGTGTAGGCTTTTGTTCTTTTCCTTTCTCTCTCTCTCTGTCTCTTTGGCATGGTTAGATTAGGATTAGATTAGCTTGCCTGCACTGGAATAGCTTGTGGCAGGTGGTTTAGGAGCAGGAACCAGCCTTCTCTGGAGATTCCTTTCTCATTTCTGCAAGTCCCACACTTGGAGAAAGGTTTCAATGTTGTGCAATCACACTGGATGCCTGAAGATCAACTTAGAAACCTGATCAGCATCCAGGGGTGCTGTGATTTTGCATCAACATGTATAAATATCCTAAAATATCCAGGAGTCCTCTCAAGATGTCTTCTCTCTTATTAATTTTTTTCTTCCAATTTTTCATATCTTGCCTTCAAATATTCTCCTATTTTTATTTTCCAAATGGTATTTATAGTGGCACATGGGATGATGGTTTTTTTCAAGGGTCGTATCCTTTGGGATTTTGGGATGGTTGGGGTATGTGTCTTCTCGTAGTGTATCTTCGTAACTATCTTTCTCCACAAATAATTTCCTACCCTTAATATCTCTTAACCTATATCCTTCTTCTAAGCCTACTTCTATGTATCCTTCTCCACTTCTCATTTTATTATTTCATTTTTATATCTCTATTATATTATTCTCTTCTTCTCCTACAATTATAACATAGATCCATCTAATAGTTCTCCTACACTATCCTTCTCTTCCATCTTCCTAGCTATGATCTTTTCTATGTTAGATAACTCTCCTTATTTTACTTTTCTCGTTATCATAAGTCCGATTATCATACTAATAATTATACCGATATTGTACTCTTGAGATCCTTATAGTACTAGGTCCCATTCCTTTCATGATTATTTTTAGCTCTTTAAGTAACCTAGTTTGTTCAAATATTGAGTATTGTATTTTCTTGTCCACCGAACATTTTCTCATGGTAATTTCCATCCATAAAGTAAGCGCCAATTTTTATCTCTTCTTAATGTGGGAGTTATTTTGTGAATTTCAAAGGCCTCATCCCTTTTCGAGAGAAAACATGAATTGATCTCCACTTCAAGTGGGCACATTGTCTTGTTCCAGCCTAATGGGTTTTTGTTAAATTTTCTTTTCTTTCATTAATATCTAATTTCTCCCTTCTCTTTCCAACCTTTTTCTTTCCATATTTTTATCTAATTATATTCTTTCTTTAGATAAATTATATCTCTCTTTTCTCTTCTCACATTCCTTTGATCTAATTTTTATCCAATTCCTAATCTCTCTAATTATCTTATATAGCTCGTAATAGTTTTATTTTGATTTTATTTATTCTTCATGTCGACTATTTATTCTACCCTAACCATCACCCTAGAAAATATTAATATTTAAATATTTTGGATCACCCCTCTTCCCATTTTTCATATTGTGGTGCATTCCCTAAAGGAACTATTTTGTGATTTTAAGTAGTCTCTTCTCTACTAGAAGGATACAAATTAAAATTGGAATCTTTGTAATAAATGTTCCTTTGGAACCTTTATACAATTCTTTCTTTTTATATCAAAACTAGTCCAACCTTGGATTGCGCAAATGATAATAAAAGAATATATTTGTTTAGAAAACCAATAATCAAGTGCTCATGTTCACTACTTTTTTAACTCTTCAAGTTTTTCCAACTTTTATTTTTTCTACTTTGTTATATTTATCATTTGGAGCCACACCCACTTGGTTCTCTTAGAAAATCTTAGAATCCAAGGCCATATTAATTGTGGAACAAGTGACCAATATTCTTCTCCAGAATCTACAAAAAGATTTTAAACTCTCTTGTAAGGTTCCTCAAGTGGTTATTTTTGTTATATAAAATTATTTATCCTAGCGTCATTCCGATCTTAAATCTCATCTAGTGATGGTTTCCTATACCTTAGTGGTGTTATTTCTCTAGAAATCTACTTAACTAATACCTAGGCTTAGATACCAAGTGTTGGACTTAAGTCTTGATGTGGTCGTGAGAATTACATAATCCATTCTTTAGTAATGCATATACTAGAGAACAAAGATTCATAATAGAACATAACATTAAATACAAACATAAAGTCATAAGGATATAAAAATATAACATAACATTATGATTATACTAATATTTCATAATTCAATACAATTCATATTTTATTCGTATATTATATTTTCACTCACACACACTTCCACACTACTCTTTCTCCTATCCTATATGTATCTCTATTCTTTTATCCATATATACATATATCTCTAGTTATATGTGTGTGTGTGTGTGTGTGTGTGTGTGTGTGTGTGTGTGTGTGTGTGTGTGTGTGTGTGTGTGTGTCTCTCTCTCTCTCTCTATATATAATTAATATGAGTATTAATCCATACAATAACTAATATCCACCCATTTTGATAGGAGTTTTACATATCTTATTATGGTTCTGTGTATGCAACCAAAATTGTACGTGCTACATTGTCAAAAATGGTTACAAAAGTTCCCCAATGATGATTCATATCATTTAAAAAGTGTTCAAGTTCCTAAACCCATTCACAGTATATATTTATAGCTTAGATATCTATACTTATCCTTTGCACACTTTCTTATAGCTTCCCACTTATTTTTATGCATGTTTTGACCTTTAGTTTCAAAATCACCACCCTTCCTGGGTGGGGTTTTGTAACCGCATCCCTAGTCTACATGGTGGTTCTATGTTTTCACCCTACGTAGGTTGGCGGTTATGTGTGATTTTTCCGAAACCTTCATGCATAAATTGGACACACATGATTTCAGCCAAATTCACTTTCAAGGCACGTTTGTGAACCAAATCAGATAAATTTAGGCTTGATTGCAAGGTATTCACTCACTCTTCTATTTTTAAATGGAATTAATTAGTTTGGACTACCTCTTCATCCAATGATGTGGAATACTAAGGATTCCTTATGTGTGAGTGAACAACCTAGTCAATTTCTTATATAACCATTACTTATTCTTGAGAAAAATGCTAGAGAAATTTTGAGTATTCTTGTTATTTCAAATTCGTTTCCTTTCTTTCTAGAAATTGATAAATCCAATCTCAATTCAATTGTGTTTGCATTGCTTCCCGGTTTGACAATTCTAGTTGCTTGCTACTTTTGCACTTTTCTTCCTCTCTGTTATTGTTGCGTTCCCATCGTCGAACTCACATGGCCACATAAATCGAAAGGATAAAGCGAGGGGATAAATATTCACATGACCATATTTGCCATTGTTCTTGCATATCCAGGTTGGAGGTGTTGTTTTTTTTCTTCAATGATTTAATTATCAAATCTGAATCATATTCATTCAAATTCATATCAAATAGAGTAGAGAAATTATTTTTGTTTCAATTATCAAGAAATCATAGTAGATCAGATTGTATTAGAAATATTACTCTTCAATATTAGTAGGGAAGTTGTGGGTAATAATAGATTCTTTGAAGTTGTTATTTATTCTTTGCCTCTGAGGTAGGATTGAGAGTTTTGATTAGGAAGGATTCAATTAATTAATTGTTTTAGGCTTAGATTAACATGATTGCACAAATAATTAGCTACATCTGGTTAATTATTTGTATTTGATTCATTTGTTATATTAGAAGTTTTGTCTAGAATATCAGAAAAGAATAAAAAAAATTCAATTTCATTAGATTAGCTTATTTTATTGATTTCTTGACTTTTATATTGTGAAAATACCAAAAAAATAGTTTATATTTACTTTTCTTACATAATTTTCTTTTTTAGATCAATTCAATCATTTCATGCATGAAAATTACATGACCTAGAGAACCCAAGTATTTTGAATTTGAACTGATAGTGCCTCAAGCAAATTCAATATTACCATTACTTGCAGAGACATTAACCAAGGTCTTCTATTCTACATTTTCAAAACAAATAGAGATATAAAAAGAATCAATCAACAATTAGAAGCATTAAACATTAAGGATGATAAAGAATTTGAATTTTGGTCAAACCAACCCAACTATAGATTGTCATGAAACATTGTCAATTCATGACCATTAAGAGTCGAGAACAAGAGAATACTTACAAAAGTGACCCAAGGGTGCCACAATTGAATGAACCTAAATTACTCATGGACATTGATACGGGACTCCATCTTCTTGTCCTTAGAACCTTTGTTTCGACATGGCGTGGAGATTAAACATCTTGATGTATTAAACATTGCATCCAATCAGGCTTACGATTACTAGACCGACCCCTAAGCATAGATTTCCTAACTTCCCTTGGGCTTAGATTCTATATCATACCGCATGACCATACAGGGACCACAACTAGAGAGATTTTATAGTTGTGACCCTACTATTCTCTAACCGAACAGACTAAGAGCTAATCAAACATAGATCTTGGATTAAGAGTATTGGTCTTTAGATCCTCAAGGTTACCACATGATATCATTAGGTAGTTAAAAATCCTAAAAAAAGAAGCTCATCAAGCCCTCTCATTTTGGATAGAATCTACTAACCATCCATAGAGCTAAATGGAATCACGCCTCTCACTCTTATTTATTCCATGACCTTATCTGGACAAATTTATGAGGCCCCATTTAGTTTCCCATGAGTTCCACAACCAATAGACAGGATATCCCCTGGAGCTTGATATTGATTTGGAGACTCGTGTTGCTATCCTTTTCAATTTATCCATCTAATCCTCCCAAGTTAGAGAGGATTTCATTACGCTTGATGAGTAGATCCCACTATTTCTAGTTAGAGACATTGTATTTCCTTGACAACCTATCCACACATGTTCATCCACTTCCACATTCTACTACCATTTAGCCATCCATTATTTCCACATCATCTTCCTTGGCATGACCTCGGGGAGTCAAGTGTAGGTGAAGGTCATGTGTTGATTTTCATCTGTACAAATTGGTGAACCCGACATGAAGAGCTAGTCTCTTTTTGTTTCCACTTTCTTCATCCACTTTTCCTCTCCCATTATTCTACGAGTATTTATATACCCCGAATATGTCAAGATATGACAGATACATCCGACCCATTTTGGGTCTTGAAGCATACAACTATCAGATGGGTAGACAATAATAGTCACCCTCACTATCTACATGGGTAGACAACTACTCGATCACCCATCTTCATGCCTCTCAAACTCCTCCTCCTTAAGGGACCAATTTTGGCTCCTTAGTAAAGATTGAGGAAATCGACCAACTTACATAAACACAACAACTGAGCTCTCAAGCTCAAATAATATGACTTTTACTAGACATGCTCATCTTCCGAGTCTTGTTTAGATAATCGATCAAGATACAATCTGATACGACCAAATCCCACATTTATATGAGAAGTATCTTGAGAATGTAATATTATGGAAACCCTTCATATTATCAAATGAAGAAGCTGCAATGTTTATAGACATTGTATAATAGTAACAACATCCACGAAAAGTGGATCAAATATACTAACTACGAAAATATGTAGAAATAACATATTTCCCCTAACTAATCACATCCGAGAACATCTAGGAACATTCCAAAGTAGTAAACTAACAATAGTATAGCCCCCACTAATCTAGGGATGTGACAACTAGATAATAGCTAACTAACAGCTAACTAAGTTAAAGTAATAAAATTTAATTACTTTAACATTACAACTTAGTAAATGATGAATTAACCTAAGTTTATTCCTAACATTCCCCCCCTTAATTCATCATGGTTTGAAGTGAATAGGAGAGAAAAAACTCTAAAACAAAATATGTTTACATGAGGTAAACATTTATTAGCACACACATGCTAAAAGAAACCTATTCTAAGGTGAATCAAATGAATTTATCACTCCCCTTATTTCAGTATAGTCTCTTTGGATCTCATCTGAACAAGATTGGTTGGATGAAGGTACTTCCTTTAAATGATGTGCAAGAGATGGAATAGGCTCAGGAACTATCTCTAGATGTCTGAAACCTATTTTTGGTTGGCACATGTGCTCAAAAAACAAACGAGTAGCTCTAAACATTTTGAAAACCTCTGTTGGGTTGGCTCTTGGCTCTATTGGGTTGGCTCATAGCTCAAAATTGGCACTGGCACAAAAACTACCCTCCATTCACTTTTCTCTAATCCGTAAGGAATACCACTGTTGAGTGATCAATGAAGAATTTACAAGTCTTTCATCTTTTCCCCCTAAATTTTGAGTGAAAAGTGAAGAAAACTAGCTCCATGAGAATGAATTTTTTTGGCACTTTATAATGATAGTGCAATTACAATTTTGTCTCTTCTTCTATGGAAAAATTCCCTTTTGGGATACATTGTGAGTACAAAATTACAAATTTTATACCTTTTTACAGCTTATTTCAGCATTTTATATTTTTTTGAAATTTTTATAAGACAAAGCTTATTAAAAGCTAGATCAAGATGTAGAGATTGAAAAACCATAAACTTTAAAAAAATGGAAGATAAATCCAAGGTACTAGTTGAAAGTTATGACTAGTTTAAATTCAAATTTCAATATCTTTCCGGGCCCCTTTCCAAAAATGGATTTTTTTTAAAAGCGAGAATTTTTTTTTACAACCCGATTAGTGCTTACATGGATCATATGCACATGTCCTTAGTTTCTCCATCACTTCTTATTCTATTTTCCTCCTCCCTTATGTCACTTTTATTTGGTTTTTTTTTTATGCTTGCGGGGTATGGAGATATTCAGTAGACAGGGTCGAAGTAATGCTTTGGGTCGACCACATATGAGGAGGTGGGAGGTTGATTTGGATGTAGGTTATATGTAGGGTCATTTGATCAACACATCCAACTCTCTTTTAAAATTTTTGACTAAAAATTTGATCACCCAATTCATTTTCCTCTGCTACAGATCTATATCTTCTTGACTAGCCTCAGCAAGTCCATATTTTGAATGCATGTCTCAATCTTTCCAAGGAATGGCCCGTTATTTGATGCCTTTGGCTTGTGAATTATTTGTATTTGATTATGATTGGTTGATTTTCTATTTGATTCTATCCCCCTTCATATGGAGCTAATGCAATAGTGGATTGACTTTGTCTAAGATGTAACTCAATGTTGCATAGTTCGAAAACTCCCAAGATCTCAATATTGTGTAGAGCACGGTTTGGAGCTGGATGAGGATGGCTCTCCAATGCTTACAGGACCACCTCCAATCATTCTTCCAAATGTAGTAGTATTGTTAAATATTATATATATATATATATAATCTGCAACTATGTATAGAACTCTAGGGCGATGAGGCGGGGCAAGTGTTTCTAAGAGGTAGGGACATCTATGGTTCCTCCAAGCTCAAACTTGTAGTAATGAACCCTTAACCTTCTGCAACACACTCTCCTTAGAGGATGAGGGATCCTCACAGAGACTGGGATCAACCAACTCTGATACCAAATCTTGAGAATGTAATATTCTGGAAACCCTTCATATTATCAAATGAAGAAGCTGTAATGTTTATAGACATTTTACAACAATAACAACATCCACGGAAAGTGGATCAAATATACTAACTATGGAAAATATGTAGAAATAGCATATTTCCCTAACTAATCACATCCGGGAACATCTGGGAACATTCTAAAGCAGTAAACTAACAATAGTATAGCCCCCACTAATCTAGGGATGTGATAACTAGATAATAGCTAACTAATATCTAACTAATTTAAACTAATTAAATTTAATTACTTTAACATCACAACTTAGGGAATGATGAATTAACCTAAGTTTATTCCTAACAGAGTACTTAACGCGATACGTTAGAAGCAAGCAATGGTTCCTAAACATGAATCAAATTTTTGATAGGCCACAAGGACATGTTGATGTCTTGCTTCAAAATAACACCACTACCCCTCCTACAATGGAAAACATTACTAATAAGGGGTGGAAAAACAATGAACAATTTATAACAGGATATCACATTCCTCAACAACCTACAAATTCTCAACAATGTATGCAAAACAAAATGCCACACCATCAACGAGAGAAGTCATCTTGGTGTTGGTGGAAAAGGTCAAGGAATTGGAACTTGCTCAAAATACTCAGACTTCATATACTGGGAAAGGAAATATTCCTCATTATCCTCAGAACTATGGCCAAGTACCCACTTGCACTAATTCCTCGATTTACATGAGAATTCCTAGCCTTAGTGATCTTCTAACTGGGTCGAGCACCTTGGGTATGCCCCCCATGCTATATATGGATATCCACAATAGGTACTAGCCGTAAGTGCATTTTCAAATGCCATACCAACTTGAAATGCAATGTTCCTGGATTTATACCTTTGATTCCATATTAAGGTAATGTTCCTCCCTATGTACACATGTATTCTAAATCACCATAGGGGGACATGTACTCATACCCATATGGTCAGCCATAGGGGATGCCTTATGCCCCAAAAATGTATATGTTGCACTGTATCAACAACCAATTATATCTCCACCTACCCAATAAATTCCATTAATGGTTGAGTCTTGTGTAGAAGGAACTTACTCAAAATATCTCAAGGAGCCTCTTGAATTCTCCATACGGAATTTCATGCTCCCAAGACCTCTTCCATACCTTCCTAAATTTAAAAGGGAATGACATCCTAAAGCGCACATCAATTCGTACACAACTTCCATTTGAGAAATGCTCCCATGGGATGCGGTTGTTGCAAAAATATTCCTTAAGATGCTAGAAGGTATTGCTCTCGACTAGTATTCTAGAATACCATAGGATTTGATACATTCTTTCAAGCAACTTGTGTCATATTTTATTAAAGATTTTAACATGAATAAACTTTTGAGAAATGGAATCGAGATAATTCCTCCATATTAAACAAAAGCACAATGAGTCCGCTGCATATTTCATATAAAGATGGTGACAAGTTCTTTACTCCTCAACAAACACTCCTAACATGGATCAAATGAAGCTTTGTGAATTATTCCTTCATTCTCTTAACCGATAAATGAAGGAAGAGGTCAAAAATCCCCACTTAGGAGCTATGAAGAGGTTCTAGAGGGTGCTCTTTAGATAGATCAAGCAGCAATAGACAACGGTCACAAGACCTATGGCTCTAACGGGAGGTTGATCACTCCCAATCAAGGTAACTCAAGTTACCCAAACAATACAAATAATAACCAAGGACCTAAGGTCCTTAATAAAAATTGTGGTGTTATAACCGACGGTGTTACCAATCAAGCGAAGAAACCCAACGTTGTTAATACCCCAAATACAAATAATGCTAACAACAACAATAACGGTAACAATCAAAGGAGTAAAAAATTTTCTCCCATGATTAATGTAGTGGACTTCAATCATCAACAACAACCATAAAAATAATAAAAACAAAAATTCAGGCTTAAGGCCCTAACCCATATCCTAATGGATACCCAAATCAATTTCCAAATCAAGGGCAATGGCCTCTCAATTTCAACTACAATAACCAATAACTGAATAATAACTAGAAATTTGGGCCACAACAAGGTGCCAATCAAAGACCTTGGGATTATGATCTTGACCTTTATTTTGGTTTCCATAGAATTTGAGGGAACGATGTCATGACCTATGGGGATTGTAAAAATGTTTACATGCTTACCCAAAGACCAAAGACAACTCTTTGTTGATATGTTTTTGGAAAATCCTACGGCACCTACTCAAAACACTTATACGGGGCCTGTGTCCCCCCAAAATGTCCCACTTAGGATCTTCGATGATCCTCTCCCAACACATCCCAATAATGGTAAGCTAGACCCCAATGGATCAAACAAGGGTGTCATGGTAGGAAGTAATGATCATGAAGATTCGACTTCATCAAACCCATCTATGGCACCTCTGTTGGATGGTCATCAACAAACTAAGATAGTGGGTCTCGTAGAGCTAGAGATTGAGCCCTAGATAAACATTTCCACTGGAACTAAAGATTATTCTTTGAGCCTATTCCCATTTACCCATATAGAATGGATAATATAAGTGAAACACTTGGAAAGCTAGTAGGATATTATGACTTGATTAGTGACCTTATGAAGACCTTTTCTCACATCTCCTTCTTGGACTTGTTGAAGAACTCCCTGCTCATAGAGTTGCTTTGTTACAAGAATTAGGTCTTAGAAACTTAGTCAACATCACCCATCCTCTAGAGGCATAGATAAACTATATATTTTGATTTCTATCCTCTTGGGCAACCTGAAAGAGATGTCGGATTCGTGTTTGACATCATTAAGATGCCCACAAATGATGAAATAGCAAGTAGAGGTGATCTGGATCTTTATTTATAGGTTTGGATCTATATTAACTATATAAAACATGTTATGATTGACAATGGGGTAACAATAAACATTTTCCCCTTCTCTTTTCTTCAGAATTTAGGTTATGGAGAGACTAACTACTCTTCAACAAGAAACACACTAAGAGGTTATGATAGCCTCAAGGAAACATCAATCAGAACTATAATCCTCCCAGTCACTTTGGGAACCAAGATAATCCTTATAGATTTTTATATTATAGATCAAGAAACCAACTATAATATGATCCTTGGTCATCCTTGGATACACCGCATGAAGTAAATTCCTTCCACCTTGTTTTAGGAAGTAAGATTCCTACACTTGGGGAAATTCTTCATTACATAAGGTGACCCAAAGCCCTTTGATATAGACCTAGCTAATATAAAGAATATACCAAGAGTACATTCTGATTTTGTACTCCCTATGAACTAATTAAACAAACCAGTGAGTTCAATGCCCGAAAAAAAACTTGTTCCTATAACAGAGTTAGAAACTATTAGCTTGATTGAGGGAGTTCCTGCGGTCAAGGATGAAACTATTGTTGTAGAGATAGTCTCAACATAAACCACAAAAAATATTTTTGAGTTTTTGGAGAATGAATTATCTAATCTCCTTCCATTTGATTCCATGGATATATGACATGCCCTGGGACTCGGATCTTTGCCAGCTGATGAGGTCTGCATGGTGGAAGTCTCAAAAGCAAAGGAAGAGGACACAAAGTATGATCTAATGTCAATATTCCTGAGCAATTTTTGGGTGCTTCACTTTGTGAGTTAAGTTCCACTTTGGTGATGGGGCAAGTGTGATACTTAGTTCTCTGAGAGGAAAGGTTATGCCTTTCACTTTTAAACTAGATTTCAAATGCATGAACAATAGTGTTGAGTACGAGGCTCTCAATTTTGGTATCATTATAGCTAAAAGGATGGGTGCTCTCAATATTAAAGTAATGGGTGATTCTCAACTAGTAGCCGATCAAGTTTGTAGTATAGTATAGGCTAGAGCGGAACACCTCCAACTCTATAAAACTACAATGATTCATCTTTAAAAAGGTTTTGACTTCATCTCAATTGAATCCATTCCATGAGAACAAAACCTTCTCGCAGACTCCATAGCCACCTCTACTTCTCAATTTTTTCCGAGAAAGGAGTTAGAAGGAGAGAGTTCTCACGATTTTCTTTCATGCATAACCCTTAGTGCGTAAAGTATCGACTAGCCCAATCTTAGCATATGTTAAGGCCGAGAATGAGCCTGCAACCCTCAACTATGCAAAAATGATGAAGCTATTTTAGGGTATCTTAATGCCTACACAGATTTACATCCCAGACACCATAAGAGAGGATTTTCTTTCATTTCTCACTCATCCTCCTATTTTGGAGGTCATACGATGGATTCTTCCTCCTCGGAATAACTTGAAATTTTTAAGGTAGAAGAGGGGGAGAATTGGAATTACCTCCACCCCACCTGAGTTTGAAGAGGGTAATAGCTCTTTGATCAAAGGGACAATTGATTTTAACATAAAGAAATAGGAAGACCCAAAAATTATGAAGCTAGGTTATTCACTCAGTCTAAGGAAATAGAAATACATACAAAAATCCTTAAGGAGCATTTGAAATCCTTTGCATTTAACTACATAGAAATGATAGGAATTTATCCTCATGTGGAAGTTCACAACCTAGTGATCAGGTTTGACATAAAACCCATTAAGCAGAAGTCTAGACCAATGAAGCCAAAAGTGGCACTAATTTTAAAAGAGGAAGTAATGAAACTCCTACATGTAGGATACATCAAGCTTATTGATTACTCAATGTGTGTTTCAAATATCATCCATGTTCTCAAGAAGAATGGTAAAATTTGCATCTACATTGAATTTTTGGACATCAACAAAGTGTTTCCCAAATATAATTTCCCATTCCCATCCATTGATGACATAGTTGATGCGATAGCTAGCTATGAGCTATTGTCCCTTGTGGATGGCTTTTTGGGGTATAACCAAATAAGGATCTCTAAGGAAGATCAAATGAAGACCAAATTTATCACTCCTTGAGGAACCTACTTTGTTATGCGGTCATTTCATTTGGAATTAACAACCGGGTGGAACTTATCAATGTTTCATGATTTATATGATCTCATTCATGAGATTATGGAATCCAATATAGATGACCCCATGGCTAAAGTAAGGAAATGCAATGATCATCCTAAGATGATTTTTACGATCCTCTCTCATTTAATTGAATACGACATTACACTAAATCCTAAAAAATGTGTGTTTGGTGTGACGGGAGGGAAGTTACTAGGATACATCATCTCTTCACAAGGAATTGATGTAGATCCATCCAAAATCTGAGAAGTTTTGGAAATGATTCCATCGTCGACAAGTATGACATACGGTCCTTTTCTTGAAAAGCTCAGTTTAATCCAAATTTTCATTCCTGATTTAACCTTTTTCATTTATCCAATAAATAATCTATTGAAAAAGTATTGTTGTAATATTTGGAAAAAAGAGTGTCATGAGGCATTTGAGTCGAGTTAAACGATTCCTATTGTCGCCTCCCATGCTCATGCCTCCTAAATCAGATTTCCCTATTTTTTTTTATTCATGGGATACTGAGATGACTCATTAGCTTGCATGCTAGCTCTAAAGGATAACGAAAAATGAGAGTGTGGAGTTTACTTTATCAGTAAAACATTTCTTTAATATGAGACATGTTATACGCGTAAATGAAAGAATGAATAATTTTGTATTTTCATAACGAAATGGTTAAAAAACTACATGCTTAATAAGGAAACAAGGGTTATTGTCAATCGATCATTTACGAACATTTCTAACACAGGTATTGTTAGCCAAGAAGACTGGACATTTCATAACTTTGATGGGTGAGTTTGAGATGACGTTTGTTTACCAAAATTCTGTCAAAGAAAAAATCATTGCAGACTAGCTACCTAACAACCCATTAGATGGAGGTGATTTAGTTAATATGGATTTCCCTAATGAGTGCATATATTATGTTCAAACTAACCCCCATCTCTTCATGTATGTGGTATACTGACATTATTAATTTAATTATGGACCATGCATACCCTAAAGGGGCAACATCACAACAAAGAAGATGACTACACATTATAGCTGTTAAGTATGTGATCATAGAACAAGCGTTCTATCACAGAGATTTCGATGGAATGTTGCTAAGATGTGTTGATGAAGAAGAATATGAGAAGATTATTTATGAATATCATAGTGGAGTATGTGGAGGTCACATGTACGATAGAAAAGTGACATGCAAGCATGAGAATATACAAGTAACTCTTCTTCATACCTGACCTCCCGAGGTCGTGCCGAGACAGCCGGTGAGAATGGAATTTATATGGATACGAGACAAACTAGTGGAACCAATCTTATATCCTCGAAACGTAATAATGGAATCTACGAATCTAAGGTGAAGAATGCTCTCCTAACCTGAATTGGTGTAATGGATCATTCAGATATAATAGTTGTTCAGAGGCTCTAATAAATGTCGAGCTCTACCGAGATCCTATTTATTAGCTCTTTGGATACATGGAAAATTACCTGTAGGTTCTTTTTGTATATTTCAGAGACAAGGTCATGGAAAATGGTGATGAGAGGTGTAATGGATCCTCCGAGTTTTATGGATGATTATCGGTCTAGTCTAAAAATCCCTAGCACTGATTGGTCTGCTACGTTTGATATGGAGAATTGTGTAATGATGTCGGAGGAGTGGTGAGGATATGAATATTAGTGTGTACAAACCAGCACCAATTTTTGATTGATTGGTAGGCTCGTTGGGTTATGGGACTGTGGATCAAAACCGTAAGTTTGCAGTTGTGGCGGACCTCCTATGGTTATATGAGGATTCAATCTCTTCTCCCGACTATCTAATAGTCATAAGCCTTTTCGGCCTCTATGTTTAGAACTATAAATTGTGTAATTTTCTCATAATACCTTATAGGTGTTACGCAACTTGAATACATAAGCGATATCATGTCGACGAAGAGGTATCCTACGTTGGGCTATGGAACTAAAGGATCACAACCAAATATGTGTTCTCTTTCGAGTTCTTGTATGGTCATACAGATATCCTATCAGGGCGGTTTGTAGTTGGGGTGATTTGACCGAATGTGTATTCCTTGTCATCCTCGGTATTCAACTCTCTCAATTATTCACTAACCGCTCGTAGGTTTCTGTTGTTGTTCGAAAACCTGAATCCTAAGGTCTTGATCTATATCAGCTAATGTTGTGGGGAGATTTGGTTGAGGCACTATTGGTTCAAATACATATTCTCTGGGATATTTAGGTCCCGTGATTGTCATGCAAAGATGATTTAATTTTAACCGAAATGAATAAGCTAATTATGAAAGATATATCTACACTATGCATATATTCTTCTATTTTTTATATTTTCAATGAATTATTTTAATGAAATTAAAAGAGAAGTTATTATAATATATTCATAAAATGGACAATTAATCTAATAACATAATCAAAACAAGCAACGTAACATGGTATAGCTATTTTCCTATGCAATTGCGAGTTTATCCTAAATATTTAAATAACTAACTAATTTTAATCGAAAGACTCTCAATCCTACCTCAGAAGTGAGAAATGAATCATAGTTTCTCAGAAACTATCATTCCCCACAGCTTCCCTAGCAATATCGAAAGTGAGCTTTTAACTGAAATGAAGTAAATTACTATTGTATTTGATATATTGTAACTAGAACTTTGATAGCTCAAACCTGGAGTTTAAAGAACAGTGGTAAATATGGTTGTGTGTGACTTTTTCCCTCAGTGTGATCTCCTCATTCCCTTGTGTTCTCGTGAATCTAGAAAAGCATGTATATGATAGCGTCAATAGAAGAAGATACTTGAACAATGGTAGTTTTGGATATAGACTGAATACAATGCAAGTAAGAGAGGGATAGTGCAAGTGAACAGAGCTTGACTATATAATTCCTAGCAGGATTTATTGCAAGAATACAACACAAATACGCCAAGAATTCTAGAAACTATCTTTTGTGACAAAAAAAACCTGCAACTCTAAGATGGATTCTAATCTAGAAATGAAACTACCTTACTTTAAACTGATTTTATGGAACAAAAATGACGTGAGATGGAAACAAGAAGATCAAATGATCTCTAAACAACAAGGGAAGGCGATAACGATGAAAAATATGAAACTATTAGAACTCTAAGCAAGAACTTCAAACAAATTGAATATTTAAACAGAGGAGGAGAGGGGCCATTTGTTTGAAAACAAGTTGGCTATTTATAGCAATTGCATTTACAGAGGATAACTCTATTTGATATCTTTTACTATAAAAAGGTAAAATAATATTTATTGGGTGACCAAAACATAAATAAAAGCCAAAGAGGGTGAATAATGTGGGTGAAATTTGAATTTTTATGTTTGACGCATTCATTGGAATGTTCTAGAAAACGCGCACATGACCACCGCCCTATCCTGGGCAGCGGTCATGGGACCACCCCAGGAAGGGTGGCGGTCTGTCACTTAAGACCAAAATGCAAAGAAAAAGAGGACAGAGGACAGAATGAAACACATGGAGCTTGGATAAAGCATTTGGGATGCAAACATACACTTGGCGAGCTTTTTCTGGATTTGAACACCTTGCGAAGAGACCTGAATCATCATTGGGGCTTCTGTAACCTCTTTCTAATAGTACTGTACCTACATTTTTGGGTACGTACATATTGCCCCCTTGGGGAAGTGTTTTAGCCATGAAGAGGCATAAAATGGTGGGTCCGAGTATGGTGGTCCCAAAATGGGGAGTTATAAATTATACCTGACATGCCCGTGTGTTGAAATGTCACCATCCAAATTCCCGCTACCTGTAAAATGAAAAGAGGACTCAAGTGCAGATAGATAAAATAAAACAAAAAATTAAATTAAATTAATATGAAATGAGGACTTACCATTTGTGTGGGGATTAGAACTTACCTCCGTCGACACTCCATTTCTGCGAAGAAAAACATTCAAAACCAAATTAGAATACTATATATATTTAAAACGAGCTCATTTTACTATTCATTTGCGTGTTGATTTGGTGGTTTTGAGCTCTGGGACCCACGGTGATCATTTTCAACAAGAGTGCGGTCAAAATGTCTCATTACGTGATCATGATCATGCCTCAGAGATCGGGACATCGGCCTATGAAGTCTCAAGTTATTTCTTCTCAATTTATCATTTTTAAAACTAAAAAAGAAGTGTAGAAATCTTTGTCTTGGGGGGATTATTTTTGAAAATGCTAGTTTTAAATGAGTCTCTATGGGGGTGCCCATAGGGTAGGTATTTATTTTGTCTAAAATGATGTATTTTTGCATTTTTAAGTGTTTTTAGGGCTTTTGAGCCATTTGGCAATTCGGGACAGGATCGCTGCCCTGCATAGGGCGGCGATCATGGGACCACCGCCCTATGAAGGCGGTAGTTATAATACCACCACCCTATAAGGTGGTGGTTATAGGACCACCACCACATAAGGTGGTAGTTACGAAACCACCTCTCTACATAGGGCATCGATTTGAATAGAATGCAAAAAGAGATGTATTACTTGATTGTTTTTGCATTTTTAGCATTTTTATATGTTCCTGATGATTTTTCCAGTTGGATTATGTTACTAACTTACTCCTTTTTGTGTTTTGGGTGGATGCAAAAGAAGGACGAGTATATTAAATGAAGCAAAGAGAGGGAGTGTGATTGGCTCCCGGTAGTGTTGGATGCATTGACCCAGGCTGAGAGAGACACTTTGCAGTGGGCTGACATCTTGCAGATCTCTCGGGTTCCTCATGTTGCTCCTTCCAGTCACATACTATGTGACTTATTCTCATATTGGGATGCCAACTAGAATACCTTCTGGTTACTAGGTGCTAGGGGTGAGTGGACTATCACCCTTGAGGATGTCTACCATATATTGGGGGTCCCGATTCTTGGGAGGTGGTTGTCTCTTAAGACAGCGGTATCCAGATCTCAGATGATCCAGTGGGCCACATATATGGGAGATGTTGTTGTTTCCATGGGGTCAAAGAAGGGGTGAAGGTTCACTCTATTGTTGAGTCAGATATTCCTATGCTCCGCATGAGGCTATTATGGGCATCCTTGCCTCACAGTTGATTGGGGACAAGGGAGGGGATACTCTTTTATATTGTTGGGATCCTATTATTGCACAGATTGAGGTGCATGGCCACATTTACACTTGGGGAGCAGACATCCTTGGGACCACCTATCATGATTTATATAGGGTGGTTAGATTACAGGGGTAGTCATTGAGTCACCCTACTCTAGTTATGAGTTGGGTGTATGAGCACATCATCCTTACGAGAGAGGTGTACAGGTAGAGGATCCTGGGGCTATCGGGATAGTGAGATGGACAAGGATGACCATACTTAGGACACCACACTAGCTAATGGATTTTGGCTCTTTGTGGACATGGAGGCCACTCCTTATCAGGCCATGGTAGGGTTTTGGGGAGAGGAGACACTCACATTGATCGCTTGCCATACTACTAGTTAGCTAATAGACGGAGACAGGAAGTTGGAGATTCACCCCTTTGATAGAGTACCACAGTAGTTTGGCCTCCCCTATATTGATATGTTTCCTCTAGTGGGGCCAATATACAGATTTTTTTCGCAAGGCTAGGGGAGGTCCTAGAGGCCAAGGTTGGACCACAATCACTCCTGGCATTCCCATTGCAGCTAGGAGGGTGGTTCATGCCTAAGGGGTAGCTAGTGCTCCTCGAGCACCTTTACTTCAGATTGGAGCTGGTCCTACACATAGTGGAGATGAGCCCATTGATCCGGACTCGTAGTCCGAGGATTTTACGGGGGAGGAGATATAGGAGGAGATGGAGGAGGGTGAGATAGGGGCTGGTGGGATAGAGGAGGATGAAAATGATTCGAGTGACATGATACTCAAGATATCTTGTGGCCCGAGAGGGTGGAGGAGAGTATAGAGAAGGTGACCTTGATTTTCGAGGAGTTACCTTCTCAGGACTTAGGTGGAGATGATGAGTCCATGAAATGACATCACTTCATTCCGGATGTGGGATAGGGATGACATTCGGTGGCAAAGCATCGATGCAGGCGTAGATCCTAGAGATCCCACTTGGATGCCTGGAGATCTGAGTGAGTTACTACTCTTTTCTCGATTTTTTTAGTTAGAAATGTTTAGTTGATATTTCCCTTTCGTTGTTTCATTTGTCTTTGATCTTATTTTGGACAACTTTCTAACTTGTTCATTTCTCCTCTTTACTCACAGTGACTGTTGAGGGATGGCAAGACTTGATTCTCCAGGTGTGCGTAGACACACTACTACTTCCTTTAGAGAGTACACAAGATGAGCTTACTACAGATGTAGGAGAGTCTTCAGTAATTAGTAGACATACCGATGTGTTTTCACCTGTCTGGAAGGTAGAAAAGATCATGACTTCTCTCTGTGCTGAGGTAGCTAGATATAGGACTGTGGAGCGCTTGATGAGGAGGAGTTGTTATCATAGTGAGACCACAACCACTGACTGTGATCATGAGCCCTCAGTACATTTAGAGCATCGTCACAACAGGAGTCCTAGATGAGGTTGTGCACCTTCTGAGGGATCTCACAGGGATTGAGAGATCATGGTCCCTTTTTGTAGTGATTTTTGGTCAGATATTTATACGAGTGTTTTTGTATTTTCGGGCTCATTGAGCATTTTGACCATGCCTTAGTACATGATGGCATTGTACACAAAATATATATTATATATATATATATATATATATATATATATATATATATATATATATATCTTTTTGGATCTAGATATTCTTGTGTCTAGAATTTCATGATTCGTTTCACATGTGTACACTAGAGGTTTTTAGAGTATTTGTTCTTTTATGCTTTTGAATGTATGCAATGGATAACAAATGATAACAAACACTAAATAGAATGTTTTAATTTATTTGCTTTTGTAATGTTGATATGTGATGATGTAAAACATATTGTAGTACTAAATTTTTGGCTTCTTTGGGCAATGTTTGTTGTTTCTTCTTATGTTGGCAAAATGTGATGAATGTATAATGATAAAGAGATGAAATTTCCCCACTCCTAAATTCCATGAAACTAGTAATATGCAAGGGCTCAACACCAAGAGTTGGGAAGGGAACAAATTTTATGAGTTTAATTGAATGGAATGATGAGAGAAAGACAAACCAGTGACATAAACCAAAATTATACCTACACACTTACCCTACTCAAAAATACCACCAAGCTCAGAAAGCAACTTACTTTCTAGTTTATCTAGACTTAGATCATAAATGGCAACCTGGTTGAAAAAATATGGTTTTGAAGATTTGATCTCTTTAGAATTTGGACACATATTTCTACTTAATATAATTTGATCTTACCAAAATTTGTTAATTTTTTTTTGGACCCCCACACCCTGCCCCATGCTACTAGAAAGAAGCATGGGTTTGTCACCAAAGATAGGATATAGGTGAGTAAGGGCACTTCTTTCCTTTCCCAACCTCGCACCACCGGTAAGAGATGCGGGCTTATCACCAAAGGTTGGTGGGGCAAAGAAGTGTGTAAAAATAAAATATTCTATTTGTTTGGTATTTATTTGATTTTGACACTTCTGATATGTGATTTTGGGATATCCTTGTTTCAAAGAGATGTAAGAGGGATAGATGTGACACCAAGAAGCTTCTAGAATAGACCGTAGGTAAGAACTACTTCACCTAGTAGAAAGAAAGAGAAAAACCAAGTATGCAGGCCTTGGTATGGTTTTCGTCAATATTTGTCTGTCAAACTTGATGAAAAGATATTGAAACCACTTGATGATGTTTGAAGAGATGTGACATGAATGCTTTTGCCAACATTTTGAGAAATTTATAATAGATTGCTTAAGAGTAAGTTCTTTGACTACAATTTTTACAAAATGAATGAACAAAATGAAACAACTAAGTGACTAATGCAATGCAGGTAGATATAATATACAAATGGTGGTTTGATGATTTATGCATAAAACCATTTAAGATGCAAGGAATTGACTGTTTCATTGAATTCCTCACCTTCTAATGTACACAAGAGATACACACCATTTCCGTAGTCCTTCATGACTCGGTATGGGCCTAACCACTTGGGCTGGAATTTCCTTCCTTCTTCGGTTTTCTTATTAATCCAGTTGTCTAGTCTTAGAGCTAGATCTCCCTCATATATTTCTCATTCGTATACTTTTTTGTTATATTACCGGCACATCTGGTCAGCATAGGCTCTATGCCATTGTTTGGTGTTTAGCCTATCCTCGTCAAGGCTTTCTAGTTGAGAGAGACGTGCCTCTCTATAGGCATCTTCTCCCAAAATCCCTTGTAATGAGATGTGGAGACTAGGTATTTCGACCTCAAGAGGAGAAGCTTACGCCTCGAATACCAATGAGAAAGGGTTTTCTCTGTTGGTGTTCTTATTGAGGTTCTATGGGTCCACAAGGCCAGATATAATTTTAGATTCCAATCTCATTTGCTCTCCTTAACTATTTTGAGGAGAATAGCCTTTAATGTTTTGTTTGTTGCTTTGGCTTGTCCATTGGCTTGAGGGTAGTAAAGAGAGGCCGTATGATGGTTTATTTTGAATTTTCGAATAACTCATAGACCTCATCATTCTTAAAGGATGTGTCATTATCTCGATATAATGACTTATGGGACACCATAACTATAAATGATTTGGTTCATAATGAACTTGGCGATTACAAACCACAGTACAGTGGTGAGAGGCATGGCCTATACCCATTTGTTAAAATATTCTTTGGTCGTAATTATAAATTTATGGCCATATATCGATGAGGGAGAGAATTTCCGTATCAAATGTGGAGAAAGGCCATGGGGTTCTTATTGGTTACTGAGAGATTATGCCAAAGCATGTGAATCTAGTGGGAGAATTATTTAAATTTTTGGCACTTACGTACAAACTCTCTTTGCGTCATGTTCAAGAGTGGGCCAAAAATAGCCCATCTGATGTATTTTGTGAGTAGTGGCATGACCATCGAAGTGACCTCCACATATCCTACTATGGGATTCATAAAAAATCTTCTTGGATTCTTCTATGTTGATGCATCTTAAAAGCATGCCATCAAAGGCTTTACGATAGAGTACTTGTTCTAGAATAATGTATTTAGTAGTGATAATGCATAACCACCTTCTTTATTATGATGTGGCACCTTCTGGGTACATATGGTTCATGATAAAATTGATGATGTCAATGTACCAGGGACATGTAGAGATGGGGGCCTAGTTTTGATAAAGTATATACACTCATTGGGAAAGTCCAGATTTACTAGATCACCTCCATCTAACGGATTGTCAGCTAACCAGTCTACAATGATTTGTCCCTTAATAGATTTTTGGTTTACAAATGTTAATTCAAATTCACCCATTAAGGTTATGAAATGTCTAACCTTTTTAGATAAATACCCTTGCATGAGGAATGTTCATAAATGATTTATCTTTACAATGACCCTTATTTCTTGATTTAACATGTAATGTCTTAAACATTTTGTCACAAAGAATATGGCAAGGCATTCTCTCTCTGCCTGTGTATAACGTGTTTCATAATCAAGTCATGTTCGGCTAATGAAATAGACTGCAAGTTCTCATTTATCATTGTCTTCTTGAGCCAACATGCAAGCTAGTGAGACATCGATAGCTTGTGAGTCTGAATCAAAGGATGATTTGTGGGAGGAATTAGCATGGGTGGAGACAACAAGAAGCATTTAAGCGATTCGAAGGCCTCGTTGCATTCTTTCGTCCAATCAATACTATAATATTTATTTAATAGATTTTTGATTGGATGAATAGAAAAAACTTAAATCCGGAATAAACCTTTGAATTTCACCGATTTTTCCAAGAAATGATTTGATACTAGAGACAAATCGATGGTGGAATCATTTCAAGAATAGCCTAGATTTTGGCGGATCAACATCAATCCCTCATGAGGATATAATGTAACCCAGAAGCTTGCCTCTTGTCACACCAAATATGCATTTCTCTGGGTTCAATGTGATGCCATATTCAATCAATCATGAGAGAATGATACAGAGTACTTCTGGGTGATCACAGTGCTTCTTGGCCTTGGCCAACAAGTCATCTACATAGGATTCCACAATTTTATGGATAAGATCATGGAATATGTATGTCATTTCCCGTTGGTATGTAGCACCAACATTCTTAAGAACGAACGACATGACATCATAACAATAAGTTCCCTAGGGAGTTATAAATGTGGTTTTGGCTTGATCCTGTTCAGGTATTTTAATATTATTATACCCTGAGAACCCATCCATGAAGGACAATAGCTCAAATCCAGTTATTGCATCAAAAATAATGTTAATAGATGGTAACAGGAAATCATCTTTGGGACAAGCTTTGTTAATATCCCGAAAGTCTATGCAAATGTGTATCTTCCCATTCTTTTTGAGAACATGGACAATATTAGATACCCATTGTGAATAGTCAACTGGTTTGATGAATCCTACTTGGAGAAGTTTCATTACTTCTTCCTTCACCATGAGAGCCACTTTTGGCTTCATTGGTCTTGACTTTTGTTTAATTGGTTTTGCATCTAGTTTAGTGACAAGATTATGTACTGTGATATGTGGTGCAATTCCTGTCATTTCTTTGTAATTAAATGTGAAATCCTTTTGATGCTCTTTGAGGATTTAGGTATGTATTTCTATCTCCTCTAGAGTTAACGAGGATCCCAATTTCAAAATTTTCGGTTCTTCCTCTGTTCTAATGTCTATGTCAATTGTTTCTTTGATTAAAGAAGCATTGCTTTCTTCAAATTCAGGCAGGGCCAGAGGTAGTTCCAAACTCTCTCCATTCACTACCTCGTAGATATCAAGATCCTTTTGTGGAGGAGACTCCAACCTGAGATTTCCAAAGTAGCAAGAGGAATGTGGTATTAGGGAAAGATCCACTATGTGGTGAGCAAGATGTAGCTCTGCATAGGCATTTAGATATTCGAGAGTGACTCTATCTTTCATCAATGTGATCCAAAATATAAAAATCATTTCCTACTTCTTTATGAGTCGGAGTGGGTTTTTGGTATTTTACACATCAATGGTTCAAGACAAAGTGATCTGTGAAAATTTTGTTTTCCAACTCACTATTTGGAGTGAAATGGGAAGACGAGGTTTCAATTGAATCGGCGAAGAGGTTCTATTCTCATGGGATTGCTTCAATTGATATGAAGTTGAATCCTTTGCTTAGATCTAGTACCGCCATTTTGTAGAGTTGTAAATGTTTAGCTCTAGTCTCATATACCTCAGAGACTTGGTTTGCAACTAGTTGTGAGTCTCCTAGTACTCTAATGTTATCGACACCCATTCTTTTGGCTATGATGAGGCCAAGGAGGAGGGATTCGTACTCAGCCCCATTGTTTGTACACTCAAAGTTTAATTTAAAGGAAAAAGGTAGGATCTTTCCCTCGGGAGAAGTAAATATCACACCTACCCCAGCTCCAAAGCGACGTCTGGCTTCATCGAAGTGGAGAGTCCAATATTTTCTTGGCAAAATGGATGTTGGGATATTCGTGTATCTGTTTCTCCTGCCTCGATTACTTCTACCATACAAACTTCATCTCGATGGAAGGAGGCGTATGCGTACCCAAAATTGTATGTACTGTACAGTCAGAAATTGGTTACAACAGCCCCAATGATGATACAGGTCTCTTCGCAAGGTGTTCGGGATCCAGAAAAGCTTTACAGATATGCGTTAACATCCCGCATGCCTCGCTTTGCCCCCGCGCCCTTTGTTTTTCCCTTTCTTTCCTCTTTCTTTGGCTTCTTGGCCTTCAGTGACGAAACCGCCGCCCTGCAGGGAGGCGGTCTCGTGACCGCCGCCCTGATCAGGGAGGCGGTCCTGTAACCGCCGCCCTGAGCAGGGCGGCGGTCCTGTGCGCATTTTCCAGAACGTTCTTTTGACGCGACCCGCGTGAAATATCAACGATTTACCAACTTTTCTTTGCCGACTTAAGCTTGTATTTATGTTTTTGCCGACTGAACAGTGATTTATCTTTGTTTAATAGTAGGAGAGTTCAATTTGAACTTGCCTTCTGGTGTTTGCAAATGCTATAAATACATAGCTTGTGCTGAGGCAAATGGCCACCATTTCCTTGTGAGAGTCTTCTCATTTTTCAGTGGTTTGGTCTGTTAGCTTGCTTAGGATTGATAGTATAGTTCATTACATGTTTAGATAGTATTGTTCAGCTGTTGGTAAGCCACATACCCATCTTGTGCGGCCATTGTGTTGTTTCACCCATGGTCCGGTTTGTTTTGGTCTTGGTTCTTTGGTCTGGAGTCTTCATTCTTGAGCTTCAGTCTTCATACTCAGTCCTAGATTTATTTTATGAATCATTTTATTTTAGCATGGTTTAGAATTCTGAGTATTTAGTTATGCCTCACTGTACACCGACAACGATCCTGCTAGGAATCGTATAGGCCAAGCTCTGTTCTCTTGTGCCATCCCTCTCCTACTTGTACTTCGTTGTATTTCTCTGAAGCTGCTATTATTCATTGTTTGAGTACTGCTTGTTTATCATTTTGTTTTATCATTGCTGCAACAACCCTGCTAGGAATCGCATAGGCCAAGCCAGTTCACTTGCGCCATCCCTCTCCTACTTGTGCTTTGTGCCATTTTCACTTTAAAGTAATTGTCGTCCCAGTGCCTTCCCTTGCCGATGTTGCTATGCTCCTACTCTTTCTGGATTCACGTGAACATGCAAGAATGAAGAGATCACTCTGAGGGGACAAGCTACAACACAACTGGATTTGCCTCTGCTCAGTAAATGCCAGGTTTAAATTGTCAAAGTTATTATCAAATAGAGTAGTGAATCATTTTATTTCAGTTAAGCTCACTTTCAATATTGCCAGGGAAGCTGTGAGGAATGATAGTTTCTGAGAAACTATGATTTGTTCCTCACTTCTGAGGTAGGATTGAAGGTTTTCAATTAAGTTAATTAGCTGTCTTTTGTTTAGATTCACACATCTGCACAGGTGAATAACCACACCAGGTTATTTCACTTGTTTAGTTTTAGTATAAAAGTAGTTTAATTGTTGCTTGTAATTATAATGTTTCAATCATATATTTTGTTTAGATTAGTTTCCCTTTCAGTAGTAGTGTAAATTGTTATTTTCAGTTTAAGTTAATTTAGAGATTCCATAACTAGATTAAACGCTTAAATTCTAGTTAGGAGGGTAAATCACTAGGGAATTTATGCTACCCGCTCATAGCCTCTAAATCTCCCCTTTTTCAGTTTAGCTACCAGGAGATCAAACTACCAGATCTTAGTCACTGATCCTCTCATAGTTAGCCATAAGAAAGTTGCTTGCCGATTCTCATCCTCGCTTGTAGCTTTTCTATCATAGAAAACTGACCATAATCTCGGCTGTGACTTCATCTAAGTCACCCGCATTTCAAACCACCGGCTGTCTCGGCACGACCTCGGGAGGTCGGGTACGGGGAAGGTCACTTGTCGATTATCATCCTCGCATGTCACTTTCCCATCGTACAAAATTGGTGAACCCGACGTGAATCAAGCAATTCTTTCACCTTCTCTTTGAGAAGTTTTATCTTCTCCAAATCACCTTCGCTCCTTCCCATTATTCTGCGGGTATTCATATACCCCCCGAATATGTCGGGATTCGATGCATACGGCAGACCCCTCTTGGGTCTTGAGGCATACTACGCCCAACAGAATAGGCAATCATCACCCTCACTCTCAATGTGGGGCGACAACTATTCAACTAACCAATTGTCAACACAAACACCAAGGACTAGATATAACTCGTCCTTTCAAACAGAGGGGTTGGAGCAAATTGCTCAAACACAAACAGAGCCTTCAGGCTCAAACAATATGACATTGACTGGAGAATCTGCTTCATCTCCTCAGGTATTACTCAGACCACATATTAGTAGACAATCGGATCCATACTTGGTCTTGGATGATGGACAATCAATACCTTATCCTAGGAGTGAACAACGCTCCCGGGGTATGTACCCACCTATAGGAGGTTTACAAGTACAACCTGAGACCCATTTTCAAGAAAATACCTCTACAGGAAATATTCTTGGAGAAACTTGGCAAGATAGCAATCAGTTCATGACAGGCTATCACATGCCTATACAACACCGGGACATACAACAAACGCCACCAAGGCACGATATCATGGCTTCACCAAACGAAGTCATTTCAAATCTAATGGAAAAGGTTAGAGGATTAGAACTTGCCCAAGCAAGTCAAAATTCAAAAATCATACAAACAGGGAATTCCAATCCTCCGCACCATCCTAGCCAAGTGGATCTCCTCACAGGAGTAGGCACACTGGGTATGACTCCTCAATATTCACAACAAGTGCCAACTAGACCCACAATCGCTAACACTGTTCCTCTTGGTCCAGTACAGAGCAATCCATTCCTAGATAGTACCCCTTCGTACTTAAACATGTACTCCAAATCACCACAAGGGGATTTGTACTCATCCCCAAGCATGTTTACTCAAATGCGGGATTGCCTTATGCCCCCCCCGCGTGCACGTTACGCCATATCAACACCCCCTTCCGCCACCACAGGCACCATCAATGGTTGAGACATATGCGATAGGGACTTATTCAGAATATTTAAAGGAGCCCTTAGATTTCGCCATACGAAGCGTTATGCTTCCAAGGCCTCTTCCCGATTTGCCCAAATACAAAGGAGAAGGAGATCCGAATGCGCATATCAAAGCTTACGCTACCGCCATTCGTGAATTACTCCCATGGGATGGGGTTGTTGCTAAAATATTCCCCAAAACGCTGGAAGGCATTGCCCTCGATTGGTATTACAGAATACCTGAGGCTTCCATACATTCGTTCAAACAACTCGTGTCTGAATTCATCAAAGCCTTCGACATGAACAAACTATTAAAGACAGGAATCAGGGAGTTCTTGCACATCAAACAAGAACATAACGAGTCTGTCGCCCATTTCATCCAAAGGTGGCGTACAGTCCTTTATTCCTCGGCAAGCGCTCCAAACATGGATCAGATGGAGCTATGCGATTTATTCCTTCATTCTCTTAGCAGAGAAGTGAAGGAAGAAGTCCAAAAATTCCCACTGAGGACTTATGACGAGGTGCTTGAAAGTGCTCTGCGAATTGATCAAGCAGCAATAGATAGCGGCCGTAAGACGTACGGAGCAAACGGGAGGTTAATCACCCCTACTCAAAATACTACAACCACTACAAGCGTCAATCAAGGACCCAAAATCCTTAATGAAAACCATGGGTTTACAACAGATGGATTCACTGATCAAGTCAAAGGACTAAATGTTGTGAACACCCCGGCACCTGCTAACAATCAACGCAATAATAACTTCACTCCAGCGATCAATATGGTGGATTCTAATCATCCTCCACAACAACAAATCCAGCCACAAGGGCTTGCTCGGGGCCCAGATGGATATCAAAACCAAAGCCAAAGGCCACAACCTCGAAATTTCAACTATAACAACCAAAGCAGCCCAATCAGAACTTTGGGCCACAACAGGATTCAAACCGACGACCACGGAACTATAATCCCAATCTATATTGTGGTTTCCACAAAATCAGGGGTCATGATACTAGGACTTGCCATGACTACAATAAATTCATGCAACGCTTGCCAGAAGAACAAAAACAACTTTTCATAGATATGTTCTTGGCAGATCCTGCGTCACCAGCACCAAATACTTTTGCAGGGGCAGTTTCCCCTCAAAATGCACCTCTCAAGATCTTCAATGATCCTTTCCCAAATCATTATAACAATAACAGGTTAGATCCAAATGGGAAAAACAAAGGTATCATAATAAGAAATAACAATCAAGATGCCTCAACTCCTGACAACTCTCAGATTGCTCCTAACCTAAGTTCAAATGGTAATACAAAAATCTTGGGATTAGTTGAGCTAGAGGTTGAGCATGAAATTAATACAACAACTCAGACAAAGGAGTGTGTTTCACAACCCCTACCCGATATTTTCTCCACACGAGATGAAGTTCCTACAAATGCTAAACCGGTAGGATCCTATGATTTAATATACGAGGTGGCAAAGACAAATAAAGATAAGTCAATTTCTGTGGAAACAGTCTCCACGAAAGCCACAGAAGGAATTATGAAACTCTTGGAGAATGACGAACCGATCTTTCCCCCATTCGAACCTCAAGGAATGGGTAGTCTTCTCGGTATAGCATCTCTTCCTTCCGATGACCTAAATCTAGATATAAACATGATAGAATTAACAAACGAAGAAGGGCAATTTAAAATTGAAATGATGCCTATCAAAACTATCTCTAGGCACTACCCTATTCTAAAGTCTAGCTTCGACCCATGTGTGTCTAAAGCTAAGTTTCCCCTATCCATGGGGCAAGACCTCATCATCAACACAATGCTCACTATGAGAGAGAAGGTCAAGCAGCATAGTCATGCTTACCCACACGTCATCTCTCAAAAACATGACAAAGAGGTACGCGAATGCCTCTTTCAGAAAAATGTTTTTAATAATGGGACATATACACCTCTGGGCAAGGGTTGTAAGTTCAAACCCAGAACGGTAAGCCCTCATCAAGAAAATGAAAAATTTGAGGATAATGGTTCTCCGCTGTGTACTTCTAGGGGTGAAGAATTCGATATTCGTCAACTTTCTTCACCTTAGATATCATGAAATATAGTTCCACCTGCATTTTCATATGTACATGGTTGCAGTTACATTACATTAGTAATTTAGTTGGTTCATTTTGTTCACTCGTTTCATAAATATTGTAGTCCAGGAACTTACTCTTAAGTAATCTGTTACAAATTTCTGAAGATATTGGCAAAAATATTCAAATCACATCTCTTCAAGCATCATCAAGTATTTTCAAATCTTCTCATCAAGTTTGACAGACAAACATTGATGGAAACCATACCAAGACCTGCATACTTGGCTTCGCTCTTTCTTTCTACTAGGTAAAATTGTCCTTGCCTACGGTCTGTTCTAGAAGCTTCTTGGTGTCACATCTATCCCTCTTAAAATCTCTTGGAACAAAAGGATATCCCAAAGTCATAGATCAAAAATGTCAAAATCAAATGCAATCAAAAGCACCAAGCAAACAAAATATTTTATTTTACACACTTCTTTGCCCCATCAACCTTCGGTGATAAGCCCACATCTCTTACTGGTGATGTGAGGTTGGGAAAGGAAAGAAGTGCCCTTACTCGCCTATATCTTGCCTTTGGTGACAAACCCATGCTTCTTACTAGTGGCATGAGGCAAGGTGTGGGGGGTCCAGTCACACAAACTAACAAATCTTGGTATGCTAAAAACACAAGTCAAATTCTGTCAAAAGAAGGAAATATCCAAACATCTAAAATCCAAAGAGATCAAATCCTCAAAACCAGATTTTGTCAACCAGGTTGCCATTTATGAATCTAAGTCTAGATAAACTGAAAAGTAAGTGGCCTTCTAAGCTTGGTAGTAGTTCTGAGTAGGGTGGGTGTGTAGGTCAAAATTTGGTTCTTGTCCTTGTTTTGTCTGTCTCTCATCATTCCACTCGAATCAAACTCATACAACTTGTGCCCTTCCCAATTCTTGGTGTTGAGCCCTCGCATCTTACTAGTTGCGTGGATTTGGGATTGGGGCAAGTTCATCTCTTTATCGCTACACATTCATCACATTTTGCCAACATAAGAAGAAATCACAGACATTGCCCAAAGGGGCCAAAAGTTCAATATTACAACGTGTTTGTCATCACATATCAGCATTGCAAAAAAATAAAAATAAAAATAAAGTAAAAACATTCTGTTTAACATTTGTTATCACTTGTCATCCATTGCGTACATTATGAAGAGCATGTGAAAGTTGGCGGCATTTCGACACACAGGAATGTCAGGTATAGTCTCTAACTCCCCATTTTGGGACCGCCATACTCGGACCCAACGTTTTATGCCCCTTCATGGCTAAAACGCTTCTCCGAGGGGGCAATATGTACGTACCCAAAATTGTATGTACTGTACAGTCAGAAATTGGTTACAACAGCCCCAATGATGATACAGGTCTCTTCGCAAGGTGTTCGGGATCCAGAAAAGCTTTACAGATATGCGTTAACATCCCGCATGCCTCGCTTTGCCCCCGCGCCCTTTGTTTTTCCCTTTCTTTCCTCTTTCTTTGGCTTCTTGCCTTCTTGATGGAAACCGCCACCCCTGCAGGAGGCGGTCTCGTGACCGCCGCCCTGATCAGGGAGGCGGCGGTCTGTGAACCGCCGCCCTGAGCAGGGCGGCGGTCCTGTGCGCGTTTTCCAGAACGTTCTTTTGACGCGACCCGCGTGAAATATCAACGATTTACCAACTTTTCTTTGCCGACTTAAGCTTGTATTTATGTTTTTGCCGACTGAACAGTGATTTATCTTTGTTTAATAGTAGGAGAGTTCAATTTGAACTTGCCTTCTGGTGTTTGCAAATGCTATAAATACATAGCTTGTGCTGAGGCAAATGGCCACCATTTCCTTGTGAGAGTCTTCTCATTTTTCAGTGGTTTGGTCTGTTAGCTTGCTTAGGATTGATAGTATAGTTCATTACATGTTTAGATAGTATTGTTCAGCTGTTGGTAAGCCACATACCCATCTTGTGCAGGCAGTGCTGTTGTTTCACCCATGGTCTGGTTTGTTTTGGTCTTGGTTCTTTGGTCTGGAGTCTTCATTCTTGAGCTTCAGTCTTCATACTCAGTCCTAGATTTATTTTATGAATCATTTTATTTTAGCATGGTTTAGAATTCTGAGTATTTAGTTATGCCTCACTGTACACCGACAACGATCCTGCTAGGAATCGTATAGGCCAAGCTCTGTTCTCTTGTGCCATCCCTCTCCTACTTGTACTTCGTTGTATTTCTCTGAAGCTGCTATTATTCATTGTTTGAGTACCTGCTGTTTATCATTTTGTTTTATCATTGCTGCAACAACCCTGCTAGGAATCGCATAGGCCAAGCCAGTTCACTTGCGCCATCCCTCTCCTACTTGTGCTTTGTGCCATTTTCACTTTAAAGTAATTGTCGTCCCAGTGCCTTCCCTTGCCGATGTTGCTATGCTCCTACTCTTTCTGGATTCACGTGAACATGCAAGAACGAAGAGATCACTCTGAGGGGACAAGCTACAACACAACTGGATTTACCTCTGCTCAGTAAATGCCAGGTTTAAATTGTCAAAGTTATTATCAAATAGAGTAGTGAATCATTTTATTTCAGTTAAGCTCACTTTCAATATTGCCAGGGAAGCTGTGAGGAATGATAGTTTCTGAGAAACTATGATTTGTTCCTCACTTCTGAGGTAGGATTGAAGGTTTTCAATTAAGTTAATTAGCTGTCTTTTGTTTAGATTCACACATCTGCACAGGTGAATAACCACACCAGGTTATTTCACTTGTTTAGTTTTAGTATAAAAGTAGTTTAATTGTTGCTTGTAATTATAATGTTTCAATCATATATTTTGTTTAGATTAGTTTCCCTTTCAGTAGTAGTATAAATTGTTATTTTCAGTTTAAGTTAATTTAGAGATTCCATAACTAGATTAAACGCTTAAATTCTAGTTAGGAGGGTAAATCACTAGGGAATTTATGCTACCCGCTCATAGCCTCTAAATCTCCCCTTTTCGGTTTAGCTACCGGGGAGATCAAACTACGGATCTTAGTCACTTTGATCCTCTCATAGTTAGCCATAAGAAAGTTACTTGTCGATTCTCATCCTCGCTTGTAGCTTTTCTATCATAGAAAACTAACCATAATCTCGGCTGTGACTTCATCTAAGTCACCCGCATTTCAAACCACCGGCTGTCTCGGCACGACCTCGGGAGGTCGGGTGCACGGGAAGGTCACTTGTCGATTATCATCCTCGCATGTCACTTTCCCATCGTACAGGAACCAATTCCTAGGATGTATCCCATACCCATAGAATCAAATGGTAGGAGAATGGGCAGATTTCTCTAAAGAACTCGAAATTTTTGTGGTAGTCCCTAATGACACTATTTCGTGATGTTAGCCTCATTTTTGAGTGCTTTGGAATGACCTCAACTAGATTTTTAATTTCTAATTCTATGGTAGGTATCAACTTCTCTTCTGGTTTTGAATTAATTGGTTTGCTAAGTTGATTCATTGGGAGTTCAAACTTGGAGTGAATGCTTGGTTTTTTCTTCAAGCCAGCTAGATGTATATTGAAGGGTTTTGGGTCACCTTGTGCCACAAATATTTTCCCTAAGTGTAAAAATATTATTTCTTGGAATAACATGGAAGGGATCACCTTCATGTGGTGTATCCATGGTCGATCGAGGATCATATTATAGTTGGTTTCCCGATCTATAATATAAAATTTGGTGAGGACCGTCTTAGGTCCCAAGGTGAATGGTAAAACTATGGTTCTAATTGAAGTGTCCTTGAGGCTATCATAACCTCTTAGTGTATTTCGTGTTGTGGAACAATTTGTTTCTCCATATCCTAGATTTTGAAGAAAAGCGAAGGGGACTATGTTAACTATTGCCCTATCATCAATCATTGCACGTTTAACATAATTATTATAGACTCATACTTGTAAATGTAAAGTTGGGTCACCTTTACGTGAAATTTCAACATCCACCGGCATGTTGCTTCTATCAAATATAAACTCGTATCCCTCTCTCGGCTTCCCGGAGGGTAGAGATCAAAGTCTAAATGGTTTACTTGTGTTTCCGGAGGAGTAATGTTAATTAAATGATCAAGGCCTAATGCTTCTAAGAGAGAAGCCCTATGGGCGAGAGAGTTCTTCAAAAAATCCAAGAAGGAAATATGAGAGAAGGTCTTTGTTAAGTCATTAATTAAATCATAAGTGCCTATGGGTTTTACCAACATTTGTTGAATGTTGTCTAGTTCTAATGGATAGCTTGGAGTTGGTTGAGAAGAATAATCCGTGTTCTTGTTATGGTTTCTACGGGTAGTTCGGTGTCTAACTCTACTAGACCAACTATCTTGGTCTGCGGTTGAGTTCCTAATTGGGGTGCGACGGTGGATTTAATGAAGTTGAGGCTTCATGATCGTTATTTCCTACCATAACACCCTTGTTCGTTCCACTTGGGTCTAACCTATTATTGTTAGAATGATTTGGGAGCGGATCATTAAAGATCTTGAGGGGTGCATTTTGAGGGGAAACTGCCCCTATGTAAGTGTTTGGCGGGGATACTACAAAATTTGCTAAGAACATATCTATAAAGAGTTGTCTTTGGTCTTCTGGAAAATGTTGCATGAATTTATCGTAGTCACGACAAGTCCTAGTATCATGGCCTTGAATCTTGTGGAAACCACAATACAAATTGGGATTATAATTTCGAGGTTATTTATTTGAAACCTACTGTGGTCTGAAATTCTGATAAGGTTGTTGGTTGTTAGAGTTAAAATTTTGAGGTTGTTGCCTTTGGTTTTGACTCTGATATCCAATTGGGTTTCGATTTGGACCTTGTGTTTGGATTTCTTTGTTGTTGTTTTTGTTTTTTTTGTTGTTGTTGTTGTGGTGGTCATGGTGGACGATTAAAATCCACCACGTTGATTGTTGGAGTAAAGTTGTTATTTTGCTGATTGTTAACGGGTGACGAAATGTTTACAACGTTTTCTCTTTTAACTTGGTCTGTTATTCCATCTGTTGTAACTCCGCAGTTTTTGTTAAGGATTTTGGGTCTTTGATTGGTATTCCCGCCATTAGGATAGGCTGTATTGTTTTGACTGGAAGTGATTAATTTTCTGTTTGTTCCATATGTCTTACGACCACTATCTATTACTACTTGATCTATTCAGAGAGCACTCTCAATTACTTCATCATAAGTTCTTAGTGGGAACTTATGGACTTCTTCCTTTATCTCTCTATTGAGGGAATGAAGGAATAAATCATATAGTTCCATCTGATCCATGTTTGGAGCATTTGCTAATGAGTAGAGAACCATATGCCATCTTTAAATAAAATGAGCAAAGTGACTTCATTATGTTCTTGTTTAATATGTAAGAATTCCCTGATTCCTATTCTTAATAATTTGTTCATGTCAAAATATTTGATGAACTCTGACACAAGTTGTTTAAATGAGTGTATATAGGATTTAGGTATTCTGTAGTACCAATCAAGGGCAATACCCTCTAAGGTTTTAGGGAATATCTTAGTAACAACCCCATCCCAAGGGATTAATTCCCATATAGCAGTGGCATAGGCCTTGATATGTGCATTTGGGTCTCCCTCCCCTTTGTATTTGGGAAGATCAGGAAGAGGCCTTGGAAGCATGACACTTTGTATGGTGAAATCTAGGGGCTCTTTCAAATATTCTCGAGTAAATCCCCATGGCATAGGCTTCAATCATTGATGGTGCCTACTAAGGGGGTGGGGGTGGCATGGGTTGTTGATATGGCATAGTATTCATATTTACAGGGACATAAGGAAATCCATGTGGTTGAGTGAACATCCCGGGAGAGGAGAACATCTATGGTATGGGTTGTTTGGTACTAAGCCGAGAGGTATCATATTTTCAACTAGAGCGACATTTGAAAATGTGGTTCTAGTTGGTTTTTGTTGTGGATAGTTATATGAATCTTGAGGAGGCATGCCTAACATGCCTGTTCCTGTAAGGAGGTAAACATGGATGGGATGATGTGGAGGGTTGGGGATTCTGCTTTCCCAAAATATGAATTTTGATTTTCTTGACCAAGTTCCAATCCTCTAAATTTTTCAACTAAATTTGAGATGACCTTGATTGGTGAAGACGTAGTGTTTTTACTTAATGTTGTTTGTTATACACCTTGAGGCTATAAAGGGGTATGATACCCTACTATGAATTGATCATTACCCTACCAAGCTTCACCGAGAGTATTTCCCATAGGTGGAGGAATGGGGGTGTTTTCTTAGAGCAGGGTATCGGGTTGTGTTTGCAAGCTTCCTATAGGTGGGTACATGTTTTGGAAGTGTTGTTCGCTTCTAGCGTAGCATGCTAAATACTCCTCATCCAAAAATGGGAGTGGATTTGACTGTCTACTGATTTTTGGTCTGAACAAAACCTAAGGAGATGAAATGGATTCTCCAGTAAACATCATATTGTTAGAGCCTAAGGGCTCTAGTTGTTGCATTTGTGCAAGCTGATCCAACTCCTCAATTCAGAATGAAGAACTAGAGCTAGTTCTTTGAGGGGGAGTTTGTGATGACAAGTAGTTACTTGAATAATTGTTAGCCCATGCAGAGAGCGAGGGTGACGGTTGTCTATTTTTTTAACCATAATTTTCTTCAAGACCGAGAGAGGTCTGCCATATGTGTCGTATCTCGACATATTCGGGGGTATATGAATACCCGAGAATAATGGGAAAGAGTGAAGGTGGATGAAAGAAATGAAAATAAAAGGAAATAATTGTTTTTTCACGTCGGGTTCACCAATTTTGTTGGTGAAGTTGATGTGAAGGCTAATGAGGTAGAGAAGATGAAAAGTGAATCAATTGGAAGAACGAGTAGGAATCTGACTTTGGATCAGAAGATTGTGTATTTGTTTCACGTCGGGTTCACCAATTTTGTATGATAGAAAAGTGACATGTGAGCATGAGAATCTACAAGCAACTCTTCTTCATACCCGACCTCCTAAGGTTGTGCCGAGATAGCTAGTGAGAATGCAATTTATATGGATACAGACAAAATAGTTGGGAAATCTTATATCCTTGACACACAATAATGGAATCTATGAATCTAAGATGAAGAAGGATTTCCTAACCTGAATTGGTGTAATGGATCGTTCGAGATATAATAGTTGTTCGGAGGCTCCAATTAATGTCGAGCTCTATTGAGATCCTATTTATTGGCTATTGGATACATGGAAAATGACTTGTAGGTGCTTCGTGTATATTTCCAGACAAGGTCATGGAAAATGGTGATGAGAGGTGTAGTGGATCCTCTAGAGTTTTATGGATGATTCTCTGGTCTAGTCTAGAAATCCCTAGCTTGATTGGTTGTTACATTTAATATGAAGAATTGTGTAATGATGTCTGGCAAAAGTGGTGAGGATCTGAATATTAGTGTACACAAACCAACGTCAATGTCTGATTGATTAGTAGGCCCATTGGGTTGTGGGACCTATGGATCACAACCGTAAGTTCGCGGTTGTGGTGGACCTCCTATGGTCATATGAGGAGTCAATCTCTTCTCACAAATATCCAATAGTCATAAGCCTTTTCAGCCTCTATGTTTAGAACTAGAAGTTGTGTAATTTTCTCAGAATACCTTACAAGTGTTCTGGAAACTTCAACACATAAGCCAGTATCTATGTCGATGAGGAGGTCTCCTATGTTGGGCTGTGGAACTAAAGGATCGCAACCAAATAGTTGTTCTCTTTCGATTTCTTTTATGGTCATACAGATATCCTATCGGGACAATCTATAGTTGGGGTGATTTGACCATAATGTGTATGTCTTTTAATCCTCAATAATCAACTCTCTCAATTGTTCACTAACGCTTGTAGGTTTTTGTTGTTTGAAAAACCTGAATCCTAAGGTCTTGATCTATATCAGCTAGTGTTGTAGGGATATTTGGTTGAGGCACTATTGGTTCAAATACATATTCTTTGGGCTCTCTAGGTCACCGATTTTCATGCAAAGATGATTTAATTTTAACCGAAATGAATATGCTAATTATGAAAGATATATCTACACTATGCATATATTCTTCTATTTTTTATATTTTCGATGAAGTATTTTAACGAAATTAAAAGCGATTGTTATTCTAATATATTCAGAAAATGGGCAATTAATCTAATAACAAAATCAAAACAAGCAATGTAGCTTGGTATAGCTATTTTCCTATGCAGTTGTGAGTTTATCCTAAATATTTAAATAACTAACTAATTTTAATCGAAAGACTCTCAATCCTACCTCAGAAGTGAGAAATGAATCATAGTTTCTTAAAAACTATCATTCCCCATAGCTTCCTGGTAGTATCAAAAGTGAGCTTTGACTGAAATGAAGTAAATTAATACTCTATTTGATATATTGTAACTTGAAATTTTTATAGCTCAAACTTGGAGTTTACTGAGAACAGTGGTAAATCTGGTTGTGTGTGATTTTGTCAACTCAGTGTGATCTCCTCATTCCTTTGTGTTCTCGTGAATCCAAAAAAGTGTGTATATGATAGCGTCAACATAATAAGATACTTGAACAATGGAATTTTAGGATATAGACCGAATAGATTGCAAATAAGAGAGGGATAGTGCAAGTGAACAGAGTTTGACTATGTAATTCCTAACAGGATTTATTGCGGGAATACAACACACATATGACGAGAATTCTAGAAACTATCTCTTGTGACAAACAAAACCTGCAACTCTAAGATGGATTCTAATCTAGAAATTAAAATACCTTACTCTAAAATAATTATATGGAACAACAATGAAGTGAGATGGAAACAAGAAGATCAAATGATCTCTAAACAACAAGGGAAGGCTGATAACTGATGCAAAATATGAAACTATTGGAACTCTAAGCAAGAAATTCAAACAAACTAAATATTTAAATAGAGAAGGAGAGGGGCCATTTGTTTGAAAACAAGTTGGCTATTTATAGCAATTGCATTTACTAGAGAGTAAATCCCAATTGATCCCTTCTACTATAAACAAAGGGAAAACACTATTTACTGGGCAGCCAAAACATAAATGTAAGCCAAAGTGGGTGAAGAATGCGGGTGAAAGTTGAATTTTTACGTTTGACGTATTCGTCGAGAATGTTTTGGAAAATGCACACAGATCGCCCTCAGCACGGACTACCACCGCATGGGCGGCGGTTATAGGACCCCCCCCCTGTCCTAGGTGGTGGTCACAGGATCTGTCGCCTAGGCACGACAATGATCCTATCACTTAAGACCAAAATGTAAAGAAAAAGGGGGCAGAGGATAGAACAAAACACACGGAGCTTGGATAAAGCATTTGGGATGCAAACATACACTTGGCGAACATTTTTGGATTCGAACACCTTGCGAAGAGACCTAAATCATCATTGGGGCTTTTGTAACCTCTTTCTAGTAGTAATGTACCTACATTTTTGGGTACGTATAGTCACTTCGGAGGCCACACCACTACTTGGAAAATACATCGGATGGTCTATTTTGGGCCCACGTTAGAACATGACGTAGTAGAGTTTGTGTGTAAATGTCATAAATGTCAAGAGTTCTCCCACGAGAACCACATACTAGTACATGCTCTGCAACCAATTGCAACACCATGGCCCTTTTCCATGTGGGGCCTATATTTGATAGGGAAGTTCTCTCCCTCATCAACAGATGGCCATAACTTCATAATCAAGGCCACAAAATACTTTAATAAGTGGGTAGAGTTCATGTATCTTACTACTGTACCTAGATGTGTAATCGCTAAGTTCATTTTGAACCAAATCATTTGTAGGTACAAGGTCCCACAAGTCATTATCTCTGATAATGGCACATCTTTCAAAAATGAGGAAGTGCGTGAACTATGTGAAAAGTTCAAAATAAATCACCATACAAATTCTCTCTATTATCCTCAGGACAATGGATAGGCTGAGGCTACAAACAAGATGTTAAATTCCATTCTCATTAAAAATGTCAAGGAGAATAAATGAGATTGGCACTTAAATCTCTTTTTGGCCTTTGTGGGCCTATTGAACCTCAAGAAGAAAACTAACGGGGGAAATGCCCTTTTCTTTGGTATTTGTGTAGAATAATTTTTACCGCTTGAATTTGAAATACATAGTCTTTATATCTAACTAAAAGGAATTCTAGGAGAAGAAGGCTATCGAGAGGCATGAATCTCTCAATTACAAAGCCTTGATGAAGCTAGACTCAATGCTAAACAATGACATAACGTTTACATTAAATGGATGGCTCGGTAGTATAATAATAAATTATACAAATGTGAAATATGTGAGGGAGATCTAGTATTGAGACTCGACACTGAATAGATAAAAATATCGGTGAAGGAAGGAAATTCATGCCCAAGTGGTTGGGTCCATATCGAGTCATAGAGGACTACAAGAATGGGGCATATCACTGTGTACACAGAGGGTGAGGAATTGTGTGAATATGTCAAATACCTTCATCTAAAAATATACTACACATGATCCATCAACATTTCCATATGTACATTACTTGCATCCGCATTGCATTTTCATCTGTTAGATCATTCTATAAAAGTTGTAATAAAAAAACTTATTTTCAAGTAACTCTCAAAAACTTCTACAAACATTGGAAATTACTCAAATCATATCTCTTCAAAACAATCATAATATTATCATCAACATTTCTTATCACTTTATCAGTTCCACAAGACAAGACGAAATTTTGACACTAATCCTACCAAGACCTGCATACTTGGTTCTTCCTATATATTTCTTCTATAATATTTATGTTTTCCCATGGTCAGCTCTAGAAGCTTTGTGATGCCTTATATTTCCCTAGAAAACCTCTTTGGTATCAAAACATCCTAAGAATTTTTCACTGGAACGTTTTCTTGCCTATCTTAACCTTCTGTGTTGAGCCCTCGCATCCCTTACAGTTGCGTGGAGTTGAGTCTAGGGAAAGCATTCCTTCCCAAAATCACAAACTATAGTTCAAAAATAAGTATATATCTCAATCTAAAATTAAATTAAAAAAATTCATTTACACACTTCCTTTCCCTACCAACTTTTGGTGCTTTGAGCTCGTGCTTCTTACTATCAGTGTGAGGTTGGGAAAGGAAGGGAGTGCCCTTACTCGCTTATGCATTATCCTTGGTGATGATCCCATTATTCCTATTGGTAGCACGGGGAAAGGTATAGGGGTCTTTGCAAATAAATAAATAAGTTAAAGAAATTTCATCCAATGAATGTGTTTTGAAAAGCTTAAAATCCTAAAAAGAATGAATTAGATGTGCATGTTCCATAAGAGATTCAAAACCTTAAAACCAGATCATGTCAATCAAGAGGCCATCTACGGATCTAAGTTTGGATCAACTTGCAAGAAATCACATCCTAGGTTATGTAGTAAACTATATGTAGAGTTAGGTTGTAGGTTCCTAATTGGGTTTATGTCAAAATCTTGTCTTTCTCTCACCATTCCCATTTCTATAAGAACCATACAATTGCGTCCCTCTTGGCTCTCTGTGTTGATCCCCCATATATTATTGGTTGCATGGGGTTAGGAGTGGAGAAAATTCATCTTATTATCATACCATCATTCATCACATATTTCCAAAACAAAAGAAGTACTAAACATTACTTGAAAAGATAAAGTTCAACATTACAATGTGTCTGCATAATCATCTCATATATTAGCATTAAAAATAAATAATTCTATTAGCATTCATATCCATTGCATACATTCTGAAAAGAATAAAAATCATAAATTCTAAGCATCCATAGTACACATGTGAAGCAAACCAAGAATGAAGTCAACTCTGAATACAAAGAATAATTGAGCCAAAAATAAGTGTCTATATATATCATAATAAGTTGAGTTCGAGTATAGTGCCATCATGTAGTAGGCATGGTCAAAACACTTGCTATGAGCCCAAAAATACAAAAATTATTATATGTGCCTCATAAAATGCCAACTAAGAAATAAAGGCTCACCAACCAATCAATCCCTATGAGATCCCTAGGATGGTGTACGGCTGCATCCGGGACTCTGTTGGGGCTCGACGTCAAGAGTGCACCGAATGGTAGGAATTATTGTGATGGAAGCTGTTGGATTTGGTCTCACTATGTGAGTGGCTCCACCTCATCAATCTCTCAGATGTCTCATATGCAGTAACTTCCGAGTGCAAAGAGATTTCATAATCTCCGTTGCCTTCTAAATAGGTGTGGACACGTCACTGTGTTGGTTGACCCATAATGGTTTTCTTGTGTCTTCGATTAACTCGTCCTAGAATTTCCCTAAAGGGATCAAAAAGGTACCCATGCATACCCAATGAATAATATATCATTATCCCTAAGAGGTCACTCCAAAACAAAGAAAAATGATGAGTTAGAAAACCACAAAAATAAAAAAGAGATAAAAAAGTGTAAAGAACTAACACTTCTAACTAACAAATTCAAGAGAAGGGTATTTATGTACTCGGATCTCTGGGCATCCATGTAGGATTGGTAAGTGAAAATGCTGCTGGTACCGATGTGCCTCTCCAAATCCCGATGCAATTCATTGTCCCATCACATATTCCTCATCTCCCTCTCCATCATGAGGAAGTAGCTCCTCGAAAACTAGTGTTTCCCTCTCGGCATTCACCTCCTACCACTCGTCATGGATCTCTCCATAGTTTCATACCAATTCAAGTCACTCTCCTCCTCCTCCATGTGGGATTCTTCACCATTATCACCACCCAACTCATCCCGGTATCCTCTCTAGCCTCCTCATCACATAACTCCTCTCTAATCTTGTCACTTGTCTCCTCCTCAATATTAGAGCATATATATATATATATATATATATATATATATATATATATATATATATATATATATAGGTATCTCCTCCTCCCCTCTTTGAGCGAGTGTGGCCTTGATCTAATGTAAAGGTGTGGGAACAACAACAGCTACATTCCAGGAATGAACAATATGTCTAACTATAATAGGTACACCTAGAGTCACTACGGTCCAACCAGGATCTCCTCTAGGGCCCTCTCAAGCCTCCCGAACACTCCTATATACAAAAGGTCTTTATAGGATGAAACATATCGATGAATGGAAAGCCGGACTCCTAGGCACTTAGTCAAATGGATGAGTCTCCACCTTCCATGTCCTATCCACTAATTGACTAGTAGTGGCACAAGCTATCACCTAGTCCCATCTTACCCCCACACTCGCTATATCCTGGTAAGGAGTAGCAACAAAGTCTGTAGTAGTCAATGAAGCCATTGGATGATGGCCCTCTAAGTACTAACATCATTGTCCATCAGGTGGCCTTGACGGCTCCTGGATCTTTTACTCCCACTACCCTCCCATAGGGGATAATATGCTCATAAACCCAACTCATCACGAGTGTAGCATGACTAAGAGATTGCCCCTATAATCGGACCACCCAGTACAAATCATGGTATGTGGTCCTAAGGATATCTACTCCCCAGGCATAAGTGTGTTCATGTGCCTCAATCTAAGTAATAATGGGAGCCTAGCAATATAATAACTAGTCACCCCCTTGTCCCATATCAAATGCGAAGCTAAAATACCCATGATAGCCTTGCAAATAGTGGGGATATGAGTAGTGGAAATAGATCAGATCCTCATACCCTATTTAGTGCCTACTGACACCATGACATCACCCATATAACTAGCCCACAAAATCTTCATGGGTCTATACCTTTTTGTCTCAAGAGTTAATCTCCTCCTAATTATAGGAATACCAAGTATCGTGTACACGTCCTCCAATGTAATAGTCCACTCACCACCGACACCTAGTAGCGGAAAGTGTTCCAGTCTGCATCCTAGTAAAAGAATAGATCACATAGTCTATGAATAACATGAGTAACATGGAGCACTTGTGCAATCCTCCATATGCCCACTATCTCGCAATCTATCAACCTCATCCCGAGTCGGTTGATCAAGGATATCTAGAAGCTAGTCACACTCCTCATGAATTCAACAGATGTACTCTTCCTTCTTTTGCATCCACCAAACCAGAAAAGAGAGTGATTTAATAACATGATTCAATAGCCAAGATCATTAAAAACAACATAAAACACTAAAATTCAAAAAATATTAAATTTATCACAAGTGTGTTTACATTCTATTCAAAATTGTTGCCCTTGGCATATCGGATGTTTTGTGATCACTTTGCCTTGCCAAGGCGGAGGTTTTGTAACTACCGCCTGTCATGATGGTGATCTTGTAACCATCACTTTACTCAGGGTGGTGATCCTAAAAAGTTTTGCGATGCATAGTTATATAACCCTAAAAACCTCATAAAAATACAAAAAATGACCATTTTGAATGAAATAAAATACTACACTATGGGCGTCCCCTAGAGACTAGTTTAAAATAAGAAATATCAAAAATGACCCCTCCTAGACAAATATTTTTAACATTTAAAATTTTAGGTTTCAAAACAAACAAATGAGAAAAGCGGCCTTAGACCACGTGACTCGATCTCGACTTGTAGAGGCATGATCATGACCTCGCAGCTTGTTTTGGCTGTACTCTCGTCAAAAATGGTCACCATGGGTCCATAACTCTAAAATCATGAAATCGAATATACAAAAATGAATTGAAAAATGATTTATATATATATATATATGTTGTGGTGACCTCATTTTGAGTGTATGTGTTCGTAGAGTGGAGCGTTAGCACAGGTATATATCTCGTATCCCCGCACAAATGGTAAGTCCTCTTGTCATTTTAATTTAGCATTCATTTGTTGATATTTTATCTATCTACACTTGAGTCTTCTTTTTTTTTTTGCAGTAAGTAGCGGGAGCTTAGACATCTACATTTTGGTACATGGGTGTGTCGGGCATAACTTCTAACTCCCCATCTTAGGAACGCCATACTCAGAATCTACGTTTTCCTATTCATGGCTAAGATGCATCTTCGAAGGGGAAATATGTACACACCCAAAATTACGCGTGCGTGCTACATTGTCGGACAACATTTACAAAAGGTCCCCAATGATGATTCAAATCCTTTCAAAAAGTGTTTGAGTTCCCAAACTCATTCACAATATATATTTATATCTTAGATATCCCTACTTAGCCTTTGCATGCTTTCTTCTAGCTTCCCACTTCTTTTTATGCATGTTTTGACCTTTAGTGTAAGAACTGCCGCCCTTCCTAGGTAGCAAGTTTTGTAACCACCACCTAGGTAGGGTGGTGGCTATGTAATTACCGCCCTAGTCTAGGTGGCGGTTCTATGTTTGTCACCCTACACAAGGTGGTGGTTTTGTACAAATTTTCTAGAAACCTTCATGCGTAAATTAGACATGCGTGATTTCAGTTAACTTCACTTTCAAGGCACGTTTGTGAACCAAATTAGATAAATTTAGGATTGATTGCATGGTCTTCACTCCCTCTTCTATTTTTAAATGGAATTAATTAGTTTGAACTACCTCTTCATCTAATGATGTGGCATCCTAAGGCTGCCTTGTGTGTGAGTGCATAGCCCAGTCAATTTATTATATAACCATTTCTTGTTCTCAAGCAAAAGGCTAGATAAATTTTGAGTATTCTTGTTATTACAAAGTTGTTTCCTTTCTTGCTGGAAATTTTCAAAGCCAATCTTAGTTCAATTGTGCTTGAATTGTTCCCTGCATTGCTTCATAGTACGCAATTCAAGTTCTTTGTTACTCCTACACTTTTCTTCCTCTTTTTCATTGTATTCCCATCTCGTAGAACTCATGTGGACACATAAATTGAAAGGATAAAATGAGGGGACAAATATTCACACAACCATATTTTCCACTGTTCTTGCATATCCAGGTTGGAGGTGTTGTTTGTTTGCTTCATTGATTTAATTATCAAATCTGAATCATATTCATTCAAATTCATATCAAATAGAGTAGAGAAATTGTATTGTTGTTTCAATTATCAAGCAATCACAATATATTAGATCATATTAGAAATATTTCTCTTCAATATTGCTAGGAAGTTGTGGGGAATAATAGCTTCTTTGAAGCTGTGGTTTGTTCTATACCTCTAAGGTAGGATTAAGAGTTTTGATTAGCAACGATATAATTAATTAATTATTTTTAGTATTAGATTAACACAATTGCACAAAAATTAGCTACATCGATTAATTGTTTGTATTAGATTCATTTGTTAGATTAGAAGTTTTGTTTAGAATATCAGAAAAGAATTAAAAACATTTAATTTCATTAGATTAGTTGTTTTTGTTGCTTTTTTCAATTTATATTGTGAAAATACCAAAAACATAGTTTAGTTTTACTTTGCTTACATAATTTTCTTTATTAGATCAATTCAATCATTTCACACATGACAATTACGGGACCTAGAGAACCCATATATTTTGTATTTGAACCGATAGTGCCTCAACCAAATTTAGCAGTACCATTAGTAGATATTGACCAAGGTCTTAGATTCAACATTTTCAAAACAACTAGAGATATACAAAGAATCAATCGACAATTAGACGCATTAAACATTGAGGATGATAAAGCATTTGAATTTTGGTCAAACCAACCCAACTATAGATTGCCCTAAAATATTGTCAATTCATGACCATTAAGATTCCAGAACAAAAGGGTACTTACAAAAGTGACCCAAGGGTGCCACAACCGAACGACCCCAAATTACTCATGGACATTGATATGGGACTCCACTTTCTTGTCCATAGAAAAGCTCGCCCGACATGTCGTGAAGATTGAACACTTGACGTATTAAACATTGCAGCCAATCAGGCTTATGATTACTGGACCACCCCTAAGCATAGATTCCATAATTGCCCTTGGTTTTAGATTCTAGATCATACTACATGACCATAAATGGACCATAACTAGAGAGAGTTTATGGTTGTGACCCTACATTTCCCAAACCAAATGGGACCGAGAGCCAATCAGACATAGATCTTGGATTAAAAGCATTGGTCTTTAGATCCTCACTATTACCACTTGATATCATTAAGCGTTAAGCATCCTAAAAAAATAATCTCATTGAGCCCTCTCGTTTTGTACATGAACCGAAAAGCTGTCTATAAAACTAAATGGAATCATGCCTCTCACTCTTGATTTCTCCATGAACTTTTCTAGACAAATTTAAGAGGCCCCTTTAGTTTCCCATGAATTCCAAAACCGATGCAGACATGATATCCCCGGAGCTCGATATTCACTTTGGAGCCTTCGCGTTTCCATCCCTTCTAATTTCTCCATCTAATCCACCTATGTTAGAGAGGATTTCACTGCGCTTGATGAGAAGATCCCACTATTGCTAGTTAAAGACGTTGCATTTCCTTGACAACCTATCTCGCACATGTGCGTCCACTTCTACATTCCTCTATAATTTAGTACTCCATTATTTCCACATTGGCTTCCTCGATACGACCTCGAGGATTTGAGTGTAGGTGAAGGTCGCATGTTGATTTTCATTTATACAGTCCCTATCTTAAATGCATGGTTCTCCCTTTGGTTCATTTATTTCCTTAGTACTTGTGGCTTTTTACATTATTCGCCGATTCCCAATGATTCACAACTTTTTCATTATCTCATGGTTATGTATTTTACCATAATTTATCATGGTGATCAATGAACTCTAGTTGTTTTTTCATTGTGTGTACTTATATGTAATGTATAGTTCCCCAAATCTTCTATTTTATCAATGTCTTATTTTTCAAAAATTGATGAAAAACCCTATCAACAACACCAATTCATTTTCCATCTACATTTATAGGAACGAAACACTCTTAGGTTTAGATCTCCTAGTTTCAACACTTTGTACACCAAGAAATTTCCACATCTATTTATAACCAGCTAACTACACTTATCTTCTTGTATTTTTAAGTTTATATCATATCATATGTATAAGTTTCAAGAATTATTGTGTTGTTTTGATATTGCATAATTAATATTGGAAGTTAATTAATCAAAATAACCTCTTGTAGCTCCCATTTACATATACTAGTGTACTTAACTTGCTAATATAAATATAATCTAATAAAGGTGTAATATATTTGGTGAACTTGACTTCTTAATTGAATGTTTATTCCTCAATCCCTAGTTTCCCTAGGGTTTTATTTTCTATATTGTGTATTCATATCTAAACTTGTTTTCAAAATCCATCTTCCTAACTCTTGTTTGCACAACTTACCCTAGGGTCTCATGATTGGTCCTACCCTCTAAGTCTCTTTTTAGGGCTCCTAATTTCCAAATAACCTTTCATTGCATATCTCAAGCATAATAGCTCTATTTTAAAATTAATCTAAGTTTATTATTAATTTGTATATATTTAACAAAAACCTCTTTTGTTTCCCTAATTTTTAGCACACTTTTTGAAAATTCAAAATTACTATTTTTTAGTAATTAGAGAATAATCAGAAAAATATAAACTTTTGGGAAAATTCCTTGGAATTTTTTATTCCACATAATCAAATTCAAAAATACCTCTCTTAAGTTTGTCAAATTCAATTTCTATTTTTATATATGGTCATTTTATTAATTTGGTGAGATCACTTTTTTTTTTCTGAACATCACTTTTGGGTCTTATCTCCTATGATCTCTCTACTTTTGATCCTCCATATGTTGATTCTTATTATTTACTACCTAATTAGAGTTTATTATATCATTTTTATTCCATCATGGCCCATGCTACAAATTCTCAAGTCTCCTTGTATGATTTACTTCAACATCATCGAACATGCAAATATATTCTCACAAAACTAGTACAAGAAACAATTCCCGATAATATGACACCTTTCCATGTGGATTTAATATTGAGACATATTTCAACTCCTTATATTAGTAATTATGACACCTTTTATAAGGCTATATTAGAGTTTATTCAAGATTTACACCATACTTGTCAAGTTCAATTGTCACATCCTGTAAATTCAGTTTGTTTGGTTGAATGGACAACTCATAAAATGTAATGGGTTACGAAGGTAGGAACATAAGCCTTGTCGTGTAGGCGAGTATACGATTTGCATACACATTTGTATATCCTGAAAAGTATATACACACATACGCATAGTTGTATGCACAACCACACAATAACGATTATAGCTAATTGTTCGTAAAACTTGGAATTTATTGTACTTATTCTTGTTTTGGCTTTGTTTCTTATATGTGGTGCAATGTTAAAATTGATGGTTTTTGTAACCTTCTTGGATAGCCATGTTTTCTATGTTGTGTGTTTTATAATACTTACTTTTTGTAGAATATGATTTCCATTATTGGATACTTACCTACTTACCGTACCTATCATTGACATCATTATTTTGCCTTTTTGGTTGAAAGAAATGACTTGCAAAGGAGTGAATTTATACATTGCCGCAATATATTATTTATTGATGATTGTATAATATGGGAAATATTTACATAGTTGCAAAAGTATAATTTCAGTATAGAATCATAGATTGATTTTATAATACTAACCTCCTTTTGTGAGCATGACGGTAAAAGATCGTGAAGCACAATGGTGGACCTCAACAAGGGGCAAGTAAGAAGCTTAAAGTTGGTATAACTATATATTTATTTGCAAGTAAGTGGTAACTACTTGAATGGAAAGAAAATAATTGCTCGATCTATTTGAACTTGATTATTTACTTGACTAATTAATGGCATGACAATAATGAATATAATGTGTATTTGACATTTTGATTATCAAGTAGCTTGTAAAAACTTGTTTGGTATGATCATGACACGGTCCAATTCTAACTCCTTGGTAAGGGGATCAATATTTTGATTATATGATTGCAATATGATCAGATTTATACTCCTTGACATCTAATTTACAAGGAGGTTAGACAATACACTATTTCATTAAAAATTTCATAGACCTTACTCTGTTTGCATTAAGATTTATAATTGACTTTGTGCTCTAAAAATTGGTCGAGTGCAAGAATCTTAACACAATAAAACTAAAGATTAAATTCATTTGACATACCAATTACAATAGGAATCTCACCACATATATAGGAGTCTTCTCTCCTATTATTTAGGAAATCTATAAACAAACCTACAACCGCTCCAATCCTATTTCAGTGGGTTGTTATAACACCACTAACAATTTACCTATATATGAATATAAACAATAACCCATTAATGTTAGCACTAACCAATATATATTCCTAACATTCCCCCCTTAATGCAAACAAGGGGAAAAGCACCATCTTCAACCAAGCAACATGCCTCTCTGTAACTTCGCATATGGTCTTGGTCCTCAACATTGACTATGGGAACTATGTCATCCTTGAATATGGGCCCATCAACCTATCCAGGTGAATACATGAATTGGGACCCATCAACCATCAACTTAATCAGATCAAGAACACTTCTTGTAATAGTATCAATGGTACAAATCTCCACATCATCATCATAATAGGGGAAACACACACATTGTATTGCACACAGGAACAAGGATGTTCATCTATTCTTATTCATCACACACAAAAGAAAAAATGTCACTAAAGTAGTTTGCGGCCTCTAAGGTAGTAACAAACTCGAGGACGTTGATTGTCCTCCTGCCTCTGTTACCTCCATCCTCCAATAGATGTATTGTTTAACTCAACTGAATATGATGCTCAATAATTTTCACATTGTGTTTATTTATACCTCCTCCCACAAAACGACGTGGATGTCATTTTTGACCAAAAATTCATCCATACAAAAAAATTATCTGACATTGATGACTCATTTGGGACAACATAAAAAATGACCATTAATTTTGACAAGATAAAAAGATACAATAATAACTTACATGTAGCTTGTATAGATCAACTCTATATTAATAGACCCATATCAACCTTTGATAAGAAAATCTAATATTCGCTTAATGTTGACTAATTCGAGACGGTGAAGTTACATATGCCACACGTGGAGGGCGAAATATTGAAAACAAAGGAACTTGATGAAAGATAACACTGAGTGCATATGATTACACTGGATGAAAATCACAGCACCAATGCATGTGTTGTAGGATGATTCAATGCAGAGATGATGAATTCACGAGTAATATCTTGCTTCCCCACGCTGTATTTGGCAAGTCTTACACTACCAAGAAGAAGATGATTATGCATGTTGAGTAAGAGTAACAGTCGACTTGACGCGATGACACCTGGAATAATGTTTTGAATTGACATGCATAGTGAATCTTTGGAAAATATACAATGCAGTAAATCTTTATTGCAATAGCTTTCACCAATAACATTTTATAACATGCATTCGTTGGATCTGTAGAGTATCTATTGCTATTCTATATGATAAATCAATAATCAGGCCAAACCACGTTGGATTTTACATCCGTAGTTCACATTCTTCCTCAAAACCTGACGGCACAATAAATCTGACCCGGAAACACGTGATATTCCAACGCAAAGCACAGATGGCTACCGTCTCTTTTAAAAAAAGATCCACGTCCTCCGGACGTTACACAGACAACATAGGGTATGAGAAGATCAATGAAATGCATATAGAGTGACTGTAAATTCAAATGACTATCACCTGACCGTCATAAGAGACATATCCATGTGATATAGATTGCATGTTGGAATTGGTCCTCTCAACGATCCGTATGAACATTTTCAATGAATTTCATTTTTTATTTCACCTGCTCTGATACCAAATCTAAAAATTGGTCAGAGTGCAAGAATCTTAAAACAATAAAATTAAATATTCAATTCATTCAACACACCGATTATGATAAGAATCTCACCATGTATATAGGATTCTTCTCTCTTATTATTTAGGAAATCTATAAACAAGTGTACAACTTCTCTAATCCCTATTTGTGTGGGTTGTTATAACACCACTAAAAATCTACCTATATATGTTAGCACTAACCAATATATATTCCTAACACATGGAATATTAGTTATTATGATATCTTTGGGTTTGGATGATTATTTTGGACAAAGCTAAATTGGCATTGTTGTTAAAATGGTCCACCGACCTCACCTTGCAATAGTTAAAAGTTTAAAATTATTGGTCGATGGTTGAATTACCATGAATGTAGTGAGTATTTAGAGAAGCTATTATCATGGCAATGAGCTAATTGGTTGACTTGGATTATCATTTTTGTTGGCATGGATCTCATCATACTATTGAATTTTTTTGATATAAATTACATTTCATAGTTTAATAAAGGTCTTTTGACCTCACCATGTCAATCTAATATATGGTATTTGACCATGTAGACACCAAAATTGGGTCACACTCCCCTTGGTCCCTCGTCAAATAACCAACTCAAACATACTCACCTAACCATGGCCCCTTTCACCCCACATTAATATTAGTTTAATTAACTTAATTAAATTAATATCCACCCTCACAATATACATTACTTAATTATTCTAATTAAGCTAACTTCCACCTCACCTTAGACCTACTCTTGGCATGTTTCCATAACTAACTAAGACTTAGTTTAACCCTAAAAATCAATGCCTACTATCCCTCTAACCACCTTCCCGCTCATAAAAATGTAACGTCCATTATACATCCGGGAAGAAAGGAACGAACCTAAGATAAAAGAGGCAAGATCCCAATTTTAGTAAACCTAGGGAATCTCACCTTAATCGACACCGGTCACCCTAAAACAACGTCGGTCAACCTCGAACCGCCATCGGTTACATTTATTCACCTTAGCAATTTTTTCTTTGGGTTGGCAGATTCTGAGAGCAAGAGGATGAAAAGAGAGCTGCATGCAAGCAAAACCAGAGTCTTTTCATGCACCCAAACATCCATAGCCAACACCAAGATAGATCTAGAAGCATTGGCACTCACGGTAACATTCTAGGAAGCATCACTATTGCACCAAGCTCCATTCCACCAACTAATCATCACCACCACCCAACCATTGGACCTGCAACATTGGTAAGTGTTTTTATCATTAATCATTTCCATTCTTATTCTGCTCATAGAGTTGTTACCATTTATGTTATCATTCTTCTATTAACATTCCCATTCCTCCATAGCCTTCTTCCGACAAACTCAAAAACCTCACCCACCCATTTATTAGATCACCTATCTAGGCCCTTCCACCTCTCTGAGTGTTCTTAGCATTCCCACATACCTTGCCATCCCCTTCTTTAGCCTCATCTAAACCCCACCCAGACTCTACAATAAGGTTTTCATTGAACTACTATCACCCTACTGTACCGACGCCGGTTACCCATAACCGTCGTCGATCTCCCTTAAATCATCGTCGGTTATACCAAACTAACATCGGTCTCTGTGTTTCATACCTTATGCCAATAACAGAACCAAACAACCTTTTACCAAATAACCTAAACAACCCAAAACTTGACCCTGACCAGTTCTAGTACCCTGACACCTACCAACCCTTCAGATCTGACTATAGCCTAGCCTGTTATATTAGATTTTCTTATTGTGATTGAATGAGATACCTAAATCATATCAAATACAGTAGGACTTTACTTATTTCTCACATTAATTTGTTTTAAACAAAGTGGATTGACACCATCTAGGAAGTATCACACTTCCCAGAACTAGCATACGCTAGGCAGTCCACTGTCATATATCATTTAACTTGTCTTTTGTGGTCTTGTTTTCTATTACAAGTACTTCCTCCTAGCCAAAAGGAAGCTTTCACAATGGCACGTGATCGAGAAGTTAGAACATGCGCATCAACGTCCAACCAACTCATTTAATAGGTATTCCTTCTATCTCATAACCCTATTTGTTTCGTCATTCAAAAACGTAAAGAAAATGGTGAAACATTTTGGCACACTCAATGGGACCCATCAGGGGTTCTATTGCATTTTCTTCATTCCTAGGTGAAAGTTGTATGTTTGTTTCCCTTTAAAAGGCTTACACATTATTTTTCTTCCCTAGTAATCCTCTTTTCTTTCTAATTGCTCTAAAAGAAACATTTCTATTGGTGCATTTAAAAAGGAATCATTCTTCTTTCTTGCTTCTTGCATTTAGTGAAAGAGCATACCCTATCGATTCATCATTTTCTTCATCAAATGTAATATTTTCAATTTGGTCTTAAAATTGGTTTCATTACATTCTGATTTGTTGCATTTAGCTCACATTAAAATGAGGGAAACCTATATGTTGGAAGTCATGCCCAACTGATGGTTGACACAAAGAATCGTATAAAGCACCTTCTCTCTCTTTGTCTTACCAAACTTGTAAAAATTGAAATATACACATCTTTCTTAAATAGTATCTTACACGGGAACACCTTTCAGTGATCACACGATACTGATAGGTAGGTACTCCCCATCTCATTACCTCTGTCGAGTCATTATCTCAGAGGATGGCCCACCCCCGCCATAACATACCTGAAACCTCTCCCTTTAGATATCCTTCTTCGTAGGAAGCCTTCCTCACAAAAACTCTACTCTAAATTCATGAGTTAGTCTTCTAAATATCATAAGCTCAACACATTAAAATCACTTGTTGGATACATTTTTTTAGCATTTGATTGAAGTGCATTTTGAGGTGTGAGGATACATATCTCCATTTTTCTATTCTTTTGCCTTGCATACTCCACAATCACAGTTGGAGTATTTTGACTTCTTTTGAGTGTGTCAAGAATTCATTGCATCATCCCCAGACCTCTGGGTTAATTATTTGTTTGATTCAAATTCACAACAATCCATTTTTCTACATCTTTCCAATTTTCATAAGAATAGGCATCGGTTACCCCGATGGCATCATTTTTTTAACCGACATCGGTTGTGCTGTTATTTTGGGTTAAATTGCCTAAAGAACCCTTATTTCATTTTCTTTTCGTTGTCGAGTTCTGTGAGTCTTTGTATTCTCTAGGCTTTTATAAACAGTCATCATACAATGTGTTCATCTAAGTGTCATTAGTTTTTGCCCACTTTGGTCAAAACTATTCTTTTCTCACGAAGAATCGACCTCGCGATTACCTCTCGAACCAACATTGGTCATCCTTAATCAAGCGTCAATTACTCGTACTAAATATCAACTGATATATTACCCAAATCCACCTATAGACACCTATTTTCTTCATTCTCACTACTCCCTGTGTCATCTACAGGATACAACATCACCTGATATACATTAATTCACATGGTGTTGACTCACAATCAAGCTAACGCTCTTATATTTCACGTAAGTCGTCAACCACTCCTACCTAGTCCTTCACCACCCTCTATCCTGTCACCCATGGATCTAACCCTACCTACCACCATTTCCACAAGAGATGAGGAATTTTCATGAATCCTTGACCAAGAATCATGTGGCCTTATAATTATACCTTTCCCACTCTTCCACCTAGGACTCCTTAGGTCAATTAATGTATGGCATGCATGTATCCATTTCTCCTACCCTTATTCTTGTTTCTACCTTAGCCCCTAATAATGCGGCATTACCTTCACCTAATTCACCCCAAGTGGTTTTATATCTAGGACCCATACCCACCATGACCGCTACATCCACAGTATCACTCGCACTTATATAGTATCTCGTTGTCCCCTCATTGACCACCGGACCATAACCCCCTCCGCACCCATTGTCTCAAAAATACCTATTATAACACAACCGCTCATGGTGTCATTAAACCCTACTCCATTCCAAAATCTTGTCCTCTCCATCCCACAAACACGGCCCCCAATCGCTACTAGAGTCACTACGACAGTCCCACCTACATACACATACTATTAACAACCCCCTATCTCGTCTTGTCACCCATTCGGATATAAAACCTCTATTTCGCCCCCTATTCTCAACCTCCCTATTCGGCATCACCATATAATGAAATGCCTCTCACGTCACAGGTTCAATACCATCCCCCTTATGCCACAGGAGGGGTCCTTCCACCATAACCTACCAACAACCTTATCAAATTGATGATGGAAAGGATGCAGAAACTAGAAGCATTGGTTTCCGGCTCACACAATTCTCTCACCTATGATGAAATCTGTAATGAGCCCATTCATCTGTCCATTCCTATTCTCCCATACCCTATACATTAGGAAATGCCAAAATTTAACTATTTCAATAGTAAAGAATACCCACACCAGCATTTATGGTCTTTCAAACATGGGTGTTACCTGATTTCCCATGATGACACTTTACTCCTACAAACCTTCCCAATGTCCCTGACATGACCTGCATTAGATTGGTATAGTGGGCTACCAAGACACTCTATCTACTCATTTAATCAAGTATCCCAAGCCTTCTTAGATCACTTCTCCATCAACATTGTTAAGAAGGTTACCATGGTGACCTTTCTTGCACGTGACCGTATGATGATGAGTCTATTGCTGACTTTGTCGCTTGCTGACGCAGCCTAATTAACCAGCTCACATTTCAAGTACCTCAAACTGAACACATAGAGTTGTTTACTCAGGTTTATGCAAGACACATATCACCAACCCTGCAAGTGCAAACCTTTCACACTTTTGACGAGGCATTCACCATGACACATAAATTAGAAATTCGTGCTATTGAAGAGAAGAAAATTCAATTCCATAAAAAGAACATCACGTTCAAATCAAATGATGCTTGTTCATCTTCGAAAACCTAAAACAACTATTCAAAACCCAAAGGATCTTCCAATGTCGTAGTTCTCAAGGTTGGCCCCCTCATCAATCAAACCCATCCAAACCTCCTTCTAATCTCTCTCCCGCATCCAAGCTTTCCAGTTCAGATGAGAATAATGAAAGTACACTTCGATAGGAGAATCTTATTCTTCTATTTTGGAAAATCTTGTTAAGGTTGGTGTCATTACCCTTCCACCTATAAAACCACATACTGGTTTTGACCCTGAGCGACCCATACCCATGTGGTATAAGGAACATGAAATTTGTAACTATCATTGTGTCAAAGGTTATAGCGATAATAATTGCATCACCTTCAAGAATATCATCCAAGAAACATTAGACAACAAATATCTAGTCCTGGATAGCCCGATTGTACCCACTAACCAAAACCTGCACATCTTCAAGAAGCCATTCCCTAATCATGCCCCATCTTCTAACCAAGTTGGTGACACTTCAAACAATGATAACAATGTCCGCGAGGTCCACGCTATTTTCGATGACATACCAGTTTCTTCCCAATTGCCTAATTTTCCTTCCATAGATAAAACCTTGGCCCAAGCTCCCTACCTAAACCAAAACCTATATCATGTACTCCTCCACCCACAGAGGAACCCTTTTCATTTTCTCCTTCACTTGTGGAAGAGCCTATAATTAGCACTCCACTTTTAACCCCTCAAATTTCTGAGTAGTTGTCAGTGGCACCTCTCCTACTCATTGGAGATACATGTCCACAACCTACATCATCACAAGGATAGTCAACCTCATCTGGACCCTTCTCTCTGCTACCCATAGAGGATCCTATAAAAATACCATCACCTTTAGATGACCATTCACCATCGGACCTTCAATATCACGTTGATATGCTTTCGGCTCTCTTACCCACAGAGTCTGAGGCTAGCCATTTCCCTGTATCTAAAACACATTTTAAGGGAATTGATACTTGATCCATGTCGTCCATGCTTACAATAGTACCATTTTCATGTTTGGCCGATCACCTAGACTATGTTGATAGAGCCTTACTTTGGGGACACCTTCTACTTCCTATTTCAACATAAATGTAGTTGTCACTTACCAACACCTCCACTATCTACCCAAAAGTGTTTCAAGAAACCAAAACAAATACAACCATGACTATTTCAAAACCTTCCATGTCACCACCCATGGCCCAAATCACACCTCTGCCCATAACCTAACATACATCTACACCCAAACACCTACCTACACCTATATTATCTCACTTACTTAAACCTATTACTACCTTAGGGGTCATACCGACAGCTAGCCTTACTCACCCACCCATCAAATTAGATTTAGCCACATCTTTCAAAACTAACACTAAAATTACCCCCGACCCCTACAAAGAAGATCCAAACTCCTAGGCCTCATACACCAACCTTTCCTACCACACCATTATCACGTTCACCCCTTCCATCCATCCTAGGACCTCACCCTCGACCACGACCAAGAAACCTCGTCCACCGATAAACCAAGAATGTAGTATCCCATTTCCTCATCACAGACCTCTAATATACCCAAACGACCCACACAACTTCCTCTCTCACCCGTAACCTTATTACCACCCATACCTCCACTACCGTCCATAACTTCTTCACTACCTATGACACTTTCTTCTCTTTCACTCGCACCTTCTACCTAACCTACACCACCCACCTCCACAACACCTCGATTACTAGGGGTAACCCATCCTCTTCCACCATCGCTTTTCCCTCCACATTTGGACACCTATGTCATCGTTGCCCAAAAAGGTGTAACCTAAAGCTAAAAATCTACTACCCTCCAATAAGGTAGTTAAACCAACCAAACCTTCCGCCGCTAGCTCTTCTACCATACCCATACCTAAGTAGATGCAACCAAGACCTAAGACCACTTCACACACCAAACTAGTAAACCAACCCATTCCCCCTCTTATAAATCCTCTTCCTCCACAATCAGCTACACCTGTACCCAAACCCAAATTCACCTTCCATTGTGATCCACTAGCAAGGTCCTACACTAAAATATTAACCAATCTCCTCAAAAATTATATCATCACATTACCACCTCTTAGACCTTATGACCCGCTCAAACCCAGAACAAAAGGGTTTGACGAAACCAAAATTTGTGCCTACCATCATGTGCCAGGACATAATGTAGAGAGTTATAAGGCTTTAAAGATTACCCTTGTCCAATTATTTCCTCTAGAAGAAAATTTTGATGATGACGATCTTCTTGATGAGGACCCCATTTCAGATTCAATTTCCATAGATCTTCTGTCATTACCTACTCAGCGACCAAAATATCCACCCCCAAAACTCTTTGATCCATCCCTGAGATTTGAGATTAACATGGTTCGTATAAGAGAGTTGGCCAAACCACCACCCAAATTCCAATGCTCCCTACTCATTTCACAAGGATTGTAACCCCCACTAGGGTTTTTTCCCTCCTGCCACTATACCTTCCATGACACACCCTCTTCATCCACCTCCCCTCAGATTAACATGATGAATGTTGTCACTCGTGCTTAGAAATAAAAGGGAAAGGAAAAGATAATTGACCCATCAACCAACCTTGTACCCAACATACCGTCCACACCCATACCCAAAGTCATCATTCGAGGTCCTACATATCCTATTTACGATGGGGTCACACATCATATAATGCTAAAACAACTACACCAATCCCCCTTAAAATCTCCTTATATGACCTTGTTCAAGCCTCGAGTCACATCAGCAAGCTCTCATAGAGGTTCTTCAATCTATTGAAGTCCTACCAAATGACCCCACACCCGTAGCCTCCATCATTACCCCTCACCACGTAGCCTCTCTCACTAGATCATCACCTTCCTCTACACCTCCACCTTCTCACCAAGTGGCCACCCTCAAATTTTCGAGAGGAAGAGATCACTCCCTTCCCAAGGCGACGACCCCGACCTCGCTCTTTTCATCTCCGTATTTATCGATAATATACGCATATGACACATTATGATCGAAGGAGGTGCTAGCATTAACATTATATCCTCCCATGCATATGACCAAATTCAAATACCTGCCAATTGCATGCATGGTAATCCAGTCATGTTGTGGTCTTTTAATGACAACATGCCCTCTACCCTGGGTACTATCATTCTCCATGTCCACGTAGGTCCCTGCGTTGTCTCAGAACAATTCTATGTTTTAGAAGAATATTTCCAATATAACTTATTACTCGGCCGACCTTGGATCTATGCCATGAGTTGTGTCTCTTTGACTTTACACCACTACCTCAAATTTGAACACAAGGGACATAATTACACCATCCCTACCAACCCATCACTTTTCAAGACCTGTAACATGCTATATCAGCCCAATGATGTGCTTGTACTAGTCAAGGCATCTGCCACTATCACTACTTCACCTTCACCTACAAGCCCATCCACCAACATTGCCACTACCTCTGCTGCATCTAACCTTGCTATCCCCACTACAACTATAGCCTCTACCGTTGGCGCCCCTATTTCCCCATCATCTAGTGAGCCATCTATCCCTGCTACCCACATACCGACTACTGATCCCTTAGAAGGTGTTTTTCAATGCCTCACTCTAGGGGAATACCGCCTATACAATATCGACACCTTCCTCACCCCATAAGAGTATGGGAATCTGCATCAACACTCCATCTACGACATCCCCATCGGTGATGTTTTTCCTTATGGGCCTCCCCACCTTTGCACTAATCTAACGTATGGGGGACTCGATATGGCCACCTATAAACCCAAACCTCCATCCCAAACCCAACCATTTTCATTCAACCTACACTCCCTCACTAACCGCCACTTCGCTCACACTTTCCTCCACCGGTGCGTATGGAAAGGATTTGGCTTCAAATTTTATGAATAGGGTCACCATACTTTCATTTCCTATACCTCTCGTAAGCATAATGACCATAGTGGCATTGGTTTTGACACTCCACCCTCCAAGAAGGTTTGTGTCGACCTCATCTAGGACAGAAAATCTTCCCCATCTCATTCACCCACATTACCATCTTCACCCACGGAGTCCATAGATCCCGAATCTATTCCTCCTAACTTTTTTTTTTCATAAACACCATTTCCTTGGGATTGCTGACCTATCAACGTGATGGTGAAGCTCCCTCTTCTCTCCCACTCTTGTATCCTGACATGATCAATGACGATACACCTTCTATTAACGTCGTTCAATGTTAGGATGATGAGTCCATCCTCACCTACCTTGGTGTAGAAGAATATTATATTCATTGGTTGTTACCCTTTGAAATGAAAACCATGTTGAACAAATCAGCCATCGAAATCAAGTACTAACACTCGGGATGACCTACACATTCTAAATATCGGCCAATCCTTAGATGCTATTGAATAGGAATCCTCCACCTCTTTCCTTTGGGACCATAGCAACGCATTTTCTTGGTCCTATTCCTATATGCCTGGTATTGACCCAAAAATCAAGGTCTACAATATTGTAGCCATCCCTGATGCCAAATCCATCAAACAAAAGATGTAGAAAATACATCCTCATATTGCTCTTTTAGTCAAAGAATACCTTTAATGCCTTCTCTCGGTTTCCTTCATTCTACCCATTGAATATCCCCAATGGATTTCTAACATCATTCCTATCACAAAGGTGACAGGGGAACTCTGCATTTACACAAACTTTTGTGACCTCAACCTCGCTTGTCCGAAGATGATTTCCCCTACCAAGAATTGACCAACTAGTGGATCTCACCATTGGCCATGAAATGTTATCACTCATGGATAGTTTCTCAGGCTACAATCAAATATAATTAGCTCTAGAAGATCAACACAAAACTACCTTCATCACCCTTGGGGGACTTTCTGCTATCGGGTCATGCCTTTTTGCCTCAAAAATGATGGTGCTACATATCACCGAGACATGACTTACATCTTCCATGACATCATGCATCGCATACTGGAAGATTATGTAGATGATCTTATGGCCAAATCTAAACATCGAACTGAAAAATTTTCCGTCCTTAAAGTCATCTTTGACCGACTCATTAAGTATTATGTACGTCTTCAACCAAAAAAGTGCATATTTGCAGTACTTTTCATAAAACTCCTAGGTTTCATCATTTATTTTCACGACATAGAAGTTGATCTTGCTATAGTCAAGGCCATTTTGTAAATTCCTCTACCCACTAATCTCTATCAACTTCGAATCCTACAAGGAAAGTTGCAATCTATTCATCATTTTATCTCACAACTTTCTGACCGCTGTCAACCATTTCATCATCTTCTCAAGAAAGATGTTTCATTCAAATGGGATGATGAATGTCATAAAGCCTTTGAGTCATTAAAACCATACCTCCTTCAACAAACAATGCTAATTCCTCCTAAATATGACCAACTCTTTACCTATATATTTCTGCCACTGACCATTCTTTAGGTGCCATGCTCGCTCATCGTGAAGAGCAACACAAAGAGCAAGCGGTTTATTACATAAGTCATACCCTTCTTGACTATGAAACTAGATATAACCACACCAAAAAAATATTCTTAGCCTTAGTTTTTGTCACCACCAAACTCCGCCATTACCTACTCAATCACAAAACCTTTGTCATTACTAATACTGACCCATTGCACTATATGTATGCCAAACCCTATCAACATCAATGTGTTGCACGTTGGATTATGCTTCATGCCGGCCTTAACCTTGAATTCATTCATCATAAATCCATTGAGGGCTAGGCTATCGCTGATCAATTAGTTGACACACCTATTTCCGGAATCAACCATCTAACTTTGATTTCCAAGATGAGTCCATAACTACCCTTTCCCTGGATGAACCCGCTTACCAAATGATGCTCTTCTTTTATGGCTCCAAGTGTCAGCGTGGGGGTGGGGCTGGTGTTATCCTCATTCCTCTTGATGGTGAACCTATGCCTTTGTCTTTCAAACTTGATTTTGATTGTACAAACAATATTGCTGAATACGAAGCACTTGTATTGGGTCTTTAGGATGCCTATGCCTTAGATGTTAAAACAATCAATATCTTTGGCGATTCTTAGTTAGTCATAAACCAAGTCAATGGTATATACTAGTGTCGTAATGAGATCCTTTAAAACTATAAGTAGCACATAGACATACTTTTGACCACCTTTGACCATTACACACTTCAAACCACCCCACGTTCTACTAATAAAATGTTTGGATACCAAGGCATGCTTGGCCTCTCAGATACCTACTTTGCACGCTGACTCTAAAATATTTGTCACAATACAAAGGCTACGAAAGAGATAATCATAACATATGATATGTCGTTGTTGTATTATGATGGTTAACCAATGAAACATAATAAATTAAATGTGTGTTCCTTATCTTGAACAAATAACCGTGAATCAATTAGGGCTTAGCGGGTCCTAATTTTTACGTATCATACCGCATCAGTTGGGATTAGCTACGGGTAAAGGGGTGGACACACAATGACCTATGTAATTGTGAGGACACATGTTTTCTTGTAGGGATCCTAAAGTGGTGTTGGCATGAGTCATATGACCCATAAGTTGAGTTGTGGTAATTATGGCTTCGGTGTGTGAACTTATTATTAAATACATATTTATTTAATATGTTTTAACAACAAACTTAACAACTTAAACAACAGAAAAAAATCCTGATGATTATGATTGGAACGGTTGTGAGGTGAAAGGAAGACAAATTCCATAGGGTTATGTATGGTCTTGGAACTAGCTTGCTTTAGCACAACACGAAATGATTGTGGCCATAGTAGTGAATGTAACAGGATGCATTGTCTATTCACCAAGTCTTCTTGTTATGGTTTTTAGATTCGTAAGTGTATTACAGTAGTAACTATCTAAAGGATGCTAAGAAGACTCACAAGTTCTCTTAGCTTGTAATAAGGATTAACCAAATGATACACTGGGTGTATTGGCTCATAATGAGTGTTTGAGGGGATCAAGTAGGATATGTAAACCCTTTTAGTCGCACATGGTTATCATAGCTTCTCTGATTGGATCATGAACATTAATTAATGCTATTTAAATTCATTTGTTGTTGTAAATCATGTTTTAATTTCAGAAAAATGGAATTAAGAGATTTTAATTTCTTATATGCTAGAATTTAAATGATGTGTGTTTAAAAATAATTGTAATTAATGAGTTAAAAAAATTATGTTAGTCTTTTTATGAGTTTGGATGAAGTTTTACATCAATTTCAAGCTATGAATATTGAGATCACATCTCTCAAGCATGAAATAACACATATAAAGGATTCTTCTAATTCCCATGTCCATAATGTCTTTACACATCATGATCAATCTAGTTCTAAAAATAATCGAAGTAATGGGATACACATATTATGCATGAAACATGTTCCCATACAAGTAAATTTAATGTTTAGCATAAAGAAACCAATGGGTATGTTCCATAAGATTAATCTTTAATACTAAGGTATCCACACAAAAACATCTTCAGTTTAAAAATAATGCTAGACAACATGATATTCTATATGATCCAATCAATAATCTCTTAATCACTTTTTTACCTACTCATTACTACCCCCACTATCGACTTACAAAAATTCAAGGTCAACCATTTTGTAATTATATATAATTAGTAGACATTATGACAATGATTTTTATACTCTATAACAAATAATTTAATAAAGTGAGTGTAAGGTATTTATTTACTTTGATACATGACATTCTACTATTCAATCATCTCAAGTTCTAAAATCTTAATGGGTACCAAAATTTATAACACCTATATCTGATGAGTATGTTACAATACTAAATGATATACCTTTGGAAATACAATAAGATTCATCTACTCACAAAGAGGATAATAATGTAATACATCCTTTAGTAGAGACACCATTAATACAAAAGTGACATCATCCTATTATGAAAAAATGGTAGCAATGCCAATCAAGCATGAACAATTACACACCACATAAAAACAATTGGAGCCACCAAAATCCCAATCAAGGGGCAACAAAACACTATATTCCAAAATAATATCTACTCTTCCACAAAAAAACTAATTCAGATTATGATTTGGATGATGATATTAATGGATATGATTTTGATGAACTATTTGATATGTCAGATGAACATTTGTGCACATTATATTTCAATCCCATTGGGGGAGTTGAATTTTATATTGATTTCAATGATTATGAACTAATTGATACACCGATTGATCCTTTGGCAGATGTCTCTACTTCTCCACAACAAGCTATAATATATCCTAATTAAATGATGATATTGATTGCAACAAAAATTCAAGTAATCATATTCATGTGCTAGTTACTTATTAAGTGACACCTATCATGTATGCATGGAATTATCTAAATTCAACTATCAATGATGATGATATGCATATATTTATAGGAATAGGAACATACAAGATAAATCCTTAGTTTATTTCTACAAACTCTTCTACCACCACAACTACCAACCCTATTGATGGAACCATATAGAATAATCTCATGGACAACACTTATTTATCATTATTAATTAATTATAACATCAAAGATGACTTTGATCCTACTTAATATTGTGGTGACTATAAACAACTTAATATTTATATTGAGAATTTACAAATTATTGAGATTATTGATGACGAAGAACACACAATTTCACTAAAAGCATTATATATTTCTCAACATATAGTTGTTAAGCATAAATATACATAAATGTTACAATATATTACCTCGGTGAATCCACCTCATCATACTCTTAATAAGTTTTTATGGTAGGACCCTTGTGTCAATATTACGTAAAGTCAAAGAAGAAGAAATTCATGCACTTAACATTACCTTTTTATTAATATTGATATGATTTTCACTTATCACATATTATTGCTAGTGGGTTTCTCAATTTTCACCTAAATATTTGATCTTTAGCTTCACATATAAATTTTTAACCCCTTATCAATTGTTTGTATCATATTCGGATCTCCCTTCCTTTTTTCAACAACTATTTTCCTTGCACTATATATGTCGTTATGTACTTTAGTTAGGATCTTCCTTCCAATATGATTTCTAGAAATCGCTAATACTATCCTTGATCATCACAGTTATATCACATTAAACCAATTATAATCAGTGTCACAAAGAGATTATAATTAATATAAATCAACTCTAATCACTTATGGCATAGTACTCTTAGCACAAATCTCAATTCAAAACATTTTACCTGTACTATATTTACCAAGTCTATCCCTATTTGGATTTCTATCATGTTATGAATCCTCTATATTTTCTACATATACTATAACATATTTGAGGTTTATGCCTCCATCATTTGGGATTCATCTCTCCCCTTGATCAAGAATCTTATTAGGTAGTTCTTGTGTTACTTATCTCTTTGTACATAGATATATACAAAAGTAAAAACATTAATATATTTACAAAAGCACAAAAGTAAGACTTGTACACATAGATTGTGTTGTTATCACTTAACATTATACATGGTGTTTTCCACTTTGGTTTGATAGATATAATATCTATTAACTCTTTACACACTTAGATTCATGTGGTATATTGACCTTGACGGAGGACATACACAAAGTGATGCATGATGATAGGTGTTACGCTAACCTTTACCCATACTTCCTATACATACGGGGAGTCTATTCTACACTATACACATGTGATATTGTTTCATTATAGTTCCTTTATATTACCTCATTATGTTTGATTACGTATATTTTGAGATAATAGGACTAACACATGTGTCTTGTGTAGTGTTGACACACCTTACTTCACATGTTTACACACACACACACACACACGTATGTATGTATGTACATATATTTATATCTATATATATCATTTATATTATTTCATCACATTCTAAAACTTTTTGTTTATAAATTCTTTCTAGTTATGTGTGTTACTTCTTTCTTGCTTCATTGATTGTGGCCTTAATTCCTTTTTCTTATGACATTATGGGTGTCCCATGTTTTGGGATCTAATCCTATCTTGTGTGATTGTTATTCTCATGTTTATAGTATTGAGGAATTTAATTATCTTGTGACAAAATGGGTGTACTATGTTTATGGATCTATGTCTTTTGTGTGATTTTTGTTGCATATTATTGAATCTAAATTCACTATTTATATATCTCTACACTTTATCTATTATACATGAATTATTACTATTATTTTTATTATTGCTCTTGTTGTGCACCATGGTTTCCACCATGTATATCCCCTTGCAAGTTTTAGATCCCATCATTGATGGCCACCACTACAGACCTTCTATGTGTTTCTAAGTACACTATTTGATTCATCGGACATCGTTACACATCTATTCTTTTGAGATACATGCTCAAAATGACTTATCACATGTGCCTCAAGAGAGGGGCATTCATCCAAGTATATTTTACACCTATAGTAGACACAGTCATAATTCTAGACTCATACATATGTATACATAGGGTATAAGTACTCAAAAATTGTCAAATACAAAAATTTATAAAATCATGCACATTTTCAAAAATGTATAGTTTTTTTAGGACTATATGGAAAAAATTTTACCTTTTCACATAGTTTTTCCTAGGGGTTGTTACATCAAATTTCTCATAAGTTTCATATTTTCTCTTATAGGTACAATTTCTTGACATCATTTTGGATCCATTACAATCATTTTAGATTAGTTATAGGGGGCATGAAGTAATTCACTCATTTTTCACCATAGAACTTAGTTTTAGTTATAATTTTAGAGATATTACCGACATGGGTCTCCTTTCTCCATCTACACTTTAGTAGACTATATTTGTTATCCAATTTATATTCATTTGTGTAACACATGGGAAGGGCATAGAGGTACTAGTTTTGTTTTCTATTATGTATCCTTATTTACGAAATTGGGCCTATATCCTTATGTAGTGGTATGGTCCAGAAATTACATAAGGTATTGAAGTAGATAATTTATTTATAGGCAATAATTCCTTTCCTCTTACATTCAAAGGGGAAGATATCATAAATTCTTAATGAATTTGATACATGGTATTATTCCTTCATAAGGTGTTTTACTATCTCACTCTTCTTCTCTCTTTACTCCATTTTATGTCAAGTTTCATGCATCGAATACTCTAGTTTATCCTCATCACAATTGGGGACTAATCACCCCCAATCCTTTAGAAATCTCAAAATCCAAATATCCAAGTACAATAAAAAATGAGAACCTATCCCTCCACAAAACAAATAGGTGTATTCCTTTCACATTTTACATCTCTTTATTTCACTTTATGAAAATTAAAATTTTACATATTATATTTTACATGTGATTTAAAATTCAATTCTCTCTTGTGGACATTGAATAATATCGGTGTTGTAGGTTTTATCATGGAGCATACCAACGGTGACACACCTAGACACTGTAAAAAAACCTTCAATTGAAGACAAAACATGTCTACAAATTTAGGTATATTTTATTTTAAGCATGTAATTTTCATTTCATACTTAAAGGGGGTCAAATGTAGACACTCAAATTTAACAATTTACTCTTTAGCACTACTATTTTTGATAATGCACTATTGTTAAGGAAAACACACTCTTTCTATCCATGCTTAGTACATCCCAAGGTCTCTTGTCTAACTTGCTTATTCATACAAACTGATATTTTGACATACTCGATATTTAAATGTATAAAATCCATAGATAAACTCAACTTGATAGGATACAACCTTTATTTTACATGTTTCTCATCCTCATGTAAAAACTCCCACTTTGGTCAACTTGTGGAATCTGGTCTTGGCTAACTTTTATGGTTTTGAAATGACATATCCTGCATATTTTATTTAAATTAAGAATTATTTGTTGATTCATTTACTCCCTCTAGATTGGCCTTTCCCTGATCATTTACCTTCAGAACCCTATATAAAAATTTAAAGTCACCTTATTTAAGAAAATTACATAACCTAGCATTCTCATGAACTCCAATTATAAAATAAAGCACAAAAGGAAACCAAGGATCCTAAATATTTCCAAATAGCATACAAAATCATTAGGAAACAATCACTATAAGTTTGAAGCATATTATCGGGTCAAGGGATCATCTTCTCTCATTTTTAGTAGTTAAACATTCCCAATTCAAGTATTAGAAAAATCCAAACTTAATTCAAACATTTTAAAGGAGTTTAAAATATCCAAATCTAGTTTTATTCACTTAGATATCACATGATAGGTGGAGAACAATGTTTGGCTAAGGCATCTTCATATTAGTGCCAAAATTAATAGTGCAAAGATTGCATTTCAACCCAATTAATATTTATTTTTAGGCTCTCCTACCCATGCATAGGGTTTGAGATCTTACTCAAAATATTCATATGGATTTACAACATGAAAAATAACTAGGGTTTGACATTGATATACATTTCCAAGTAGGAAACAACCTTAGGAAGTTGTTGAGCCTAATTTGGAGTAGGTCCAAAACTATAAAATAGGTGTAAAATCATACAAATAGTCCTAACACATATGTAAAGTGATACACTAGTTCATTTTCCAGCTACAATTCTAGGAATAAAGCACTTTCAATTTTAGATCTCTCATTTCTAACACTCTCCACACCCATTACTTTCTAGGTCTATATGTAATTATCTAAATACACTTATCCTCTTAAATTTTAATGTTTATACAATATTTTATATAGTAATTGGATGAATTAATGTGTTGTTATGATATTGCATGATTAATTTTGGAAGTTAATTAATCAAAATAACATTTTGTATTTTACCTCTACATCCTTTGCTATACTTAACTCACCAACGAAGATATAATCTAGTAAGGTGTAAAACACACTAAAATAAATAACTAAGCATATGCCAAAATGGTATTCTAATATGATATAAGATGTTAAGTTCTATAGATTCCCAACCACATCCACCAATGGACCAATGACTTATAGTATGGATTGAGAGGAGGTCAATTTTTGCTTCATTAGTACTCTTATTGAATAAATTGAGCCCACTATAAGTTAGGAATCTCTATATTCAAAACCTTGGAAAGATGTCATGAATGTATAATATTAATCACTAATGAAAAATAAAAATTGGCTATAGATCTTCCAATAGGAAGAAACCTAATTTTTGTATATATATCATCAAGAATAAGTACATCACATATGGAAATGTTGACAAGTACAATACAAGGCTTGTAGAAAAGGGGATTGATAAAAAGAAGGCACTAACTATGAGGATAATTTTACTCCTACAATTAATATCAAAACTATCATGATGATATTTTCTCGGCTACTTGGTTTGGTTGGAAAATTTTCCAAACGTATGCAATAAGTGCCTTTATAAATGTAAATTTGTTGGAAGAATTTTATATGAATCAACCAAAACGTTTTTCCATACTTAGAAAATAAGAAAAGTGTGTAGACTCATATAGTTACTATATGGTCTCAAACATGCTACCTAGGCATGGTATATAAATATTGATTATCATATTGTTCATCATGGATTTAAGAGAAACCCTTATGATTCCAATATTTATCTCAAAAATCTATCGAGAATAAATTGTAATTATTTTTTTGTATGTTGATGATCTATCATCACTAGTAGTTTAGTAAATATGATTGATGTAATGAATAAAGATATTAATTGATCAATTGACATAAAAAATATCAAGCTACCATGCTACTATATTATACTAGAAGTGTGGAAAGAGAATCACCACATTGTGTTCCCCAAATAAAATATTCCAAGACATTTCTCAATAAGTTGTGAATGATGGATAATAAACCTTTTTCCACACCCATGGAGGAAAACATTGGGTATATTGTTATTATCAATCACCACAAATAAATGCCACTCTTTATTGGAAGTTCATCAGGATTCTCATTTACTCAACATATACTAGGCTAGACATTAACTATGTTGTCATCTATCTCTCACTATTCATTCAAGATCCAAACATATATCACTGGAAAGAAAGTTGATATTACAATACAGAAGAGGAATAATGGACTTTTACCTATAATACAAGAAGAATGATCAATTCTTCTTGATAGGATATTCAGATTCATATCATGTAGTTAATATTGATGATAGGAAATCAAATTCTATATATATGTTCTCTTTGGAATTTTTTTTAATAGCATGAGGAAACAATAAAAAAAATTCTTAATCTATATTCCACTAAAGGAGATAATCACTCTATAGGAGAATATATCTACAAATTGATATGGATATGACACATAATTGAAGGACTATGAGTACTAAAAAAGTAATAAACTATCCTATAAGTTGATAGTGAAATGTATGTGTCTTTTCATGAATTATTAATAAACAATATAATATTTCATGAAAAGAAAAAGAACATTGAGGTACACATACATTTCATACAAAAACATGTTATATAACACAACATCTAGCTCCTATTTTTAACTAAATAAGAACAACATATAGATGTCTTAACAAAATCAATTACACGGGATAAATTTAAGGCATTAAGAGAATATCTCCTATTCACCTGGAGAGCATGATCGGGGAGTAGTAAATTAATTCATTATTGAAATAAATGTAACATAATTTTTATATTATAAATTAATTTTACGTAGGTTTTATTATACTTGTTAGTAGTTAGGCTATGATAGTTTATCAAAAGATCCATTTTTAATGTTCTTATTGACTAATAATGCAAAAACATGAAGCACGAGGATCATGTGGGATAACACGAACATCGATCGAGTTGTACTTTACAAACATGAAGAGGTTTCATGGGAGTGAACATCAACCAATATTTCATGCAAATATTTAAAAAGGGGGACAGTATCATTAACCATCCTCATAGATCTGAAAATGATAAGGGGTAAAAATAGGGGTTATATGTAACCCCTAGTGCTTCAATCATGACCTCTCAAGTTGAGAAGGGGAGTTACATTCCTAGAATTGGAAGTAACTCCCATATGACACATATGACACACTAACATGTAATGATGGGTAAGGAATATCATGATGATCCCTACGAAACCTCTGTGACACCTAGACCTATGATCTCACTTAAGTGAGATTACGCCACATGATGTGGAAAATGACTCACACCAACACCCCCTTCATCATAACTTAGGATGAGGTAGAAATTTAGAAATGAGAAATGGGTCTTGGTACTAAATCTTGATGAGGCACCCATGAACAACAAGGATCTCAAGAAATGGAGGAAAACCCAATGGGAAAAACATCCACCACAAGATATGAAAAACACTCTCTAATCTAAGAAAGATGCCACATATGGGTCCCAGATAATGAGGATCTTGATAAAGTACCCATGTACAAGAAGGAAATCTCTCTGAAAGAAGAAGAAGATAGGAGAAGAAAAAGGAGATGAGAGGAATGCAGAATATTCCACGTACATATCTGAAATTTGTATCTCTAGGAAGTCTCTAAGAATTATATCGATGACGTGATCCTCTACCTCTGGAATAAAAAATATCCTCCTGCACCAAAATGTGTGCCTTCCTTAGGAAGGATAGAAATGAAGTACTAAAACTATGCCCACTCCGCAAAGGAAGCTAAAAGAAGTAGTACAAAGAACTTTGAATCTAGTCCACGGAAGTGTCACATAGGTCTAGAAAATGAGAGCTAAGGAACCAAAGGTAATGACACAAGTGCATATATGTTATAGTGATAAAGAAGAACATTCAATGAAAGGATTCCCAAATGAAGTGAAGGAAATACACAAACCCCCATAGAAATAGGATCCACAAGAAAGGGTGCATCAGTGATGGTATCCTAAAAAATGGAAGTGATAAGAGTCCCAGAAGGGGCACTCCCAAAAAAGGAGATGAAGAAATCATTTGAAATACTTGTGGAAGCATGGGAACTAACACTACATCACAAGTAGGTACTATAAAAAGATAACCAAGGTCTGGTAGATACTCATCCCAAGAAGGGGCTTGATAAACAAAAGAGTGATGTCGACAAGTATGAGTTATCCATGTATGAAGGAACATAAGTGGAAAGTGCCTTGTATAATGGAAGTGGAAAGGGGGTAGTAGATGTAATGATTGTATAAGGATGATAATGTGACTCCTTGATGTCTGATGGGAAGAGAGGAGTGTCAAAATATTTTGAAAAGGTGAGAGAAGGAGGAGAGGATTCCTCAAAGTAACACTCACATAATCATAAGTAAAGGCACAATCCTCATCATCATGGATGGAACCAAGTTATTTACGTGTCGGTAGAACTATCATCACATGAAGAAGAAGAAGAGGAGACAATTGAATCGAGTAGCATAAAAAAAAATTGTATATGAAGGGTCTCTAAACAAAGAATGAAAGATGCCCCGAGATGGTATGGGGAGGATCGAGTCTACCATATGAATGCAGAGAGGTCTAGTGACATGTAACAACAAGTGACCAACGATATGGTCGCAAGTTTTGAGAAATTTCTCAAGACAATAATGATCGATAGGTGCAGGAATTATCCCAAGAAGAGTGTGTAAGACCCTCATAGGAAAATTAGTGTTCTATAGAAGCATGCCATAATGTGTAGTTCTATCTCCCAAGGAGAAGTGACACATCTGTTGTAAAGAAATCTTGTGATCTTTGAAGACGGAAAGAGCATCCTCCATGATGTGGGCATGGAAAGTGCAAGGTACATGAGAAGAGGGTGTGTGGATATAAGAAACATTGTAAGATGTTAGAATCGTTAAGAATGCATTTGTGTGCAATAAAAACACGAGAAATAGTTATAACCCATAATTTTTTTATAAATTTATAAGTAGTGCATGATTACAATAGGGTGCATTCATGTAACTTTAGACAATTAACCACTCACCTCATAGTAAACAACAATTCGTGCAAGAGTGGAGACCATAATAAGTATCAGTTTGAAGTAGAGGAATGACACATAATCAATCACAAAAGGGAAAAAGCAACACAAGGGTACAAAAACTTCTTGTTGTGAGAGAAGGCATCTCACATCACAAAAAGAAGGTTCTCTTGCTGCAACGAGGATGTGGTGGATGTGTTTAATAGCCACAGGAAAAGAAGAGCACTACAATCGAGCAAGCCATAAAAGTGGCCCAGAAAATCCCAATAACCATATGCAAGAATCCCAGAAAAAAATTCCACCTAAAAATAATGAATTTTTAATTTTTCCCTTTAATTTCCCATATAATGTTTGAAAAAGGAAAAAATTGTGAAAAAATCCAAGAAAAGGGGTAACAGGGGTCCTAGAAGCTCAAAGGGTGAACTAGTTGGTACATCTTGGCCGAGATGGATGGGATGACTTAGAAAGCTGGTAAGAATCTTAGTACGTAAGGTTCATAACTCGGTGGGTGAGTCAAAGGCCAACTCAAAGCAAGCCGGGAAAGAAAAGAAACTTGGGCTAGCAAGTCAAATTGTGAGCTAGGGATGGTGCAAAAAGTTGGCTTGGTTGGTCCGGTGAGTTAAGGTCGGAAGGGGTGGTTGCTAAGTCATCATTGTACGAGTTTATGCCACAGGGAATGATCCAAGATGGCAGTGGGAGATGTCCATGCAAAGGTTGAGCTACGGATGTGGAAGGTGGGCATTGGCGTGGACAACGAGAATAGTTTCCATGTGGAGGGTGGATGCCATGTTCAAGGACTGGAGCTACTAATGGCCACGTGGAGAATTCATTGAGTTTTGAATGCAAAGAGGTCAATGTTTTTGGTGAGGCTAGATGTGTCGGGTGAGAAAGTGGGGATTCTCAATGAGTAGTGTAACACCAAGGTGAGTAGGTGGTGCCGGTAAAACTACCGAGGGTAAATGTGCCATGTGGAGGGTAGGTTTGCAATGTAGGGGCATGAGCTCAAGCACATGTAGAAATATCTCGAACATAGTAGGAAGGTAAGGCATAGGGGCTGAAGGAAAAACACATATAACATGAACTAGTGGAGTGGATATTCATATCCATATCTAACTAAAGAAAACATGCACTTAGGAAGGTCACAATGAGTACAAACACATGAAGCAAGGAGGACGGGTTTGAGCTTCCAGGCAGGAGGCAAATGCCAAGAAAAAAACCATAAGGTACAAACCAATGGAAAGGTAGAATTAACCCAAGTAAGGTTATGACATACCAAGCATGAATCGGAAAAATATCCAATAAGAAATGATGTAGAGGTAGTCAAAAACATAGGTCAAAGGCCTAATAAAAACTTGTGAGTTGAAGAACCAAAAAAATGATGCAAGGGATCTCCATAAAATAGATTCAACATAGTAGGGAAAGTTAAAGGAGGGAAGAGTGAGCTAGAGGACCCATTTCGGTTCCCATCTTGGTGAGCTGGGGCTGAGTTGGGGTCAAAAGAAGCGCTAACCACATAAAAACTCCAAAAACAACATCTCTAAACCACGAACCGAAATGCTAAAAACTGCAACATGAAACCTATAAAAGACCAAAAACCTCCAAATCACACATGCAAGACTAAACATCATGAACATGAATAAACACCCATGGACAATATTTAAAACCCTAAATCAATTCAATGAACATACAAATGGAATAGCCATTCAACATATGCACATGAAACTTGAAAATCAAGCATGGAGAGAAAGAGAGAAATGGTAGATGGTGACTGGTATGGATTTCGACAATGTGTGCTCTAATATAATGACTAAGAATGCAAAAATATGAGGCCACAAGGATTATGTGGGATAACGTGAACATCAACTGATTTACACTCGAAAGCGTGATGAGTTTCATGGGAGCAAGCATTAACCAATAGTGCATGTAAATATTTGAAAATGGGGAAAATATCACCATCCTCATAAATTTGAAGCAGATAAGGGGTATAAGTAGGGGGTATTTTGTAACCCCCGATTGCTGCAATCATGAGCTCTCAAGTGGAGAAGGGGAGTTACATTCCCAGAATGGGAAGTAACTCCCATATGACACATAAGATGCACTAACAAGTAATGACACGTAAGGAGTCTCATGATGACCCCTATGACACCTAGACCTATGACCTCACCTAAGTGAGATGAAAAAGTATGTGATGTGTAAATTAACTCACACAAACAATTAATATTCACCATATTTTATTTGGAAGATTACAAGAATATGTGTTTGTATAAATAAATCTATTTAGTAATTTTCTATAAAATGAAATATAATCATTATTTTTATTCACGCTCACAAAATCAATCTCCACATTTCCATTGGGATAAGGGTTATTTTGGTTAATTTATTTGGGACCCTTGCATTTTATCTCACCTTATTGATCTTGATGTTGTTTCTTTGGTGATTCTATATTTTTTATATTGGGCTTATTTTTTAGTAATGGATACTATTATTGGATTTTATATTTTCCCATAAAATTCTCCATCTATGTTAAAAACCTTAACCTTTCCTCATGATTTTATAGTACTCACACTAAACTAATTTAATTTTCACCTAAAAATATGAAAAATCTTTCATCAACATCAGCGTTAGAGTTTGAGAGATTACATAGTTATACTACTTCTTAATTATGTTATAGTAGTCAATCTATTTTTCATCAATCATTTGATCCACATGTATTGATATTTGTAATCTATTTCTCAATATAATTTAGTCATTTATTGTAGTCTTGTTTTTCCACTTGAATTCCTAGGTGCGTTGGAACTTCATTAAGATACATTTGAATGCTCACCCAAAGTGCGTAAAGCTACTAGGTCCCTCTTTTTTACTATCTTATCAAGATGTTAGCATGCATGTTCATAACAACCATTATCAAAGAATACATTCTAGTATAAACATCAGATCCATGAGATCAAATGGAAATACAAGATAATAAATAAGTACACAGATCAAAAAGAACTAGGATCAGATTCACCATACAAATACCATGATTAGATACATCAATTACCATAATCCATCCACAGTTATCCATTGCATTAATTCATTAAGTAATAGAAACTGAATACATAATCATAGTAACCAAAAAATCATGCACTCTAGAAAATCAAGGCAATATAACTCTACAATACATATGGCGTCTAAATATATGCAAATAAACTAATATATATAGGGGTGGGGACTTTCCTTCACCGCCCATGCATCTCAAAATATACTGCATGCTCAAAATAGCCATGCACTAACAGTTGCATGCTTTTACAAGAAGGATAATAATAGATTAATCTATAATTAAACTCTATCTTAATCCTATTATTAACACAAACTATGCATGACCTTTTCTCTTCCGATTTGTTCCCAAAATAGTGCTTACTTAGTTGTGAAGTCTTCATACTCTTATCTTTGTGTGATCTATACTCCATCTGCTTTTCCTATTTTTAGCTCATGCCATGAAAAAATGGCTAAGTCCCAAACTTATCTTCCTCCTAGGTGTGATCTCCTTAATTGACACTTGTGTGCCCTCTTAACACTTAGTTGATTTCTCCATCCCAACATTACCCCACACTAATGATATTTCCACCCTCAGCAATAGAGTCTCTTAACTTATCTTTGTAATAGAATCAAAATAATAAAGGATGAATAATAAATGAATAGAAGGAACGGAAGTGCAACCAACACACTCATTTTGCTAATAATGAAGTTTGGGGTAATCCTAATTGATATCAACTTCTAATTCATTCCATTCACCAAGCCCTTTATTTTCCTTCTCAGAACATCACCAAGTAATTTTTCCATCTCCTCCAAGGTCATATCTTCACCCTTGTGCTTCATTTACCTTGTGACCCCAGTGAAGGCCTCGATATCATACCTTCCATAAAATCCATCTTTCATGTGATTAACTTCCTCGGCTCCTTTATTCTTTCTTCATGTTGGTATCTGTCTACCTTGAGCACATCCTCGCTTCTATGCCACTACAACTAAATTATCCTCTTGGTGCAAGGTTGCATCCTTCTTAGCTGCAAGAACTTCATTATCTTCTTACGAGTTCCATTGTCTTGAGGATTTTTTTGGCTCCTTACACATTCTCACCACTTAACTAACCTTCTTCATCTCATCCTTTAACATCTAGAGTATGGTGTCATACTCTATGATTTGATGCAATCAAATTCTTAGTTATTTCCTTCTTGGCCTCAATAGTTTCATGTGTCTCTTCCTATGTAGCTAACTTATTCTCAAGCAAATAGATGAAAAAAATAATTTAAGAAGTGTAAGGATGAGGGGTAGGTCTGATTTGTATTCTCATCAATTTCGGATGTGCCTCTATAATTTCACCCCCAATTTCTATAGCAAAGTCCAAAATCTATTACTTTTGTTCCTTATCCTTTTTGTGTGCCTTAGTAAATTTCTCAATATGTTCCTTCATATTATTGTTATCTTCGAGAAACTTCTGAGCACGACTTCCTTGTCTATGTTCCTTCATGCCAACTCGGCCTACCATCTTTTTCAAGGAATTACTTTCCTATTCATCGGTGAATTTGGTTGGCTTCACTTTCATGTGCATTACTAGGGCTCCCTTCTTCATCTTCCTATGGATGCATGATTCTTCCACATAAAACTTTGACTCATCCATATGTGTTTGCATGCTCCAAGATAATTGCTTCCTTGTGCACATATTTTCCACATGGGGATCCATTAACTCCCATCCATATAACTTTTTTGATATCAAGTGTGCTCTAAAATATGGCACGAATAATATTTGAAGGGTCATTAGCATACCCCAACTCAAGAATATTATACATTTATTTTCCCTTATTTATTGTAGACCACCTTCCCTTGGGAATATGTACTTCGCACCCATGACTAGACCTTTACCTACTGTACCCCCCTGCTCTCCAGAAGGTTCCCCAATACTCTCTTATTTCTCTGTGGGACCTTTTTATTCATCATGCACACTATGCGCCACTGTATCATGTTGTGTTTATTTATTTCTAGGATCTTCTCCCCATTCTACATAGATAATGGGTGTATCTTGTACAATGAGCACAATCTCATCAGAAATTTCTTCTTCACTTTATCTCCTCGGCACATACTTATGAATTATCTTTATCTTTTAGTGTGGTCTTGGTTTCATAGGGGACACTCTTAGTGCCCTCCTCAAAATATGAGAGGGTCATGTGCAAGTTCTCTCTATCTTAGTTCTCCTCAAAAATCTTATGAAGCCTTGTTCTTCAACATTTCCCTCATCTTTCTATATCTCTCCAACACCCATATCATCTCTTACTTCTTCTTTTTTTCTTTGGTGGGGTACTCTCATGTGGCCTCTTTGTTCCTACAGATTAGCTTCCTCCATGCACCATGATCTAATTCACGTTGTCTTCCTTATGATCATCCAATTGTTGTAGTTCTTCCTCATATGTGTGAGGAGGAGTGGGATCATCATCTTGTACAGTCCTAACCATATGTTTTCCCTTGGGCAACTCTGGAAGCTTGAACTCATTCTCAATGTACTTTCCATCAACTAACTTAGGCTTAAGGTAAATGTATACCTTAGCCATGCCCAACTTTCCAAATTTCAAACTCATGGAGCTGATATTAATTTCATCTTATATCAATTGTTCAATGTAAGAAGACTTACCTGCAGATACACATATGTCTTCTAGAGAGTATGATATTCAAAATCAAAATTGTTTGCATTAAATATTAGTTTACACATTTTCAAAAATTATTCACGGAAGCTTGAAATTACTGCGTGGTGAAATAACAGGGAAGTTTACACTAATGGCTCCACTTTCCATCCTTCATGCCAAATCTACTAATGTAGTAATGCTAAAAAACTACAAATTATGCCTGATTTTCCAATACATTAGGTAGATCCTTGGCTATCCCCCACTCATGCTCAAAGGCCTCGTACATATGCCTACACAAAATCTCCGGCCTTTGCTTGTAAGTGCCACTCATATTTCCTTTACAAGTATACTTTGAAGACCTTTCTACAAGTGACTTCTCCTTAAGGAACTACCATATTTTATCCTTAAGGATGTCTAGGACCCCAATATTCAAAAATACAATAGATAATAGGATGGCACCTAAGCTGATATTATCTCTATTTTACGTCTCTTTAACAATGGTTCCAGGTATAAATGTAGAAAATTTATAGATAGTTCCTTCTACCATTTTCTTGGTAATGTGGAGCCACTTTTTGTTCACACGACTCTAACGCTCTTGATTATTCAAATTTTTCAAGAGGTGTATAGAAATTTTGATCATGGGAAGATCATCCAATTTTACAATGTCCATTACGCCCCCTCCCTTTATGTATGCCAGCCTAAAAAAAAATCCTCCATGCCCACTTCGTCATCCAAGTCACTTGCAATTTTCGTCCCTGAGCTCCTTAAACCCGTCAACTTCCCAATCAAAGGTACGGTGAGGTGCACCCACCTTCCAGCAAATTAGATGAAGTCCTTGTGGACTTTGGACATTAGCCACTAGTAAAGTATTTGTGGCTTGCCACTCATAAACGTGCAAGACCCCAAATTTCTCTAACATCTTCTTCCCTTCATCATCATAGATGGGTTTGTCATCTGCATTCCTCAAGTATGTCTTTTTAACCAAATATTTCTAAATTTGGTCCAAATTTTTGGAGGTGCAGTGATTGTAATCACTTACCTTTTTTTTCTTATGTGAGACTCCCAGTCCAACACCATAATCACACCTTCAAGGTATTGTATTTCTGAAAATGGACTTTCAGGCGTGTCTTCTACTTCCACCTCTAGTTCATCCTTCTTCTTGCCTCATGTTTCCACCCCAAGTGCTCTCTTGGGTGTCATTACACTTTATACAATTATTCCTTGTGCTCATTCAAACTTTGTAATTCCAAATTTACATGCCCTAGTTGTAATTTTGTTTTCACAAACCCTATCTCCATGAACCTCCCTTCCACACACCTACTAGCTCAAACACCCTTTCAATGGAACTCTTCTATGGTCATGTCAAAATATCAATTGGTTTGCTTCTTTATAATCAATCTCACACTTTTTCTTTGTCACACTTAAAATCACACTTCACGACTCGAGAACTTAAACATGTAAGGTAGGAATGAACTCACAAGCACCCCTTTTATATACTTTACAAATTTTTCCAGATTAATTTCTCCTAACCTACCACCGTACATAGTTTTAATTACAATTTTATACTTTTTCCATTATTTCCGCTACTTTTTCCATGCCCCATTCGTAACCTTCTGGCACACACACTAATTCTCAACCATATACCTCTTTTGCATGCTTCCCTACCTTTGAAGTACCTATCCATTGTGCATCATACCAATTAGTTTCCTATGTTTCGCCTACCTCACGTTACGTTGTGTAAACTTGTATATTACACATGTTATTCAATTTGAGAAATTATCATCATCATTCTCATTATTTGTAACACCTTTCTCTCTAAAGAACCAACACTATCACCATCAAGCACACTCCTTCGGTTCTTAGTCAACCCTTTGCACCAAAAATTTACTCTTTTGTGCCTACTTGTAATCCACCCCATACTAAAAGTATTTGTGGTCCTCTACGCATGAACTCAAAAGATAGTAATCAGCTTCCTATGCACAAGTGCACTTATTACAACAAAACACATAATTAAATTGACAAATCATAACAACAATGAAAGGAAACACATAAAAGTGAAATCTAATCTAAATGGAAAGACTACCTTATTACAAACACCAAGAAGAATTATTTATAGTAGGGCATCAACATACTCCGATTGAAGTAACCAAGAATTTTTTTCCATCTAGCGTCTGCAATTGAAAAGCACTTACATTTTACAAGTGCTAGATTCAAGTATCTTTGTTACAAAAATGGTCCCAACCAATGTACTTTCAATTTCCTTGGGTGGCACATAAGCTTTGAATCATATAGAAGAACCATCTTTCCTACCTTGAATTTTTTTTTTTGTATGTTCCTATTATGTCGCCTTCTGTCTCTCCTTTTCTATCTTTTGGATTCATAAAAAAATAGAGCACCTCTCATCTAACTACATCATTTTTTCTATGTACTCCTATACATAATTTTCATCAACTATTCCTCCTACACGCGTAATATGCAGGATGGAAACATGATTTAAATAGGTAGAAAAACCTTTGTGTCAAATACTAACTTGGAATTGTGTGGCCTTATATAACATTTTTAAAGTTATCCTATATGCCTAAAGTACAACATAGACTTTATCATCCCAATCTTTACTTACAAAATCATTTATTTTTGTCAATTTTTATCCCAGAATCTTGTTGAAAGCTTAAGCAACATCATTGGCCTATGGGTGATAGGGTGTAGTCTTATGGTGTGCCATCATAAAATATTCCAATAAAATCCTGATTGTCTCATTTAAGAAATGAGTTCCCCTATCACTTGTTAAACTCAATAGACATCCATACCTGTTGATAATGTTTTCCCATAGAAATATCAACATTGTAGTGACTATGAAATCCTTTGTAGGTGTTTTTATTCCAACTTCATCATAAATTTTGTATAAGTTATAATATAGTACACGTTTTTTTCTACATGCGGGTGGGGAAATAGGACCTACAAAGTCAATCACCCATTTTTCAAAAGGTTCAACACTTGCAATAGGCCTCAAAGGCATCTCATCTTTGGTTCCAGGCTTCCCAAGGTGCTGACAATGGTCACATGCCTTGACATATTATTTAGTATCCTTGTACAAAGTTTCCCACCAAAGGCCAGCTATCAGAATCTTACGCATGGTAGCATCCCTTGCATAATGACCTCCTACAATTCCACCATGAGATTCTTCCATAATAGCCTCACGCTCATGCTCTAGAACACACTGGTGCAAAATTTCATCACAACATAGATTATATAAATCTCCACCTATCAACTGGTAAGGTGTCACGCATATTGCAAGTTTCTTCTTCTCTAATATCTTTAGTCCCTCAGAACTTGTCTAATGTGCAAGAATACTATAATTTCCTCTAGTTCTATGTGTGTGCGGTTTAACATGAAAAATTTTTGCATCAGAATTCTGCCATCAATGTTTCGTGCATCCTTGCCAGAATTAATTCTTGATAAATGGTTGGGTTGTGAGTTTATTTTTCCTAGATTTATAGTCAATGTAAACTGAAACTCTTGAAATATTAATATCCGCCTACAAATGCGCCCTTTAAAAATAGGCTTATTGACCAAATACTTAAGTTCCATATGATCTGTAGAGAAAATAAATGGTGTTGCTAATAAGTATTGTCTAGACTTTTGCAGTGTGTAGTTCATGGACAAAGCCTCACGCTTAGTAGTTGTATAATTCTTCTCCACTGATGTCAACTTCTTGCTTGTAAAAAAATAGGGTGGTCCATAATTCCTTCTCCTAGTTGTGCTAACATTGTGCCAATTTCCATCCCAGAAGAATCAACATGAACATGAAATGGTTTTTCCCATGAAGGAAAGCATAAAATAGGGTGCAGTGGTTAGACTTTCTTTCAATCTTTCAAATGCATACTATTGCACATCATACCAATAGAATTTTCCTTAGCCTTCAATAATTCCTCCAAGGGTGCATAAATATTTACATAACCTTTAATGAATTTCCTATAATACCCTGTATGTCCTAGAAATCCATGCACTTCACTTTGATTGTTAGGTTCTTCCAAACCAAAGATCATGATGACCTAGGATGGGTCCACCAATAACCCTTCCTTAGAAATTATATGTCCAAGTAAAGTGCCAAAAGGTGTTGTAAAGATGTACTTCTTAATATTCAGAGAGATTCCCAACTTACTGCACCTCTCAAACATAATTCTTAGATTTTGAAAATGGTATTTGACTAAGCCATAGACTATCCAATCGTCTAGATACACCTGCAAAAAATTATGAATCAAGTTCTAAAATGTCTATACCATAATGTGTGAGAACACCATTGGCACATTATTCAATCCAAAGGGCATCACCGTGTATGCAAAAATTATCCATTCGGTGGTGAAATGTTTATTTTCTGATCTTCCTTTTGTATGCACACTGGTGATAACCAAAAACCCCATTTGTAAAAGAGTATATCTCATGCCTGTAACTCCCTCGAGGATCTCTTTTGTGAATGGGGTGGGAAAAATATAAATAAAACATACAACATTAAGTTTTCTATAGTCCACATAGATCTTTATCGTCCCATCCTTCTTAATGATAATTACCATGGGGCTCACCCATTTAGATTCGTCAATGGGCTTAATTATACCATATTTGAGCATTTTATCAATTTCTCCTATTACCTTGACACAAAAATTAGGATTCATCATGTAAGGCCTTTTCCTAACCGAGATCACTCCATCTTTAAGTTTGATTCTCATCTCACCTAAAGATAGGTGTACTCCTTTTAACTCATGATATCCCCTTGGAAACAAGTCCTTAAATTTGTGCAGGAGTTCAATAATCTTAGCCACTTCCTGCTTTGACCAATAATCACCAATAATGGCCTCTTTAGGATCTACATTTATTCCAATGTTAACCTTCTTCATTTTCATAGGCTCATGATACACATGCACCTTCGCATATGTTGTTTCCATCACCTCACGTGTACCTTTAGTGTGGTTAACATCCAGGTTGTTATCCTCATCATCCTCACCATTGATCATGCATACCATCTTACCCTTTTCTTTTACTTCCTGGACATGGACCATATCTTCTTCCTTTGTCTCTTCAAGGCCAAGGCGCGCCTCTAGATCAAGCTCTCTAAACATTTCTAATAGAATTTCCTCATCTTTCACGCTATCTCCCAAAGTAAGGTGCTTCATTGACCGGAGGCTTAGTAGAAAATTAATCAAAAGTATGGATCATACATGAGGTCATCTTATGCTAATTAGTTGTTCCCCATATTATCTTTGCATGTACATATCATGCACATGTGTAACCACTTAATTTGGAATAAAAATTATGTACCTAGAGTGATGGTTGTAAGGCCTCTTGCCCCTCCATCCAAATTCTTATATTTGTGTGATCTGTACTCCATCCGCTTTTCCTATTTTTATCCCGTCCCATGCAAAATCGGCTAAGTCCCAAACTTATCTTCCTCTTGGGTTTACCCTCCTTAACTAATAGTTTTGCATGCCTACACGTCCCATTTGCGTGGCCTCTTAACACTTAGGAAATTTATCTAACCCAACATTCATCTACTTCTCCTCTTAGATTTTTGTTGAGACATTTGTGCATGATACACTATCATGTAATCTACATGGTATCTAATTTTATGTTTTTGGTTATTTGATTGGTAAACCGGTATTTGTTTTACATGTCATTTATTTTCATAGTTATTTATCCATATTCTCTCTTCACATGTTATCAATACTTGTTATTGTTGTCTTTAGTAATGTAGAGCCATTCTTTTTTATTCATATTATTATTTTTGAAAGTCTTCTTTGGGTGAGCCTATATATATATTACTATTGTATTTTTCCAATTTCGATAAGTTAACGTTATTATAAATTAATTCATAGTAAATCCTTTGACAATTATGTCTTGATAAGATATTGATTATATATATATCTTATTTAGTTGTCAAAGGATTTACTATGAATTAATTTATAATAAAGTGTCTTACATATAATATTGAATTTCTAACTTACGTGTGTGTGTGTCCATGCACATGTGTGTGTGTGTCAATGTGTCTATATGTATGTGTGTTTTCATACATGTGTGTGTTTGAATTTTTGTGTGTACATGCATGTATGTGTTAATGTATGAATATGTTTTTGTGCATGTGTATGTATGTGTATGCATGTGTGCACACGTGTGTGCATGTGTGTATGTATTTGCATGTGTGAATGTGTGTATATATGGGTGTGGGTGTGTACGCATTCATGTGTGTGCATGCATGTGCATGAAATATTAAGATTTTTTTCTTATATTATGTAAAAACATAATTACATTATTTTCTTTCTACTTAAAACAACATTCCATAATATTCTTCTTATACTTATTAATTGTTTTAACATGCATTAGAATATTTGAGTTAAAATATTTTAGCATATTTCATAATATTCAAAACATTATTATATACTTTTACTATTATATAAGGAGGATATGTGATGTAATAATAGCATTGGACTGAAGTCAATATGTATAAATGCAATTATAATCTAACCTAGGTTGGATAATAAGGTTGGATTATATATTCATATCTCTACCATAGTCTCTTAATATTTTAAATAAATGAGAGGGCTACAATTTAGTATATATATATATATATAATGCACATTCTTGAGGATGATCATATATGTATATGGTAGATGTATTTGTATCAAACACATAATTAAAATAGAAATATGTAACAACATATTTTGTTACTTAATTATTAATACATTTATTAATTATTCCATACCATGTATTCGAATATTTTAACTAAAATGTTTTAGTGCACTTTATAATGTTCAAATTCTATTATATAATGTTAATATAATGGAAGGAGGATATGTATATAACATAATATCATAATTTTAAAAAAAAAACATCCAACACATCAATTAAAAAAGTAAGAAACACTATAATTTTAAAATAAATATCAATTGAATCGTGCATGCAAATATTATAAAGTAACATATATTATTTATTTAATTTAATACCATAATTGCAACAGTGGAATTATAATTTTAATTTAGTTCTTGTCTTTAATTCCACTTCTCAATTCTTCCATAGTTACTCCTCTATTGTTTTCATTGCTTTAAAAAAATTATATTTATTTGATCTTGTTTGTTATTTATATTTATATCTTCTATTTTTTTATTAATTTTTAATTTCTTTTATGTTGGAAATGAAAATTGAATATACTCATACACATTACATTATTCTAATACCCTCAAATATCAGTATTAGAATGCCTCTCGGTGTAAGAATATAAATTGGTTTACCTTAAATATATTAAAAGATGGTACATTGATATGCACATCGATGATGTAATTGACCCTTAGTGATATATTCACAAAGACAACACATGATATACTTGAAAAAACATCCTTATAACCTATTAGCATTAACTAATAAGCACATTAAACTTTCCAACAAAACTACATGACCATTACGGATAGCTCATATATTTAACATAAACATTGGATGCAATCTTCCATGCATATTAATAAAGATATTGGGAAATAATTTTTGAATTGACATGTTGACATATAAGTGGGGTTATAAATATAGGATGTTATATGTTTTTGATTAGGAAAAAAATTCTATACTATTTAATGTTATTTCATAAAATCAAAGAATTATCGCTCCCGAAATGACAACTAAATCAAATTACTTTAACTAAGATTGGGAAAAAGGACACTAAATGTGTGCATATATCTTTGAATCTTCAAATCGCAAATCGACTTAATAAAGGAGAGTATCCACCCCAAATGAAAATGTACAAGGAAATTTAAAAAAATGAATTATGAAATATAAATCACATTATAAATATGTAAGGAACAAAAATTCTATGATGATATTATATAAGGAAATAATAACTAGAAATAAAATTACAAAAGAAAAATCAAAATATTTAAAAACAACAAATTATTAAGGTAATTGGTTTGGTGACCTCCCATTATGTAACTTGTGATCCTCAATACTTATACATTAAGATATGTAATTTATGTGCAATCAAAGTAAATTAAAATCATATTTGAATTAATAGTTTAACTCAAGATAAATCCATTGAAAATCAAATAAAATTTAAAAACATCACATGTCAATTTGACATTATGTTTAACATGGAAGACTCCATTATGGGAAAACACTAGTTAAGAGTAGATATATCTTTTTATTTCCATGAAATTACCATACAAAGTATCATGGTTAAGTGTAATTGATATTATTGGTCTGTAAAGTTTTCTTATGTCACTCCATTGTATATCTTGAAAGTATTATCCATAATCCTCAAAATATTGTAATATAGAACAAAGTTTATAGAATAAAGTGTTATATTGTAGACACCTAAGTTTGTTATTGTTATGCTTTTAGTATGATTTTATGACATATGGATATGTTTCACTTATTTTACATATAATTTAATCTAATATAATTGAAATTGAGATTAAATTTTGATTATGTAATTAGGTTATTAGGGTTGTTTAGACCATTTTTATTATTGAATATAATAAGATTAGTGATTTAAGTACACTAAAGATGTAAAGGGTGGATAAAAGGGTAATTGTGATTTATTAATTCTAATATTGAGCATACAATATTAGAACAACACATTAATGATTATACAATATGATGCAAGCTTAAAAACATAAGAGAATGAGCACATTTAGCTAAATATAGATAGATATATGAAGTTCTAGATGTGTAACCTACTAGAAGTAGGGAATTTGAACTCGATAATGCATCAAAACTAAAAGCAGAATTGAAAAATGAGATGGTGCAAGAGCATTAAACTCTTCCACGAACATCTCCACAGTTTTACACCTACTATACAAATTTGGACTGTTCAGCATTTTGTTTTGTAACTTTATGGGGGTCTCATCTACCTAGAAATGTTTTTCATTCTCAAACCCTAATTTTCAGTCATTTTGTAAAGCCTTATCAAAATTCTAATTAGTATCTCAAACCCTAGCGATGGGTAGGAGACCTTGAAAAACAAACATTAGTTGCATTGTGGCCACCCTTGTTTACCACTAACATTGGAACTACTTCAAAGAGGCCCTAAATCACACGTCATTATCCACCTATAATGTGAAATTTGAATGATTTTAACTATGGTTTAGAAATTTTAACCTCTTTGACAATGTTTGAATTGAGTTTGGATCTTGCTAAAATACTTGGAGAAGGGATGCTTGAGTTATTGCAAATTAGATAACCAAAAATTTGACCTAATATGATGCTTCATACCTATAGTGATTTCTTCCCTAATGAATGTACATAATATTTGGTGAGATTTAGGGAGCCTTAAGTGCATTTTGTGAGCGTTACAAGAGAGTCATATGTTAATGTAATTCCATATTATTTCTAGGTGTTTAAATGAGAGAGTTTATACTTACTTATATAGGGTTTTGAAGGTAAATTATCGAAGAAATACCTACTTATAGGGAGTACAATACCCAATGAAGAATATGCAACTAAAATAAAAGATGGAGGAGATGTCAATTAAAAAATTTACAAGTCAAAATTGATCGAGATATCATCTCGACCAAATTGGATGGTTTTGCCGAGATTGGATAAATGAAATATAAAGTTTGCATCTTGTCAATTGGAGTTTGTCTATGGATTTTATGCATTTAACTCTTAGAATCTATTGACATATTATTGTGTATGACTAAGAAATCTATACAAGAGACCTCATGATGTACTAAGTGGGTATAAAAAGAGTGTGTTATCAAAACTAACAATTTTAAAGGGTAAATATATAAATTTTAGTGTTTACATTTCCCCCTTAAATATGAAATGAAAATTTCATGCTTAAAGGAAAATATACCTGAGTATGTAGAAACACTTTATATTTGATTGGATTTTTACATTCATCTTGTTGTGTTCGGTGTTGGCATGCTCCATGATGACACATAAAACACATTGTATACTCAATATCCATAATATAAAACTAAACTTTAACTGAAGTGTAAAGTGTTAAAAGTCAAACTTGAATTTTTATAAATATAAAATAAAGAAATGGAAAATCATAGAAGTAATACACTTGGTTTTTTACAGAGGAAGAAGCTATCATGATTTACTTATACTTGGATATTTGGATTGCTAAACTTGTTAAGAGATGGGGGTGATGAGTCCCCACTTGTGTCAAGGAGAAACCAGAGTATTAGGTGTATGCAACCCACCATAGAGAACCTAACACAAAGTAAATAATAAAGAGAGAAGAAGAATGAGGTACCAAAACACCCTATAAAGGAAGAAGATTATATCAAATTCATTAAAAAAATCTGATATCTTCCCCATAAATATAAGAGGAAAGGAAATACTTCCTATTAAAAAATCAACCACTTTGATACTTTTTGTAACCCCACAGACCACACCACTATAGATAGATCTAGGGCCAATTTTGTAATTAAAGATACATAGTATAAAATAGAATGAGTTCCCCCATGCCCTTCTCATGTGCCACACAATTTAATAAAAGTTGTAATGTACTCAAATGTAGATGGAGAAAGGAGGCTTGTGCCCTTAATGTCATTAAAAATGTAATTTAAACAAAGTGTTGTGGTGGAGTGAAGTATTACATGCCCCCTATATTGATGTGAATTGAGTCAACTAAAATTGAAATTGTGCTAAGAATTAGTTCCTGAAGGTGAAAATATGAAATTTTGTGTAATTCACCCTCGGAAAAATTGTACAAAAAGGTTAGAAACATATGTATTATGATGACCAAGATATAATTTTTGACCTTGTTCAATATTTGGTGAATTTCTCTGTTAGATACTATTTTTGAGTACATGTAACTTGTATATGCCTATGTATGAAACCATAATTCTACTTATGTTTATTTTAGGTGTAGAATATACTTGAATGAATACCCCCTCTTTTTCCGCATGTGTGATAAATAATTTGAGTTAGTGGCACAAAGAATAGATATGTAACAATGTTACATTAGATTGGTAATCTATGTAGAGACACATAGAAGGCATGTAATGGTGGCCACCAAAGTGATGGGATCTAAGACCTATAAAGTAGATATGCATGGTAGAAACCATGACACATAAAAAAGTAACAAATATAAACAAGAGAAATAATAGTAATAAGGAATGCATAAGAAAATAAGTGCAGAGATAGAGTAATAGTGAAATCAAAGAGAAAATTATGTGATCAATGTCACATACAAGGTACATAGTCACAAACATGGGAAACCCATATTATCACAATAAAATCAAGACCCTTACATTTACAAACAATGTCATATAAGAAAGGCATAGGGCCATAAACATGGGATACCCATAATGCCATAAAACAAGCAAGGCACTTAGGCCACAAGCAAGGAGATCACCAATAAGTAACACAAACAACTAGAAAATGCATAGAATAAACAACAATTTCAAAATGTGATGAAATAAAATGAAAAATACATGTGAAGCAATATGTGTCAATGATGAATAAGACACGTGTTATTCATGTTGGTTCAAAAATTATAAAGTACACAATGTATGTAATCAGTCGTAATGAGGAAGTAAAAAGGAACTATAATGAAATAATAACACTTGTATAGTGTGGACATATATCCCTAAGATAAGAATGTAAGAAATCATGGTAGATATTATTATCATGTATCAATCTATGTATCCTATATAAATCTCAACATACCTCTTGAACACATGTTTGTAAATATTAAAGAGATATTCTTACATCAAACCAATGTGATAAACAATATGTATAATGCAAAGGGATAACAATGCAAGCTAAGTGCATATGTCTTGATTTGTATCTTTACAAATATTTTAATGTTTTTGGATTTTGAAATGTTTAGCTATGTACCAATAAAGAGGATAGCACAAGATCTACCTAAGGATAACCTCATGAAGAGGTTTAACAACATTTAAATATGATAAAGGTGTGGGCCTCAATTATGCCAAATAATGTGACTTAAGTGCAAGTGGTATCATAGTAGTGATGTGTGCCAAAGAAGGCCTGAGAGAAGAACTAGGTGAAGTAGCTCTATGAGTAGTGTGTGAAGTATAATATCTACATGGAGGAATAAAATACTAAGTAATCCTAGAAATACCATGTGTAATAGAATATCTATGATAAACTTTAGATATAGCACACATAATAGAAGACCTAGACAATATCCTATGAGAATGCAAGCCACTAGATATAATGTGTGGAATTGAAGGCCTATCGGGAGACCTTGGTGGGCTATAATCTCTATTGATAATGTGTGCAAAAAAAAATCCTATTATGAGACCTAGAAGATATATAATTTTAAATAGATATTATGTGAAACCAAAGGCCTATCAGGAGACCTATGAGGGATAGAAATGCTATATATAGTGTGTGCAACCAAAGGCCTATTAAGAGACCTAGGAGAGCTATAATTTCTAGAGACAATATATAAAACCAAATGACTATCAAGATACCTAAGAGGGTTAGAGCCACTTAAGATAGTGTGTGAAACTAAAGGCTTATCGAGATACCTAGAAGGACTAGATCCATTAGATACAATATGTAAATCCAAATACCTATTTGTAGATATATTAGGAGTAGGGATAGAACAATAAAATAATGACTAGGTAATCTAGGAAAAGGATCCGCAAATGGAATACCTCAAATGGTGACAACATTATGATTATGATTAAACTTGACACACTGATGAATAACTGATAGAATATCCCTAAGAGCACATAGCCAAGGGAGACCTAAGAGTAATGCACTATAGATAAAAGTAACAAAAATCAAGAATGAAATGTAGTAAGATAGATAACCGTAATAGGGAGAGTAATGCATCGATAGTGAGGATCATAATCAAATGCAAGATTCTTTGTACAAATTTTAAGAGATTGGAATTATGTCGAGAGAATACATATTTATTGTTATGTGGATCAAACAACACACCATGTATAGGTACTTCCTTTGAATATAAATAGGAATGGAAAAAAATATATGAAATAAGTATGTCATTTATATCAGAGTCATTGAAAGTGATAATCAGTGTAGGATATGGAATTTGAGTAATAATTCCAATCATTTCATATATAGGGTGATAATACGAGGGTGGTGGAAGTGTAGCATGATGATTTTTTCACACCTCAGATGTATATGTATAATTTTTATTCTTATGAAGTGGATCATTGAAGATTTTTAATTTGGGATTATCATTGGTTAGCTTAGAAGATTGGTGGGTGCATCCCATTCAATTTCATTGGAGTCAATAAGATCTTTTATTACTTGAGAAATATTGAAGAACTGATTGATGGAGTGACTAATGGATCTATGATAATCGTAATACTCATTAACATTAAAAAATTTACTTAGAGGATTACTCGCATCAACCTTGATTGGTAGAGGGAAAGACATGAGATTACACTCGAATAATTATCTAATACAATGAGTGGAGCACAAAGTAGACATGTAAACTTTCTTCATATTGGTTGTAATCTTGTAACTTAGCGGGATGAGTAATAGAATTGATAGTGTCCTTATAATTAATCTCAGTGTCATTAGCCTTTCCTTTGAAGGTATATTTTCTTAGAAACTTGACATTAGATGCATTAGAATTGTTATAAATGTACTTGAGTTTATTCATATGTAATAACTTAGATTCATGCTCTTTAAGTGTATGGTATAGATGATCAAATGAATAAAAAAATTTCAAATAAGATTGATTCTTGTAAAGGAGAAAGAATGATTTAAGTGAAAAAATATTTTAATTCAATTTCAGTTAAGCTATTGTTCATCTTAGAAAACATGATCTTGTTTAATGTAAGACAATAATTGATATGTTTGTTAGATCTTTGTCTCATCTTAAATATTTTTGTATAGGATACATTGTTACCAATGTTGAGAGAGAATTGTGCAAAAAAATTAATTATCCAAAGTAATTAAAGAACACATAGAATGTGTGGGGATATCATAAAACCATTGAAATTCAGATTCCTTAAGACTCCTACGGAAGAGATTAGTGAGTAAAGTATCCTAAGATGTGTAATCAATACAAGACACATGAAATGAACAAATATTATCACTAGGGTCACCTTCTCCATTATATATAATAAGTTTAGGAGAAACAAAACTAAGAGGATTTGGGTTCAAGTGGGTTGTAAAGAAACTAAGTATAATTCATATCATGAGGATAAACATAAGTACCTTGTTATAAGTGTAAGATTTGAGATTGTAATGTATAAGTAATGTTTTCAAGATGTTATCTGTTGGATGAAGAAATGTGTGAACCATTAGGATTATATATAATGTGTGTAGTAATAATAGTGTTTACAAGGATAAGCATGGAGACATTTGAAAGGTTACATTCCCCAAGGATATGGGTACTATAGATATAGTAATAGTATACATTTGTAAATAGAAGAGGGTTGGAACCTCTCAAAAATGGATTCTTCATAAGATTTATGATCACGAGGAAGATTAGAAGTAATAATAATGTTGATAATAGGTTCAACGTGATGAGGATTCTCTTAAAGTTGGGAATTAAAGTAAGATACAAGGCTAATTTGGTCATGATCCACAACGTTATCCTCATAATGGTTCTAGTCATAATAATTATCACTATTGCTTTCAATTTCATGGAATAAGATCTCCTTAGTATGAGGATCAAGGATGGATTTGGTAGGAAATGAAGAATAATCCATGATAACATCAAGCTTATGAACAGGAGGTAAAAGCTCAATATGTACAATTAGTTTATTAGTAAGACGAACACTACACCAAAAGGGTAGAGGGAGAAGAATATGCAAACCAAAATAATATTACATCACTAAAAAGAGATAACAACATAGATGTCTAAGACAAAAGAAAACCCTAGGGAAACTAGGGTTTAGAGCACAATATGGAATTCAAGGGTCGTGTTCACAAACGTTTTACTCCCATTTAATTATTGAATATAATATTATTATTGATTTAATTATATTAAGAATGTAAAGGGTAGATATATGGGTTTATTCTTAATTAACTTCAAAAATTAATCATAAAATATTAGAACAGTGAATTCGTGTTTATAAGATATGATATTAACTTAAAAACACAAGAGAATAAGTGTAGACTACTAGAACTCGGGAATCTAGACCTGATAATGCCTCGACACTAAAACTGTAGCTAGTGAAAAATTGTTATATAAATTTGTAGGAGTATTTCCTAGATAGAAATGTTTTTCATTGTCCAACCCTAATTGTATATCACATTATAAAGCCTTTTGTATATTATAATATCTCAAACCCTAGTTATGGGTAGGTGACCTTATAAAACAAATATTAGTTAGATTTTGGGAACCTCCGTGCACTACTAATATTGGCACTACTCCAAAGAGGCCTCAAAATGCATGTCATTCTCCACCTAAGATGTGATTTTTCAATGAATGCAACTAAGGTTTAGAAATCAGAACCTCTTTGATAATGCTTGAATTGAGTTTTGATTTTTCTAAAATACTTGAAGGAGGGATGTGTATTTTCGAACATTTCCACACCCAAATACAACAAGATAATTCTTGGAATAATTTTTGTCTTTCATTGCTTGTTACACAACACCACTTGGGCTAAAATAGAGTAACTCAACATCACATGAGACACTTACACAAGCATGGACCCACATAGACAACATGATAACTCCAGAGCACACTATTGTCAAACTTACTCAAAAGGATGAACACGTTATAATGACTTAACCCCACACAAGAATATTAAGGCTAGCCATATTCCATAACACATCATTTTCATGGTTACATCTTTGTTATAATTAAGTTCCATTGTTTAACCTTATAGATTTAAAGAACATTTAACATATAAGAAAATATTCTCATTCCTAAAGCTACATATTCATTATTTCATTTAACATCTTTTTAAAACCAAATTTATGCATACGAAGCATGTGCTCATGCATCAAGTTTGTATATTTCCCATTTTAATAAAATATTTTATATCATAATCATGCTCTCCTTTATTTTCATTTTTTGAAGACCGTCTTAGGAATTTTAGTTGGTTTAACATCATTCAAGGTGCATATGATTTTCGTAACAATCATTCCATAGTTTCATCTCATTTACTCTTGTTCTAATTATATTTAATTTTTTACTTTTGTCTCATATTAAAATATTTTTTAGAATAATTATGATTCATATAACACTTGCATTTCACTTAGGTATACAATACTAAAAAAGTGTGATCTCACACAACACAACTTATTTCATTATTCCTAGGCACTCAAGTATTAATAAATATTACAACCGAGACATTCATTAAAATTTTATGCGTTCAAATGCCTTTAAGGAAATATTTCCAATCATGGGGTAAACATACATCAAATTTTATTTCACCAATAACATCATGAGAGGTCGCACGATCTATTAATTTCACCAACACTCATGGGGGTATACACTCTACTACAAGACAATACTAGAGTAATCAAATGTCCTTATCTCATAGAATCTTTGTGTAACATGAGGTGTTTTGATACTACTTACCAAGGTAACACTTATTTTTTTGTAGACACCCCAAAATCACATTTTTTTCTAGTTTATCCTAGTTCACATTCCTTAAGATTAATTAATGAAATTAATTAATTCATACACATCCTATTACACCTTTTGGGATTAATTAAATTATTTCCTAAAACACATTAGCTAAACTTAATTAGAATTCATTAAATAAATGGTTAATCAATTGTCTCACATGTTATAGCTATTTAATTGGAAAATAAATTTATTTTACTAGTCAATTTCCACTTGGACTCCAAATTCCACTTCATTTTCCTAGTCAAATCCACTTCCAAACTCCTAGAATAGTGGGGGGAATGAAATTGTGCACACAACCATTTTTCCAGATATAAATTTTTCTAACTGAATTTATTTACCGCCCCTCAAACGGGAATAAATTCATCTAAACTTTTAACATTCCTCAAGTGATATTTTTAGCATGTGCATTAAACCACATGTAACCACTACTCAGCCTCTATAAAATATAAATCTTATCCTTTTGAATTGTTTTCTCCTACTTATAGCCAACTTATACTATTTTTCCCTCCAATATTTACATATTGAAATATTTTTGAGTTACTAAAAATCTTCTCATAGCATTGCAAACCCATGTTTGGATATCAAATCAAGAGCATCCACAATATTAATTCCACAAGCTTAAATATTTCACAGCATTATCATTGAAGTTTGCAAGGAAGACATGGAGGAAAAGGTTTTTTTATGAGTTTATATTTTCGTTATGCTCAATTTTTCCATGCTCACTATTTTTTTATCAATTAAATTAGAATAGGCTAATGGTGACACTTCCAAAACAAGGTTATTAGACATTTTTGTTCCATTAATTTGTTTTTGGAGGATTTTGTAATCATAATTAATGTTTTTTAAGGATTTTTATTATTTTTTAGAAAATCATATATTTTTAAACTAATCACAATGAAATCCATGCATATGTTCTCATGCTTGTATAAGAAATCTTGAAAATTAGAAATGTGAGTTTATTTGTTTGTTTTTCATGTGTGTTTTCACCACATGAAAAATTTCTAATAAATAATTTAAAATATAATCTCTAAGGTGGTTATTCAAACAATCAAAAATCCTAACTACAAAGTTATCTTATTCGAAGATCAAACAAACCCCTTATCATCTTTTTTAAACATTATAAAATTAACCTTAATTTTAAATTTTTGGAGTTGAGATTATTTCCGATTTAAACTCTGTAATCATGGGAAGTACATGGCTAGGTACTAGGAACTCATTGTGAGGAGTACCACATGAACCCCAAAGTATTCAGCACATTGAGTGACCTAGATGACAAAACAAGAACCCCCACCCAACTGACTAGTACACCTTTGTGAGATATTAGAGTACAAGTTATCCTTAGTGGCGACCCCATCTTGATCCTTTGATAAGAGTAAAACTTGGATCATCATATCAAGGGGGTAAAGTAAATTCAGAAAATAGAAATAGTATTGTGCTCGCTCGGATTATATGTTGGCATTTAGAGAGAAAACTATATTCTAAGAAGACACACCTTGACCAAGATAATTTAAGGTAAAGACCAACTTTAACAAACATCATTCTCATATTTATTTTGTATTAACAATTTTGTATTCCACTCTTGTAATCCACACTTTCTCTCTCATCCACATTTGTATCCAAACTTAAGCACAATCACCCTTCTATATAAGTCCTAACCTCGTGATAATCACTTCATCACGGTCAAGCACCATCACAATCACCTTGATCTATCATCTTCTTAATTATTAAGTTTAATATTTACATTTGTTGAACTTTAGGCATTCCACCATCTTACGTCGTCAAATTTAACATTCATTTTGTTGCATTTTTACATCTACATATTTCTTACCTCACTTTTAAATAATTCCCTTTTCTATATTTTGAGATCATTAATCAATAACTTTCCCTTTCTCTCTTATAATCACCTTCGTGATATTTGTCATTTTTTATCATCATTTTTTCACTTCTTATTTCAAAATCACGTTGTCATTATTTTAGTTCTCCCTTTTATTGTTTAGTCTCCTCTCTTAACACTTGTTTTGTTAAGACCTGAGAATTTTCATCATGTTTCCAAGTTTACACTTTTAACTCCCATTTTGTTAAGATTTGAGAAAACTAACCTTTTCTAATTATTTTCTCTTTTAACACTCCTTTTGTTAAAGGTCAAGCACATCAAAAAAATTATAACCTTATCATCTCTCTTTTAGTACTCAATTTGTTAATATTCCTCTAATATAACCTTTCAATTCCCTCTTCTACCTTAACACTTCTCATTTTCTTAAGGATTGAGAAGTCACACCCTTTTATTTCTCTTAACACTTATCTTGTTAAGAGTGGACCTTTCAAACCTTTTAGTCTCTCTTAACACTCATTTTGTTAAGATTCAGGAAATTAACTAACCTCTTAGCCTCCTCCCTCTTAGCACTCATTTTTATAGCTTCAAGCATTCTAACAGTTTCCCCCTCATCAATCTTAACATTAAATTTTCTAAGGGTTGAGTTTTTCTATCGTACCTTTTATTCATTCATCCCCTTTTCAAAAATGATGCAAACAAGACACCACAATTATATTCCCTTTGGAAGTGTTGTAATGTGGATCGTGCACCCCTTTAATCTCCGAGTGATCCGGTGAAACATTGAAACATCCCCAAGGTGTGTGACCTTTTCACCTTGGGATTAACCTCCAAAGAATGAAGGATTCCTTTGAGACTTGGAGAACTTGATTTAAGGTCACTATACAAGGCTAAAACATTTGAAAATAACTCTAATCTACTCAATTTATGGGCTTAAATTCAGAGATAAACAAAATAAAAATAAGGTGATACACCAAGTATATTGAACAGATAGACCTACTTAAATGAACAATAAAGTCCTCAAAAATTATATGATATGCACATGTCTTGCAATCTTCCTCCATACATGATTATAAATAATAATGTAACTTTGTAATAGAAAGGAAATAGCTTTTCCACAACTGATATTCAAAGTAACTATATCACTTTTCACATAGATTGAAATACGATATTTGGGATAAAGGAAGATTAACCAATCACGTCAAGGAATTAAACATTCACAAACTAGAAATTGATCAACGATTAACACAATAAACAGGATTTTTCATGGAAAAATATTGTTCTAAATATAATTGAAAGGCACAAAGTATATGAAGAAATCTTCCAAGCTTTAAGAGTAAATTTTCAAGTGATCTAAAAGGTCTACATAAACTTAATGCATTTAACTATTTATAAGTTCTAGAGGTTGAGCCATTACAGCTGAACCTTAATTAACAAGTTACTAAAAATAGAGTATAATAAGTTCAAGGAAATAGGCTCCCATAAAAATAGTAAAGTTTTTGTAAAGGTTTGAATAATTTAAAGCTTCATCTTTCACCGATTGTAACTTAGAACCGTCCCAATCATGGCTGCCTAGATTAACTTGGACCTGCAACATCTCTCTCTTATTCAGTTTTCCCCTAATCTTCTTCCCACATAGCCATCCGGTGTTTGTAATCAACGAAATGTTTGATGATTCCCTGTACCTCATTCTCCTCCGGTCCGCATGCATAATGATTTACCATGTATGCCATTTCAATCTCCTTGTAACTTTAGTTGGAAATATTTTTAACTTATTCACTACTTTCTTCAGCTGACTTATGAAATTCTAGCACTAGACTAACCTGTAAATTGAATTTATATTGAAAGTTTTAGTCACTTCATCATCCTTCTTTACAAAATATTTGAAATTTGATTTAATTTGTTCAACCAGAAGAGCATCAATATTCTCATTGAAAAAATTATAATTTATATAATCAAATTCTTCGAAATATCATTTATACCATCCATTATTTCCACACATTTATCATCCAATTATTTGATCAAATCTTGCAATACACGGGATCTAAATTTCATAGATTCTGAAACTCAAACAATTTAGAAGTATCATAAATTATTCATTCTTAGAATATTAAATCTAGGTCCACATCTCTAATCTCTCCCCATCTATTCAAATTCAGATTCAAATTATTATTGTCCTCAAAGAGGACTTCATCTATCATATGAATAGGAGTTCTTTCAGTTTGTAAATCATTATACAATTTAATAGTTGTTTTGATCAAAGGATTAGCTTCTTGAAGCATGCATTTTATCCATGTGTCTACCGATCTCACTTTCTCGACATATCTTCTCAATTTAATTATATGACTTATCATCCAAAACAAAATAAATTGTCGGAGCAGTTGTAGTTGAAGGATCAATAGTTGGAGTGGGTTGTGTTACTTTCCTTAAAAGAGAAGTAAGTTGTTCAACCTTTGAATTCAATTCATCTTTGGGAGCTTTATTTTTTTCATACTTCTACGTAAAAATTCAAGGGCCACTTGAACATCCTGTTTGGCACCTTCACGTGTTGCCTTTCCTAGTGAAAACCTATAGATTTGATAATCTATTGTCGTAATGGTTTCTTTAGTTTTCCCTTCAACGGGAGTAGCTACCTCTATGAACCTTTCTCCTGACTAGTTTATTAAAAATTAGAGACGGTCCTTGTGTTTTTGGCTTGTGTCTTGGAGTAGGTTCCAAAGATCCTCAAATCTATCACATCTACAAGAGGCACCTTTTTCTTCTACTTTGGGGTTTGGCAATATAGCCATTCGGTATAGTAGATGCAAATGAAAGTGGCATGGTTGGTTCAAGCACTTGGAGCACTTGATACAACAATGGGCTGGTAATATCGGTTGACAATGAAATGGAGGTAGTTATGATAGATGGGGTGGAAGCAACAATACCTTTGGAAGTGGATGCGATAGGATTGGAAGTTCAACTAGAAGGAAATGAAAAGTGTTGAGAAAATGGAGTGGGCGGAGACACAATAATTTCTACCGAGAGAATAGGAAGGGATGAAAACACGTGTGCCATGGATGGGGATGGAAAATCATAGATTAGTAGAGGAGTAGTGGATAATGATGGGGAAAGTGGTGTAGACACTAAAATCAAGTCACACTCCCCTTTCGTACCTCGACCAATAAGCACCCTTTATTACATTTATCTAGCCATGACCCCCTTCACTCCACTAATATTAATTTAATTAATTTAATTAAATTAATGCATTATCCTCACTATATTTATTATTTTAATATTTTATTTAAATAATATCCACACATATAGTTCACTAGACACCTCACCAAGCCAACTCAACCTAAGACCTATTCTTAGCAAGTTGTCATAACTAACTAAGACTTACCCAAACCCTAAAAATCAATGCCTACATTCCCTCTAACCACATTCCTGCATGCTCACAAGAAGCTCCCAATATAATCCATTGGATAATGACATGAGATCTAAGGAAATCAGGAGGATCTCCCTAGTTTAGTAAACCTAGGAAATCCCACCTTGACCGATGTCGATTACCCCTAATCGTCACCGATTAAGCTTGGACCACCGTCGGTTACCCCTTTTAACCCCTAAACTAACTTATTCTCAAGGTTGGAAAACATTAGGAGAAAGTGGACAAGCAAGAACACATCTCGGAGAGATAACACATCTTCGAGAGTAAAATTCCAACGAAAACCCGTACGCAAGGAAGGAGATTGAGAATCTTCTCCTACACTGACCATCCCAACCATGATCGATCTATCCAAGCAAAGAGGAGTGTACATGCAGCCCATGTAGAATATTTTTTTATTTGGTGATCACTTACATCCTTCTAACTCTTCATTAGCACCTCCATCCCTCACACACAGTGTTTAGGACGAGAATCCAAGTAAGTATAACATCATACTTTCTTGATTTAGTTCATCTTATCATCTATTGTTTACTTTGCCCCTCTGTGGACCTTGTCCAACAATTTTAACCTCCATATACCCATTAAAACCTCACCAAAGCCTACTCCAATCACCCAATACCTCATCTTGACCCACCAAATTCCTTTGTGCAATCACAAAGGAGACCAAAGCTTGTTCTGTGATATTTCCAGATCTCATAGTAACTGGCACTGGTTACACTTAACTGTCATCAGTCACCCTTGACCGACACCGGTCTCTGGATTTGCTCACACAGCCTAGAACAGTGACCTACCCACCTAATTTCATCTCACCCTCATTCACCCGTGATCTACCCGATACCTTTTTCAAACCTATAGAGACCCAGAACCAATCATTTGACCTTTGGATTCTATTCTAGCTTAGTATGTTAGATTAGATCTATTTCTTATTGTGTTTTAAGTGAGATACCTAAATAATTTTAAAATAACAATAGGATTTACTTTGTTTACAACATTAAATTGTTTAAAACAGTGGATTGACACCATCTAGGAAGTATCATACTTCCCGGATCTAGCATACACTAGGTAGTTCACTACCCATATTGTTTAATTCCTTCTGGTGGTCTTGTTTTCATTACAGGTAGTTCCTCCTAGCCAAAAGGAAGCTCTCACGATTAGCTATGGATTCAGAATTCATATGTACGTAGCAACCCATCAACCGACATTTGAATAGGTATTCCTCCTACACCCGTTACCCTATCTGTTTTGTCAACACTTCAAAGAAATGATCTAAGAAATAGGTGAAATATTTTGGCACCTACGGTGGGACCTATTCGAGGTTCCTTGCATTTCATTCATTCCTAGGAAAAAATTGTGTGTTTGTTTCCCTTCTGAAAAGCGTACACACTAATTTTCTTCCTTGGTAATCCACCTCTTCTTTCTATTTTCTCTAAAGGAAACTTTTCTTTTGGTGTAATTAAAAAGAATCATTTCTTCATGTTTTCTGCATTGTAGTGAAAGAGCATCCCTCTTCCTCTTCATCTTATTGTGTCATCCAATTTCACATTTTCAATTTGGGTTTAAAAATAAGTGTATTCCATTCTGATTTATTGCATTAGCTCACATTAATTGAGGGAAACCTATACGCTGGAAGTCATGCCCGCTGATGGTTGATAAACGAATGGTAGAAAATCACTTCTATCCTTTTCTCTTTCTCCGAGTCTTACCAAACCTCAAAAAATTCAAAATACATACATTCTTAAACAAAATCCTACCGGAAGAAGCTATAGGTGATCACACGATCACAAAGACACGGTGGGCACCTAGCTCACCGCTCTATCGAGTCATACTTGTGAGCGAAGCCCACCCCACCATAACATACCCAAACCTCACCTTTTAGATCTCCTTCTTTGTAGGAATCCATCCTCACCAAAAAATCTATTTCAAAATTCATGTGTTAGTCCCTAAATAGCATAAGATAAACAAACATAATAGAAAAGGCACTCCTAGGATTGCATTTTCTTAGTGTTTTTGCTTGGCTTGCATTTTGAGGTGAGAGATCACATTCATCACTTTTTTGGTTCATCCTTGCACACTCCTCATCATAAGCTGGTGTATTCCAGCTTCACTTGAGTGTGCCTGGGCCATATCATCATCATTCTCAAAATTCTAGGTCTAATTCTACATCAGATTTTAATTCACAACCACTTTCTTTCATCACTATTTCAATTTCACAAGAATCGCCGTTGGTTATCTCTACTCGCCATTGGTTACACCCAATCGACGTCGGTTCTAGGTCCCTTTGCTAACCTACTCAAAAGGACATTTTTAATTCATTTTCTTCCACTTTTAACAGTCACTATCATTTTCATTATTCCCATTGACATTTTAAACATCCTTAGATTTGGCATACCTGTAATATTTTACCTTCTACCTCGTTGTTTACTCATTGTCATTTTCTACAAGAATCGGCGTTTGGTTACCCCTCATCAAGCGTCATTTTTCCCTAACCAAAATCGGTTATCCTATTTCACATTCCATCCACCATTTGGTACTTAATCTACTTTTTGTCACCAGATTCACATGTTCCTGTTATTCTCTGTGTCATTTACAAAGAAGTAGCCCTACCTGATCAGTACTAGTTCACATGGTGTTGACTCGAAGACAAGCAAGCGCCTCGTATTTCACACCAGTTGTCAACCACTCCCACCTAGTCCTTTACCACCTTCTATTTTATCACCGGTCAAGGATCCCATCCACCATGTTACTATCGCTACCGAAGATGAGGAGTTTGCATGACTCCTTGACCAAAACCCTACCTCCTTAAAGTTTTACCTTTCCCACTCATTCACTCGAGACGCCTCATGTCAGTTGATGTACGACATGCCCGTATCTATCCCTCTGACTCTCACACCCACTTCGCATCGGCCCCATCTCGGCTCCACGCGCTTGGGTCCACCTTACCCCCAGTTGTTTCACAGTTAGGTTCTATACCCTCTATGACTATTGCATCTGTTACCTCCATGGCCCTCGTTACATCCACCGTACCCTCGATGACTACCCCAAACACAACCCCATCTACCCCTAATGTCTCACACATACCTGTAGCTACATTACCACCTCCGGTGTGGTGTCACCCAGATTTCATCCTGAAATCTGCGACTACCCTATCCGAAAAATTTTGTACTTTTAAAATAATGGGTCGTTTTGTGTTTTTATTGCCTAAAAGTTCTTGTATTGTGTCAAGATAATCCCAAAGAGCCATATTAGCCTTTTTCGCCAAATACCCAGATGCCCAAAATTGTTTTATTCTGTCGTCGGGATTTGTCTGCGGGAAATTTGTATTTAATTATTTTGAGCCCCGTATGAGGCTATTTGCGCTCTGTTTTAACTCCATTATAAGCGAATATGTTATTATTCCTATGTACCAGAAGGATTTTAACTTATTTTAAGTTTTGGGCTTTATTTGTAACTTTTGGCAATTTTTCGTGTTTTTGTGGTGTCTCGTTCTGTTTTCTGTAAAATTTCTCTGGAACAACTCCTTTGCCGGGTAAGCCCGATTTTTGGCCTGGAGCGGCTAGAAAACATATACGCACATTGTGCCCGGAGGAAGTCGCCATCGGAGGTCTGGATCACTGGGAAAAAGTGAAGTCGTGCACAGAAAAGCCCCTGCGGGGATGGGCGCATTTTTGGAAAACAAAGGATTTAAGCTGCGATGGGAAAAATATAAGCCGCAGGCATGATGGGAATTTTATACCTGCCTAGCAGGGTACTTTTTCCCATGTTATAAAATTCACTTAAGCTGCAGTGGGAAAAATAGAAGCAGCAGGCAGGTGGGAATTTATTGCCTGCCTTGCAGGGTACTTTTTCCCGTGATAGAAAATTCACTTAAGCTGCAGTGGGAAAAATAGAAGCAACAGGCAGGTGGGAATTTTATACCTGCTTAGCAGGGTACTTTTTCCCGTGATATAAAATTCACTTAAGCTGCAGTGGGAAAGTTAGAGGCTGCAGACAGGTGGGAATTTATCGTCGCCTTGCAAGGTAAAAATTCCCATGGTGAAATAAAAAAAAGTGACTTAAGTGAAATCACGGGATTTTATTGCTCGCCTGCGCAGGTAAATAATCCCATTGTCAAAGTCAAATCACTTAAGTGGATCACGGGATTTTATTGCTCGCCTTGCAGCAGGTAAAAAAATCCCATTGTCAGAAATTCTTAAAAAGAGAATTCTATTATGCAAAAAAGTGCGACCCACCTTGGGTGAATAATAATGCATTAAATAAATATTTGTTAATATTTATTCACCCAATTTTGGCACCTAGGCTTGTGGAAAAGTCAACAAAAGCAAAGGGGAATAAATCAATTGGAAATAGAATTCCAAAATTAAATAAATTTAATTTATTTAATGCAGCCCCTTTTGAGAAGGAATTAATACTTTTTAAAGTATTAAATGATTATATTAATTCCTATTTTCAGTGGCTATGGTCAAAGCACACTGTGAAGCTTAAGTGAAGTGAAGTGTGGATGATTAAATTGGATTAATTTAATTTATTGGATGGCTGTCCTTAAACATGCTATTTTTAAAAGAGAAGAGCATGATTTTTAATTAATTAATTGCCTTTAATTGTTAGGGCAATTATTAATTATAGAATTGTGAAGGTTATATAAGCATGGGCAGCCATATGGGTGAATTATTTAATTCACAGGTAAAGAATTGCAGCCAAGAGGAAAAGTGCGCCCCCATTAAAGGAAGGATTTTGTTCAGACAAAGTGCTAACAAGGCTAAAAGCTTCTAGATTTGGCGCATGCTTTGGAGGAGGTTGATCTTTGTCTGCATAATTGTTTTCACAGTGTTACAAAGAGCAGCTGTGTTGATTGAAAGGATTCATGCTCTCTTTATGTGCAAATTAAACACCATTTTTTTGGGGCAGCAGGCTTGAAAAGTGCAGATTTTTACAATTAAAATTCACTATTCATGCTCCGGTGGCCATTTTTGTCTGGATAAATTGCAGGAATTCATTACAGGTGCTTTACAAAGGAAAAGGAGCTTTTATCAATGTCCAATACATTGCATATATCCTCCAAATCTGAAGAATTGTCCAGATCTGCACCAGTATTGAAGAATTCCAGTCAAATAAGAAGAAAAAGACATTCAGACAAAGATAGACAAAGCTATGGCGAAGAAAGATGAAAAAGAAAGCACAACGGAGTCATGCATCACTTCTAAATTTACACACAGATCTAGGCTCGGAACCTCTTGCTAAATTGATAGACAGATCCAGAGAGGAAAAGACTTCACTCATGCGTGCAGGAGAAACTTCACTCATGCGTGCAGATTAAAAGCAGTGGAATTATTCGAGCTGCAGCTTTTCCATCCATAGCCCAGTTGCCAGAATTTGTTATGCAGGTGCAGATCCATATCCAGATGCAGATGCAGATGCAAATCCATATGCAGATCTAGATCCAGATCTTATAGTTGCAAAAGCTTCTGGCACAAAGGCTTCATCCTCTTGTTTCAAATGCAGCCCGTGAAGAAGTCAGTGCGTGGAAAATTCCTTCCAAGATCCTGTGCATGTGCTCTCATCTTCCAGTTGAAGCTTTCATTGAATTTTCATTCATCCAAAGTGCTTTCCAGGATTTTTAATTGCTCATATGCAATTAAAAATAAGGATGATGAGTTATCTACGGCAAACAATGCATTGATGCATGTACTGGAGAAGAACTGCAAAAGCTTCAAGGATAAAAAAGAAGACAAGGCGAAGGCAAAATTCCAGCTTGCTTCCAATTCCAACTGCTTGCAATTCCAGCTTGTTTCCAGATCCAGCCGCTTCAAGATCCAACTAATTCCAGCTTGTTTCCAGATCCAGTTTGAATCAGCTGCATGCAGACATGAAAAAAGACAAAGTTAGCTTTCCTCTTCCTTCTTCTTTCCTCCGATAAAGTCAGCTTTCCTCTTCCTTCTTCTTTCCTTCGACAAAGTAATTGAGCGATCAATTCAATTATACAACTTAAGTGATTGGTTTAAAAGCCATTACTTGAAGAAGTCAACTACTTGGAGATAGGTGGCGGACGTGCAAAATAGAAGGTCAGTTGCAAATCATACATGTCATGCAAAGAGGAATTCCAGGAAGGAGATTGCCAGCTGTTTCTTTTTCGACTTCCACGTGTGCCAGTTCAACTAAAGCTTCTAGCTTGTAATTGCCCCTCTACATTCTATAAGTAGAGGAAGAACCTTCGGGTTAATCATGGATCAGAATTTGTGAGAAGCAATCTTGTGTTCTAGACTTTGTGCTGAACCCCTGAGAGCCACTTGTTGCAGAGGAATACAAAGAAGCAGGTTTCCGGAGAACTTTGTGTCACGGCGTACTGTGTTTCTTGCTTTTAAATCTTAGATCTTTAAAGTAAACTTTGTGTTATTTTAGATCTGGATCTAGAACTGCCTTTGCTTTATAATTCTGTGTGTTCAAATCTATTAAGTTTCTTCTATGTGCATGCAATTAGCTCTGCTATCTACTAATTGGGATGCACATCTTCCTTACTTCTTCTCTGTAATACCTTGACTTTCTTCTTCTATCATTTTTCCTTTCTTAAACAGCTGCTTACTTGCTGCAGAACTTCTTAGTTATGGTTCATGAACTAAGTGGTTAAAGTAAAACCCCTGATAGATAAAAACACATTTATATTGACAAATCTGACACGGGAGCCTCACCGGTTAAATGAGGGAGATTTATCTCATGACTGCCTAGGTTTGATGCTATGCAGAAAATCTAGCCAACACAGTGTTAGTGACCCCTACCACATTTTAGAATGTGGTTCTTTCCATTCCACAATCATTAGCCCCTATTGCCACTAGGGTTACCACAACCCTTCCACCCCCATATACATACTACCAACAACCTCTTGTTTCATCCATTATTCATTCTAGGTACGTACCCCCTATTTCACTACCTTCTTTTCCACCACCCTACATGGCAGCCCTATACACTGGAGTTTTACCCCAATTATATGCCCAAAACCACCTTCTAACGCTCGGGAGGCATCCAATCATCACAACCCACCAATGACCTAATTAAATTGATGTTGGACAAGATGCTAGACATTGGAGGCATCGGTTTCTGCTCCCACAACACTCTCACCTATGACAAGATTTGTAACAAGCCTATTCACCCATCCATTCCTATCCATTACCCCGTGCATTAGGAAATGCCTAAATTCAATCATTTCAATAGCAAAGAAGACACACAATAACATTTGTGGTTGTTCAAACATGGGTGTTATCGATCACTCATGATGATTCCTTGCTTTTGATAACCTTTCCCATGTCCCTCACTAGACTGCATTAGATTAGTATAGTGGGTTACCTAAAAACTCTATATTATCATTCAATCAGTAGCCCAAGCCTTCTTGGATCATTTCTCTATAAATATTTTCAAGAAGGTTACAATGACCAATCTTTATTCCACGCATCGGTATGAGGATGAATCTATCACATATTTTTTCACTCACCGCCATAGCCTCGATCAATCAACTCACCTTCTAACTCGCCACAAATAGAACTCATCGACCTCTTCAAACGGGCTTGCCGCTAGACATATCTCTCTGACCTTATAGGTCTAAACCTTTTGAACATTTGATGAGGCATTCACTATGGTACAAAAGTTAGAGATTTGAGCCATCGAAGAGAAGAAAATATAGTTACGCAATAAGAATTCAGCATTTAAGTCGAATGATACCTCTTTTTCTTCCAAACCACAAACCAATTATTCAAAATCCAAGGGCACCGCTAATGCAATGGTACTCAAGGCTAGTCCACTCATCCGGAAAATCAAGCTACCCCATTATCTAATCTCTCACCTATATAGACTTTTCACTTGGATGAGAACAACGAAAATATACCCCAATTGGGGAACCTTACTCTTATGTCTTAGAAAAGCTTATTAAATCTAGAGCCATCACCCTTCCACCTATAAAACCACACACTATTTTGACCTTACTCTCGCCCCATGCCCGCATGGTATAAAGAACATGATTTCTATAACTATCAACAAGTAAAGGGTCATAGTGACTGAAATTGCATCACTTTCAAAAATATTGTCCAAGAAATGCTCGAGAAAGGTGAGTTAACTATGGATAATCCAAGGCTAGCCCCAACCAAAATCTAAAAATCTTTAAAAACCATTTCCCAACCATGCCCCTTATCCAATCAAACCAGTGAGACATCAACTCACGATACCCATACCCACGAGGTTCACGCTATCTTTAATGAGGTAAATTCCATCTCCCAATTACCTCATATTCCTTCCATAGAGGAGATCCTAGCACGAAATCCTCCTTACGCATTGAAACCAACCTCCCCTTTTCCTTCACTACCAGAGGATCACCTTTCATCTCCTTCATCACCAACGGAGGGTCTTCCATTAAGCCCATCTCACCCCCGGCTTCACCACTTAGAGAACCTTTACCTATAGTACCTCCTCCACCCATAGAGGAGCTTCCATTATCCCCTCCACCCATAGAGGAGCACCCATTGCCTCCTCCACCCATAGGGGAGAACCCATTTGTTCTTTCACTTATAGAGGAACTCCCATCATCTCCTCCACCTATCATAGACCCAATTAACATATCTTTACCTATTGGCGAGCATTCTCCATCGCCTACCCAGAATCTTGCAAACCTACTTTTGGCTCTCTTATGCATGAAGTTGAAGCTATCCAATTCCCCATTTCTAAGACACATTTTACAAGAATTACCATTAGGTCATCACCAACTCCACCCACAAATGTGTCATTCTTACATTTGGCCAATCGCTTAGATTATGTGGATAGGGATTTACTATGGGGATGCCTCTTAATCCCTATCTCAACACAGATGCAGAGATCCCTTTCTCATACTAACACTATCTACCCAAACACATTTCGACAAATCAAACCAAACACAATCACCTCTCTGTCACAACACCTTCCATGATACCTATTAGAACTCAAACCACACCCTTACCTATAACCCAACCTACATCTAAACCCAAACCCACACCTACAATATTTTCCTCAACTAAACCTATTACCACTTTAGGGGTCACTCCAACCACTAGCCTTTCTCATCCACCTATTAAACTAGATTTTTCTACATCCTCTAATGTCAATACCACACCTACTCTGACACCCAAACCAAAGAAACAAACCCATCGACCTCATACCCCGACCACACCAATCACACCCGCACTTGTCCTGTCTATCTTAAGACCTCAACTACCCAACATGGTCAAGCGACCTTCACCCATCCATAAACTAATAACACAATAACCCATTCCTTCCTCACAAACCTTTAACCTACCTAGGCACACAACATGACATACACCCGCACTCGTAGTTTATTTACCACCAATACCTCCGATACCCTCAGCTATTGCTTCACTACCCACTACACTTCAGTCATTGTCCCTCACACCCCAAGTATGACCCGCATCATCTACCTTCACAACACCCCCGTTATCCCCATGGGTAACTCACCCTCTTCCTCCATCTGCTTTTCCTTCTAGACCTTGTACACCCACATCACCTTTACCCAAGAAAGTGCAACCCAAAAACAAAACCCCACTACCCCACAATAAGGTAGTCAAAACAACCACACACACTCCTACCCATCCATCTACTGTACCCCTACCCAAACAAACACAACCGATACCTAAAACCACACTGGAACCTAAAACCGTAACTCGACCCATTCCTACTCTTCCAAAAATAGTTCCTTGACAATCAACCACACCTACACCCAAACCCACGTTCACTTCCCATTGTGATCCACTAGCAGGGTCCTATGCCAAAATTTTAACCAACCTCCTCAAGACTTCTATTATCACATTACCGCCACTCCGACCTTACAACCCCCTCAAACCCAAGCCAAAAGGGTTTGACAATACTAAAATTTGCACATACCATCGTGTGCCAGGGCATGATGTGGAGAACTACAAGGCCTTGAAAACCGTCCTTATCCAATTGTGTCCACCAGAAACCAACTTTGATGACGATGACCTTCTTGATGAGGATCCTATTTCACCGACACCCATTCCCACACTACCCACTCAACAACCACAACCTCCACCCTCACAGCTCCTAGAGCCACCCTCAAGATTTGAAATTAACATGGTTCACATCAGAGAACTTTCCATGCCACCACCCCAATGTCGTTGTGCCCAGCTCACCTCATAAGGATTTTCTCCTCCAGTAGGTTTTTTCCCTTCATGTCATTACACCACTCACCCTACACCTTCCCCATTTTCCAACTCCCCTCAAATCAACATGATACATGTCACTACACGTGTGCGAAGGGAAAAAAAAAAGGAAACTGACCTACCAACCAATCCTATACCCAACATACCATCTACACCCATACCTAAAATAACTATCCGCAGCCCCATGTACCCCATTTCTAATGGTGTCACACATCACACCATGCTCAAAAATTGCACCAATCTCCCCTCAAAATGTCCTTATATGACCTCATCCAAACCTTAGAATCCCACCATCAAGCCCTCATGGAGGTTCTTCAATATATTAAGGTTTTACCCAATGACCCTACACCCGTAGCCTCCATTATCACACCCCATCATATAGCCTCTCTCACCAAATTACCACCTTCATCTTCACCCCACCTTATTCAACAAGTGGCCTCCCTTAGCTTCTCAGAGGAAGAGATCGTGCCACACCAAAACGATGACCTGAACCCAGCCCTCTTCATCTCTGTCCACATTGATGACATACGGGTACACCGTGTGATGGTTGATGGAGGCGCTAGCATTAATATCATTTCATCCCATGCATTTTCTCAAATGCGCATACCTGACAATTACATGCATAAACATCTAGTCATGTTGCATTCATTCAACGATGATATCACCTCCACACTAGGCACTATCATCCTCCACATTCGCGTGGCCCCCCGCATTGCTCCAAAATTGTTTTACGTTTTGGAGGGGGGATTCCAATATAACTTATTACTTGGTAGACCCCCGGATCCATGTCATGGGTTGCGTTCCTTCCAATTTACATCGTTGTGTAAAGTTTGAACATGAAGGACACACTTATACCATTCCGGTGACTCATCACCTTTCAAAACATGCAACATGCTTTCTTCGACCCAATGATGTGCTCATACCCGCTCAAGCTTCCTACGTCCACAACCAATACCGCTTCACCTACACCTCCACCTACTAAGTACAACCACTTCTTTCATTGCACATACCTCCTCCATTCCTACCACTACTATAACTTCCATGGATGACCCATTAGCTTCCCAATTTGTTAACTCCACCTCCACATCGATCTCCAACACATCATCCATTCCAGCCTACCTACTTACCAACCATTGATCCCTTGGAAGGTGTTTTTCAACGTATCACTCTGGGGAGTACCGCCCATATAGTTTTAACACATTCCTTACTCTCGTAAGAGTATGGAAGCCTTCACCAACACCCTCACTATTATCACAAGATAGGATAACACCTCCTTTATGGTCCTCCTCATCTTCATACTAGTCTCACCTATGGGGAATTGATACTACCACTTAGACACCTAAACCACCATCACAAACCCATCCATTTTTCATTGAATTCCAATCACTTACCAATTACCATTTTCCCACACCTTCATGCACTACGTGCATGGAAGGTTTTTGGTTTTGGCTTTTATGAGCAAGGTGCCATACTTTTATTCCATGTACCACCCACAAATATAACAACCATAGTGGTATTGGCTTCCCGAACCTCCTACCAAATAGGCCCACATTGAACTCATTGAGGACCCTAGCCCTTCTCCACCTTCATCTTCATCACCACCTTCACCCACTCCACCTTCATCACCACCCTCACCGATGGAGTTGATGGATCCTGAATCTATCCCCCCTAACTTTTTTTTTCATAAACACCATTTCCTTGGGGCCTTTGACTTATCAACACGAAGGTGAGGCCCCTTCCACTCTTCCATTCTTGTATCTTGAAATGATCGATGACGAAACACCTACAATTAACATCATTCAATGTCAGGATGATGAATCCATACTCACCTACCTTAGTGCAGAAGACTCATATATTCATCGGTCATTACCCTCTGAGACACAAACCATGTTGAATGAATTGACTATCGAGATCAACATTCATACTTAGGATGACCCGCACATCCTAAAGATCAAAAATATTTAGATGTTGCTAAACAGAAGCCATCACTTCTTTTCTCCAAGATCATAACCACACTTTCTCTTGGTCTTACAAAGATATGCTTAGTATTGACCCCACCATAGTGGTCCATAATATCATAACCATTCCCGATGCCAAACCTATGAAACAAAAGCTGAGGAAAATGCACCCTCGCATTTCTCTTCTCATCAAAGAAGAACTTCAGTGCCTTTTTTCCGTTTCCTTTATCTTACCCATTGATTATCCTCATTGGATTTCTAACATTGTCCTTGTTACTAAAGCAACAAGGGACTCCACATTTGCATGGAATTCTGTGACCTCAACCTAGCCGACCCAAAAGATGACTTTCCCTTTCCCGTTATTGATCAACTGGCTAACCTCACCACTGGTCATGAGATGCTATCACTCATGGATGGATTCTCGGGTTATAACCAAATTTTTCTTGCCTCAGAAGATCAACACAAGACTGCATTCATCACCCATTGGGGGACTTTTTGCTATCGAGTCATGCCTTTTGGCCATAAAAATGCTGGTGCTACATATCATCGTCTTTATGACTTACATATTCCATGATATCATGCATCGCATATTGGAAGATTACGTGGATGATCTCTTGGCCAAATCTAAATGTCGCTCCAAGAACCTTACCATCCTCAAAACCATCTTTGACCGCCTCATTAAATATTGCGTCCGCCTTCAACCTAAAAAGTGCATCTTCATAGTTCTCTTAGGAAAGCTCTTGGGATTTATTATTTCCCTTTGTGGTATAGAAGTTGACCCTACTAAATTCAAGGCCATTCTCGAAATGCCTCCGCCTACTAACCTTAAACAACTCCATAGCCTGCAAGGTAAATTGTAGTCCATTCACCGTTTTATTTCACAATTATCTTATCGGTGTCAACCATTTCATCATCTTCTTAGGAAGGATGTCTCCTTTAAATGGGATGATGACTGTCACAAAGCTTTTGAGGCCCTAAAACAATACCTTCTCCAACCACCCGTACTCATTCCACCTAAAGACGATCAACCTTTTTACCTATACATATCAGCTATTGATCATTCCTTGGGAGCCATGCTCACTCATTGCAATGAAAAACACAGGGAGCATGTGGTTTATTACATAATCCATACTCTTTTGGACTACGAAACTCGATACAACCATATAGAAATTTTTTTCTTAGCCTTAGTTTTCATTACCACCAAACTCGGCCATCACCTACTCAACCATAAAACCTATTTTGTTACCAACACCAATCCCTTACACTTCATGTACATCAAACCCTATCAAAATTAGTGTGTCATATGATGGCTTATGATTTTAGCTAATCTTGACCTCAAATTCATTCATCAAAATTCCATCAAGGGCCAAGCTATCACCGACCAACTGGTCGACACACCTATTTTCGGGATCAACCCTCTAATTTTTACTTTCCTGATGAGTCAATTGGTACTCTTTCCCTGGATGAACCCCCTTACCAAATGACACTGTTCTTTGACAGTTTTAAGTGTCAGCATGGGGGCAGGGATGGTATTATCCTCATTCCTCTGGATGGATAACCCATGTCTTTGTCTTTCAAACTAGACTTTGAATGCACCAACAATATTGTCGAGTACGAAGCGCTCGTACTAGGTATCTAAGCCACATATGCCCTAGATGTTAAATCAATCCACATCTTTGGTGATTCACAATTGGTTGTCAATCAAGTCAATGATACATACCAATGTCATAACAAGATACTTCAAAAGTATAAACATCATGTAAACATACTTTTGACCACCTTTGATCATTACACCCTTCAAACCATCCCACGTTCAACCAAAAAATTGTCGATACCATGGCCTACTTAGCTTCCCAAATACCCACTTGCCCCGCCAATTCTAATTTTTTTTTCACCATACAACACCTCCATTAACCTTCTTATTTACCTCACGATGTTTACTCAATCAAAACCGACACCCCTGACCTAAGTGACCTTTGGTATAAATAGTACTCCGACTACCTTTTTCTCTCCATCTTACCTCCTGATCTCACCCGTAACGGACAACGCACCTTCCTTAAAAAGGTCTCTCATTTCGTCATTCTGGGGGGACTCCTGTATAAGCATGGCTTTGACAGCATTCTCTTACGATTCCTCACAAGTTCTGAAATTCCTTATACCATTAAGGAGGTTCATGATGGCATATGTGGAGGTCACTTTAGTGGCCTTGCTTTGTTGCTAAGCGTATTCTTCACCCTAGGCTATTCTTGGCCGACCCTTAACCATGATTGTTGCGACTATCTCAAATGTTGTGTCAAATTTCAACAACATTCCAACCTTCAATATACACCCAGTCATGCCTTACTGTGTCGCTCGTGACCATTGGCCTTTTTCTCAATGGGGTTTATATCTTATTGGAAAAATCAATCCTCATTCTTCCCAATGCCATCAATGGATCATAATTACTCATCGAATACTACAAAAAATGTGGAAGCCATACCACTCATCTCCACAAAAGTTGAGAAAATATGTGAGTTCATTAACCATCACATCATTTTCCGCTTTGGTGTCCCTCATCACCTCATCACTGATAATGGAAAACAATTCAAAAACAAAACATTGCAAAAACTTTACAACGCCTTTGACATTCAACTTAGTTTCTCATCACCTTATTACCCACAAACCAATGGCCAAGCCGAATCCACTAACAAAACCCTTGACAAAATTCTCATGAAAGTGGTTGATGATACTAGGAAGGATTTGCATACGCACATTCCTTTTCCCTATCGGTATACCGTACTAGTATTCGCACTTCCACTGCGGCCACACCCTTTTCACTGGTCTATGGTACAGAGGCTATTTTTCCTCTCGAAGTTCAGATCCCCTCACTTCACATTTCTCTCCATGACATGCTTACTGATGATGACTTTCTTTAGGACCGCTTAACACAACTAGAGTTATTAGACAAACTTCATCTTAACGCTCTACATCACCTTCAAGTTTACCAACTACGTATCAAACGTTCTTATGACAAATGTGTTCATGAATAAACCTTCCAAGTCGGTGACCTTGTCTTGAAATAAAATCAACACGTAACCAAAGCAAAAAAAAGTAAATGGGGAAAATTTTCTCCTAATTGGCTTGGACCATACATCGTAACTCATACCTATGGATCAAGTGCCTATCGTTTATCCTCACTTGATGGTAAACCTGAACTGAAGCCCCTTAACACATTGCATCTTCGACCATTCTATTGTTGACTTGTCATCCTACCTCACCCTTTGTCTCTTTACAGGCTTGTCCTTGAGTGCCATCCACTCCATAAACCTCCCTAACAATTAAACAAGAATCATGTGAGTACCCATCACTTGTTATCTTCTCTTGAATATGTGTACCACGTCATTGCATATAGCATGATTCTCATGGATAATTTTTGTCTACCTTTAGATGAGATCCCATGGTCATTCCACCTTGCCTTTTGAACAAGAGTCCTATCCTCCACTTTGGTCTTTTCCATGACTTCACCGACCTCACATGAGACAAAACTCCTTGATTCAAACTTCTAATAAAAGATGACTCCCTCAAAAGGACATATTCCTCTCGATAAAATTGTTGCTTATAAATAGAATTCTCCCTCGAAGGACAACTATGTGAAGCTTTTTACAAAAAAAAAAAAAATGAACAAGATAAATCGAAGCTTCCCGCATCAATCAACTTCACGATATGCATAATCCCATATACACTTCTTACATCAATTAGTCTATCAAAAAAAAAAATTAGTCATGGACTTGCCCACTATGACCTAGGACCTCTTGCCCATGGGCCCTGTCACTCAAAACATATAAAATTAGCTACCTTTCACCCACCTTACCATTTCCTCCATTTCCTCAAGGGACATCTTGGAATTTAGACATTTGGTGATCCTATGACTACCATCATCATAGAACATGTCAATCATGTAATGTCTTTAGGGTCTTATGTTCCTCACCTCCTCCAAGGTATGATCTACTCGGTATGATCCTACCCAATCAGGTGGCTTTATTGCCCCCTCTTATCTTTTAACCATCTTTGTTTACATTTTTATTACCTTATACAGGACTTGGTCCTCGACACTTACCTTTGAGGTAATCCTCCCCTTTCACCATAATCACCTTCACCTGCATCCTTTTCCCTATAATCTACCTACACCTATTAAACCTAAACCCACAACATGCCCAAAAACCTACCAGCTCATTTTCATATTATTCCCTAGCTCCTGGGAGAACTACATCGACCTGAGGTCCCTTTTCACCGGGACTATGTAGGTAGCACTCCAAGGGCATGGGATCCTTGGAGGTTAGCTCGGCCATTCTCTACCCTAAAACAATTCATCAACCCTTACTAACTCACCATTTACATCACATTTCACTTAGTTCCCATTTTATAACAAAATTGGAAATTAAGCCACATACATAACAAGTTGCTTATCACAACATACATTTATTACACCTACCATCCCTCTATCATCACTATGCATAGATTATACAACATTTCACATATGACCCATAGTATCATTCATTTCCAACATAATGAATCATAACTAAACCTACTTTCAACTCAACCATGCCTATAACTTGACTCAACCATGCCTATAACCTAACTCAACCATGCCTATAACTGACTCAATCCATGCCTATAACCTGACTCGATCCATGCCTAACCATAACCTGACTTGATCCATGCCTAACCATAACCTGACTCGATCCATGCCTAAACCAACCTAACTCCATCATGCCTAACTCACCTAATTTCAAACCACATTAAAGTAACAAATTCATATCTCATCTAATACAAGCCATAAACCAATGTCTCATACACACATCAAAAAATCATGAAATACCATGAATCTCATCATACAAATCAATAAATATGTATCTCAATATACATGTCTGTCTCATCTGTCCATCATCTCAAAATATTGGCACACCAACCACCCAACCGATGTCGGCCAAGCTTGTGATGCCGGTCACCTTGTCATGGAAAATTCCATGACTTCCCAAACCCCCTTTTTTTTTAAATCCCCCACCTTCCCCTTTTACCCCACCTACAATGACCTACACTACCCCATACCCCTACCCACCCCACTTATACAATTTACTACCCTCCCCCTCTTTTTTCCCGTTATTCCCCCATACCCACATTTTACTTTTACCCACCCGCAAACAACCAAAACCCTACAAATACCACATACCAAAACCTCTAATCTATCTAATCACCAGCCTAGAGTTAGCGCTTACCTCGTTGCATTGCCACAGATCTCGGTGGCACATCTTCATTTGTGCCGGCCATGCCGGTGGTCTACCGGATCCCTCTCCAGCCTTTTCCATCATCGAATAACTACTCATAACCTCTCGAGTAATCAATTCTCTTGCCCTGATCCTATGGACTTGCTACTCACCAACCCATCCCTCATCTAATTAGGACCGCCACTCACCGACTCATTTCCTCCAGACACTATTCTCTCTTTTCTCTCTCTTTTTTTCATTTCTTCACTTCACAAATAACAAATGACAAATAAAAATGTGGATTTTTTGTTTTTATAACCCACCCGACCTAACCGACATCGTTACCATTGACCAGCATCGGTCGTGTGCCCTACCTAACCGTCACCGGTTTTCCTATACCAACGTTGGTTATCCATGACTACCATCGGTCACCCTCACCTACACATTGCCCTTACTTTTCCATTTTACCCCACCCTTTACCTTGCTCCTTTACCCCATCCAACCTTTACCCAACCCATTACCTTACCTTTCCTAACCTCGTCACTTCCTACCTCCATTTGTCCTCCTTTGAGGACTTCTTATGCTTTTACCCCTACCTTGGTCTTACCCGTGCTGTGACCTAGATATTTGGACCTGGACCATCGTTAGTGACCTTTGACCTCAAGTGTGCACTATACCTTGTGGCATTATTACTGTGTTGATTGACCTAATGACCTTACCTAGCCTATTTCCATGACTGTTTATCCTGACCCTACCTTTGGTGTACCAAAACATACCTAAACGTTCATGCACCTAACCTACGTTGTGTTTCCTAACCATATCATATACCTTGGATACTGGATTCACTTCAACCTTGTCTGGATAAAATTATCGACCTTAGACGATGTAGAGTTTGCCTACTCTTCAACCTGGTAGTGTGCTACAGTTTATACGTGTGCGTGCATTTGATTATTGCTACCTTTGACCCTGACCCATTACCTAGATTACCGAGTAGACCTTTCACCCTTTTCCCCTATACCCACTTGCCTTTTCCTCACATTTACCTTTTATCAAACCACTTACCGCTTCATCCTGCTACCTCATCAGTTCCTAGTTTGAGGGGGATCACCTTCACCCACACATGGGGTAACCACATCTTATTTTTGTTAGCGTCACTTACCAATACAAGCTACACAAAAAAGGGGCAAAATGTAGACACTAAAATCAGGTCACACTCCCCTTTCGTACCTCGACCAAAAAGCACCCTTTATTACATTTACCTAGCCATGACCCCCTTCACCCCACTAATATTAATTTAATTAATTTAATTAAATTAATGCATTATCCTCACTATATTTATTATTTGAATATTTTATTTAAATAATATCCACACATATAGTTCACCTAGACACCTCACCAAGCCAACTCAACCTAAGACCTATTCTTAGCAAGTTGTCATAACTAACTAAGACTTACCCAAACCCTAAAAATCAATGCCTACATTCCCTCTAACCACATTCGTGCATGCTCACAAGAAGCTCCCAGTCTAATATGTGGGATAATGACACAAGATCTAAGGAAATTAGGAGGATATCCCTAGTTTAGTAAACCTAGGAAATCCTACCTTGACCGACGTTACCCCTAACCGTCGCCGGTTAAGTCGACCACCATCGTTTACCCCTTAACCCCTAAACTAACTTATTCTCAAGGTTGGAAAACATTCAGAGAAAGTGGATGAGCAAGAACACATCTCAGAGAGATAACGCATCTTGAGATAGAAAAATTCCAATGAAAACCTACATGCAAGGAAGGAGATTAAGCATCTTCTCCTGCACATCCATCCTAGCCATGATATGATCTATCCAAGCAAAGAGGAGTGTACATGCAGCCCATGCAAAAGATTTTTTTTAGTTGGTGATCACTTGCAACCTTCTAACCCCTCATCAGCACCGCCATCCCTCACACACAGGCAGTTAGGACCAGAATCCAAGTATAACATCATACTTTCTTGATTTAGTTCATTTTATCATCTATTGTTTACTTTTCCCCTATTGACCTTCTCCAACATTTTTCACCTCCATATACCCATTAAAACCTTGCCAAAGCCTACTCCAGTCACCCAATACCTCATCTTGACCCACCAAAGTCCTTTGTGCAATCACAAAGGAGACCAAAGCTTGTTCTATGATATTTTCAGATCTCACAGTAACCAGCACCAGTTACACCTAACCGCCATCGGTCACCCCTGACCGACACCGGTCTCTGTATTTTCCCACATAGCCTAGAACAATGACCTACCCACCTAATTTCATCTCACCCCCATTCACCTGTGATCTACCCGAGACCTCTGTCAAACTGCAGAGACCCAGAACCAATCATTTGACCTTTGGATTCTATTCTAGCTTAGCCTATTAGATTAGATCTATTTCTTATTGTGTTTTAAGTGAGATACCTAAATCATTTTAAAATAACAATAGGATTTACTTTGTTTATAGCATTAAATTGTTTAAAATAGTGGACTGACAGCCATCTAGGAAGTATCATACTTCCCGAATCTATCATACGCTAGCTTAGTTCATTTCCCATATTGTTTATTTCCTTCGGTGGTCTTGTTTTCATTAGAGGTAGTTCCTCCCAGCCAAAAGGAAGCTCTCACGATTAATTGTGGATTTGGAAGCTATACGCATGCAACAACCAATCAACTAACATTTGAATAGGTATTCCTCCTATGCTGTTACCCTATCTGTTTCGTGGCCAACACTTCAAAGAAACATTCTAAGAAACAGGTGAAACAAGTGGAGTTGAAGATAGTGGCAATGGTAGTGAAGGAGAGGGGGTGGAAAATATTGTGATACAACTGGATAATCACTAACTTCAACAACTTCTGATACTTGTGTTGTAGAGGAAACCACCTTAGAAATGGGAAATTTTGAAAGAGAGGAACTCCCAAAAACAAATGAGATCTTCTTTGGAGTTATATTGGCCTTTTGGGTAAACCTCTTACCTTTCGTGGGTGTAGGGAGACTCATTTTTGGTTGGGATTCTATTCTTATAGATTGATCTAATCCTTTGGGTGAAATTCCCAAGGTATCCAACCAATCATATGCCCTTTGTAGAATGGGCCCGCCTTTTCCTTAGTATTGTAATGTTCTTTCTAATACCAATTATTCCATGGAAAAGGTTGATTAAAAACATTATTGTTTCTATAAATCAGATCCAATACTTCATCATCTTCCTCCATTCCTTCTAGAATATCTGTAATACCAAATTGTTTAAATCCATCCAAGGTCAACCACTCATATTCTTGTTGTCTGAAAATAATCACATCATGATAGTGAATCCAAATATCCTCCAACTGAGGAATGTGAGAACTGGCCAATCTTGTTTCACTGAACTTACTCCAGTAATCAAAGTTATTTTTGGGATGGAAAGTTTGCAAGGTAACTTCATACATTTCTCCATCCACATTTTTACCTTATAAATACTAGCACATGTATACCTTTCTATTGAAATAGGAAACTAGACCCTCACTTATGTCATTTTTTTAATTTTATGGTAATCCAACAATTTTTGAACCAATTCTAACAAGACCCATTTATCAGTAGGACATCTTGGTAATTTTCTAGGGGCACCTAGAAATCCTAGAATCCTTATGTATGTGAATGTCAAGAATTGAAGATAGATGGATCCCCATTCCCTTACCTCTTTAAAAGCTTCTTCAAACATCTTTCGATTATATAATTTTTATCAAAATGATAAAGGACAACAAAAAGGCATCATTGACCCTACAAAAATATTTGTTTCCTTCTTCCATTGTAATTTGAGGATAAAATTGATAAATATGGGACACACTTCTAACACTTTTTATATTCAAACCATTGAATTCACCCATGGCAGCTATAGCATAAATGAGGAAGGAAGTCATGAAGAAGCTTTTAAACTTCAAGATATTTCTCAACTCAAAATAAATTGAACTACTAATATGCTCCCCCATCATATGAATTCCTTATTCTTCTTGATAGTAGAAATATAAAGGGACATATGTTCTTGAAATTCCTCGCCGAAGCGAGACCCAAAAATCTACTCAAAGAATACAATAAGATAGTTTACATCCTGGATGAATTCTCGAGTGGAATAATGTTTTAGGAAGCTTGATGACATTCTTGGCCAAGTTACTCTTCGTCATGACCTTTGTACACATTTAGTGTCTTTATCCCAATGTTTAATTGCAACTTATGGTGAAATTATTGAATATGCTTCAAAAATTGGAATTCTAAATAAATATTCAAAGAAATCAATGCCCATCCCGATCATGACCTTGTCATCATTATCCTTCTAATTCGTAATCCTTATCAAAGTGATCTGCTGCAGCCTACGACAAAGTGAGGGCAATGCATGGATGAAGGAAAACCCACAACAAGAGTAAGTCCAGTGTATAATATGGCTTGCATCTAATGTTTCTTATTAGGAGCATTTAATCTTTCCTGCACTCAGCATATCCACTTGTCTAAGATCAGTATCTCCAATATTCCCCAAATCTGAAGATAAGCATGAGTGAGGATAAACCCCTAAGAATGTGTTATTCATTTTTACCTTTCCCTTTAATGAGGAAGTTGATATGAACTCAAATTTTAGAATCCAATTTATCTTTGAAAACTTTATAAGAAACCTTAAAGGTTATGAAACACCAAAGTCTGAAAGTTTGAAAAATAGCAACTCTAAAAATCTTCAAATCTGAAGTATAAACCTCGAATGTATAAAACTTCACAGTTGTGAAACCCCGAAAAGTGAACCTCCAAAAACCCAAATACCTTCAAAACTCGAAGACCTCACGGCTTCAAAACCCCGATAGTTCGAAACCCCAAAATCAAACCTCCAAAAAGTGGACCTCCAAAAGTCTCGAAAGCACTTGTTAACTCGACCTCTAAAACTCAAACCTTCATAGTTTTGAAACCCCAAAAAGTGGACCTCTAATACTCTGAAAGCACTACTAACTCCAAAATCTTTGAAAGGCACAATTTTGAGAGATAGATAAAGTTAAATGAGACTATATGCCTACATGAATTGAATCTTGCAGGTGTTGAGAAAAGAATTGGATGACATGGTTAAAGAAAAATGGTGGATGATAGGATCTTTCATTCCAAGTAAGAAAAGAAAAGAAGAATAGATAAAAAAGAAACAAATTAAAAATCCATGATTAATCATAAACCAAAAATAAGAAATAACCTAAAAAATTAACTTGAAAGTAATGCCTTGAAATTACAAAATGGTGTGGTAAAATAAGGGTGTTAGAGCAAAAACCAAGTGAAAATGACAGCTTAAATTTTGAGTTTATATAGGGAACCCTTGAATTAATGCTCGGAAGCCAACATGTGTGGGGGTAATTGGAAATTAAATGTTTTGTGTAATCTCTCAAATCGCAACCCTTGAAACTCGTAAATGTTGGATTGACCAATACAATGTGAAACCCAAAGTCCAAAACTCGAAAGGTTGAAGTTCCAAAATTTCAGAACTTCATAGTTTCAAACTTTTGAACTTCCAGAATGAAAATATCCATGAAGGTAACTTAAGACTCTAAAACCCAAAATCCCGAAGTTCTCAAATTCTAGAACTTCAATTTAGAAGTTCGAGACCGGTAATGAAAATAACGAAAAATGCCAAGGAGAACTCCAAAACCCAAAAGTATGAAGTTTTAAAATTTCAAAACTTAGGGGTTTCAAAGTTTGGTATTCTAAAAAAAAATTGTTTTATAATCGACAAAAAACTCTAAATAAGAAAACCTTGAAGTCTAAAAATTTGGACTTTGGAGTTTAGAAAACTTCAAAATTTTGAAAACACCTTTAGGTAAGAAAACTCTATTGCAGGTTCAAGGAATTTGACAATTTTTTGAAAGCACCTTCCTGTAGAGGTAATTTTTAAAGATTAATAGGAAGTAAATACATAAATTCTTTCCATATTAGCTCCGATGAAGACCAAATTGAAAATAATTCTATATAAGCCACTTTACAACAAAATAAGGAACATTTTCTTCTTCGTCTACTCGAAATGGGAGCAAGATTTCTTATGGATTTTGATGAGAAAATTTTGAAAAACCTAAGAGGATAATCTAAATTACCTAATGATCCACCACCCAAATAAAAAAACATGACAACCTAGGTCCAAGTAAAAAAGTGTCGATGACAAAGAAAAATCTAGTGTTTTGGACTTCAATCCAAACTAAGCCTTGATTGATTAAATCAATGGAATGGAAAAACAATTGGCTCTCATATCCTCTAAATTCACCAAGAACACCAAAGGTATTGAACCTATAAATAAAAGTGACGACACCTTCAAAACTCATTTTATGATAGATAAAGAGAACAACTATCTTAAGAATGATAACCCATCATTTATCCCACAAACTAATTCACTATTTTCTCAATAATGGAAAATGATGAAAGAAATTGTTTCGGGCATGTAAATACAATGAAAACAATTCAATTTTTATGAATTATGTCCTTACCCTTTTGATATGGACATCTTACACATAACCTTCCCGTGCTTTTTCGAGATGCCCAATTTTGATAAATATAAGGGAAAAATCAATCCAAGAAATAATTTCAAGGAATTTTTCATGGCATGTCAAGAAGTGACATACAATGATATATTTCTCTTATACCTCTTTCTTAGAATTTCAGGAGGGAAATCTTTAGATTGGTTCTTATACCTTCGAAGGGATATATCACTACCTTTGTGGACCTCTCAGAGAATTTCATCAATCATTTTTCCTTCAGCCTTGACACAAAAATCATAATGATGGATTTAAGCAATGTAAAACAACAACCAAATGAAATTTTTACACAATTTTTAAAATGATGGAGAGGAATCACAAGTTAGTTCCCATGTTTAATCCCTAAAAAAATGGTTAGCATATTTGTCCCAAACCTTAACAATGAGGTTTCCTTTCACATGTAGATGCATTGCCTCAACAATTCTGAGGAAGTTATCAAAAAGGGAAATCAAATTGAAAATTCCCTCATGGTAAAGTCTTTCTCGAACCTCATTCTAAAGACAATGGGCATAATGACAGTAATATAAATAACAATAGCACTTATCATGATAAATATAAATACATCAACAGTAACCATAATGTTTTCAATAATGGTGTCACAGATAATCTCAACGTGCACACCATACAGAATAATCAATATAGATAGACTTATTCTAAACCAGCCATTATTATACCAAGAATAGAAAAAACTCCCCTCGTGGTTACAAATGATGACAATACACAACATTGGGAGATTCTTTTTAAGCATATTGTAACAACTAGAAAGTTCCAATATGGTCACGTCATAATTACATCCATGACCTCAATCACAATGAAAACATTATGGTCAAATATCTAGCACCTAATGAAACACCAAATGATAATCTAAATGTTTTTTCCAATCCATTTCCTAATCACATGGTACAAAGGGAAAATATTTTGAACATGGTGAATCCTAGAAAAATGTCAATTTTAACTCCATCAATCATATCAATCTCCCTTACAAATTTGGCTAGAAAATTTTTCAACTTATTCACTACTTTTTCTAGCTGACTTATGAAATTATGACATGAGACTAACTGTAGATTGAATTGATATTAAATTTTTAGTCACTTCATCATCCTTCTTCACCAAATATTTGAAATTTTATTTAATTTGGTCAACCAGAAGAGCATCAATATTCTCATTAAAAACTTGCGAGTTGATATATCATTTATACTTACAGTTGAAATAACATTTATACCATCCATTATTTCCACACATTTATCATCCAATTTCTTAAACAAGTCTTGTAATACCTAGGATCTAAATTCCATATATTTTGAAACTCAAACAATTTAGAAGTATCATCAATTAATCCTTATTGGAGGAGTAAATTTTGGTCCACATCTCTAATTTATCCCCATGTAGTCAAATTCAGATTCAAATTATTATTGTCCTCAAAGAGGACTTCATCTATCATGCAAATAGAAGTTCTTTCAGTTTGTAAATCATTATACAATTCAACAATTGTTTTGATCAAAGGATTAGCTTCCTGAAGCATGCATTCTATCCATCCATCTACTGATCTTCCCTTCTAACCTATCTTCTCAATTTCATGATATGAAATATCATCCAAAATAGAAGAAATTGTTAGAGCAGTTGTAGTTGAAGGATCAGTAGTTGGAGTGGGTTGTGTTACTTTCCTTAAAAGAGTAGTAAGTTGTTCAACCTTTAACTTCAATTCATCTTTGGAAGCTTTATCTTTTCATACTTCTACAAAAATATCCAAGGGCCACTTGAACATCTTGTTTGGTGCCTTCATGTGTTGCCTTTCCTAGTGAAAACCTATAGATCTGATAATATGTTGTCGTAATGGTTTCTTTATCTTTCCCTTCAAAAGGAGTAGCTACCTCCATCAACCTTTCTCCTTACTATTTAATTGAAAAAATAGAGACGGTCCTTTTCTGTTTAGCTTTTGTCTTTGGAGAAGGTTCCAACATGCTCAGATTTATCACATCTAAAAGGGGCACCTTTTTCTTATGCTTTGGGGTTTGGAAATATAGCCACTCTGGTATAGTAGATACAGATGAAAATGGAATGGTTGGTTCAGAACTTAGAGTACTTGGATAAAAAAATGGAATTGGTAATATTTTTTAGAATGAAATGGAGGTGGTTATTATAGATGGGGTGGAAGTGAGAATACCTTTTGGAGTGGATGCAACAGCATTGGAAGTTGAATCTGGAAGGAAATGAAAAGTGCTTGAGAAAATGGAGTGGAAACTAGAGACACAATCATTTACCCTACTGAGAGAACAATAAGGGATGAAAAAAATTGTGCCATGGATGGGGATGGAAAATCATATATGAGTAGAGGAGCAAAGTGGATAATGATGGGGAAAGTGGAGCTGAATATGGTGGCAATGATAGTGATGGAGGGGTGGAAAATCTTGTGATACAACTAGAGAATCAATAACTTCAAAAACTTATGATACTTGTGTTGTAGAGGAAACAACCTTGGAAATGGGAAATTTTGAAAGAGAGGAACTCCCAACAACAAATGAGATCTTCCTTGGAGTTATATTGGCCTTTTGGGTAGACCTCTTACCTTTTGTGGGTGTAGGGAGACTCAGTGTTGGTTGGGATTTTATTCTTATAGATTGATCTAATCCTTTGGGTGAAATTCCAAAGGTAGCCAACCAATCATATGTCCTTTGTAGAATGGGCCCCACCATTTCCTTAGTATTGCAATGTTCTTCTTGGTACCAATTAATCCATGAAAAAGGTTGATTAACAACATTATTGTTCCTATAAATCGGATCCAATATTTCATCATCATCCGCCGTCATTCCTACCGGAATATCTATAATACCGATTTTTTTAACTTCATCCCAAGTAAACCTCTCATATTTTGGTTGTCTTATAATAATCTCATCCCAAAAGTGAATCCAAATATCAACTAAGGAATGTGAGAACTGGTCAATCTTGTTTCACTGAACTTACCCAAGTAATCAAAGTTAGTTTTGGGATGGAAATTTTGCAAGGTAACTTTATACATTTCTCTGTCCACATTTTTTGCCTTGTAAATACAAGCACATGTATAACTTCCTATTGAAATAGGAATTTGGACTCCCACCTTAAGTCATTTATTTTGAATTTTATAGTAATCCAATAATTTTCGAACCAATTTTAGCAAGACCCATTTATCAATAGGACATCTTGGTAATTTTATAGGGTCACCTAAAAAGATTGGAATCCTGATGTATGTGAATGTTGGGAATTGAAGATAGATGGCTCCCCATTCCCTTACCTCTTTAAAAGCTTCATAAAAAATTCTTTGATTATATAATTTTTTATCAAAATGATAAAGGAGGACAACAAAAAAGGCATCATTGACCCTACGGAAATCCTTGTCTCCTTCTTCCATTGTAATTTGAGGATAAAATTAATAAATCTGGGACACACTTCTAACACCTTTTATATTCAAACCATTAAATTCTCCCATGGATGCTGCAGCATAAATGAGGAAGGAAGTCATGAAGAAGATTTTAGAAGTCAAGACATTTCTCAACTAAAAAAAAGTTAAACTGTTGATATGTTCCCCCCATCGTATGAATTCCTTATTATTCATGATAGTAACAATATAAAGGAACATCCATTCCTGAAATTCCATTGCCAAAGAAATACGCAAAACTCTACTCAATAATACAAGAAGATCATTTACATCCTGGATGAATTCTGAGCAGAACAATGTTTTAGGAATCTTGATGACATTTTGGCCAAGTAACTCTTCATCATTACCTTTGTACATAGTTCAGTGTCTTTATCCCAATGTTCAATTACGACTTTTGGTGAAATTTTTGCATTTCATTTAACATTTGAAATCTTAAATAAATCTTCAAAGAAATCGATGTCCATCTTGATCATGACCTTGCTTTCTTATTCCTTTACCAATTCGTAATCCTTATCAAATTGATCTGTTAAAGCCAAGAAAAACTCAAGGAAATGCATGGATGAAGGAAAACATGTAGTGAGAGTAAGTTAACTTTGGAATATGGTTTACATCTAATGTTTCTTATTAGGGGCCTTTAATATTTCCCAGAAGTCTGGAATATCCACTTGTCCAAGATCAATATCTCCAATATTCCCCAAATATGAAGATAGGAATGAGTGAGGAGAAACTCCTAAGAATGTGTACTTCATTTTTCCCTTTCCCTTTGATGAGGAAGTTGACATGAATTCAGAATTTGGAATCTGATTTATCTTTGAAAAATTTATAAGAAACCTTAAGGGTTCCAAATACCGAAGTCTAAAAGTTCAAAAATTATAACTCCGAAAAATCTTCAACTCTAAATAACAAACCTCTGAAAGTATGAAAAATTCACAGTTCCAAAACCCTGAAAAGTGAATTTCAAAACCCTAACCTCCAAAAATATTGCCTTCTAAACTCGAATACCTTTGAAACTCAAGACCTCAGCCCAAACTCGTAGTTCCAAACCCTAAAAAGCAAACATCTAACAATTCGACCTTTGAAACTTTAAAAGCACTGCTAACTCCGACCTCTGAAAATCTAACCTCCAAAACTCTAAAACCCTCATAGTTCTAAAACCATAGAAAATAGACCTCTAAAACTACGATAGCACTGCTAACTACGAAATCACTGAAAGGAACAATTTTGAGAGAGCGAAAGTTAAATATTTTGGAGATCTGAAAGGAACTTGTTGCACAATCCTAGGATTTGATGAGACTAGATTCCTACATGAATTGAAGCTTTCAGTGTTAAGAAAATAATTGGATGACATGGTTAAAGGTTAATAAGTGGATGATAGGAGCTTTCATGCCAAGAAAGAAAAGAAAAGAAGAACAAATAAAAAATAAACAAACAAAAAATCCCTAATTAATCATAAACCAAAAAGAAGAAATAACCTAAAAATTACCTTAAAAGCAATGCCTTGAAAGTACAAAATGGTGTGGTAAAATCAGGTGTCAAAGAAAAAAACCAAGTGAAAATGATAGGTAAAATTTTGAGTTTATATAGGGAACCCTGGAATTAATGCTCAGAAGTTGACATGTGTGGGGGTAGCTAGAAATTAAATGTTTTGTGAAATCTATGAAATTGCAACCCCGAAACTTTGAAAGGCCGAAGTTCCAAAATTTAGGAACTTCGTAGTTTGAACTTGAGTAACTTCAAGAACAAAAACACCCATGAAGGTAATGTGAGACTCTGAAACATGAATGTACAAAGTTCAGAAATTTTATAACTTTGGAGTTTCAGAGTTTGGAGACGAGCAATGAAAATAACAAAAATGCCAAGGAGAACTCAAACCCAAAAGCCCAAAGTTCCAAAATTTCACAACTTCATTTTTTTGGAGTTTAGAACTCTAAACAAAAATTTTGTTTTGTAATCGAAAGAAAAATATGAAATAATAAGACATTTGAAGTCTGAAAATTTGGACTTCAGAGTTTATAAACTTCAAAATTTTGAAAACACCTTCAGGCAAGAAAACTCTACTGCAAGTTCAAGAAATTTGAATTTTTTTGAAAGCACCTTCCTGTAGAGGTAATTTTTAAAGGTTAACATTTTTTACAACATCCAGGGAATGTTTTCCTACTAAGCCTTAGGCCAGTAGCCTTATACAAACCATTGGGAAAAATATTCCTAAAAAGAAAATATATTCAGAGCACACACCAAACGAAAAGAAATAGAAAAGAAAACAACACAATGTGTGAAGCACTTGGAGGAAATGACAAAACAAACATTGTACAAATACAAAACATGTTATCAAAAGAAAGATTTGAGATGAATCTCATTCACATGGATGGGAAATTCTTCTCCATTGAGTCTTGATAAGCAAAATGAATTTGCTTCTTTGCAACTTGTGATGATATATGATCTGCTCCAGAGGGAATCAAATTTAGCATGCATACCTGGATTGGCTCTATCAACATCCCATTTGAGAACCAAATTTCCTTCATGGAAATCCTTGTTGGATGCCTTTTTGTTGAAATATATTTTGACTTGAGATTGATTTTGTTCTAGGGTATTCATTTCTTTGTTCCTTATTTCTTCTAGCTCCATTAGTTGGGAGTACTTGACTATCATTGAATCATTTTCCATTAGTTCCAATTGATGTGCTAATTCCAAATAAGGAAGCTCTAGAGATGGTGGGAGTTTTGCTTCCCTTCCGTATACTAACATAAAAGGTGAATTCCCAATAGCCCTTTTGGGTGTGATCTCGGTCTCGCCCACATGGTGGTTTTAAGCTAAGTGTGCCAAGTTCTTCTATTGGTTTACATTGTAATCTTAATGATCCATATGATATTTTTTTACCTGGCATTGGCTAATACATTTCCCCATGGGTAGTAATTTGATGTATTTTTGAGATAAACCCCATTTTTGACAGCCCATTTAGTTAATTTCAAACCAAGAAATGTCATTACATTTTTGAAATTATTGTAAATGGAACACCAAAACATGTCATTATTCCTTCCAGAAAATCAAGAATGGCCTTTTCATTTCCTTCTTTTAGTGCCATAGCTTCCATCCAATAATTGAAATAGTCCATTACAGTGAGAACCCATTTATGTCCATCACTAGATGGAGGATTAAACATTCCAATGAAATCCAATCCCCACTGGACAAAAGGTTGGTCAACCTAAATTGGGTGAAGAGGAAGGGTTACTAATCTCTGTTTTCCTGTGAAAAAATCGCATTCCTTGCATTTCCTTACCAGAAATGAGTATCCTTGAATATATATGGCTAATAGTAATCAGCCCTCATGATCTTCACCACATTAGTCCTTGCAGAGTAATGCCATCCAGACAAACCATTGTGAAATTCTTGAAAAATACTATTCATCCGCCCTATTCCTATCCATCGAAGTAGAATGCCATTTAAATATCTATGAAAGAGAATATTATCTACCAAAACATAAGGAATCAGTTTTTGACGGAAGCTTCATCTTTTATTTTTATCCATGTCAGTAGGATATACTCCTAAAAGGAGAAAAAATCATCTTTGACAACCAATCAACCTAGTCATTTTTTTGAGGTTCATTCAGAGCAAGTGTATATTTTTCATCCCGTCTCCAAATTTGTAGCCAACTATTGGCATATTTCTTTACCCCTAATGAGCTTAGTGACATTAATTTGGACATCATATTCCATAACTTTAGTAACCCTCCTGGTGCATTTCTCATTCATGTCTTTATTTAGAAAAAAATCTTTAACTTCGGGATGAGACACCATCAAATGAATTTTGTTATTAGATAACATATGTCTGAACTTATTCAAATCCCAAATAACATCAAAGACTTGTTTATCAACAAATGAGTACTTGAGCTCATAGTCTTTGAGGGATTGACTGAAGAAAGTAATTGGTTGCTCCATCAGATCGTAATTTTTCTAGGTGAGGATACATAAAATGCTCTCTTGACCTGTAAAAGCATAAAGAATAAAATCTTTATCAAACCTGGGGTTCATCAGTGTGGGAGCTTGAGAAATTGTTGTCTTAATGGCTTTAAAACTCTCATTCCCTTACTTTTTCCATGAGAAAGGCATATTCTTCTTCAACGTGGTTGTTAGTGGTTTAGCCAAAGCTGTGAATTGATGTATAAATATTTGTATTAAATTTATTGTGCCAAGAAAACTTTGGAGTCCCTTTTGTGGCTTGGAAGGGATAGGAATAAAATTGAATAAATCCTAGCTAGATCGATTAAAATTCCTTTTGATGAAACAAAATGCCCCAAAAATTCCTCTCATGCACTACAAAAATACATTTCTTAGGATTGAGTGAAACCCCAAATTCCCTACACCTTTGGAAAACCTTCCTTAGATACATGATGTGGTATTTTGCATGCTTAGAGTATACAATTATATCATCAAGGTAAACCAAGATGATATCATTGATTATTCCCTTAAATTCCATGTCCATGGATCTTTGGAAAGTAACACCAACATTGGATAATCCGAATGGCATTTTATTATAGGCATACATACCCCACTTAGTAGTGAATGTTGTCTTGAATTGATCAGATTATTTAACCAAGATCTGATTATATCCAAAATATCCATCGAGAAGTGAAAATATTTGTGCTCTTGCTACTGTTTAGAGAATCTTCTCCATTGACAGAAGAGGATAATCATCTTTCAACTAGGCACGGTTTGAATCCCTAAAATCCACACAATCAAATTTCTTTGTTCTTCTTCCTTACATGGACTAGATTGGCTACCCAAGAGGAATGATTGATAGGAAAAATTATACAGGCCTTGATGATTTTGGTTATCCCTTTTCTCATTAGTGGATCAATTTTGGGATTAATTGGACTCTATTTCTGATTTAAATCGGCTTGGCATTAGGATCCAGGTTCGATGGTATGTTGTGCTTGACTGGATAAAACACACACATGTCTTTGTAGCTCCACACAAAAATCTCATGATACTCTTGACAAAGTTTGATGAAATTTTCTTTTTTCTTCGGAGTGCATAATTTACTCATCTTAAAAAAAAATCATTTGCTACCTCAACTTCCTCAAAATATTCTTCTTTGACCACCATGTTAGAGATTTGTCTTTTGGCTTGATCGTCTAAATTGAAGATGGATTCTAGAGTAATTAAGCCTTTTGATAGATTGTTACTTTTTAATTGTATAATTTGATCACCATATGCTTCTTGTAAATTTGATTGACCTTTCGTAGAAAACTCTACCTCCTCTTGTAGAAATAGAATAATTTATTTGTCACTATCGAACACTTGCCAGCTACTCACATTATCAGGGACTCGTAGGTTGAACCACCATTTTGGTTTCCTCCCTTATTTCATGTCAATAGGTATGTCGTATTGTGATCCAATCATAACAACCCTATTAACATCTTGATTTTGATTTCTAGGAACCTGAAAGAGGGATTTGTGAGAACCAATGTCAAAAATAATGCACCACAATGAAGTTGCACTCCGATGGTAATGTCAAGCTCCAACGCAATAAGCAAGATTCGAACAATGGAAAGAATATGCAAATAAGAAAACAAGTCTTCTCATACTCATAGATCAAAAAAGGAAGTACAAATAGGGGTGTTGTGTAACCCCCATGCCTAAACAAGGAAAGAATATCAATGACACCATTGACGCATATGACGTGATTGACACATATGACACCACTAAAGGAGGAGTTACAATTCCAAATAAGGAATGTAACTCCTATGATGCACTAACGTAAATGAAAATGATAGATTCTATGATAGAATCTAACACTTGTCATTTGACTTCCTAAGACCTATGACTCTCGCAAGGTGAGATGACTCACTAGGTGATGTGGATGATGACTAGGCATGTCACACACACCAACACCCCCCTTCATCGAAGCCAAGGAAGAGGTCATGGTAAGCCAGAACAGAAAAGAAGACTCCCCTAGACAACTAAGAAAGATGTGTCAATGGGGCCGACAACTAAAGGCCTGATAAGGTGCCCATATACAAACAACATCTTTCTAGAAAGAAGAAGAGGAGAAGAAGAGGGAGATGAGAGGGATGTAGAAGATGTCATGGATGGATCTGAACTCTGCAACTCTAAGAAGTCTCCCAAAAGAATGTTGATCATGAGATCCTCTACCTCTGGACTAAAGAAGATCCATCCACACCGAACTATGTGCCTACCCTTAGGAAGGAAAAAAATGACGTGCTTGAATTCTTCCCACTCCGTGAAGGAAACCGAAGGTAGTAGCATGAAGAGCTCTGAGTTTGGTCCATGAAAGTGTGACACAGGTCTAGCAAGTGAGTGTCAAGGAACCAAAGGTAATGCCACATGCATAGAATTATCGAGTGAAGAAGGAAAAACCGTAGAAAGGATGTCCAACTGGTGTGAAGGCAACAAAACATCCCCACAATAGAAAATGGATCCACAAGTAAGATTAGATCTATGAACATCTCTGGAAAAGTGGAAGTGATAAGAGTCCCGTAAGGGGCAATCTCAACAACGGAGATGATGAGCTCCTCTGAAATACCTGTAGATGGATGAGGAACTTGTATTAAATCACAAGTGTACTATGTGAAAAGATGACTAAGGTTAGGTAGATACTCATCCCAATGAGGGGGCTCAACAAATAGAAGAGTGTTGTTATATAGGTATGAGTCATCCAATGAAGGTAGAGGAGTGAAAGGGGCCTCACACACCGGAGTAAAAGAGGTGGTGTCGATGATTGTATGAGACGTATATGAGATCGCTCAATATATCTCAAAATGATGAGATGTGGGATGTGTTAACACTCTCTGAAATAGTGAGATAAGGAGGAGAAGAGTCCTCTATAGTACTCTCGACATCAGAATTGGGTGCACAATCCTCATCATCAGAAGTAGAACCAAGCGAGTCTGTGTTAGTGGAACTGTCATCACATGAAGAAATATGTGTGGGTGGCCCTTTGTAAGAAAAAGTATCGGTGAACTCACTTTCCTCCATGGATGTAAGATCATCATAAGATCCATAACTAGATGAAGGAGGATCAAAGTCTCCATGAAAATTCCAAATGAAGGTCCAAGCTCGGTGCGCAGACTCTGTGAATTCTATTCGACGTTGAAGGTCCTCTGGTATAGTAAGACAAAGAAGCCCGTATGCCATGTCATTCTTGTTCAACCAATTTTGGTGATGAATGTGGTCAATAGGTTCAAGTGCCATCCCAAGAAGATGTGGTAACAAGTTATACATAATGCAATGATCGAGTATTCCATTCTTCCATTGTAGGTAGTTTCCTGGTCCTAGTTGAACAATGAAGCGATGAAATTCAATGTCCATGATGAGAGGAGCCTCCAAGGAATACTAGTTTAACCCCCCCTTTTTATGGCACTTTATAGTTTAGTGCGTTGATTACAATCAGATGTGAATGTGTGTCGAGAACTAATCTGTCACTCACCTTGCAATCAACATAATAACGCGTAAGAGTGGAGACAATAATCAAGGTTCATTGGGCGCAACAGTTCGACACCGTAAGCACAAGAACGAGTGAAAACAAGAAGGGGAAGAGAAAGCCTTATGATAAATAGTGTCTCATGTCACACAAACCTTATGATAAATAGTGTCTCATGTCACACAAAATAATCTCTTTCCTATAAGACTGTGGTGGATGCGCTCACAAGTCCACAAGAAATAAAAGGGATAGAACAAATCTCAAGATGATTTGAAATGAGCTGAATTAAGCAATACAAAGACACCCCCAAAATGTGGCACTTTATAAAATAGTGTGCATTTACAAAATTGATAAGCCCATCATATAGAGTGCGAAAAAACATGCAACTTTGACTAAAGAAGTGCTCAAACCCGAGAAACGAGTCAAAATTTATAGCAAAAAACAATTCTTGCAACTGATGGAAAAATGCTAATAAGCCTATAAATGGATTTAAAAGATCCCTAAATGCATGCAAAGGGTGTCATATGTATGCTCGTTGGAAACAACATCAAATTTTAGATAGGGTTTGTTTTTATTACGAGGGGGGATTAGCCTCCTACCAACCCTGGACCTCACCCTCCGTCTTCAACACTCAAAGGAAGGATAAATAAAACAAGTAAAAACCCAAAATAAAGGTTTACAATGCCAATTAAAAGTTTTACACCTTAAAATATTAAAGGTGAGATTGATTTTACCTTCAAATAATTCTAAAAGGAAATGTTGACCGAGCTGAGTTATACGTTGAAGTTGAATAGGTTGAAAACAATCTCTCCACAATAAGAGCCACGTGTGTAAACTACCAAGTTGGTGGTAACCACAAAGCTGAGCCACCAAGCCACGTGTCAATGAAAGGTGAGACCATTGTGCAGAGGGATCTTGGGTCGTATGGATTTTGAGGAAGGTTACGGGAGATACCCTGGAAGAATCGACAAAGTAACCATTGAGGTAGAGAAGTTTAACTAAAGAATTATGTGCCAAGTGAGACAATGAATAGCTTAGAGAAATGACAGAGAGGGCATGGGAGAACCAAGAAGGAAAGGGCATTGCCGATGACACAATGTAGCACCAACCAAATACAGGGAGCACGAACTAGGTTACAACAACAGATCCACTTGGGAACGACCAGCCAAGAACAAGCTAAAACAAGAAAAAAAAGACTGCAAAACCAGCAAAAGATCAACCACGAACTGAATGACCACACACGTAGAACCGATCACCAAAACAAGAGGTTGAGCTAAATGGTGGAGTCAGATGTAATACAAAGACCTGCAAAATAGTGATACAAGGTCTAAAAAAACCACGGTGGAAATGATAACTGAGCTTGTGGTCGTGGATCAAGCTACAATGTAAAAACCAAAAATCCAATGTAAGAACATCCACACATGAGAAAAACACAAGCCAACAAGGAACCATGAGTCAAGAGATGCACGTAGATGGAGGGAAGAAGATCCACAAACTAGGCACGAGAATAACCCAAGCCAATGTAGAGAGGCTCGATTCACCAGGAGGAGGATGCATGCAAAGGCAAGGTGAGTAGGTAGAGTATAGCTCGAAGTGAAAAACAAGACAACTCTAAACTTTGAAATCTGCAACCCGTGAACCTAAAATGCACCCCGAAACACACAGAAATGCATGCAGATCCTAGAAAAATTGAACCATGAACCGATGAACAACCCCTCAAACTTGCAACTGCTGAAACCTCAATACGAGGTGAGCAATACAATTCCAAAATAATAATTGAAAAAACTTGCATGAGGAAATAAGAAGAAACCAAAAGTAATAAGAAACTAATAAACGAAGAGTGCATGTTTTACTAAAACCAGCTCTGATACCATGAAAGATGGATTCACGAGAACCGATGTTAAATTTTTTTTACCACAATGAAGGTGCACTTCGATGGTAACGTCAAGCTCTAACGCAATAATAAACATTCGAACAATGGAAAGAATTGAAAATAAGAAAACAGGTTTTCTCATACTCATAGATCAAAAAAAAGGAAGTACAAATAGGGGTGTTGTGTAACCCCCATGCCTAAACAAGGAAAGAATATCAATGACGCCACTGACGCATATGACGTGATTGATGCATATGATGCCACTAAAGGAGGAGTTACAATTCCAAATAAGGAATGTAACTCCTATGACACATTGATGCAAATGAAAATGATAGATTCTATGATAGAATCTGACACTTGTCATTTGACTTCCTAAGACCTATGACTCTCACAAGGTGAGATGACTCACTAGGTGATGTGGATGATGACTAGGTATGACACACACACCAACAAGAACTGCATGGATCCCAAAAGCTTCAAAATATTCAATCAAATCCTAGAATCAGTTTTTGTATGATCTTAAAAGATCATTTTTGGGTGCACTGCATGCCATCATTTGATGAAAAACTAAATCATTGTCTCCATAAATAGTCAAGGATTTTATTCCCTTATTTTGAGATAGCTAAATTCCTTGTACAAGGGCCTCATATTTAGCAACATTGTTAGTGTAACTGAATTACAATTGAAAAGATGAGAAGTAATTATCTCCTTTTGGATAATTTAGCATGACACCAGTTTCAGATCCATTCTTACTCCTTGAGCCATCGAAGAACAATTTACAGAGTCCTTCAAAATTGTTTTGTGTTTTAAAAAGTTATGGTATGATCGTACCTTCTTCATGAATGCAGTATGTACCCAATCCCATCTCTTCTAAAAAAATAACTAGATTCTTCTTCTACTAATTCCTCAGCATAGAGATCTTACTGATAATATACACTTACCTCATCCAACATAGTATCAAGGAATTCTTCCATAAGAGTGGTTGGTTCATGGTCAGCAACTTCTTCCTCTCAATCATGGATGGTATAATTCCCATTTATAGTACTAGTGGTATAGGGCTCTACATGATATGAAAAATTGTTTCCACCCTTATAGTCACTTTAGTTCTATATCAAATCCTAAGGATCATATTTGACCAATCAGTTGATAGGTAACCACCCATCTTGGTAGTGAAATCTTGTGATAGTAAAATGACAAAGAGAGGAGGAATTTTGATGACCGATATATCTTGAGTGAACTTCAAATTGGGACATGAATGGATAGTAAGATGAATTCATTTGATGACTCCGATGGTCCGAACAATTATACCATCCAACTAAACAACTACTCTAGAAACTGGTGTATATTTTATTCCTAACATGTCTATAATTTTCTTGGGAATAACTGAGTTGCTAGCACCAAAATCAATCATGCAATTATGTACCAAATGATCACCAATGATCAAGGAAATATAGAATGGTGGTGGTTTGTTCTCCTTAGGAATACTTTTCCCTTCCAGTTGACAAAAACTAATAGTAGTTTCTCGCTCCATGACTGATGATCCGTTGGTTGTACCAAAACTATTCAGAACCTCTCACAAAAATTTTATTTGAGAAGGAATTGAGAGTTCGTCCCACATAGTAACACTCAGGTTAGTCTTCTTCATTTATTCTACAATACTAAAGGGAATTTCTCCTACTTTTCTAACATTTCTTTGGGTGTCGGAATCCATTTTTTAAATTTCTTGTTGGGTACTATGATTCCTAAAGAACCTTCTTTCCTTGTAGCTTGGCTAGCATGTGTTTCTAGTAGTTTCTTTCCGCATCTTTATCAATCACTACTTATGGATGAGGATTTGAAGTGGATTCTTGATCAGATTTGGAAGGTTGAGATTCCATTTCTCTCTTTTTGGAATGAGTGTTTGCCACCACTGATGAGGAATCTATATTTAACCCAAAAAAATCATCTGTTTGCCAATTTAACAAAGTGGTTTCTTCAGGTGTTTGCGGTTGATCTGTTATTTCTTCCGTAGATGAATTTTTTTGTCTTTTGAGGGGAAAATATGCTTTGAACCATAAGGTTCTGGCTAAGAACTCCATTGGGGAAAATATTTTTATTGTGGGTTTGAGAACAAGGATAACACCATTTGTAGTCTTGAACTAGATTATTTTAGACAATTAGAAGGGCTTTGGAAGAGCTCGCAACAAGATGATTCCTAAAGTTTAGAGGCACGACATTCTCGGCTAAACCTACAGTTTGATTTTGAGGCTGATTTTTCCCTTGAAAATGAGGATGGTTAGCTTTGATGGTACTGATTTTTTTTGGTATGGTCGATTATATTGAAATTGTTGCCTCTTGAGTGCAACAAGCTCATTCCCAAAAGTTTACAGCAATGACTTGAATTCAAATAGATCATTTGGAGGGGTGGGGTAGAGTGAACTAGTTTTTTAGAAAGTGTTAGAGTAGGAGCAATGGTAGGTTGGGTGTTTATAATATTTGGAGACAACAACATTGGTAGTCCTGGAGCTATCTTTCTAGCATGAATCAAGGAATTCTCCACTCTTATGGAAACTTTGTAGGCATCAAGTAGTGTAGTCCCTCCCATGGAATAGATCATAACTACTAAATCGATGTTCAATGCTCACAAATAGTACAAAAATCATTATTTAGAGAAGGCTTGATGAGTGTCACAATCCTAATCCAAGTCTTTTGGAATCAGAAGTTGAAATCACTCATATATTCTTGGGGAGCTCTCTTTATGGTAGTGAGTTGTTCTAAGAGTGAAAATTGTTCACCCTTATCTTTGAAGCTGTTTGCAAATTTTAGCCCCCAACTCATCCCACGTGGTAATAGTTCCAACCTCTAACCCATGAAACCATTCAAGTGATTTTCCCTTGAAGGAAGTAGTCAAGAGTCTGACCGCAATGTTGTCTTCTGTAACATTATGTACTGCACAAATGTTGGCCACATCAAGAATATGTTCTACAGGAGTGATATGAGTTTCCCCTATGTAAAAGGGTAAAATTTTGAGTACAACAGTAGGTATAGGATCCCGTTGGGATAATAGAAGAGGGTTTCCCACATTGAATGCAAAAACACTTGGTTCCTTACCATTCTACCGAGAGGTTGATTGTTCCTAGGCGGAGGGAGCCTTCCATAAGGAGGATTTGAATGTCCTCTAGGTGGTGACGTTGTAATTGGTGATGTTGAAATGCCTCTTCTTCTTCTTGGAGGAGATAAGGATAAATCAATATAATGATAATTTCCTTCTCATCTCATAGAAGCTCTTGTCTCAATTCTTCACATATGTTAACACACTGAGATATAAAATCCACAGATATGGATTTTCCAAGTAATTTGTTTCATGCAAGTATGAAGAGAAGTACCAAATCTTGTCCCATAAGGAGTGACAAAATTTTTCACATGGATCATGCACCCAATGAAGCTTTGAGTGATCTCATGCAACGTCAGAACATCCACAAGGTGTGGGACCTTGTCACCTTAGGATGAAACTATGGAGAAGGTTGACTTCCTTTGAGACTTGGAGCACTTGATTTATGATCAATATGCAAGGCTAAACTATTTGAAAATAACTATAATCTACTTGATTTATTTTCTTAAAGTCATAGATAAACCACGAAAAATAAGGTGATCCACCAAGTATATTGAACAGGTAGAGCTACTTAAATGCACAATCAACTCCTCACAAAAATATATGATATGCACATGTCTTGTAATCTTCCTCCATCCATGATTATAAATAATAATGCAACTTTATAACAGAAAGGAAATAACTTTTCCACAACTTATATTCAAATTAACTATATCACTTTTCACATAGATTGAAATAAGATAACTAGAATAAAGGAATATTAACGAATCACATCAAGGAATTAAACATTCACAAGCTATAAAGTGATCAATGATTAACACAATAAACAAGACTTTTAATGGAAGAATATTGTTTTGAATATAATTGAAAGGCTCAAAGTATATGAAGCAATCTTCTAAGCTTGAAGATTAAATTTTCAAATGATCTAAAAGGTCTACATAAACTTAATGCATTTAACTATTTATAAGTTCCAGAGGTTGAGCCATTACAGCTGAACCTTAATTAACAAGTTACTAAAAATAGAGTATAATAAGTTCAAGGGAACATGCTCCCATAAAAATAGTAAAGTTGTTGTAAAGGTTTGACTAAGTCAACCCTGCAACTTTGACTGATTCAGAGCTTGGAACCATCCCAATCATGGCCACCTGGCTTAGCTTGGACCTGCAACATCTCTCTCTTGTTCGGTTTTCCCTTGATCTTCTTCCCACATAGCCATCTAGTGTTTGTAATCAATGAAATGTTTGATGATTCCCTGTACCTCCTTCTCCTTTGGTCCGCATGCATAATGATTTACCACATCTGCTATATCAATCTCCTTGTAACTTTAGTTGGAAATATTTTTAACTTATTCACTACTTTCTTCAAATTTGACTTATGAAATTCTAGCACTAGACTAACTGTAAATTGAATTTATATTGAAATTTTAGTCACTTCATCATCCTTCTTTACAAAATATTTGAAATTTGATTTAATTTGGTCAACTAGAAGAGCATCAATATTCTCATTGAAAAAATTGTAGTTGATATTATCAAATTCTTCTGAAATATCATTTAGACCATCCATTATTTCCAGGACATTTATCATCCATTATTTTGAAAAAATCTTACAATTCACGGGATCTAAATTCCATAGATTTTTGAAAATCAAAAATTTAGAAGTATCATCAATTATTCCTTCATGGAAGATTAAATCTAGGTCCACAACTCTAATCTCTCCCATGTAGTCAAATTCATATTCAATTAATTATTGTCCTCAAAGAGGAGTTCTTTCAGTTTGTAAATCATTATACAATTCAACAATTATTTTTCTCAAAGGATTAGCTTCCTGAAACATGCATTCTATCCATCCATCTATTTATCTTCCCTTCTAACATATCTTCTCAATTTCATGGTATGAAATATCATCCAAAACAAAAGAAATTGTTAGAGAAGTTGTAGTTGAAGGATCAATAGTTGGAGTGGGTTGTGTTACTTTCCTTAAAAGAGTAGTAAGTTTTTCAACCTTTGAATTCAATTCATCTTTGGAAGCTTTATCTTTGTCATACTTCTCCAAAAAAATTCCAAGGGCCACTTGAACATCCTGTTTGGTGCCTTCATGTGTTACCTTTCCTAGTGAAAACATATAGATCTGATAATCTATTGTCGTAATGGTTTCTTTAGCTTTCCCTTTAACGAGAGTAGCTACCTCCATGAACCTTTCTCCTGACTGGTTTATTGAAAAATTAGAGATGGTACTTGTCTTTTTGGCTTGTTTCTTAGGATTAGGTTCCAACACGCTCATATCTATCACATCTACAAGGGGCACATTTTTCTTCTACTTTGGGGTTTGAAAATATAGCCATTCGAGTACAATAGATACAAATGAAAGTGGCATGGTTGGTTCATCACTTGGAGCACTTGATACAACAATGGAACCGGTAATATCAATTGATAATGAAATGGAGGTGGTTACGATATATGGGGTAGAAGTGAGAATAGATTCGGGAGAAGATGCAACATGATTGGAAGTGGAATAAGAAGGAAATGAAAAGTGTTGAGAAAATGGAGTGGAATGGAGACCCAATCATTTCCCTACTGAGATAATAGGAAGGGATGAAAAAAATTGGGCCATGGATGGGGATGGAAAAGTAGAGATGAGTAGAGGAGCAGTGGATAATGATGGGGAAAGTGGAGCTGAAGATGGTGATAATGGTAGTGAAGGAGGGGGTGGAAAATCTTGTGATACAACTAGAGAATCACTAACTTCAACAACTTCTGATACTTGTATTGTAGAGGACACCACCTTAGAAATGGGAACTTTTGAAAGAGAGGAACTCCCAATAACAAATGAGATCATCTTTGGAGTTATGTTGGCCTTTTGGGTAAACCTATTACATTTTGTGGGTGTAGGGAGACTCGGTGTTGGTTGGGCTTCTATTCTTATAGATTGATCTAATCCTTTGGGTGAAATTCCCAAGGTATCCAACCAATCATATGTCCTTTGTAGAATGGGCCCGCCTTTTCCTTAGTATTGCAATATTCTTTCCAATACCAATTATTCCATGGAAAAGGTTGATTAAGAACATTATTATTTCTATAAATCAGATCCAATACTTCATCATCATCCTCAATTCCTTCTAGAATATCTGTAATACCAAATTGTTTGACTTCATCCAAGGTCAACCTCTCATATTCTTGTTTTCTAATAATAATCTCATCCTGACAGTGAATCCAAATATCCTCCAACTGAGGAATGTGAGAACCGGCCAATCTTGTTTCACTTAACTTACCCCAAGAATAAAAAAGTTAGTTTTGGAATGGAAATTTTTCAAGATAAGCTGTTATCCGGATATATTTCCTATCGATTTGGATAACTTACATACACATTCTAGCCCTAATTTATTCATTGTAGAATTATGTGCACTCAAAGTCACTTGGCACATTCTCTAAGTCATAGTTTACCTGTGTGCCCCTTTCCTTTTCTCCTTCCACTTCTCCTTTGCACCCATCTTATGCACATTCACCTTCTTCCTAATTATTTGTCCCTTTCCATGTGCCTCGCACGTACTACTTAGTCCTTAGCCCTTCGCATACCACATCCATTACTTTGTAATAGTTACATCTTGACCATGCATTCTCTGTTTAGCAATTTGCCTCATTTCCCCACATACATCACAAACACCCCCTTTGTGCCTTCCTCTATTTTCTTCATGTGCCCTTTCCCCGCACCCTTCGTGATAGGTAATCTTTTGACATGCTTGACTGTCTCATGTGTAATCAATCAAAGTGTTTCAATGGGGCATCGAATCTTTGCAACAAATCGGTAGGCAACACTTAGTAGAAACGAAAAGCATTTGTACAGTTGGCCATCATTTTAGCCAATCTACACATGCCACATGTTTTACATGTGCCAATGACCCTAACATCTTCTGACAGCCATATATTTTGATATAGAGCTCATATTGGTGTGCACCTGGACTTGTCAAAGAGCTGCTGACATTAGCTACTGTATTCAGAAATTCAAAATTCAAAGTTTGTCGGATCTGGTAGGCGAGAAGTGGGAAAACATATTTCTAAACATTAATGAGGAGATTTGATTTCTCCAACCACCTGATTTGGTATGATCTGCCCTCCCTTTTCTTCAACACATCAAATAGGCATGGGAAGCATATTTCACAAATCTCCAGGAGGACTTGTAGGCATTGAATGCTTCTTGTTGGTGGTTGTATTTCAAATTCAGGTTTTCCCTCCTTCCCTTCTTCCTCCACGGATTCATCTATAAATGTAAGAGCAAGGATCATTTGTTATGTTGGACACTCTGGATCCTTATGCATTTTTCCAAGGACTCCATATTTTATGTATTTTGAGTTGTAGACCTCTATGTTTGGCTCTTACATGTGGATATCATCCTCCTTCATCATTGTAACAACTCTGTGCATTTCTGGAAGTAATAGAAGCATCATTTTGAGACTATCCTCTGTCCTAATGTGCTTGCATTCTTTCTTCTTTCCTTTTCTTTTACGATGTGTGCTGGTTGTGCTATTTTAGGTCCCTTGTAGCTCCATATTTAGTTGTGTTATATGAGAATGATCCGGTGGATACGTGTTTCACTATGCTAATTGTGCCTAGCCTCCTTTCATGCATTTCCCTTCATTCTCACTCATAAAAGATAGTGTTCATCCCTCTTTTCAAGTGCTATCACCTTTTAGTGTAGTTTCCTTTCACATTGTCCTTCTATCCTTGGTCCCTTGACATCATTAGCTTAGTTCTCCCTTCCAGCACTAGGAGTAGCAGTAGCAGTAGAAATAGATAAATGAACTGACCTTCTCCAGAGATCCGTCCCAAGATCACAAGGTCACATTATTTGGGGACAGTTCCATTGTGGTCTCAAACACCTTGACCCTTCTCGAGATCTCGAGATGCGAGTGCATATTTGAGAAATCAACGATTCTAAGCACACCTAGAGGGACCAAAGTATTGAAAGCTCAAATTTCATATCTCTAAATTATGGTGTGTGGACTTAGTGTTTTAGCATTTGGAGGCTCATTTAAAACACATTTGATGACTCCCAATATTTTAAGATATCTGTTCTAGCAATCCTTAGCACCTTTCATGAGAAGAGTGCACACAAGAAGAAGTGCAGTAGCTGAATATTCTTTTCAGTACCTTCAACTATCCCTGAGAAGAGTTTATTCCAGAAATCTTATGCGTGCATCTCTATCTCCAGTATGCCACGTCCATTCAACTCCTCCTCAAAATAGAAAACCTGCGCACCCTATAATGGCGCATCAACAACCTCCTCCATTAAGAAACTTTGCAAAATTTGCTAGAGGGAGTCCCTTACTCCTGGCCATGTAGCATGATATGCCAAATGGTGTGCTCAAGAGTATTCCTTACTTTACTAGTGAGAATCAAGTCACCCCTCAGGAGTATATCTAGGATATAGAAAATGTGTGTTCACTCTATTTGATCACACATGATGATGTAGCAATCAGTTGCTTTGCAACCTCTTTCAAAGGTAAAACACTTCAATGGTACCAAGGCTTGAGACTTAGATCTATCACCACTTGGGATGAGCTGGGAACAACTCTTTGCAATTACTTTGAAGATAAGTCAGATCACCTATCGTTGGTGGAGCAATTGACAACAAAAAGGAGGGCACCCAATGAGTAGATGACTAATTTTAACATCAGATTTCAAAAGACTTGGGACAGAATCCCTCTTGTGGTAAGACCTACAGCCCAACATGATTTCCTTTATTATCTGAATTTTCTCAATAGCGATCTTTTAGTTATGATCCAATCTATGGGAGGTAGAACTTTACCAACCTGATTATAACATTGTAGTAAGGAAAAAATAGTCTTATTCGGGTGAGAAAGTTAGCTCCTAGACCGCCCACGCCCTTGTTCACAGAGATGTCACAAGCGCTCCACCTTTTGTGTCCCCTATTCCTATCCCTAAGAAAAGTTCACAACTAATTTCCTCAACATCCTATTATCCATCATAGTAAAAGGAAGATGAAGAATTGAAGGCCTTGATCGAAATTTATCAAAAAGGTCATATAATTAGAAAAGTAACACGTGCATGGCTAAGGAAATCAACAGCAAGTGGCGTAATCAATATGGAAATCAAAGATACACACCCAACTAGTAGAATGATAGATGACAACCTAATGCACATATGCCTTTACAATTTGTTCCTCCCGTGCCTTCTCTCCTAGCACCCAGTGCAAGTCAAGTGCTTATTCCAATTCAGAATAACTTGGCACAAGATTCAGAATGGTGCTTCCTTACAACATGCCTCGAGTAAATATCATTGTGTCAATATCACAAGTGCCCAATCCTTCATGATCCAGAATGCTTCAGCTTGTGAACCTTCAACAAGTGACCCTAAAGCAAATAACCAAGAAGGACCAGAAGTTCCTCCAAAAAAAATTTATGTTCTTTGGCTCAGAGGACTTCTACACAATCAATCAAGCTATAAAAAATACAAACATACCATGTGCCCAAGTTACGAACAATACAAGATATAATAAGAGAATGTTAGAATCAGGTAGGCAGGTCATAATCCTAGCAAGGCAAGTAGTGTCTCAGAAGAAAAAAGAAAACAATACTTGTTGTAGTAAAGGCACTCAAATCCCTATGTAGGAGGCCCGTGTAAAGATCCTTCTGAAACAACACATGCCCCTCCTTTGGTAGGTCAAGCCTCTACTCTAGCTAAAATTCAAGCTTCCACGCCTAAGTAGTCAAGAAGGGATTTTGTTCCCCAAATGCACAATATGGGGGACCTTCCATTCAACATTGTTGACCAGATGAAGAGAACAAAGATAAGTGTCACAATGTGGGATGCCCTCACCATTCCATCTCAGTAGGATCTATAGCATGAAGCTCTGGTGCAACTCCTGTGCATTGATCCAGTTATGCAGAAGCCATGTGCTTATGTCAAAATATGCTAAGAAGAGGAGAAACAAGTAAGTAATTTTTTAAAACCCCACCCTTTTATATGTCCTTGATTATAGGTAAACACTTAGTGCATAACTACATGATTGACTCAGGTGCTAATACTTCTATTATGCCAAAGAAGATAGTTGATGTATTAGGTCTAAAATATAGCCCTTTGTCTAAAGGAGTCCTACAACTTTATGGCTCAATTGTTACCACCTTAGGAGTCATCAAGGATCTTGAGTTAATCCTCCATGCATGTCCAAGCTTGACAATTACTCAAGATGTGTCAATCATTGACTGTCTCCTTTGTTTTCCCTATGTTTATCAAGAGAATTTACTACTAAAGTGGGTGGTTACTTGTTTTTTGATTGGTCTCATAACTTACTCAAGAAAAGGTATGGTACCTAGTTTACCATACAATTTGAGCCTATATTTTCCTATCATGTAGAGTCATATGTCCCATCCCCTCTCCAAGTCAACTTTTTAATCCAAGAAGAACGGGCTTTAGTTCCTGAAGAGCAGTCTCTTCCACCCTTTGTTCCATACCTAGTATTGATGAATGGGTGGAAAGACATCACAAATTTTATCCCTATGTTGAAGAACTAGAAGCCTATGAAACTAGGCTTGGTACTTATTACATTCTAGAAGAAGATGTTATGCTTCCACGTGCGCTCATGAAAGACAAAGTTCAAACTGGTCTATGGAAGTTGTACTTTGATGGATCCAAAAGCAGAAATGGCGTGGGAGCAGGAGTGGTTCTCATTTCCCCTAAGGATGAGAAATTCTTCTTCACGCATAGGCTATAGTTTGCATGCTCTAATAATGTGGTAGAGTATGAAGCGCTAGTGCATGGCTTGCTCATTGTTGAGAAGAAGAAAATTAAAGCGTTGCAGATCTTTGGGGACACATAATTGATCATCCACCAAGTTACCAACAAGTTCCAGACAAAGAATAAGATTCTCAAAGATTATAAATACAGAGTATGGGACCTACTTGAGAGTTTTGATGCCCTTAATCTACAGGTGGTTCCACAGAATGAATAAGGAAGTTGACCAAATGGCCGCGCTTGGTTCACAATTTTCTCTTGAGGAATTTATCAAAGGAAACACTCAACACATTAAGATGGTGATCAAACCATCCATTCTAGACAATAACACTAGTTGGCAAGTGTTTGAAAGTGACATGAAAATCATCCGACTTATCCAAAATGAAGCTGAATTTTTATCAAGTATGAAAAATGACTTACATAACAGCTATGGTGACCAAGTAATACAAAGCTGAAGAAAAATAAGTTGCCTAAAGGGCTGGTCACCTTAGATAAAATGTTCAGCCCTGATGATGAGTTCAAGGGTGAATAAATATACATGTGCACCACACAAGAAGACTACTCCTCAGTCACTATTGCATGCGAGAAATATTTGTTGCTTAGCAAGACTTGTGCACATGAAGAAAGACAAGCCTTCATCTCTCTCTGTTAAAATTACAGTGATATATTCTCATGGGAGTATAAAGACCTCAAAGATTTTGATCCAAGTGTCACTCAACACTCCATTGACCTTGATCCTAGTATCAAGCCCATCAGATAGAAGCAGCAGATGGTCAATCCAAAGATAGAGCCCCTCATGAGAAAGGAACTATCAAAACTCATTGAGGCAAAAATTATTTTTCCTATCAAATACTCTACGGGTTGAAAATCTAGTTCCAGTGCACAAGAAGAATGGTGAAATTAGACTCTGTGTTGATTTCATAGATTTGAATAAAGCATATCTAAAGGATCACTACCTTTTGCCTTCAATAGAGTAGATTCGCAAACTATAGTTGCACGTAGAGATTCTCTATGCTAGACAGATACTCTGGTTTCAACCAGATCCTAGTAAAGGAAGAGGATCAATTCAAAACCACATTTACAACCAAATGGGGAACATATGCATATCAAAAAATTCCCTTTGGTTTGTTAAATGCGCGCACAACATTCCAGTGTGTTATGGATGTTGCCTTCAAAGGATACATTAATGAATTCATCTTGTTTTACCTTGATGATATAATTATCTTCTCAAAGCAGAGTTTGGATCACATGGCGCACCTAGAAAAGGTCTTTGAGAGATGTAGAGAATTTTGGGTATCTCTTAACCCAAAGAAGTGTAATTTTGTGGTGGCATAGGGCAAGATCTTGGGCCATGTGGTTTTAAAGGATGGCATCGTGATTGATCCTAAGTACATTTTAGCCATCCTAGATCTTTCCCTACCGACGCACAAAAAGGCCCTACAGTCCTTCCTTGGCAAGATCAATTTTTTAAGGAATTTTATCCCTAACTTTGTGGGACTGGTTTGGCCCACCACCTTGATGCTCAAGAAGGAAATAGCCTTTAGATGGACAAAAAAAGGAAGAGAAAGCTTTAAAAATATAAATAAAGAGATTTCTTGTGCACCAACATTCATCAATCCAAATTATTCAAAGGATCTCATCCTTTATGATTATGGTGCTATGCAAGCATTGTTGTTATCCTAACACAAGAAAATAAACAAGGGCTGAATAACCAGTGGCTTTCTTCAACTAGAAGCTAAAGGATTACAAATTAAAATACAGTCACATGGAGAAGCAGGTCTTCACCATCATGCATGCACTCAAGAAATTCAAGAGCATGCTTGCCACCAATCATGTCAAGGTATTAGTCTCCCACTCTTTGGTCAGAGACTTCATCACGGGAATAGAAATTGCGAGAAAGAGCATGATGGGTGACCAAAATCATGGAATATGATGTGACTATTAAGGCCAAAAAGATGGTAAGAGGTAGTGCACTTTGCAAGCAGATTACTGAGGATGCACAGAGTGAACCTGAAGCTTCATTATTTCGGATGAAGACCTTCCGCATGCGAGAACTTGAACATAATATAGACCTTGGCGTGCATGATTGGATGAAGGACATGATCACATTCCTTTCCAAGGGTGCATACCCTCCTAGTTTAAATAAAGAAAAGAGAAGACATCTGAGGTTACAATCTATCCCTTATGTGTTGATTGATGGAATTCTCTTCAAAAGGAATCTTGATGGTGTATTGTTAAGATGTATCAATGGCGCGTAGACTAAAAAAGTGTTAGCAGAATTTCATGATGGATTCTATGGTGGACACTTCTCTGCCAAGACTACAACAATAAAGATCATAATGGCAGGTATCTTTTGGCCTACCCTATTTGTAGATGCACATATGTGGGTCACAAAATGTAAGGAATGAAATTTCTTTGCAGGAAATAAGATATCGACAGACGTTTCTCCTTTGACCAATCCAAGCAGATCATCCTTTTGCACAATGGGGTCTTAACTTCATAGGCATGATTAATCCACCTTCAAGTGCTGGACATAAATGGGTGTTGATAACTATAGATTACTTCATCAGATGGAAGAAGCTATCACACTAAAGGAATCAACTAAGGTAGTTATCCTTGAATTTCTCGAAGGTATAGTCATAAGGTTTGGCGTTCCTCAAACCATTATCTCTAATAATGAAAAGGCCTTCCTTGGTACTAAAATCACTGATTGGGCTCTAAGTTTGGGAATTTACCTAAAGAATTCTTCCAACTATTACCCTCGGGAAACAGTTTGGCAGAATCAACAAACAAGAACCTGATCAGAATCATGAAGCACACAATGAACATCAGCCAAAGACATTGGCATACGAAGGTCTTGTGCATGCTCTCGAGCGGATAGAATCACAGATCAAAAAAGAAATAGTAACTTTGCCTTACAAAGTTGTATATGGTAAGGAGGTTTCCCTTCCTTTGACACTAGAAATAAATTCGTTGGTGATTGCCTAGTGGTTGGAATTTGAAGGTGCGAGATTAAAAAAAGAAATTAGAATGGACGAGTTGGTTCATCTTGAAGAACTCGGGAACTTTGCCATAATATAGCTAGAACAACATCAACATGAAAAAAGAAATGGTTTGACAAAAAGGCTAGGCCTCAAGCCTTCAAAATTGGGGACTTGGTTCTAAAATGGGATCTTGTGAGCTAAGTTGTGGTGTCAATAAAAGTTTTATGCACTTTGGAGTGGCCCATATATCATCAGTTCCAAAAAAAGAAGCTAACTCTTTCAAGTTAACTCATCTTGATGGAGGCGCATTACAAATCCCAGTAAATGGGATCTATCTCAAACCCTTCCATTAAGTTTGCTACATAATGTTGTATATATTAGAGTAGTTTCAATTCCTCCAAATGTGCTCTGTGCACATTTCTCATTATCAGACATAGTTCTTTCCTCTCACGTGCTTCTGTACGTGCTCTTTTTGTTACTTCATGAGTGTAGAAATGATTCTTAAGAGATCATAGGGGAAGTTTCATGATTGCATAAGCAGACTCCATGCCAAATGGACACTTTAGGCTACCGATATCTTTCATCTAGCGGGTAGATGGCCCAAAAGTTTCCAAAACTATTATCAAATATCTCTCCTAGTGATTTGGATAGCTTGCATACACATTTTGGCCCTAATTTATTCATTACGAGAATTATGCACGCTCAAAGTCACTTGGCACATTCCCTAGGTTATAGTTTACCTTCCCACCCCTTTCCTTTTATCCTTCCACTTCTCCTTCATGCCCGCCTTCTTTACATTCACCTTCTTCCTAATTATTTTTCCCTTTTCATGTTCCTTGCACTTACCGATAAGTCCTTGGCCCTTTGCGCAGCGTGCCCATTACTTTGTAATAGTTATGCCTTGACCATGTGTTCTCTACTTACCAGTTTGCCTCATTTCCCCACACACATCATGCATGCCCCCTCTATGCCATCCTCTATTTTTTGCATGTTCTCTTCTGTGTCAGGTCATATTTTGACATGCCTAAGTGTGTCATGTGTAATCATTCAAAATGCACCAATAGGGTGCCAAATCCTTACAACAAATCAGTAAGTGACATGTGGCAGAAATGACAAGCATTTACATAATTGGCCATCATTTCAGCCAATCCACGCATGCCACATGTTTTGTGTGCGTTGACAACCCCGACATCTTCTAATAGTCATATCTTTTGATACATAGCTCAAATTGACATGCGCCTAGAATTGTCGAGAGAGTTGTTGACATTAGCTACGATCTTAGAAATTCAAAATTCAAATTTTTATGGATCTAGTAGGTGAGAAATGGGAAAATGTATTTCTAAGCATTGATGAGTAGATCTGATTGCTCTAACCACCTGATTTGATATGATCTACCCTCCCTTTTCTTCAACACATCAAACAGGCATGGGGAAGTGTATTTCATAGATCTCTAGGTGGATTTATAGGCATTGAATGCTTCTTATTGGTGGTTGTATTTCAAATTTAGGTTTTCCCTCCTTCCCTTCTTCCTCCATGGTATCATCTATAAATGTAAGAGAAAGGATCATTTGTTATGTTGGACACTCTGGATCCTTATGCATTTTCCTAAGGACTCTATATTTTCTATATTTTGAGTTGCATACCTCTATGTTTGGCTCTTACATGTGGATATTGGCCTCCTTCATCATTGTAACAATTCTATGCAATTCTAGAAGTAATAGAAGCATCGTTTCGAGACTATTCTCTTTCCTAACATGCTTGTATTCCTTCTTCTTGCCTTTGCTTTTGCGTTGTGTTCTGGTTGTGCTATTTCAGGTCCCTTATAGCTCCAAATTTAGTTGTGTTCCGTGAGAATGATCGGTGGATACGTGTTTTGTTGTGCTAATCGTGCCTAGCCTCCTTTCACATATTTCCCTTCATTCTCACTCAGAACAGATAGTTTTCATCCCTCTTTTCTGGTGCTATCTCCTTTTAGTGTAGTTTCCTATCATGTTATCCTTCTATCTTTGGTCCCTTGGCATCATTAGCTTAGTTCTCCCTTCCAGCTCTAGGAGTAGCAGTAACAATAGAAATAGATAGAGGAACCGGCCTTCTCTAGAGATCTGTCCTAAGCTCATAAGGTCCCACAACTTGGGGATGGTTCCATTATTGTCTCAAACACCTCAGTCCTTCCTAGATCTGAGACGTGGGTGCACATTTGAGAAACCAATAGTAACTTCTACATTTCTTCTTCCACATTTTTTACCTTGTAAATACTAGCACATATATACTTTCCTATTGAAATAGGAAATTGGACTCCCACCTTATGTCGTTTATTTTAAATTTTATGGTAATCCAACAATTTTCAAACCAATTCTAGAAAGATCCATTTATCGGTAGGACATCTTGGTAATTTTCTAGGGGCACCTAGAAAACCTAGAATCCTGATGTATGTGAATGTCAAGAATTGAAGATAGATGGCTCCCCATTCCCTTACCTCTTTAAAAGATTCATCAGAAATTCTTCGATTATACAAATTTTTATCAAAATGATAAAGGAGGACAGCAAAAAGGCATCATTGACCCTACGGAAATGTTTGTTTCCTTCTTCCATTGTAATTTGAGGATAAAATTGATAAATATGTGACACACTTCTAACACCTTTTGTATTCAAACCATTGAATTCTCCCATGGCATCGTAGCATAAACGAGGAAGGAAGTCATGAAGAAGTTTTTAGAATTCAATACATTTCTCAACTAAAAACAAATTGAACTACTAATATGTTCCCCCATTGTATGAACTCCTTATTCTTCTTGATAGTAGCAATATAAAGGAACATCCATTCCTAAAATTCCCTCGTTGAAGCGAGACCCAAAACTCTACTCAACAATACAATAATATCATTTACTTCTTGGATGAAGTCTGAGCGGAAAAATGTTTTAGGAAGCTTGATGACATTCTTGGCCAAGTAACTCTTCATCATGACCTTTGTACACAGTTCAGTGTCTTTATCCCAATGTTTAATTATGGCTTTTGGTGAAATTATTACATATCCTTCAAAATCTAGAAGTTTAAATAAATATTCAAAGAAATTAGTGTCCATCCTGATCATGACCTTTTCATCATCATCCTTTAGCGATTCAGAATCCTTATCAAAGTGATCTGTTGTAGCCTAGACAAACTCAGAGAAATACATGGATGAAGGAAAACCCATAGCGAGAGTAAGTCCACTGTATAATATGTATTGCTTCCAATATTTCTTATTAGGGGCCTTTAATATTTCCTAGAAGTCTGGCATATCCACTTGTCCAAGATCAATATCTCCAATATTCCCTGAATTTGAAGATAGGCATGAGTGAGGACAAACTCCTAAGAATCTTTACTTCATTTTTACCTTGCCCTTTAATGAGGAAGTTGACATGAATTCGAGTTCAGAATTTGATTTATCTTTGCAAACTTTATAAGAAACCTTAAAGGTTATGAAATACCAAATTTCAAAATTCTGAAAATAGCAACTCCAAAAAATCTTCAACTCCGAAGTATAAACGTCTAAAATTCTAAAAAAATCATGGTTGTGAAACCCGAAAAGTGACCCTCCAAAAACCCTGAAACTCGAATTTCTAAACTTGTAAGACCTCACAGTTTTGAAGCCCTGAAAAGCAAACCTCCAAAAATTAGACCTCCAAAATTCTAAAAGCACTACTAACTCGACCTTGAATCTCGAAACCTTCATAGTTCGAAACCCCAAAAAGTGGACCTCTAAACTGAAAGCACTTTGCTAACTCTAAAATCACTAAAAGGCATAGTTTTGAGAGAGTGAAAGTTAAATATTATTAAGATCTAAAAGGAAAGTGATGCACAATCCTTGTATTTTATGAGACTATATGCCTGCATGAATTGAATCTTGCAGTGTTGAGAAAAGAATTGGATGACATGGTTAAATAAAAATAGTGGATGATAGGATCTTTCATTCCAAGAAATAAAATAAAAGAATAACAGATAAAAAATAAACAAACAAAAAATACATGATTAATCGAAACCAAAAGAAGAAATAACCTAAAAAATTAACTTGAAAGTAATGTCTTGAAATTACAAAATGGTGCAGTAAAATCAAGGTGTCAGATTAAAACCAAGTGAAAATGACAGGTAAAATTTTGAGTTTTTATAGGGAACCCTTGAATTAATTCTCGGAAGATGACACATGTGGGGGTAGTTGGAAATTAAATGTTTTTGTAAGCTCTAAAATTGCAACCCCTGAAACTCTGAAATGTTAAAGCGACCATTACTATGTGAAACCCGAAGTCCAAAATCCAAAAGGCCAAAGTTCCAAAATTTCAGAACTTCAGAGTTTCAGACTTCAAAACTTCTAGAATGAAAATATCCACAAAGGTAATGTGAGAATCTGAAAACCGAAAGCCCAAAGTTATAAAATTTTGGAACTTCAGAATTTAGAAGTTCGAACATCAACAAAGTGAAAATAAGGAAAATGCAAAGGATAACTCTAAAACCCAAAATTTTGAAGTTTCAAAATTTTGAAACTTTGGGTTTTTAGAGTTCGGAACTCTAAACAAAAATTTTGTTTTGTAATCGATAGAAAACTCGAAATAAGAAGACCTCCGAAGTCTAAAAATTTGGACTTCGGAGTTTAGAAAACTTCAAAATTTTGAAAACACCTTCAGGAAAGAAAACTTTCTTTGCATGTTCAAGGAATTTGATGAATTTTTTGAAAGCACCTTCCTATAGAGGTAATTTTTAAAGGTTAATAATAAGGAAAGACCTAAATTCTTTCCATATTAGCTCCGACGAAGACCAAATTGAAAATAATTCTATATAAGCCACTTTACAAAAAAATAAGGACCATTTTCTTCTTCATCTACTCGAAATGGGAGAAAGATTTCCTCTAGAGTTTGATGAGAACATTTTGAAAAACCTAAGAGGATAACCTAAATCACCTAATGGTCCACAACCCGAATCAAAAAAACATGACAACACAAGTCCAACCAAAAAAAAGCATCGATGACAAAGGAAAATCTAGTGTTTTGGACTTGATTCAAACTAATCCTTGATTGATTAAATCAATGCATTGGCAAAACAATTGGCTCTCATATCCACCGAGTCACTAGCAGCACAAAAGGTTTCAAAGCTATAAATAAAAGTGATGAAAGCTTCAAAACTCATTCTATGATAGATAAAGAGAACAACAATCTTAAGAATGATAACCCATCATTTATCCCACAAACTAATTCACCATTTTCTCAAGAATGGAAAATGATGAAAGAAATTGTTTCAGGCATGTAAATAAAATGAAAAAAATTCAATTTTGATGAATTATGTCCTTACCATTTTGATATGGACATCTTACACATACCCTTCCCACATTTTTTGAGATGCCCAAATTTGATAAATATAAGGGAAAAATTGATCCAAGAGATCATATCAAGGAATTTTTCATGGCATGTCAAGAAGTGACATATAATGATATCTTTCTCTTGTACCTCTTTCCTAGAATTTTTAGAGGGAAATCTTTAGATTGGTTCTTATACCTTCCGAAGGGATCCATCACTACCTTTACGGACCTCTCGAGATAAGTTCATCAATCATTTTCCTTTGGCCTTGACTCAAAAATCATAATGATGGATTTGAGAAATGTAAAACAATGGCCAAATGAAAGTTTTGCATAATTTTTAAAATGATGGAGAGGAATCACAAGTTAGTTCCCATATTCAATCCCGAAAAAAAAATGGTTAGCATCTTTGTCCCAAACCTTAACAATGAGTTGTCCTTTCACATGTAGATGCATTGCCTCAAAAATTTTGAGGAAGTTATCAAAAAGGGAAATCAAATTGAAAAGGCCCTCATTGGTAAATTCTATCTCGAGCCTCATTCTAAAGATAATGGGCATAACGAGAGTAATAAAAACAACAATAGCACTTCTCATGATAAATATAAATACATCAACTGCAACCATAATGTTTTCAATAATGGTGTCACGAGATAATCTCAACGTGCATAACATACGGGATAATCAATCTAGATAGACTAATTCTAAACCAACCATCACTATACCAAGAATAGAAAAAACTCCCCCAATGGTTACAAACGATGACACTACACAACATTGGGAGAGTATTTTGTAAGCATCTTGTAACATTTGGAAATTTCTAATATGGTCACTTCATAATTACATCCATGACCTCAATCAAAATGGAAACATAACGGTCAAATATATAGCACCTAATGAAACACCAAATGATAATCTAAAGGTGTTTTCCAATCCATTTCCTAATCACATGGTACAAAGGGAAACTCTCTCGAACATGGTGAATCCTAAAACAATGTCAATTTTAAGCGCATCATATCATTTATCATAGACACTACTTTGTACAAATTTGAACGTAAGTTTACACCTCTTAGATAAAATCTCTCTAGTGTATTTTAACAATTATCAAAGGCTAGTATGACAAAATATCCAATTATGAGACCCTTTTATAATGGGGAACCCAATCTTGAGTGGTATAACAAATCAAAATATTATGAGCACCACAACATTGAAAACCATTATACTGATTATTTTACAACTCTCCTTCATTATTTTGAATACTTAATTAATGAAAAAATCATTTCTATAGAGATCAATGACGAAGATATTGTAAATGAAGATGCATAAACTAACAAAACTTCTAGTGAAGAGTTTAACATTGTCCAAAATTTTGTACATAACAAAACTCAATGAGATCATGATGAAAAAATTCAAGTATCTCTCAATCAAGATCAATAAATATTTCCCCACTTTTTATTTTGGTCATTCAATTAGACATTGCATCTATTTTAGAAAACACCCTTCAAACATCAAACAATATCTTTACCTTTCTTAAATAATCTCTTTTAAATCCTTGATATACAAGAAAAATTTAAATAATAGGGCCCATCATCAACAACTATTGATCTTGATTCTATTCTTTCAATGTTTTTCTTATGCATAACATCTCGAGTCTTGTTTTGAAACACAAAAACAAACTTGAACACTGCAACAATGCAGCCTTCTATGTCTATTATGCCTCAAATGCTTAATGTTGTAGGAATCTCATCAATGATAAATCCTACATGTCAATACATCAACATGCATGTACTTTATGAGGTACGTATACCTAAGAGTATTCTCACACAACCTTTTCAATCTTTAATTGTAAATATATCGTCAAATAATTTAATCAATTTCCTCGAAGGAGAAACAATGAATATTTGTTAGTCTAAGGCCTATAAGGATCCTTGGATACACATCTATGGAAAATTTCTTATTTCCTCACGTCATTCCTTTCATGGATGAATATGAATTTCAACATATTATCTCGCATCAAAATCTTCCTCGGCATCATATAGGTTTTTCAATCTCATCAAAAATTATCCAATCATACATCCATTGACTTGGATCTCATACACCCTCAAGTTTTATACTTCAAAACTTATCAAATATTTGGATTCTCTCTGTTGAATTAGATCTCATCAACCAAATTCACATACATTTTGTTTCATTAAATCTATGGATTCCCTCCTTTGACTTGGAAATTTTTTTCCCAAGTCTCGTAAATCAAGACTCATTGAATCATTTGATTCACTCCATTGATGCAAACCTCATCCACCCAAGTCTCATAAATCAAGACCATGAAACTTTAATAAATATGTACTTCTTACATGGGTACTCTCCACACAAGGGAAGGACGCTTGAGTGGTCAACTCATTTATTCTTGTTCCTATTTGGGCATTATGTGTCTCATCTTTGTTCCTATTTGGGCATTATGTGTCTCATCTTTGTTATGGTTTCTACCATTCCATATATTTTTACCTATAGTTTTGTCTCAAAGCTTACCGATCAAAAATCATCCTTTCAAACAAGCTCTCTCTTTAACAAAAATCATCAAATTTATTTACCTAGACCTTTTTTATCATCCACCTTAGTTTATGGTGTCGAACCATTGTATTATACTAGTCACATGAGAATGATACTTAGGGAAAAAAATTCTTTCCTACCAGCACAATATCAACATCTAAGGAAAAATCAATTATAAAATACCAAAAAATATCAATCATTACACCTTTCATCCTTCACAGTCTTTGGTGATAATACCATACTTCTTCTTTGGTAGTATGAGACTGGGATGAAGTTAGGTATCCTTACTCGCCTACATTTTTTCTTCAGTGTTGATCCCTTACCTCTAATTGGTGGCATGGGACAAGATGTAGGGGTTCCTTTCGGAAAAAAATAAAAATAAAGCCTTTGGAAAATATGAATCAAAAGTGCTTAATCAAAAACATCCTAAGAAGTTGCTTATGTTAAGAGAGACAATAATTCCTTCAACCGGATCTTATCAATTAGTAGCCGTCAATGGATCTACATCTAATAAAAACCTATAAAGTGAAATCATATTAGAATCATTCAGATAATATTGACTAGAGATGAGTCACATTTTTCCCACATGGATCATTGTTACACCTTGTGTCTTATTGTGCATCATCTTCATTTTCATATCACTATTCTCCTAGTTCTCATGTCCTTCTTGGCTCTCGGTGATGATTGCTTGCATCTTCCTAGTTACGTGGAGTCACGATTAGAGTGAGACATATTACCACTATATCATCTACATTATTTCAATGGAATGTAATGCTTATAATTGTTTGAACATGAGTTTAGAAATTACATCCTATACCTAGTAATAAAACTCAAAATACCGTTCAAATATGTTTTAAAAATTCAAAAATTCAAAAACATTTTAAATATGTTTCAAAAATACAAAAAATATATAAAAACTGTTCCAAACACCAAAAAAAGTATAAAATTGGAAAAAAAAACATAACATTTAGAAAAAAAATGACCAAATTTTAGAAAATGAATAACACATTTCAACAATTTCACCATTTGATGGTACTCCTCATGATCGTTCCAGATCATCTTTTGAGAATCACTTTGTTTACCCATGGTGTATATCTATGCTCAAGGAAATTGATTGTTTTCCCTTTCATAATGTAATTATTCCTAGGGCACATTTGAATTTCAAAATTTAATCCAATACAAATCAAACTTCAATCAGATCCAACGAGATTATTTTTTTGTAGTATGTAAGCATCACTCCACTCTTCGCTCGATCCAATCCTCTCATGTCTGAATTTATCTCTTGGAGGCATTAATATATGTCTAATTATTTAATGTGGAACACATTAGGAGTGTTTTTATATTTCATTATTGAAAATTATGTTGTCTTGTTGTGGTTTGTCAACATTGTGATAATTCTAAATTTCTTATGTTAGTTTTTACTTTGTTTTACTTTTTCATTGTAGACCAATTGTAGGAAAATTATTGGCATCTTAGTTCACATATAAATTTTTGTGTAGTTAATTATTTTTCATATTGGGTTTTTGTGCGAGTGCTTATTTTGTGTCTTTGGACCACTTGCACGTGTTGTGTTTTCATCCTGGTTTATTAAATAAGCCATGGTGTGTTTTTTTATTGTTTATTCATGTTTGTTTACATTTTTGTATTTTTATAATTTCAGGTATTCCACTCCTTTTATTTGCATCAAACTTTTCAAAACTTCACAAAAAATTACAAAAAATCATATATTCAAAAATTCAAAAAAATCACAATACTTATAAAAATTTGAGTAAACAGTGACTTATCATAGAAATCCTACAATTGGAAAACACATGAAATTAATATTTCAACAATTCAAGACAATCTTGATAAGCTCAAAATTTTAACTACTCCCTAGTGATCATTCCAATCTTATGACTATCATGCTACATTCTTCCCTTTGCATGTTAATAACTCGATTGGTGAAAGTCAAATTAATTTTTTTCTTCACGATATATCTTTCACGGGGTAATTTATGCTCTCATTCTACGTCTCCTACAATTCATAAGTTTATTGCATGGAGGAAATGTTCCTTTTCAACTTTCATATCAATATTCAATGTGGATCCAACAATATTTTTTTAGGAGTCTCTAAGTATTACTCATCTCTTCATTCGATCCTATCCCAATGCATTTCATAAGTTCAGTACTTGGGAGCATTTACATTTTCTTAATCATCAATGTAGCACGTATTAAGGCCATAGTTACTTGTCTTCTTTTTGAAGTTGTGCTGCATTTTTGATGTTTTCTTTTTCGACAAATTACACATATTTCACTATCATCTTGGCTTCTTCATAGTCATGGTGCATATATTGGGTTTCTTTTCCTTTTTATCTCTTATTTGTTGTGTGTGTTTTCTTACACACATATGGGTTACCCATCATGATTCTTTCATAATTAGGGTGAAAAATATCTTGTGCAAAAACAAAATAAGGTTGTTCTAAATTTCACTCTCTAAATGATGTTTGTGCTTATGATCACAATCCCTCCCATCCTTGTTTAAATTCCTTGCATTCTTCCTATCAATATTTTTGCACCACTTTGTTGTTTCACCCACTCACTTGAGGGGCATTCCTTACCATTCATAATCGATGGGGCATCTAAATGCTTCATCGGGAAAATCTAAACATCTACTATTTTCCCTTTCATCCAAATCTAATGATTTGCATATGTCTACTATCTTTAAAATATTATTACTTCATAATAACACTTTAAAAGGGGAAAAATGAGACACCCCAAAATCGTATACTTGTTTCTAATTTATCCTAGTTCACATCCCTTATGATTGATTAATCAAATTAATTAATTCATACACATCCTATTACACCTTTTGGGATTAATTAAATTAGTTCCTAACACACCTTAGCTAAATTAATTAACATTTATTAAATAAATGGTTAATTAATTGTCTCACATGTTATAGCTAATTAAATTATCTATTTAATTGGAAAATAAATTTATTTTACTATTCAACTTCCATTTCGAATCTACTTCATTGTTCAATTCAAATCCATTTCCAAACTCTTAGAAAGGTGGGGGAAATGAAATTACCCATACAACCACCTTTCTGGATGTAAATTCTACCAACTAAATTTATTTACTGCACCTCAAATCGGAATAAATTCATCTTAACTATTTTATCTGTTATTTGGTGTGCTTCATTGTCAAGTCAAATCCATTTCCAAATTCTTAAAAGGTGGGGAAATGAAATTACCCATACAACCAAATTTCTGGATGTAACTTCTACTAACTAAATTTATTTATTGCACCTCAAATCTAAACAAATTCATCTTAACTCTTTAATCTCCCTCAAGTGTGATTTTTAGCATATGCATTCAACCACATGTAACCACTTACAACCACTAAATAACCTCTATAAAAGATAAATTTATCCCTTTCTAAATCCTCTTGGCTCTCTCTTGGAATTTTTCTACCGCTTGTAGCCAACTTCTACTATTTTTCCCTCCAATATCTGCATATTGGAAGCTTTCTCGATTACTAAAAATCATCTCGTCCATTGTCAAATCCACATTTTGAGATCAAATCAAGAGCACCCACAATATAAATTCTTACAAGGTTCCATAAGCTTAAAGCTTCCACAACTTTTTCATTGAGGTTTGTAAGGAAGACATGGAGGAGAAGGTTTTTATTATCTTATATTTTCATTATGCACAAGTTTTCCATTCTTGTAGTGAGGTATTAACGAGTTCAAATGCAAGAGGTTAATGTGTAGGTAAACTGACACATAGAATCCACTCGCATAAGTTAGATCCCTCAACGAGATAAATCATAGATGAAAACACCCCAAACTATCTTCACAAGGACTGGGTTACACAATGTGGTTTGCAGTGGTAGGAAAGGGTGGTAATTATTCAAATTAAGAGGGGTATTAGATCTGGTGGGGAGAAGTATCGAGTGCTCACCATTCTATCTTGTTTCTTCCAAAAATGTAGTAGAAAGAAAATAAAGAAAATATAACTTTCAATGGGTTATTTGCATTCATTGATACCAAATTCATGTAGAAAATACCACATAATCTTTGATATATTAACACAAACACTTGTGCATAAAACTAAAAAAAATATTTATTGCATCAACTCAAAAATAATGAAAATAAACTCAAAGGTTTTAAGAAATAACTTCGAGAATGATATTGCAGAAAATATTTAAAACCAAACAAATATTGCAAGGTAGTGCTATAACACAATATTTAATCAATGACCAATCTCACGCAATAACAATATTACATCAAAATCTATATTTCTTAACTATGTTCTCATTTAAATAATATAATGTCTGACTAAGACATTGAAAACGATTCTGCACACTTCAATTTAGACCAAGGACACATAAAAATTCTCTCAATTCCCGATAATGGCTATACAATGTAATCATCTTAGCACAAACCCAAAATTAAAACTATAACCCTTAGAATGAATGCATTCCTTCATTCTTATACAAAATTTCCTTAAAAGTAAATATACCCTACTAACCCTAAGAATCCCGTAAAGATAAAAAATGTGAGATGATAATTATTGATCTACCAGAATGAATGGAAAGGCCATTCCAACTGAAAATATTCCATCTTGGTGTGCTAGGATAGAATAATTGTGGATCATGATTGATCCCAAGGATGAGTGGAGAATATTCCATTCATGGAAAAAAATCATTTTTCTTTTTATGCCATGTCACCACTATATGTGCACTCCTAAGGATATTTTTTACTCAATGTCATCACTCGATTTGATTATTTCACTCGGAAGAATGATGAATAGAAAAGAATAAATAATGAGGATGAGGAATAAAGAATTAAGAATGAAGAAATTGTTCAAGAAGGGTCGAGATCTATTTATTCACCCTCTACACTCTTTCTCGGTTTATTCATGTATGCGTCAACGTGTTCAAACATCCCTAATATGGGTTCTTCATTTGGCACGACATGATAAAGGAAGATTATTTCTTGTTTAGATAAGACATTGTCAATTTCAGTAGAAATAGCTTTCTTCCTCTTGACTCTCTTGGCCAATTTATTAATGTAACTCTCTAAATGAACAAATTTCTAAATGAAATAATAATTTAAATCCTTTAGAGCTTATAACTCCCCTATAATATGTTTTCATAGAATTTTAATTATATTTTCTACATCTATAGTTCTGGAGTGTATGCACCTATGAGGGGAAGAATTTTTCAATTTTGACTCAATATCATCAACATATTCTCCTGTCTTCTCCCTCATGTTCTGGATCTTTCTTATGCAATCTCCCAAAGTCTCAATTCGTAGCTTGATAGCCCCTTGTACTCATATTGTTGTCCTTGGAAGAATGAGGTTACTATTCCTTCCTTTTCTAGCACCTCATCATCCATGGAAATGATTTCATCAAGCTTAGGTAGCAAACCATCCCAATAATTCACCAAATCTTGATATTTTTCAATTAATGTTTTACCTTCCTCCAGTTTCTTATAGACTTGGTTGTAGGATCCAGTTACTTCTTTGAGGACTTTTATGCCTCTACTTACTAACTTCTCTCATTTCTTGTTAGAATCCCCCTCCTCTTCATATCATCATCATTATTTATCATTTCAAGAGTGATATCACTAGAAATTTCTCGAGTTTCCATGGGAGCTATCAAAAACATATGTACGTAAGTTGAAAAGATGTCAAATTTTTCCTTTAATTGTTTCTTGGTCTTTTTTTCTTTACCCATATTTTGGAAAGACCTCCCATTTCAATTATACATTCATGATTGATCCCTTTTATGCTTGGTATTTCCAATGGTAACTTTTTGATATGTTAATCGAAGGGAAGCTTCATCCCTTAAGACATCATTTTTTGGGGTGGAAAATTGTACAAACCATTCTCCTTGAGGACCCACATTGTTCTTAACAAAAATTTTACCTTCTTTGGTGCTTTAGATGGTCTCAAGGAGATGATGGTTTTAGGTCAGATTCCTCTACCTTCACTCTCTCTTTTATTTTCCTTAGGATTTATAATCCAAACCATCCATTGACTAGATTTTTCCTTCCCCTTGTACTTGTTATTGTGAGGCACTTGCTACAATCATAATTTATTGTGACTTAGAGAGTGTGAGGTTGGAGTCATGAACCTACAATTGTGGTATTTCCACACTTTCAATTAATTATACCTAGGTATCTTTCTCCTCTTCCCATTTATATTTTACTTCTTCTCTATCTCATTTGAAGGGTGTGGGGAACTTGCAGCTATTGGTTTAAAAAAATAAATTCCAACCCCCTCTTTCCTTTATAGATAAATCTCCTTGATTGGTTCAATCTATATTTTGTTTGATCATGAGCCTCTATTTCTAAAAGATCATGATTTTCAATCAATTTTTACACCATGTGTAGATATGATTAAAGAGGATCCATGGTTTTTGGTTGTTCAACCTCTGTCGATAGAACGTATTCCCCACTTGATTGCATTGTTTTTTTCATTGTTGTTTCTTCTATGATGGATTGACCCAATCCATGCAACAAATCAATGAATACTTGTTCATGATATGGATATTGCACTTCATGTATCACAACTCCAACTAATGCAACTTGTTCTTCATGAGTAGGGGCTGAGATGGGAATTTCATGTGACACAATAGGTAGAGTAATATCAACTACCTTAAGAGCCTACAATACTTAGTAAGTACCTAAAAGCATGGGGAAACTCCTTGTATGGGTGTACTTGCAATTATTTACTATTGCAGGTGCTACCACATTTTCCATTTTTTACCATCACAAAGTTTTTGGTTATTGGTTCCTACTCCACTTCCTCAAGGATGGGTTCAAATTTTGGACTCCCGCTAGGTTGTCTTAGCAAAGAACTTATCCTCATCCACTTTACTTTACTAGGTGATCCCTCTTGAGTAGAGGATGACACACCTACTTTGGATTTACCGTGAGTAATAACTACTTTAGATCCTAAAGTGGGATAGGGCACAACCTAGATTGGAGTTTCCTAAATAATAGGGGTATCCTTCATTGTTTTTCTATTGGCGAGAAAATTTATTGATATGACAAATTAGTGTATTTTACGCCAATGCTCTAAAACTAGGCCCCTTCGCTTGAATGAGGTAGATCCATTTATTGAATATAGGGAAATTATATAAATTATTCTATCAACCAAGGGTGTTCTTTCAATTGGGGATCACATGGGGAGGTACTTCCTTACACTGTGGAAAATTTCTTGTTGAAGCTACAAGGGAGGGAAAATATTGAAAGAAGCGTGTGATGAGAATAGAAAAGAGGGGGGTTTCACACAATAAATAGTATCATAGAGTTTATTCTTTCAAAACTATAATATTATCCATGAATTAAATGGAAGTAAACCATGAGAATCACAAGGAATAAAACACAAAATGAAAAAGTCTTCATGCATGACATTTAAAAAGTATATTTTTCATGGATTATAATTGAGATGGAGAGGAAACATAAGCAAGAGAAATAGAGGAAAGTTTATCACTTGTTTCTAGAGAGAATATGGGAGCTAGTAAACAAGATTAACCATCCTTTGAAATGAGGAGGTTCTCTCAATTTATAGCTTTACATTGCAACTCTTCGTCTACCCCCACATGACTATTCATGTCCCTATTCAACCTGTGACTCTTTGTATTTCTAGGAAAGAAAAAATAAGTCCCATTTTATCATTACAAAGTGGTATTTTACATTGCACAAATATTTAATAGTCACCTTAATGAATAAGACAAGATGTCATGATTTCTTACAATGAAGAATTAGAAAGGGGGTAGAGAAGAGGAGAAAAAATGAAGAGAGCAAAGAAAGAATGCTTCAAAGCACAAATGAGGATACCTCTATCTTCCATGAAGATATAATCTGAATAATTTAAAGATGAAAACTTGTTCCAATATGGCCCTCTGTAAACTTGGTATTCCCACTAGAAAATATCTATGATGAAGTCCTTTTGAACACTTTTCCCCTTTTGAAAACTCTTTAAAATGATGCAATTATACACACTTCCTGGATACATTGTGGAGAGGGACTTTGAAATATGACTCACCTAATTGATAAAATCATTCGATCCTTGAGACACTATTACATCTTTATGATCAACCATTCACATGGGAGAAATTAGATGTACTTTGTTCACCCAACCATGATCATTGATTCTGCCACTGCGGGAGCACTGATGATGAGTGAAGCATGAGACAAAATCCTTCTAATTATGGAGTGTGGAAAGGAGAATGATAAAAAATAAATTTCATCCACCAATTGACCATTCACTTCATGTGAAATGAACTGAGAGGGCCTTTGGTACAAAATTGACAATTTTTCTCATTTTAACACTCTTCGCTCACCGCATCGGGGAATGCAGGAATTGACTTGAAAATAGAGAGAGGAGATCTCGTGAGTGCTAATACCATCATAAGATGAGTGAAGGAATTAAATGTGACCACTTTTAGCTCATTCACCCATTTTCTATTCTTATAATATTCACCATTATGGTCTCATTTAGCTATTTTTTCCATTCTTGTCAATTTTGAGTGTCTTGATCATGAGGGAATGGGATGAGGAGTGTGAATGTAAATGTTTCTTAGAATTAATATTTATATTATTTGATCCCATAGAGACTTTATAAAAAATATAAAGTGGTCTTCCCGGTGTTGTATTCGAACGAAACCACTTGCAGAAGTTTACATAAATCATTTCAAATTTATGCTCTAATTTTCACGTGATTCTGCCCACTGGAACCCTACACGGTCAAGAGGTAACTTACTACCTTTTCACTACTAGTTAATGGAATCCATTAATGGAGTCCCTAATATTTTTATAAATTTTTCTTTCCCACATTGGATTGGGAAGAAATCGGCTTCATCGTAACAATTTTTTCATCTAGACTTTGTGCTCAAATGTTTAGCTCAGTCATGTCACTTGAGAATGATGGGAACCGAAGAAATTAAATATAGGTCACACAATGAGGGTTTTTTCTCCACTAAAAATCAATGGTATCATTTAATGTGATGTCAATTTCTTCTTGAAGGCATGTTGAAAATACAAAGATTGCAAAAACTCTCACCTCGGTCCATTTACTAGATTGTGAGATATGAATTTTTCTTCGATTCGGTAATAAATTTATTTAGACAAAAACATAGGCATGAAGTCTTGAAGAATGTATATTTCATGGATATTTTACCACTGCAATCATGAGAGCATGAAGGAAAAATTGAAGGAATAAAACTCGAGAGAGTGATTTCTAGAAAAATTCAACATCATTTCTAAGATTTTTGTGCATATGGAGGAAGAGCTTGAAAAACTATCTTCTGGATTTGAAAATGATTCATGGGGAGGGATGAATTTTTTTCCCCCTTTTCCCCTTATAAAATTGATGAAAGGGATAGAAAAATTCAAGTTATCCCTATGAGGAAAAATGGGGTGTATGCATTCGTTGTGGTGAGAGACAAAGGCTTGTTTTTAGCACCCAGAGCTGAGTTTGGGTCACGTGAGGAACCATGTATAAGTAAGGGGAGGGAAAAAAATTCCCCCTTTTCCTCTTTGAAAATGGATGAAAGAGATATAAAAATTCACCTTAGCCTCATTGTGAAAAGTGGCGGACATGTGGTTCATGAGGAGGGGGCTAGAAAACTTGTGAAAAGATCTTACTAAGGCTTCCTAGTGTCATAAGATGGGTCCAGGAGCTCAAATAGGGGAGGAGAACATTTTGTTCCCCTTATCCACTTGGAAAAGGGACTAAAAGTACACAAAATTATGCCTCATCCTTATGCTAACATGTGGCACTAGAAAAATTTACTAATTACGGAAGGTTTACCTATGGAATGACCTTGAAGACGAGGTTGTTGAATCTCCCAAAGGAATTTTTAATCACTTATTTATATGATTTTGAGTGAAATAATCATTTTTAGAAGAATTGGATGGGTATAAATGTATGATTTTTCTTTCCTCCTTAAAAATATTCTTCTTCATTTGAATTACTGAGGTGTGCCTTCCAAGAATGATTTGTGGAAAGCAATTTCATCGGTTGTGTGAAAGATAAAAATATATCACCATGTAGGGAATTGAATTAGTTTTCCAATAGTATCTAGTTTTACCTCAAAATCATTCTGAATATCTTGGAATCACTTCTTGAAGCTCAGGTGTTGTTTTGAACTGCAAGCTCCTTCACCTTCAAAAACCTACTTTCAATGAAATTATTCCTAAATTAATTGAAATATGATCTTATCTCCTTGATACCACTTCTTGATGAATTTAGGACTCTAAATTTTCTCTGAAGGATGCACACCTACCTTAGAAAGGTTAAAATAGCCATTTCTAAGCCTCTAAAAATCCACCCTAAGAGGTATTGTCTCGGAAGAATCTCGTGAGCTTGTTTTCATCTCTCCAACATATGGGAAATGTTGTTACAATAGGCATAGGCACTAGAAGGATTAAGATGTGCCTAACATAAGGTATGAACTGATCTAGAAGATTTCTCGGGAGGGTTTACATGTAAATATTATGACACTAAGATATAGTTGACATGTTATCAAGTTGAACTTTTCCCTTACAAAAACACATGACAATAGTTGGCTCTAACTTGGGGACTCATTATATATCAAACAAAGTGAGGAAAATATGAGAATGGAATCAGTAATATCTATACATAATGTGGAGTAGGATTTCTGAGTCTCGATAGAAACAAGTATGTCCTAAAAAGACAAACACACACACACACAATAGAAGGGAAAAACACACGCACACTAGGAAAGGATAACACACAAACCTAAATCACCTATGTTACATACAGGGGAAAACCCAATTTCATTGTAACACTTTTATTTTTAGAATTTGCATCTGAAGGGGTAACACTTAGTGGTGATGTTCCACAAATCCATTGACCGGTTCAAGAAAGCATCCTCCTTTCCTCAACTTCTTATGAAATCCAAGTGCTTTCATGAGTGCATGTATACCTAGGAGGAGTTCACCTAAATGATATTTTTATGCTCCAATATTTTCTCACAAATTAAGTCCATTTAGATTGAAAATCATCTTCTGCATTCATCCACATTACTAATTTATTTTTTAACATCTCATCATGACACAAAAACTGATTTTCAATAAAATTGCATGAATATTCATAGTTCTCATCTTTCCCATATTCATGTTTATTGACAAATTTTTCATAATAATCCTTGAATTCATTTTTTTCTCTATTTCATTATGATGCTTTTGGACATGGAATGAGGAATCAAAAATCATCATACCTATATTTTATGGTCATAACTTCGAGTCACGATGTCAAGACTAATCTCAAAATATTTAGCATCTTCTACGACTTTCAAGATTTCTTGCATGGGTTCCTTCTTCAAAATTTCCAAAATCTCACCTTCACATTCATTTTAAAATTCAAGGCAACCATTTAGAGGAATTTCTTCATCATCTAGAAGCTCATTGTAGTCCACTACTTCTTTGTTGTGGGGAGTATCATCTTTGAAGGACCCAAAAAAAATTGTTTCAACTTTTTCATCATAGAGAGAATATTCCTCCTGAATGGGAAAGATAAAAATTAAATTTCATCACTACATCCATCAATAATTGTTTCAAGAGGGATACCCTATTTTTCACTTTTTTTATTTCATCATGACCAGTTTTTAAATTGGTTAAGAATCCAGAATGTGATTCATACCTATCTTGCAAATCCATGGCCTACATCAGAAGTTCAAGGCTGAGATGAGGGTATTTTGTTTCTTATATAATTCTTATTATTTCATGCATAGATTATTCCCTCAAACCTTTCAAAGGATATTCAAAATTTATCCTTTCTTCAACATAAATGATATGATCAAGAGAATCTTCATCTTCGAATGGGAATGAGAAAACCTCCTCTTCATGGGTAAACACATGGGCTGATTTCTCAGCTTGGAATTTATCAAGAACCATTTCCTCTTCTTCATGGCTTGCATCATCCTATAACTCAGAGCTACCCTCTTGTAACTCAATATTTATCCATACTTCTTCATGGTTGATACCCCATCTAAAAGGAATGCTTGGTCATATCAAGGTAGGAATCTCATCCTCTTCATTTTTTATGAAATGATTCATCTTCGCGCTATCTTGATAAGAGATGTTAGCTCCTGGATTTCCTGACTTTTACACCGTATATCTCATCTTTTTGCAGGAAGAAACTTTTTCATATCTCCTTTAACCTGAATGGTTATAGAATACTGATTCCTATGGATATTTCCTCCCAACTTATGATAGAATATTCTACTTAACAACATTCTAAATGAAGTTGAAATGTCTACCACCAAGATATTCATTGACACCTTCTTATCTAGAAATTTTGCGAGATCCACCTATGCATCATTGATATTTCCCACAAGTGGGACCTCCTTTGACTCCATGGAGTAACATGAGCCACTATCCCATGTCAAGGTGAGTCCAAGAGAATTGGCCACCTTTATAGGCATTACATTATTAGAAGCACTTGAATATATTATGTAATTATTCACCGATATCTTCAACAAGAAGGAGACATAGAAATGATCAATCTTATCAGTATTTGATGCACTCATAGTAAGCATATTTTATAATGGAGGTGTAGGCGGGGTTTTTAGTAGTCCTTTAGAACTAGGATTCATAGTAATGGGATTTGCACTAATACCCATGATATGCTGGAAAATATTCTCAATTGTTCGGGATGAGTATGAAAATACTCATATTTGGAAATATACACATTATATTTGTTTTCATGCTCAATGATATCAAAAGGAGAATATGTGGATGGGGAGATGAAGACATTATTTTGAAGTTAGGATAGGCTTAGAAGTGGGAGTAGATGTTTGGGGAAAAGAGGTTGATTTTGAAGGTACATTAGAGACTCTTGAAGGAATAGGTTTTGTAGGAGAAAAATTAGAATTAGAAGGAACATTAGAAGACTTACTTGGAATAGTAGGTGACATCTTACTTATCACAAGATCTAGTTTCTCTAATTTAGAATCCATGGAGGGTGGAAGTGGAGATCCTCGACTGATTATTTTATTTTGTAGAGTCACCACAGGAGGATCTTCAATATTCTTATTTTTCATAGTAGTGGTGAAATAAGCTCCTTTTTGGAATGAAATTGGGTGAATATTTCACATGATAAATTGGGCATATCTTCATCACCTCCATAATATTCACAAAATCTGATTTGTGCATCATTCTCTACTTCTTAGATTTGTAGGAAATCACTTGCCTTCACTTTCTTGTTCAAGTCCTTCTTCTTCTTCTTAATTTTTTCAAATTGCATTGACAGGTGATCCTCATGAGGTGAGCCTTGGGGTGCTCCTACAATATGATATCTGCTATTACTATGATGAAATTTTCATTGAGAAACTTCCCTCTTCAACATTATCAATTAATTTGATAATTTCTATAGAAATGGATCCATTATTTCATCTTTGGGTTGTTGGTCCTTATCCTTCTTTGAAGAATTATTGATCTTCTTGATAAGATGAGGTCATCTTCTATCTCAATTTCATCTTCTTAGGAAATCTCAAGAGTACGGGGTTGGACTCTTTGTAAGAAAAATTAAACTTTGGGAGGTTTTGTATTGATGAAAAATATTTGGACATTGTCTTTGGATGGTGCGCAAGTATCTTTCGGTATTCTGTGGAGTAACCAGTTGAAATGGGCCATGAAGTCTCTCATAGTTTCATTTGATTCTTTCTTCATTTGTACCAATTGAATGAGGAGATATTAAAAATCTTTAGCTGATTTGAATCTTTCTATGAACTTTGCTTGAATTTCTTCCCAACATGTTATGGAGTGGGAGGGAAAGAGATAAAACCACTTGAATTCCTTTTCTTGAAGTGATTCTAAGAAAAATCTCACTGTATCATCCTCATGTTCAATTCTAAGGATTATACATGATGTTATGAAGGTAGAGATGTGTTCTTTGGGAATTTGTGTGCCACCACCTTTGAAATTTAAAATTTTCTTGGAGAAAATTATTGGTATATTATGGAGAGGAGGTGCAAGAGTGATTTGACCTATATTCCTTCCCCATGGACCAATGGGTTAAGGTATTTCCACTTTTTATACTATTATTTCTTCTACTTTAGCTTCTTCTTCTACTTACACTTCTACAAATTATTCTTCTAGTTCTTGTTCTTCTTCACTAGGGATTTCAATTTTTAGTGGTGGTGGAAAGATAGGGGAATCAAGGGGATTTGTAGGAGAAATATCAATAGTTGTTTAAATAGGATTTCCCTGGGTACCACTTAAATAATTAGATGGAGATGAATCTGAAGAGTAGTAAGTATTATCTCGATATGTTCTTGTGGATTTGTCAAAGCCTCAAAATTGGGATCAATAATTCCTCTCAACCTATTCAGCCTAGTATATCTTCTTTCATCCAGTTTTTGGAAGACCTTGTAATTACAATATGAAAGGGGACTATGTAATACAAAGGGTCACATGCAAGAAACAACATTGGGTTTTTAGAAATGGGTTTCCATCATTTTGTTTTTTCATATTTTTCAATTTTTTTGGATTTTTTTAATAAATACATTTTATGTTATTTTTGGTTCATATATTGGGTGCAAAAGTACCAAAAATGTTAGTGAGAAAAATTATCGATACGACAAATTGGTGGATTTTCGTCAATGCTATGGGACTAGACCCCTTTGCTTGAATGGGGCGGATCTACTTATTGAATATAGGAAATTGTATACACTATCCTATCAACCAGGTGTGGTCTGTCAACTAAGGATCACACGGGGTTACTTCCTTACACCTATGGAAAAGTTCTTATTAAAGATACAAAGGGGGAAAGCTTAAAAATGGGTATGAATAGAATATCAAAAAGGGGGATTTTCATAATAAATAGTATCAAAGAGTTTATATCTCTAGGAAATACAAAATAAGTCCCCGTTTTATAATTTCAAAAGGGAATTTTACATTACACAAATATTTTATAGTCACCTTAATGAATAAGACAAGAAGGCATCATTTCTTACAATAAAGAATTATAAAGGGGGTAGAGAAGAGGAGAAAGAATGAAGAGATGAGAGAATGAATGCTCTAAAGAATGGATGAGGATGCCTCTTCCTTAAATGAATATATGCTTTGAAGAATTTTAAGATGAAAACTTGTTTCAATATGGCCCTCTGCAATCTTGTTATGCCCAGGCGACAAAGAGTTACGATGAAGTCTTTTTAACACTTTACCCCAAACTCTTAGAAATGATGCAATTCTTCACACTTCTGGATACACTAAGGAGAGGGAATTTGGAATATTACTCCCCTCATTGAGAAAATCCTTCTAATCCTTGAGACATTATTACATTTTTATGAGCAACCATTCACATGGGATAAATTTTATGTACTTTGTTCACTCATCAATGATCATTGATTTTACCACTTTGTGGGAGAACCGATGATGAATAAAGCATGAGACGAAATCCTTATGATTATGGAGTGGGGAAATGAGAATGAGAAAAAATAAATTTCATCCACCAATTGACCATGCACTCTATGTGAAATGAACTAAGAGGGCCTTAGTCCAAAATTGATAATTTTTGTCATTTTGACACTCTTCACTCACCACATTAGGGAATGCAAGAATTGACTTGAAAATAGAGAGAGGAGATGTCGTGAGTGTCAATAAAATCATAGGATGAGTGAAGGACTGAAATGTGACCATTGTAGCTCATTTAACTTATTGTCTATTTTAGAATATTCACCATTATGGTCTCATTTAGCCATTTTTGTCATTCTTGTCAATTTTCGAGTGTCTCGATCATGAGGGAATGGGATGAAGAGTGTGAATGAAGATTTTTGTTAGAATTACTATTTATAGTATGTGCTCCTATAGATACTTGTTAAAAAATAGAAAGTTGTCTTCCTAGTGTCGGATTCAAACAAAACCACTTGCATAAGTTTACTTAAATCATTTTGAAGCTTTGCTCCAATTTTCAAGTGATTCTTCCCCACTGGAACCCTGCAAAGTCAAGAGGTAACTTACTTGCCTTTTCAATAATGGGTCATAGAATACATTAATGGATTCCCGAGATTTTAGAAATATTTCTTTCACACCTTGGATTGAGAATAAATTGGATTCCTTGGAATAGGTTTTCATCTAGACCGGGTGCTCAAATGTTTTTCTCGGTCCATCCACCAGGAATGATGGGAAATTGAAGAAATGAAAGCTAGGGCACATAATGAGGATTTTTTCCATTAAAAATCCATCACATCATTTAATTTTATATCCATTTCTTCTTTAAGGTGTTTTAAAAAGAGTAAGATTGCAAAAAATCTCACCTCTATCTTTTACAAATCGTGAGATATGAATTTTTCATTGATTACGGGCATGAAGTTCCTCGGAAAAAAATTGACATGGAGTCTTAAAGAATGAATTTTTCATGGATATTTTACCATTACAATCATGATATCATAGAGGAAAATTTGAAGGAAGAAAAATGGGAGAATTTTTTTTGGAAAAAAATTGGAAGCATTTCTAGAGTTTTTTATGCATATGGAAGAAGAGCTTGAAAAAGTATCTTCTAGCTTAGAAAATTATTCATGGGGAGGGGAAAATTCTTATGTCCCCATTTTCCCCTTGTAAAATTTATGAAATGGATATTAAAATGTTCCTTATCCCTATGAGGACAAGTGGTGTGCATGCATTCGTTGACATGTGAGAGATAAGGGCTTGTTTTTAGCACCTGGGGGCTGAGTTTGGGTGATGTGAGGAACCATGTGGAAGAAAGGGAGAGGGTGATTTTTTTCCCGTTATCCCCTTGGAAAGGAGACAAAATGGACATAAAAATTTTCCTTAGCCTCATAGTGGCAAGTGGTGGACATGCGGTTCATAAGGCGAGAGCTAAAAAACTTGTAAAAAGAGCTTATCGAGGCTTCTCATGGTCATGTGATGGGTCTAGGAGCTCAAATAGGGGGGGGAAAATAATCCCCAATTGCCCCCTTGGAAAATGGACACAAAATTTCACCTTAGCCTTATGCTGACACATGGAACTAGAAAAATTGACTAAATACGGGAGGTTTACCTTTAGAAGGACCTTAAAGACGAGTTTGTCGGAGCTCCGAAGGAAATTTTGGAACTTATTTATATTAATTTGAATTAAAATATAATTTTTATAAGAATTGGATGTGTCTCAAGGTATTATTCTTCATGCAACCTCCTTAAAAATAGTCTTATTTCTCTGGATCTCAAGGTTTTCCTTCTAAGAATGAGATGTGGAAATAAATGCATGAGTCTTGTGAAAGATATGAGAATATCACCATGTAGGGAATTGAATTATATTTCAATTTCTATCTTTGTTTACCTCCAACTCATTTTAGAGCTCCTCAAATCACTTCCTGAAGCTCGGGTGTTATTTGAAGTGCAAGCTCACCTTCAAAAACCCACTTCCACCGAAATTCTCCAAATATTCCCTAAAATTTCCAAAATCACTTGCAATATGATATTATCTCCTTGATACCACTTCTTAATGAATTTGGGCCTTTAAATTTTCTCTGAAGGATGCACACCATCTTTAGAAAGGCTAAAAATATTCATTTCTAAGCCTACTTATAAAATCCGCCCGAGAGGTACTATCTCGGAAGAATCTCATTAAAAAAATTCATCTCTCAACACATGGAAAATTTTATTACAATAACATGGGCAATAAAAGGATTGGTATAGTCCTAACACAAGGGATAAACTTATCCCAAGGAGTTCTTAGTAGGGTTTAAAGGTAAATATTTTGACACTAGGGTATAGTTGTCATGTTTTCAAGTTGAATTTTTCTCTTGCAAAAACACATGATAACATTTTCTCAACATTTCCTTAGATATTTTTGTGAACTTAGACATTGAGGTTCCAATTTTTTCTTGTAACAACACTCAACTCCTATATTGCTTTTAAGGTTTTCCTCTTATGGAAATATGTGGATATTTTACCTTCAAAGGATCTAACCTTGTTATTCCCTTATCAAAATGTGGAAGCACATCCTTGACTACACCACTGGCTCTATAGTCCCTCAAAATTGTAGTGTTTTATAGGGATAAGTCAATTCCTTTACTTATCAGCTAAGAGAAATTTCTCTAATGAGATGAGTGTCCTCTCATGCAATTATATATACTCTTACATAGTCCAATAAAGGGAAGTACTAGTTAGGTTATAATGTTCTTATTTGTATAGTAATTTCTCACCAATTTTTGTCATCTACTAAACCCTCATGGACAACTATAAATTTGTAATCAATAACCTGAGAAAGTTTCATTCTATAAAAATCCTTAAGTCTCACATATTCCTCATCTCTACATTCCATCCAATAGTCCTCATAATGAGGCTCATACTCATATGTATTACCAAGGGCACCTTGCACTATCCATTTGATATCATAATTGGGTTTTCCTTAAACTTCTACATGATAACTCCATTCATTTCAGCTTTTAGGAGTCTACCTTTGACCACTATGTGGTAGATGTATCTCCTAATAGTGATTGGGAACTTGGCATTGGTTTTATACATCCTTGAAATGAGATTTTGGACATCCACAAGTTGTCTTGATAATTCCCGTAGTTATCATTTATCATCCAAGTACATGGGTAACATAAATGGTGTGACCTAGAATCTACTCATGTGATGTAGGTGAAGAATCTGAAATGGATAAAATAACTTCCATAATTAATGATCACCTCTTTGGCTCAAGATGTAATCTTATATTGTTGATTGTTCCCATTCGGGATTGAATAAACAAAATATAGAGGAAAAGAAGGCATCATGAACCAACCTAAAATTATACTTTTGATTCTCCAAGTTGAGTTATGGGTATACATCATATACCTTATATTGAGAAAAATCCTTAGACCTTACCAATCTATGGAATGACCTATGGCATGCAATGTTATAAACTAGGTATGAAGTCATGTAGAATTCACATTTGTGTTTATACCCCTCTTGAATCTACACTACCATTTTGATAAGTTGTTGATGGATGGAGTCACTTACCAACTCCCCAGTAGATATGTCTTATTTGACTCATAATGAGGTGGATGAACCTAGAACATATAATCATGGTAATGATATGAAAACTCATTACCCATAATATTTTTGATAGGGTGATGAGTTCTCCAATATATTTAATAAACTAATCTTTTCTCAACCTCTTAGGGATTCAAGTGGCAGAGATTCTTGGCTTCTCAAGCCATTGATTATTTAATACTTTGGAATACTTGGCATTTTGGTAGTCCAAAATTTATCTTCCTTTTTAACTTTATTATTAGCAACTTCATCAACATCCAAGACTCCCAATATTTCATCCAAAGCATATAGAGTTAGGGATAATAATATAACACCAATCCCATGTCTAACTTGCCTCTATCTTTGGTTTAAAATTCTTTGCACAATCCCATACCAATTCTAGGTATTGATCGAGGGGGTAAATTTAGTTTCTAAGGAAATGGAACTTCTATCAATTTTTCCATAAATTCACTAATGTCGGTTGCATGCATCCTTTGGAGGAAAAAGACAAAATTCAAATTGCCTAGGTTTGTATTAGTTATCTTATCCAAGTCATAAATAAGGTGGGTCAAGGTTGGGACACCAATTAATTATATCTTCATTGTGTTAGGAAAAGAGGGTAGATGACTTTCTTCAATGAGTGGAATAATAAAAAATAAGGATGTACAAAAATTTCCCTTACTACCCAACACAATCTTGTAATGCCATATAACAAAATATGCCATGTTCAAGAACTCACCCACACACCAAGGTATTTGAAACTACTTTTGAACTAATAAGATCCTTTAAACATCATTAAAGCTTTGAACATGACCTTCACATAACTTAATCACATACATTATGTCTCTTTCTCATTTTAGGGCTCTAAAGTACTCAAAAAATTGAAAAATTGAATGCAAAGTGTGTGACTTAGTCTATATTTCCTACCATATAGTTATTTGCATGCTTCCATTATTGGTGGCCAAATCCTCTCATGTTTTTTAATATTTGTGATCATTGATCTTATAATATTATTTGGATATAAGCCTTACATGTGGGTAGATTTTCTAAATTGAATTTACTTAAATGACATGCCACTTTCTATTTGGCCTAGTCCTTAAAGATTTCATATGTGGCCCGGAAACTGCTTTATTTCTCATCAATTATGAAAAATTGGCTCGTGTTCATTATTTTAGGTTGGTAGGGATAGAATAGTAGTTACTAGTTTCAAAAAAATTGTAAAGATTCCAACTATGAGGCAACAGGTTTCCCTCACCATATGACGCCTCCATACTATTTCATTTGTCTTTTATGTTGGGCCTTTAGGGATAACAATGTAGTTTGTAACATTACAAAGAATAAAAAACTATAAAAATGCTCTGCCTTGAGGTGTCATCATATGTCACCATGTGTCCCTCCCATCGAACCTCGAATATGGAAGTGCAATTAGTAGTATTGCAAAAATGTGAATTTTCCAACTATCAAGATGTGAAAATGCTCCCTTGTCCTATTCTTTACCATACCATTCCAATTTTCCCTTATTGTCATACTTCATAGATGGGAGTGTAACTTGAAGTCTTGCAACAATGGTGAAGTTGTAAACTACAAAACTTCAAAATTGCTTTCTACCTAATAATTTATAGGATTCTCTTAATATTTCCTAGGTCGGGCCCCGAGAGATGAACCTACTGATTTACATATCTACATCAACTTTGACCTGGAATAAAATTCATCGAGATGGAGGAATATTCCAAGGATATTCGTTTTTAGGGGCTTAAAAGTGTCATTGTAGTTTATAACTTTGAAATAATTGTAAAAATACTCATTGTTAGGCCCCTAAGATATTAGCTAAAGAACATAAGGGAACATAAGTGCAAGGCCTAGTTGAAGGAACACGCACTGAGGATAAAGCACGCAGGGAAGGGTTTAGAGAATGCTTTAAGGAAGCCCATGGCGTGCACGTGGATAGAACCAAGGGTTCGGGACTTAGCCATTTTGGGCATTTTGGCAGAACATGTGCAAAGCATGACCCGACTACACATGCGAAGTGGATAAGGTGCTAGCCTAGCGCCAGGGTGGCCCAAGAAGGAGCATGCCTACTGATAGAAGCTTCTAAAACTCATCATGGTAAAAGTTGGAAAGCTCGGGCATAGAGGACCACATTCGGACACTTGCCATCATATCTCGAGGCCACTTTGGAGGATAGTTGGTAGTCCAAAAATCCTATATATATAGGTGCTATAGAAGGAAATATAAGAACCAAATAGTGGGCGGAGCTCTATAGAAATACTGCAAGAACTCTTCTAGTTGGGTAGTGGTGTTTAGGGAAGGATGTATTGAGGGTATGGGGTTATAAATTTCTTTTGTGAGCCTAGTCATATGAGTCTAGATATAATGCATGACTGTGGTCTGCTTCTCTGTAACATTTTGTAATGGCTCCATGAATGTAATGAGGTTACTAGTTTACAATGAATATGAACATTGACAATTCTAATGCATACATCTTTCTCAAAATTATTTTGCATTTATGTTTATAATTAAGTATGAGTACTTATACAACTTATTTCTATTTTGGTATAAGTTATTCAATCTGTTAAGAATTTTTATCTGGAATGACTGAGGATCTAGAAGCCATTCTGAGCTCTATGATGCTTGTATGTTTTACTCCTTTCAAAACCCTTGAATATGGATCATAGATGATGTTTCCCACTAAAATCACATAAGCAGAGACTCGATTCCCACGCGTGCCTCGGGTGAGCACCCACTTCCACTGGGTGATAGGCCGGCGTGCATGGGGTTCCTTTCTTTTGTGATAAGGGTAAAAATGACTACATCTTGGTTCCATTTTTGGGACCTCTTTTCAAAGTTGTAGTGGGAAATGGCATACATCATGATCTGGGTAATGAGTAATGACAGAATGTTTAACTCTGGAAAGTGTTGAATCATGGTTTAAGAGCATGGAGGATGAATTTTCTCAAAGATTCAACACTAGACCTAATTTTGATGCATGTAGATGGGTAGAAGAGAACCTCTACCATGATTTATATGAAACATTTTTTTGCTTCTTCCCAGTAGAACTGTATGAATGGCTCTCAGCATATGCATCTAGATCAAGCTGGTATTCTAGATCATGTATGTGGACCTAAGAAGAATACCAGAGGCTACAGGATGTAGATCTGACGTGGACTCGTGTTGTGGATCATTGGTGGGAAGGTGTGTTGGCTAGCTACACTCTAGAGTATGCTATTTCCACATATTCTTTCCTAGAAGTTGTTGAGTTTGAATTTTTGTGGGAGCCAGAGGATCATTTCTATGTGTTATCCCTCTGGCAATGAAGATCCTAGTTATTACTTTGAGTTTAGAGGCATTTCCAATGGCCGGCTAAACCATTTGAGAATTGGGTGAGGGAGCTAGGGTGGAGGAAGATGGCAGATATTACGATGGAGAAGGAAAGAGAGGAGAGATGGCTCAAGTATAGTGAAGCGCATGAAAGGGAGATCACTAGATGACGTGAGGTTGCAAGTGTGATGGATCTATGGAGACAGATGTTGTAGGAAGGAGTTGAGGTTCACACGGAGGACGTGGAACCTGAGCAGTCTGTGCTACCCCATCTTGGCAAGCGCGTAAGAGAGACCCCTTCATCTTCTGATGAGATTTCATCACGCTGAGAAAGAAGATTCATTGGAACATATCTGAACCCACTCAATGACCAAACCCTAGCGCTTGGTTTTCCAGAACAAGGAAGGAGTATCATTGACCCAATTGGAATCAGTGGAAATGAAAGATCTACACCTAGGAGGTACAATTTTTCAGTCCCCACTTTTATGGCTACACATATCCCAATATTTAGAGGATTCTTTGGATAAGGAGAAAGTATAGAAGCCTTCGGTCTTGCATCTGGGAGTGGCATGGGGTATAATAGTGGTAGTGGGGAATTATCATAAACCGTCGGTGCACAGTTCAGTGGAACCTTGGGGACACTTGGCGTAACTACTATAGAAGTTGGTGGTTTTAGTGGATCTAGTGGGTTAGGAGGCACGGGACCAGGTGGACTGGTGAATCTCGATGGTGGAGGGAACACCAGAGGAAACCAAGGCTCTAGCTTAAGAGGATAAGGGCCCCACCCCCCCTCAGGTCTTCTTTGAGATGTCATTACACTTTCTAGATTACAGAGGTATTGAGGATGCTATGGAGCATGTTCACAAGTGTGATTTGTTATGGTGTGCAAAGGGGATCACAACCTTAGAGAGGAAGGCTAATCAATTTGCAATAATGTTGCAGGGGTGTGTGCATAGCTGGTATAGGAAATATGACCCCCATCAAATGGTGGTGGATTACACTACTTTAAAGAACACCTTCTTGGCTAGAATTCCACATCCCTGAGTTTGAATAGAAGACCATCAACGCCTCGAAGCAAATTCAACAAGGAATGGTAGAGAGTGTGCGGTAGTATGATGCATGTTTTAAAACTCTCTTGTCTAAGTTATCATATGATATTCACAATTCACAACATACTCAATGGTTTATTGGGGGATTGATCACCCCTTTTAGAAGGGTCTTATCTCATAAAACTTTCATAGACCCACGTGAGGCATTGGAAGCTACTTTGAGCACCGAGGCTATTGGTAGTAATGATACTAGAGTTAACCCATTCCTGGAGGCTTAAATTGCTGTCATGGCTAACTTGCTGTAGAAATTGTCTGCAAACTCAACCATGATACTTGTAGTGGTTTATGGTGCACAGATTGTGAAGTAGATGGGCATGTCAAGGGTAGTTATCCCCATAGGGTAGTACGTGCCATGATAGTAGACTGTGAAATTTTTCATGGGGACCATGATGCAAGTAGGTGCCCCTTGTTACAATGCGCAATCCGAAGAATGTGTCTTGCTACTGTAAAATTTACACTTCTACAACCCATGATACTAAGGACTATAGGCTCATTGATTAGATCCATGAGGCCATTGATCATGGGGTGTGCCAAACCAACATTTCCAGTAGTTATAAGGGTGATGATTGCTGCTATGAGGAGTGTGCAAATGGTGGCACGCACGGAAGGGGATTTCGCGAGAGGATTCCGTGGTCGTGGTAACCATGGAGGAGGAAGGAGTGAGTTCCTACATGGAACCTATTTTAATTTTGGGTCTATAAAACATTATAAACGGGAGTGCCTAGACCTATTGTAGTGCTCATGGTGTGGAAAGAAGCACAAGTATGAGGAATGTCCGAGTTGTTTGAGCACATGAATCAACAGCAACGGAAAGAAAAGGGCGCTGCAATGGTAAGCATCAAGAAGACAGACACACAATGGATGTCATGGGTGACACATGATGTAGGCTTAGAACCTATTTTAGTAACAACAAGAGTAGAGGCTATGCACGCAAAGGAAATACCAAGGCAAAGGACCCTTGGTTTCAAGAGAGGAAGTAGTTCATGGGAAGTACCCAGACCCCGCACATCAAAAGGAAGTATATCAAGATACCATGGATGTCATTCGAGTTTACAAGGAGAAATCCAGTGCCTAAAGGAGTAGTCTAGGAGGGAGGAACAAAGGAGGAAGGTTGAGGCACCAAAAGATGACTTGGATGAGGTCAAGGAAGTATGTAAAATGCTAAGGCAAAAGAATGTTATTCCCTTGCTAGGAGCATGGTTAAGGGAGATGATACCATACATCAGAGAAGAGCATGAGAGATAGATCCACGAATACAAACCTTCCCCCTCATAGCCTTGACTATGACAAAGAGATCACATTGGATGTAATCATAGATGGATGGCTCCTTAGTAATATCCTCATTGACATAGGCATGGAGGTCAATGTTCTCACATTGGATGCTTGGCATCAGATGGGAAGGCTTACATTACAACCATCTTTAAATGTGTTGTATATGGCAAACAAAATGAAGGTGATGCCCATTGGTGTCTTAAGGGATGCAACTATCACTATCTAGGGAGCTAAGTTTATTGGGGAATTTGAAGTCTTGGCGCTCGCTGAGGTGGAAAATTTCACATCATTACTTGGGTGCCCATGGTGTTATAAGAGAAATGCTGACCTTCAGTTCAAAAAGGGGTACATCAATTTTGAAAATAAGGAGGAGCGGATTATTATACCCTTGGCTGATGGGAAGTCAAAACCCTATACTGAACCTTTGGGGGAAGAATTCCTAGACAAGATATATGTGTGCTTAATCAGGGATCCAGAGATAATCCATGCTACTAACAGAGTTATCTAGTTTGAGGATGCTCAGTCAGTAAGTGACACCACCAGCCTAGCATGTGATAATTGGGTGCATGGGACTTATGAATTGATTAGACGGAAGTTGAGAGGATCAGTAATAAAAGTAACAAAGGCACATACGGTCGGTGCTTAGGAGGAAAAAAATACCTAAGTATTTAGGAGGGGCCTTCCCTGAGATATTTTTACAGGAGATGGAAGCTCAGTGGAAGGAGGAGAAGGAACAAAGGGGATGTTAAGTTATGTCCTACTCAACACAGCGGCATGGTGGTGGGCTACACATCAAGAGAGCCTTTTGGAATGGCACGAGGTGAGAATTTCTCTCTCTGTCAGTTTTCTAGAAGTAACATGCCCACCGCCATCAAGGACTACCATGGTAAGGAACCCGCCTCTTTCCACATCCAAGCTTGTGAGAAGGTCTAGAGAGAAGGCACAGAAGATTTACCACCATCCCTTTGGGTGCACAAGTTGTATTCTACACTACAAGGTTACACACACACATGGTACATACATTCTGAGACATGCTGCCAAACAGGAAATTGGCAAGAGCTAGCAGATGACCTCATTCAAATGTTTGAATATTGAAGTACCAAGCCATCAATTGATAAGGCATTGTAGGTTGTTAAGTGCCTTACCATGGGGGATAGTGCCATGGCAGAAGATAGGTTATTGGAACTACTAGGTGGACCAGGTTTGGAGGCGTGCTTTAAAGAAGAAGTAGAAGAAGCAAAAGAGATCCAACTTGAGCGCGTGTGCTTGGAAAAGGAGAAAGGGAAATTAGTATATGTTATTGATGGAGAGGAAGTAGAGAGCCTGGATGTTAACCATTCTATGGGGATGCATGAGGTAGTGGACAATGCTGATGCTCGCGTGTGCCTACCATGAGCCTTTAAAGACAAATAAGGTTAACATTAGCTCAGAAGAGGAACCTAAGGAAGCTATCATTGGATATTATTGGTCGAGAAGGAATTCTCTAAGATCATTGATCTTTTGTGTGAATTTGAGGATTTATTCCCATGCAGTACCATGAGCTCAAAGGTGTCCACCATTCCTTGGGGGAGATGAGGATAAAGTTGAAGGATGGTGTGCACCCGGTTAGGAAGAGACCCTACCGGATGAATCCCAATTTACATGTAAAGGTAAAGGAAGAGATAGAAAAAATGAGATCTTAGGATCATTGAAGATGTGGAAAAATCAGAATGGATAATTCGATGGTGATAAGCATCAAGAAGGATGGGCGATTAGGATATGCATGGATTATAGGGAGCTGAACATGGTTTGTGTCATCGATCCTTTTCCAACCCCCTTCACTAAAGAAATTTTAGAGGATTCGCTGGGCACGAAATCTATTCCTTTACGGATGGATTTTGGGTACCACCAAGTCCGAATTACAAAGGAAGACCAGGAGAAGACAACTTTCACCACTGAATGGGGAATTTTTGCATACACAGTCATGCCCTTTGGGTTGAAGAATGCACCTGCTATTTTTTTACGCATAGTGGTTCAGGCATTCCAGGACTTCATCCACAAATTTCTTTAGGTTTATTTAGATGATTGGATAGTGTATGGGCTAGTGAAAGACCAATGTGATAATTTAAGGCTGATATTTGAGAGATGTCAGTAGTTAAGGATATCTCTTAACATTAAAAAGTGTGTCTTTGCTACACCCTTTGGGACTTTATTGGGGCACATCATATGCAAGGAGGGCTTGCTAGTAGATCCTACCAAGGTTGCAGTTATTGTGGGATTGGGGGAACCTACTAGCCAAAGTGCAGTGCATGGATTTCTTGGGCATACAAGTTATTATAGGAAATTCATCAAGGGGTATGCCAAGATAGCCGTGCCTCTAGAAGAATTGCTCAAACACAAAAGTGCCTTCCATTGGGGAGAGGCACAAGCAGAAGGCATTTGACACATTAAAGGATAGGCTTGTCACCGCACCTATATTACATTTTCCCTCTTAGGATAAGCCCTTCCATGTTCATGTAGATGCCTCAAGAACCGCCATTGAGATCGTGCTTGCATAACTGGGTGAAGGAATTGTTGATCATCCTCTATGTTTTGCAAGCCAGAAGTTGACCCCAGCATAGTAGAATTACACCATGACTAAGCGCAAGGCATTATCAATGATCTACACACTTTTCAAGTTCAGACAATATCTATTAGCAACACCCTTTGTATTCTACACCGACCACATGGTGTTAAAGTACTTAGTGAACAAGCCCATTCTACAAGGGTGCATATGTCATGGGTGCTATTATTTCAAGAGTTTGAGTTTATGGTAGTTGTGAAGCCTGGAAAAAGTAATTGTGGACCTGATCATTTGTCAAGGATTGATTCAGGGGAGGACACACAAAGTATTGAAGAGGATATGTAAGACATGAAACTATTTATGTTGCGGTGTGTGCCCTTAGACTTGGAGGAGATTGTGGTATTCCTAAAAGAAGGTGTGGTGTTGGAAGGGATGAAGGCATTAGAAAGAAAGCAACTAGCTATATGCACCACACCCTACATGTTGATCAGTGGGGACTTATACAAGTTAGGGCGTGATGAAGTTTTACAGATGTGTACTAGAGCATGAGCACCTTGCCATCATAGAGGAAGCACATGGAGGAAGTGTAGGTGGACATTATGTAGGTGACACCACCATGTGTAAAATTTTAATGGTAAGATTATGGTGGGAAACTCTGTATGCACATTGGCAAGCTAGGAAAGAGAGATGAAATTACTTTTCTCCCTATACCTAGCATTTAACCTATTGAGAAATGGGAAATAGACTTTATAGGCCCTATTGCACCAGTAGTGCATAGGACCGGATCACACTATGTAATCACTTGCATGGATTATTTGACAAGGTGGGTAGAGGCAGCTCTAACTAAAGACTACACAACAGCCACAATGGCAAGATTTTTATGGGAGAACATTATCACAAGGTATGGATGCCCTTTAAGTTTAACCAAAGTGATAGGGGTACACATTTCTTAAATGAGACCGTGAGGATCTTGTTAGCAGAATTCATCGTAGCTTGTCACAAGACTACCCTTTATCACCCACAAGTAAATGGAATTGCGGAAGCATTTAACAAAATATTGAGTCATACCCTGACCAAAATTTGTGATGTCGGAAGACAAGATTGGGATGACAAGGTATCATCTATATTATGGGCTTATAGGACAACTTATAAAAGGTAAATAAATCCATACCATTTTAATTGGTGTTTGGCACGAAAGCCATTATGCCAGTTGAATTCATGTTACCTTCTCTACGAATAGCACACGTAGGAGGGTTGGCTAATGAGCAAGCACTGGAAGAAATAATTGACGAACTAATGAAGTTGGATGAGAGATGATCACTCGCCAAGTGGAGCCAAACAACAAAAAATCAAAGCAAAAAGCATGGCACAATTGCCACATCAGAAACAAGAAGTTTGAGGTTGGGCAGATGGTCTTACTATATGATTCTAAGTTTCTATGCCATCCTAGGAAGTTGAAGGTCCATTGGTTAGGTCCCTATAAAATCTCGTACATCCTTGACTCAGATGCATGTTAGTTACAAGCATTGGATGGAACAAAATTTCCTAGAAACTTCAATGGGAATAGGTTAAAGCCCTACTATAAATAAGTTTTCTTGGTGTTTGTAAATAAGGTAGTTTAGCTAGACTAGTTTAGAATTTCCTTTATGCTTTTCTTTTCTTGTGTTTCCCTTTGTGTTGTTGTTTGTTTTGCGCCTTGGGTGTTGGTAACCCTTATTACTCTTTGAGGATTTTTGAGTGCATAAAGGACTGCACATCATTTTAGTGTGGGGTGGAGTGATGTAAAGAAGATCGTGGGTAAATTTCCAAAGAATTTACGTTGAAAATCCCGGTTGAATGGCCCTATTGAAAGAGGTGCATGGAAAGAAAATATGGAAAAGGATGATTGGTGTCAAGATAAGGCTACTCTCAGATCCCACATACAAAGGAAGAAAAAGTGCATAAGGAACACGAGGTAGGCAAGAGCAAAAATCAGGATAGAAGAAGTGCCTTTGGTGCGGTGACACGCGTGCAAGAGTCTCCTATCTAGATGGATTGGTTGTGCACTAGAAGGTTGGAAGATTACCCACTCGAGTTGGTGCATGAGTTAAAGCGCTAAAGTCAGACTTTGTTTGAAAAATCTGCATTAAATGTAAAAAGTATGGTGGTAGGTGAAGTAGCATTTAATGCTTAAAAAGGGAAAAACTATAAATAGAGGGTCAAGGAACTTCATTATTCACTTTGTGTACAAGGAGAAAGAAGCACTTTTTGCATTTTTGCAAACTAGGGCTTCCAAAAACTGATCCGTGTGAAGAAAAATTTAAAGAGATTGAGCATGAGTGACTAGTTTGGATCTATGAACTAGAAAAGAGGGATTTCATGGGCGTAAAAGAGTTGTGAGAAGGTGTCATCTTGTGAAAGGATTATCCCAACTAGGGTTTGAAGAACTAGGGCACAAGTTTAAGGAATTTTCTTCACAAATTTGAGATCTAAGGTGGGAAAGAGTGGAAGAACAGAGTTACATGAAACCAACAACAAGAAACTGACACACATACAAATGAAGAGTGGTATGCTAGAAATGTAGTACCCAGATGGAGTAATGCTAGGGAAGGAGTGGGAGTCCCATCTAAGGAACATGTCTGTAAATGACTATAATCATCGTACGAGCATGATCGAGAAGGAGATGGCACTAGAGCTAGTGCACCCAACAAATAGAAGGACACCAGAGGGTTTTCCCATTTATAACGATGATGTGAAGGTCAAGTTGGAAAAGGTAGGGTTATTACAACTCTTTGAGTTGCCTTACTTTGGGAAGCCTGAGTGCCTCTATCAATGGTTGATGTCGCGTGTGCATGAGGACTACTTCCATTTTGTGGGGCGCAAGATGTGCATTACCCCTCAACTCATCTCACATTTCACAGGCCTCATCTGTGAAGGAGATGGTTTGGAAGATGACCTAGGTGATAAAGAGGCAATTAAGGAGACTATCACTACCTACACGTACAAAAAGGGGTCAAGATATTATGATATCACAGACATCAAGGACCCCTGTAATGAAAATGGCCATGCATCTATTGAAAAATTTAAATTTCTAGGAGAGATGGACCTAGGTCAATAAGCCATGGTTACATGTTTGCAAGAAAATCATAGAAGGCACCATCTATAACTTGTCTGCATTCATCGCGGATGAGATTGTCAGCTGCGCAAAGGAAGGTGACAGGATCCTGTTCGGTAATGTCCTACTGACAATTTTTTCAGAGATTGGAGTACCTGATGCATCAAAAAAATTCATATGGGAGTACCCAGCTGAGGACCCTTTGCCCACAAAAAGATTTGAAAAATACACATGTGACTCCATGACAACTATGCACAAGGCGCACCTAGAGAAATGGTATATGCACCTAAGGAACGCATTTGGGGTAGAATGGAGAATTCCTGAACAACTGCCAGTGGCCACCAAAGGAGAAGTTGAATTTGTTGTGTACCAACATTTCTACTGGGTAGGTTCAAACTAATAGATGAGACATGGAGCCCATGGTGCAAGCTCCCCTTCACCTTCATAGCTCAATACTTCCAAGTGGGAGTAAACAGGTTTAAAGAGTCCATCAATACCTTGGAGGAGGATAAGTTGAAGTGCAATGTTGAGCAAATGTTAAACAAAGAGAAGGAGGAGAAAAAAAAGGGACCATAGCAACACTTTGAAGGCCCCATTTTAACTATAAGTATTCCTAAGGGCACGCACACGAGAGGAAGGCATGTAGGGGAGGAGAGGCTAGGATGGGTTACATTGATGACCCCAACAAAGTGTTTCGCATGTGGTTCCAAAGCACGATTTCGATAGAAGAGATCATAGCCATGTCATCTTTTGACAAGGAGGTTCATACCCACGAGATGAGGAAGATGCTCTCATGGGAAATTGAGTCCCATCTTGACAAGCCGAGAATTTGAGGTAAGCCACGGGGCAATAATAACATTGCCAGGGCCAACAAAAGACAACCCCATGGTGAACACTCAACAGCTCTCAGATGAACAGCTGTGTAATGCACTGAACAAGGTCTCCATTGAAATCAAGGCTAGACTCTTCAGGTGGAATGATAGAATCAAAGATCTGGAGGAGGACCTGAAGAAGAAAGAGGAAGAACTAGCTAGTAAGGGCTAAGGAGCTTAGTCAAGAGAAACTAATCAAGCACCCGATTGCGGCGTGAGCTCAATATAAGAAGGCCAAGGTGGGTGCGGTATACAAGAAGGTGGAGGCTATAAATAATGTTATAGTATTGAAGCATCCAGAACTAGCACCCTCCATGCGAAGTATGGATCTGCTTTAGGATGCGATGCCAGAGAGACTTAACAAGAGTCCTCACCATGGAAAGGCAACCAATAGCCTTAGAATTTGTAGAAGAAGTGGCCACATGCTTGGATAAGGAAGATAAATTGAAGGTCGTGGCATTCATAGTAGAGTACAACAAGGTTCTTGTTAATATAAAAGTCACTTCCTAGACTGCTAAGGCTACATATGATAATTGCGTGGACAGAGACAAAGTGGCAGGCATCTTGGTTGCCACTCATGAAGCAAAATTTAAGGAGTTCCAGGAAAAGAATAAAGGGAATAGGGTAGAAAGGGACAAAATCCTTACCGAGGTCAAAAGAAAATATGAAGCCATTAAATCCTTAAGGGGTTCAATTAAAAACTAGTTGAAGGAACTGTACCATGATTACGTGGAGAATGGATGCGCTGGATGATGTGGGAAAAGAGTTAGAGAAAATTTCCAACACCATAAGCACATGAGGAAATGGGCTATGTTTTGATGAGGTGAGCACCCTGGTTGGTGACCTCTGTCAGAAAGCACAAAATGAAGTCAATGCCTGGAACAAGTTGGAGGCCAACTTGCAAAAGGATTTTCCTAGCCTTTTGCAGTGATTCCATCATTTCCCATTCTTTTTCCATATTCTTTCATCCCCTTATTCTTATCCCATGGTGTAAGTCCACCATATTCTTTCCTTTCTCGGAGAAGTGTTCCCACAGATGGAGAACAGGCGTAGTGTGGGGTAATGTTGGGCCCCTAAGATATTGGCTAAAGTACAAAAAGGTGCATAAGCACGTAAGGCCTAGTTGAAGGAATGCACGCAAGGATAAAGTGCGTAGGGAAGGGTTTAGAGAAGGTTTTAAGGAAACCCATGGCACATGCGTGAACAAAACCAATGGTTCAAGACTTAGCCATTTTGGATGTTTTGGTATAACACATGAAAAGCATGAATCGACTACGCATGTGGAATGGATAAGGTGCCAGCCTGGTGACAGGGTGGCCCAGGAAGGAGCATGCCTACGGTAGAAGCTTCTAGAAGCTCATCATGGTAAAAGGTGGAAATATTAGGCCTAGAGGAGCATGCCCACATGGAGGACCACATTCAGACACTTGGCATCGGATCTAAGGCTGCTTTAGAGGATGAGTTGGTAGTCTAGAAAGCCTATATATACAAGCACTGTAGAAGGAAAAATAACAACCAGATAGTGGGCGGAGCTCTGCAGAAATACTGCAAGAACTCTGCTAGTTGGGTAGTGGTGTTTAGGGAAGGATGTATCAAGGGTATGGGGTTATAAATTTCTTTTGTGAGCCTAGTCATATGAGTCCAGATATAATACATGATTTGATCTGCTTCTCTATAACATTTTTAATGGCTCCATGAATGTAATGAGGTTACCAGTTTACAATGAATATGAACATTGATGATTCTAATGCATACATCTTTCTTAGAATTATTTTTCATTTATGTTTATAATTAAGTATGAGTGCTTGTACAAATTCTTTCTGTTTTGGTATAAGTTATTCAATCTGTTAAGCATTTTCTATCTGGAATGACTGCAAGGATCTAGAATCCATTCTGAGCTCTATGATGCTTGTATGTTTTACTCCTTTCAAAACCCTTGAACATGGATCATAGATGATGTTTCCCACTAAACTCACATAAAAGAGAGACTCGGCTCCCACGCGTGCCTCGGGTGAGCGCCCAATGCCACTTGGGTGATAGGCCGGCGCGCATGGGGTTCCTTTATTTTGTGATAAGGGTAAAAATGACTACACTCATAAGGCCCACATACGCCCATATTCTTTGAATATTAATTTTTCGTACCTTAAGGGTGAAATTGCAAGTTGTAAAATTACGAAATGTAAACTTGTAGAATTTTAGAGAACTCAATTCCAAAAGTAAGGGGTCTTATTCTAAAGGATTAATCATACAAAAAAATGTCATAACAACATTTTCCATGCCCCTCAAACTAGAAAACCATCAAATCAACAATAAATATAGGAAATATTAATTCATTATCCAAAACACAGACGATTAACTAGGATCATGACATGGTTTAATCAACTAGAAGCTTAGGGGGACACTAAACATCTTGAGAGTTCATAGAGATAACGAAATAGGAAATACATACTAACCTATTAGGGATGGATACAAAATGTGCCAAGATTTCTGAAAAGATAAAATCAAACATGAATACCAACTCTTTCTCAAGGATGGGAACCCTCAGTGGGTAAAAGGAATGATAACCAGATCGTACCAAGCTAAGAACACAAATGCTAATCAAACACCTCAATCAATAAGATGAAAGCAATTCACCAGAATAACTTTACATAAAACCTTTGCAAAAAAATGAGCAGAAATATCATATATTATTATGGAACTCAATGAATTACAATGAGAATGGACCATTCTTATATAGGCAAGGAATAACAATCTAAGAACGATCAAGGTCATAGATCATGCCATAAATCAAGGAAATAACTAGTCATGACCATAGATTTAGGAGAGAACTAGACATCAAGGATCTAGTAAATACCATAGATCAAGGAAATAAATATACCAAACAACTAGATATTATCTCATAATATCTAAATAAGATAAAAGAAATATCCACACACATAGGTGGGTGAGGATAAATACAATAAAAGTAAATAAATTACCTAGGTGAACATAAGCTAAGGTAAGTACCTACTCTAATAGTGGGTTCAACAAGAACCATATAAAAGTCATAGATGATATAGACCATGTGCCTAATCCATTTGGTAAGGAGGCACATAATAATACACCTAGTTATTTGTAATTTGGAACACCAAAAGTATAGGAATGAAAAAATTTGATCGCAGAGGACCATAAGGGAAAAAAACTATACATCATTACAATGTGATACAAAAATAATCTAAAAAATACTTGAGATTCCTACCATTGAAATGTAATGCAAGCAATTATCCCTCCAAATACCTTAATAAGAAGGTATTTTCTCCACTTTCTGGTGTTAGTGGAATAGGGACCCATCCATATTGCATCAAACTTCCCATGTTTTCCTTTATATTAATGTTTGTTATCCCATAACAAGACTAAATCACCAATATGGAAATTCCTTGGAGTTACTTTTATATCAAATATCTTCTTAAGTTTTTTATTTGAATTTAATGTGTCTCTGATGATATTATCTCTTGACCTCATAAATCTCAATGATTTGGTTGATCCTTGCAACATAAGAATAAACTTCCTCTTCATCTCCCAACTGTTGCATAAAATGATGAGCTGACAACTACAAATGGAGAGGTAAGACTTCTTAGAAACCATACACCAATTTATATGGGATTTTTCCAGTAAATATATTTGATGTAAACATATCATACCACAAGGAAAACTTGAGTTACTCACCCCACTTTCTCTTGTTAACATATAAGGTTCTTCTGAGTATTTTGAGAAATTTTCTTTTACTTAATTTATCTTGTCCATTCCCTTCTGAATTTTGATTGGAAAAATATGTGGGAATTGTTCTATACTCATCACATATGGTTTCTAAATGTTTGTATCTGAATCTCATGGAATTTTCAGCAATCCGTTTTATAGGGAAACTAAATCTATAAATGATGTGGTTTAAAATAAAATCCATGACCACCTGATGTGTTGTCTTCTTTTTGGGGATTGCTTCAACCAACTTAGTGAATTAATCAATTTCCACCAATATCCATTTAAGGACAACACTAGAAATATCTAACATCTTACCAATAAAATCCAACTCCCGTTACATAAAATGAGCCTCAAATGAAATAGGATGAAAGGGGATAGATCCAGAAGCTCTTAACTTACCAAATAAATGTTGGAAGACTTCACACTTTCTCACCAATTGAGCAACATCCTTGAAGAGGGATGGCCACCAATAACCTACCCTTAAAAATTATGAGCATTCACTTTCATAGCATAGTGACCACCACTTATTCCTCTATGAAAATCATTAATTAATTTAAGATCTTCATCCTTATTTATACCCCTTAATAAGATCCCTTCAAGATATTTCTAAGCTAAAACAATGTCTATTATGATGTATTTCTAGGACACTAACTTCATTTTCCTTCTCCGATTCATTTCTAGGCATGAAGGACAATATAATTTTTCAAATAATACACTATGTCCTTGTTCCAAATATATGCACTTACCTTTTCATGGGGGTCTCTTAAATTAGCATCATCATTGTGCACTTCAACAACTTGTAAACTTTATTTTTTCATCGGTCTTGGCAAACCAAGGTCTCTCACCAACTTGGTGGTTTGGATTTCCATGTCATATTCTTGGAGTTTTGTTACCCACTTGCACATTTTTCTTGAGACTTCCATCTATGTTAGGATGTCCTTGACCATGATGTGTGGTACATAGGCAATGATCCTTGAGCTCAGGATGTAAGGGCTGAAGATTTTGGTGGCCTTTACCAAGGAAAATCCTTATTTTTACATGATTGTATATTTTGGTTTAGATCCTTGTAAGGCCTTGCTAAAAATTCAATTGGCCTCTCATGGCCTTCATCATCCTTATATAATAGAACCAAGGTAAGATTAAATTCAAATGCAAAGAAAAATTCTAAAACTCCTTATAATTTGACCTGGCCAACACAAGGGCATCTTTAATGCATTGTTTTCTCCCTTGAATGCTTATGTTGCCTCATCCCCCACTTGATAATCTGATCCCTTTTTAGCATATTTGTGATATGTAGGGTGATCTCAGTGAAATTAGATATTAACCTTCTCACAAAGTTAATTTTACCAAAGAAAGATTGTATGCCTTTCTTGGATTGGGGGATATGCACTTTATCAATTTCCTTTACCCTTTTAGGGTCAATCATAACTCTTAGAGACACAATGTGTCCCAACAGGGATAATTTTAGTGGTGAATATTCATAATATGGTGAATATTCCATTTTTGAAAAATTTGAAAAGGTGAATTTTTCGCGCGGCGAAATGACATTCGCCTAAAAATTACAGATTTAATTTTTTTATGGGTCGATTCACCTACCCTTGAAACTATCCCCTATATAATATTAGATTATTCGCTAGGTAGAACACTACTAGATCACTCATACCACCTAGGGTCATATGTATTGTCAAGTACAAAGTAAATACGTGACAGGAGGGTAGAGGCTAGAGACATGTGACAGGAGGGTAGAGGCTACATACGAGTGACATAGAGTTTGTTGATGTGTGACATGGAGAGTTTGTTAAGACACATGAAAAATATTTTTTTGATGTGTGACACGAGAGATTTTGTTATCATGTGACCAGGGGGAGGTGTAGACACACGATAGAAGATTTGTTGTCACGTGTACCGCAACTTTTGTCACACCTCTTAAAAATCAGTGAATTTTTTTCATACCCCCAAAAAATTCACCTTCTGTTAAACTAGTGTTGGTCCCTAATTTAGCTTCCAAATCTTAAGGGTGCGTAGGCACACATGGTGAAGAAAGTGCGCAAGTGAAGGCGTGCAAGGTAGAGTTCAAAAGGCTTCTTGAAGAACCCAGGATGTGTGCGCCGCATGAAGAACAATTCAAGACTTAGCCATTTTTGGCCTTTGGGACAGAACACATGAAGAACATGTTCCATTTGGATAAGGTTCTAGCCTAGTGACAGGGTGTCCTGGAGGGAATATACCTTGCGATAGAAAGATCCAAAAAGTTAATCATGACATGGAGAGGCATGCGCCCGGGCGACCCACACCTTGACACTTGGGGCCATATCTGAGGCTACAGAGGAGTTTGTTAGAGCTCAGAGGCCTATTTATATGTGTGCCCTTGGCAAAGAAGAGGAGGAGAAGAGAGGTAGTGGAGCTCTGCAGAATTACTGCAAGAACTATGGGATGAAAATGGGTACTGAATTCAAGTAAGGATGTAATGGGGAATGAAATTTTTGTCTTGTGAGAATACATGTATGGATCCATACATGGCGCATGACTACTGTATGCCTTCTGTAATCTTTTATAAGTAACACTATGAATGAATGTGATAAGGTTACCATGACAAATGTATTAAGACTATTTCTCTGTATTACCTGCATATTTCTATTGTACTTTTGTTCTTATATAATCGTGAATCTTACTTGAATGGTTAAGTATAGTAGTGGATTTACACCTCTTAGTTCTATTATTTCTATTACACACTTTGGTTCTATTATGACTGAAGGGGTATAGAAGCCATCCTGAGCTCTATAGCTCTTCATGTCTATTAAATCACTAAGTCAGAATCATGAACTATGCCTTCCACTAGACTCACATAAAGAGAGACTCGGCTCCCTCTCCTGTGCCTCGGGTGAGTGCCTAGCACTCACTGGGTGATAGGTCAGCCGCGCATGAGGTTCCCTTGTTCTTAGTGGGTGCAAAAGTGACTAAAACTTGGTTCCGTTGCTGGGACCCTCTTTTCAAAGTTGTAGTGGAACATGGCATATATCATGATCTCTATAAAAATTGATGACGGAGCGCTTAACACTTGAAGGTGTTGAAAATTGGTTTAAGAGCACGAAGGATGAATTCACTTAGAGATTTAGTACCAGATCTAGAATTGATACACGATGATGGGTGGAAGACACTCTTTATCGTGACTTGTACAAAACCTTCTTATGTTGTTTCCCAGTAGATTTATTCGAATGGCTCTCAGCTTATACATCTAGATCGGGGTGGTATTATAGATCACACCCTTGGACCCAAGAAACATATCAAAACCTACAAGATGCTGATCTAACGTGGACCCATGCTATATATCATTGGTGGAAGGGAGTATTGACTAGCTACACTGGAATACGCCATTTCCATGTATTCTTGTCCAGAAGTTGTTGAGTTTGAGTTCTTGCAAAAGCCCAGGGGATCATTTCTACATGCTATTACCCTTGTGATCAAAACCTTGATGGTAACCATGGGTTTAGAGGAATTCCCTATGGCCAACTAAACCACACTAAGCACAAGGTGAGGAAGCCAGGTTGGGGAAGGATGGCTGATCTGACAACTAAACAGGAAAGGGAGGAGAGGCAGCTCAAGTATAACGAAGCGCATGAAAAGGAGATCAATAGACAACATGGGATTATAAGTGGGTTATGGAGCCAGACATGGTGGAAAGGAGTTGAGGTTCACGTGGAGGATGTCAAACCCAAACAGTCTATGGTACCCCATCTTGGTAAGCACGAAGAGAAAACCTTGCGGCTTCTGATGAGAGTCCGTCACATAGAGAGAGAAGATTCATTGGCATGCATCTGACCCCACCTAATAACCAAACCTTGGTGCTTGGTTTGTTCGAACGAGGGAAAAGTATAGTTGATCCATTTGATATCGGTGGAAGCAACCAATTAGTGCCTAAAACATACAATTTCTCGTTTGGGACTTCTATGGCTTCACACACTATTCTGGTATTTGGTGGAATGTTTGGGTAAGGCACGTATATGGATGGTTTTGGAAGTGCATTGGGAAGTGGTGGAGGAACTACGACTGGGAGTGGTACTAGTTTAAAAAATTTCGGTGCGCAATTTAGTGGAATGACAGGAGCACTCGGCATGACAAACACATACCCTGTACCTAACACAGGAGGATCTAGAGGTGGAAGTGGTGGAGCTGGTGGCTCAGGATCTAGTGGATTTGGTGGAGGAGGAAACACTAGAGGAAACCAAGGGACTGGATTGGGAGGGTAAGGGCCTTAGCCACCTCCTCAAGTATTTTTCGAGATGTCTCTACACTTGCCAGATTACAGTGGAATAGAAGATGCCGCGGAGCATGTGTATAAGTTCAAGATGCTATGGTGCGTGAAAGGAATCATGACCTAGGATTGAAAGGCCAGTTAATTTGCGATGACCTTACAAGGATGTACACATAGTTAGTATAGAAATTATGACCCTCATCAGACTGTTATGGATTATACCACACTAATAAATGCATTCATGGTGAAATTCCACATACCTGAGTTTAAACAGAAGAGCATTAGCTCTCTCAAAGAAATCCAGTAGGGAATGGTAGAGAGTGTGTAGGAATATGATGTGTGCTTTAAAAATCTATTGTCTAAGTTTTCTTATGATATCCACCCTTCACAACATGCTTAGTCTTTTTTCAGAGCATTGATCACACCCTTTAGGAGGGCCTTATATTATAAAACATTCACAAGAGACCCGTAAGGCATTGGAAGCTGATTTATGTGCTAAAGCAGTTGGTAGTGTTGACACTAGTGTTAGCCCATTTCTAGAGGCTCAGATTGCTACCATGGCTAAGCAATTAGAGAAATTGTCTGCCAACATAGTTCCAAAGATTCATGGAGGGATGTGGTGCACATATTGTAATGTGGAAGGAAACACAAAGGATAACGGTGGAATATGTACTCGAGGAAGGTGGTATGCGCCGTATCGTAAAGCTGTTAAATATGTCACGAGGACCATGATGCAAGTAGGTGCCCCCTATTACAGTGCGTGATCCACAAAAATGTATCTTGTTATTGCAAGATATGTACCTCAACCACACATGACACTAAGGATTGTAGATTGATTGACCAGATTCATGAGGTAATTGATCTTGGTGTGTGCCAAATTGGCATTGCTAGCAGTTCCAAAGGAGATGAACGTCGGTATGAGGAGCACAGAGATGGAGATGCACATGGAAGAGGGTTTCACAGAGGATTTCGTGGTCATGGAAAGCTGGAGGAAGAAGTGATTTCCGTGTAGGACATGTTTTAATTGTGGAGCCAAAAACCATTATAAGCGTGAATTTCCAAATCTTCTACAATGCTCCTAGTGTGGAAAAAAACATAAGTATGAAGAATGCCCAGAGTTGTATGAACATATGAGTCGCCAGCATCAGGAAGGATAAGGCGTTTGCCATGGTGAGTATTAAGAAGGTGACACGTAATGGCTTCATGAGTAATACATGAATAAGAACTAGAGCCTGTTATGGTAACAACAAGGGTGGACTCCACACACGCAAAGGAAGCACCTAGGTAGAGACCTCTGGATTCGAGAGAAGAATTAGTACATGGGAAGTATCCAAACCCTACTCACCTAAAAGAAGTTTACCAGGAAACCATGGATGTAATTCAAAGTTTACAAGGAGAGATCCAATTCTTAAAAGAGCAGACTAGAAAGGATGACCAAAGGAGAACCGTAGAAGCACCAAGGGATGACTTGGATGAGGTTAAGGAGGTGTGTAAACTACTGAGGTAGGAGAATATTATTCCCTGTTAAGGGCGTGGTCGAGAGAAAAGGTGTCATGCATGCGGGAAAGAACATGAAAGGCAGATCATGCATGTAAACCTCCCACCTCACAACCTTGATTATGACAAAGAGATTACCCTGAATGTAGTAGTGGATGGATGGTTTCTTAGCAACATCCTCATTGACATAGGCGCGGAGGTTAATGTTCTCACTCTGGATTCCTGGCATCAAATGGGAAGACCTACATTACAGACCATCTTCAAATGTGTTCTATATGGCAAATAAGACAAAGGTGATTCCCATAGGTGTCTTGAAGGATGCAACCATTACAATTCAAGGGACTAGGTTCACTGGGGATTTTGAAGTCTTGGCGCTTCTTTGAGAGGAGAATAATTTCCCAGCTCTACTTGGGCGCCCATGGTGTTATAAGAATAATGCAGATCTCTAGTTTAATAAGGGGTACATAAGCTTTGAAAACAAGGAAGAGCGGGTAGTTATACCGCTAGTTGATGGGAAGTCCACCCCTATATTGAACCCCTTGGGGAGGAATTCTTGGATAGAATATATGTGCACTCCATAAGGGATCCAGAGACCATCCACCCTACGAAGGAGTCATCTAGTTGGATGATGCTCAATCATCGATGATACTACCAAGATATAGCATTCCATAATTGGGTGCATGGGACTTATGAATTGATTGGGTGACATTTGAAGGGTTTAGTAACCAAGGTAACAATGATAGCGGGTATAGTTTAGTGCCTGGGAGGGAAGGCAATAACAAAATATTCTTGGGATGCATACCCTGAGGTATTTTTGAGAGAGATGGAATCTCGCTGGAGGGAGGATGAGCGATGAAGTATGCTAGGTTATGTTTTGATATAGGCAACAAAGAAGGTGGTGGGCCGTGCATAGTGAAAACTTGTCAAAATGTCATGAAGTTCAAATTGTTCTCACTATTTGGTTCTCGAAAAGTAACATACCCACCACTATCGGGATTACAATGGAAATGGACCCACATATTCCTACATCCGGGAATGTGAGAGGGTGCTGGGAGAAGGCACGAAATCTTTATCACCCTCCCTTTGGGTGCACAAGCTGTATTCAACACTACAAGGTTGTGCACATGCTTGGTATATCCATTCTAAAACACGCCGCCAAACGGGAGGTTGGCAAGAATTAGCGGAAAACTTGGTTCACACTTTCGAGTACCAAAGTACCAAGCAACCAGTTGATGAGGTGTTACAGACTATCAAGCACCTCACTGCGGGGATTGCACCATGGCGAGAAGATAGGTTAGTAAACTTACTCGGTGGACCTAGCTTAGAAGCATAGTTCGAAGAGGAGGAACCAGAAGACATACAATTCAAGTGCACGTGTGCTGAAAAGGAGAAAGGAAATATGGTATACCTTGTTGATGGAGAGGAGATAGAAATCCTGAATGTCAACCATTTGGTTAGAGCACGTGAAGTAATTGATAGTGTGGATGCATGTGTGCACGCGTATCATGAACCACTCAAAACCAAGAAAGTTAACATCGGCTCAGAAGAGGAGCCCAAGGAGGCTATCATTGGGGACTACTGGTCAGACAAGGAAGTATCAAAGATCATCGATCTCTTACGTGAATTTGAGGATTTATTCTGTGTGGATACCATGAGTTAAAAGGCATCCACCATTCATTGGGGGAAATGAGGATAAAGTTGAAATATGGTGTGTGCCCGGTCAGGAAGAGGCCTTATAGGATGAATCCCAACATGCACGTAAGGGTTAAAGAAGAACTAGACAAGATGATAACATCCGGTATCATTGAGGCTGTGGAGGAATCAAAGTGGATAATTCCAATGGTGATTAGCATAAAGAAGGATGGGCGGATTAGGATATGTGTGGATTACAGGGAATTAAATGTTGTTTGTATCATAGATCCTTTTCCCACCCCCTTTACTGAAGAGATTTTGGAAGGATTTGTTGGGCATGAGGTCTATTCCTTTACGGATGGATTCTTGGGATATCACCAAGTAAGGATTGCCAAGGAAGACCAAGAAAAGACAAATTTCATGACCAAGTGGGGAATTTTTACATATACGGTCATGCCCTTTGGGCTGAAGAATGCACCCGTTGTATTTTTCGCACATAGTGGTACAAGCATTTAAGGACTTCATCCACAAGTTCCTTTAGGTATATTTGGATGATTGGACAAAGTGTATGGATTAGTAAGGGACCATTGTGACAACTTAAGGTTGATGTTTGAAAGATGTCAGCAGTTGAGGATCTCCCTCAACATCAAGAAATGTATCTTTGTAACTCCTTTTGGAATGTTGTTGGGGCATATCATATGTAAAGAGGGCTTACTGGTGGATCTCGCGAAGGTTGTAGTTATTGTGGGATTAGGGGAGCCTACCAGCCAAAGTGTCGTGCATGGATTTCTTGGACACACTAGGTACTATAGAAAGTTCATTAAGGGATATGCCAAGATCACCGCGCCTTTGGAAATATTGCTCAGACACAAGAGTTCCTTTCAGTGGGGAGAGGCGCAGCAGAGGGCATTTGACACTCTAAAAGAAAGGCTTATCACCACACCTATTCTATGATTCCCATCATGGGATAAACCTTTCCATGTCCATGTGGATGCCTCTAGTACAACAATGGGAGCCGTTCTTGCTCAACCAAGAGAGGGGATTGTTGATCATCCTTTGTGTTTTACAAGTAGAAAGTTGACACCAAGCAAGAACAAAATTATACAATGACCAAGCATGAGGCATTGTCAATGATCTACATGCTCCAAAAATTTAGGCAATATCTGCTAGCAACTCCTTTCATATTCTACACTAACCATATGGCCTTGAAGTATCTGGTAAACAAAGCAGTGTTGCAAGGGTGCATATGTCGTTGGGTTCTTCTATTTCAGGAATTTGAATTCAAAGTGGTGGTAAAACCAGAAAGAACAATTATGGGCCAGATCATTTATCAAGGATTGATTTGGGAGAGGACATGCAGAGTATTAAGGAAACCATGCCAGATGCACAACTATTCAGGTTGCGCACACACCCTTAGAACTAGAAGACATTGTTATCTTTCTCAAGGAAGGTGTGGCACCCGAAGGGATGAATGCTTTGGAAAGGAAAAGGTTAGCCATACGCGTAATGCCCTTCATGTTGATCAATGGGGATTTGTATAAAATGGGTCGTGATGAGGTTTTACACCGGTGTGTATTAGAACATGAACATGTAGCTATAATAGAAGAGGCCCATGGTGGGATTTCCAGAGGACACTATGTAGGGAATGCAACCACATGTAAGATCCTAGTCACTGGACTATGGTGGGAGACAATTCACTAGGATTGTATTGAGTTCTACAAGGCCTATGACCACTGCCAATGCCTTGGAAAACTTGGAAAAAGGGATGAGATGCCCTTGCGCCCCATTGCCAACACGTAACATTTTGAAAAGTGGGCAATAGATTTTGTCAGACCAATCTCACTAGTTGTGTGGAGGACTAACTCGCAGTATATCATTACCTGTACTGATAATCTAACAAGGTGGGCGAGGTCGCGCCCACTAGGGATTGCACCGCAGCCACAGTTACTAGATTTTTGTGGGATAACATTATCAGCAGGTATGGGTGCCCATTAATTTTAACAAGTGATAAGGGCACTCACTTCTTAAATGAAACAATCAATATTCTTGGCGAGAATTCATGGTAGCCCATCACAAGACTACCCATTATCACCCTTAGGAAAATGGGACTCTGCAGAGGCATTTAACGAAATCCTCGGTCACACATTGACTAAGATATGTGATGTGGGTATGTAGGATTGAGATGACAAGGTATTAGCAGATTCTTTAGGCATACAGAACAACGTATAAAAGGTTGAACAAGGCCACACCATTTCAACTAGTGTTTGGCATGGAGGCTATTTTTCCCGGTTGAATTCATACTACCTTCACTGCATATAGTGTGCGCAGGAGGGTTAGATGATGAACAAGCATTGGAAGAAAGAATTGATGAATTGATAAAGTTAGATGAAAGGCGCTCACTAGCAAGATGGAGCCAAACAACTGAAAAAGCTAAACAAAAGGCATGGCATGACCACCACATTAAGAAAAAATAGTTTGAGGTTGGCCAAATGGTATTGCTATATGATTCAAAATTTCTACGCCATCTTGGAAAGTTGAAGGTGCATTGGTTGGGTCCTTATGTAATTTCATACATCCTTGATTTGGGCGCATGCCAGTTACAAGTGTTGGATGGAACAAAATTACCTGGAAACTTCAATGGGAGTAGGATGAAGCCCTACTATAAATAATGCTTCTTGGTGTTTGTAAATAAGGTAGTTCTACCAGTTAGTTTAGAGTTTCCTTTTATGATTTTCCTTTCTTGTTTTTCCCTTTCGCGTTGTTGTCTTGTTTTGCACCTTGGGTGCCGGAAACCTTATTAATTTTTGACTTATGAATGCACAGAGGACTGCACATCGATTTAGTGTGGGGTGAGGTGGTTAAGAGAGGCATGAAGTTATTCTATAGGAAGATTGAGTTGGTAGACCATTCAAACTGGCCCTGTTGAAAAGATGCATTAGGAAGATAGATGGGTGGAAAAATAAGGCTACATGGGAAATCCATGTACAAGGAGAAAGCGTAAAAACACAAGGTAGGTGAAAGTAAGAATCATGAGGATGGAAGAGGTGACTTTTGCACTGGTAACACGCACACAAAAGTATTCTGTCAAGATGGATTGTCTGCATGCCAAAAGGTTGGAAAAATTTTTTGTGCAAGGATTGGTCGTGGTGAAAAATGTTTCGTGCAAGGATTGGGTGCGTGAGGAAAAGTGTTGAAGTCGGAGTTTTTGAAAATGCCACATTAAATATTGTCATACGATGGTAGGTAGCCTAGCCTTTAATGTGTAAAAGTGGGAAAAGCTATAAATACAAGGATGGGAAGTTCATTATTTTACTTTGCAAAAATAAGGAGAATAATTTTCTTTCAAGAGCTAGGGTTCAAGAGCTAACTCGTGTGAAGGAGAATCTCATAAACTTGCACACAATCAGTTCGGTTGATCTACAAACTAGAGTAGAAGTGATTCACAGTGTGAGGAACATTGGGAAAGAGTGTCGTGATCAAAGGAGGAAAGTCAAAAATTAGGGTTTGAACTCTAGGGCATGGGGTACACGAAGAAAACTCTCAGACAACTTGAAAGTAACTAGGGAATGAAAGCAAAGGGTAAAATGACAGCCACAAAACCAATTGATAAGCCTACAAAGTACAATCCAAGAAGGGAAAGGGTAAGGGAAAAGGAAAGAAGAGAGAAGATGAAATCCCCTTGGATACCAATGAGGAATGGTACTCAGAGATGTAATACCCGGATGGGGTATTGCTAGGGCAAGAGTGGGAGTCCCACATTAGACAGATGACCGTAATCAATTACAATCATTGGTCGAGTATAATTGTGAAGGAAATGGTGTTAGAGCTAGTGCACCCCACAAACAAATGAACACCTGACGGGATGTCGATCTATAGTGATGTAGTCAAGGTGAAAATGGAGAAGGTAGGGCTTCTCCAGCTTTACGAGTTTCCCTACTTTGGGAAGCCCAAGTGCCTATACCAATGGTTAATGATGTGTGTGCATGAAGATTTCTTCTACTTCATAGGGTGCAAAATGTGCATAACTCCACAATTAATCTCACACTTTACAGGCCTGAGCTGTAAAGGGGATGTAAACTGAGACAACCTCTAGGATGGAAGGAAATTAAGGAAACCATTCTTTGTTGTTGCAAATCAACAAAGCACCCCGGATGCAAATCAAGGTTCTAAATGATTTTAGAGCATCTAGTGTGATTTCACATGGAAACCTCTCTCCAAGTGTGGGACTTGTGAAAATGAGAGAGGAATCTCAGAATAGTGAGGCTAGTTCCTCAAAATCCTCGATTTAGATCTATATTTTACACAACTACAGAGGTTCTAATCCTAATTCTACCCTAGATTGCAAGGAGACAGGGATAAAAATGCAAAAATGAAACTAAACTAAAGATGGTGATGCACCAAAAGGAGTGGTGAAACATTTTTTGCCATGTAAATAGACACAAATTCATGAAATGCAATAAGGGAAAACATACACAAGCTGATAGATGTAATTAGAGGTCTTAAAATGAAGTAAAACAATACAAACAGAGGACTGAAAGCATTCACAGAGTTTGCACTGTCAATTCCATGTAAAAATCTCTTGCATTCCACCATCAAAGAGGTATAAACCTGTTACAAATTGTGAAAAATGTCTGATTCTTACAACTATCACTTGCTGGAGGTGAAAGAAGAAGTTTGCAATGCCAAAAAGTGTTCAACCATGAAGAAATGAGCCAAATCTGGCTTTTACAGTGCATGGGTTGAGCCCAGGAGAGAGAAAATGTAAAAAACGTGGGAGCCCATTCCTCATTGATGGAAAATACATTAAAATAGCATGGAGGACCTTATAAACCCATACCCTATCATTTTTGACCATATTGGAGAAGAATGCGACCCATTTTGTATTAAATTTGGTTGTTGAAATGTCATTTTTGGCCATGGACATGTACCAGAAATGTTTTTGATTTTCTCTCTCCAAACTAAACCAAAATTATAAATTGACCATGGAATCATGTAGATAATTTCACCAGCTTTCCATTGATATAAAGAACGTGAAAATCTGAGCTCTGGATTGAAAGTTATCGCGATTTGAAGTTTTAGGGAAAAAACAGGCCAAAATCGGATCGCTTTGATATTTTTGACCTGGACACGTGGCGAGTTCTGATTGGCTGCGGACCTTGCAAGGGAAAATTTCCCACAAAAACTCCACCAAGCCATAACTTGAAAAATATGTGGAGTTAGGAGGAAATCTTTACCTTTCTAGAAAGCTGAGAAAGAGCTCTATCTAATGGTGTCATTTCTAGAAGGTTTTGAGTGCCTAAAAAGTAAAAATTTATGACTGAGGCACAATAGAAGGAAAGAATGAAAGGGAGTTAGCCACAAAATGAGCAGGGGGCACATTTGGATAACAATTTTGGCGACTCAGAGGGGTCATCTGCCTGCTGGATGAATGATCAGTAGCCTGAAGCAATCCATTGGGCATGGAGTCATGAGTAGTAGCCTGAAAACTGATCTGAACTTTGAAAACTTCCCTCTGAACCGCTTGAATCCCACTGGACATGGAGTTGTTCCCACCAAAATGCCATCAAAATGAACTGTGCAAGAGCGAAACTAGCAGCACCAAAACTATGTACAAACTGAAAATCATACATGCTCCAAATGGAACATGCAGAGTGTGCACAAGCACTTCTTCTACTGAAAGCAAACCTACCTACTCTACTCTAACTAGAAGCAAAGGTGAGCTAAATGAACCCTGTAACTGGTTGTGTAAAATAGCTTCCTTTCTTCAAAATTGGCAGCCATGCAAATGATTTGGAGCTGAGTATGGCTGATTGGATGAGTGGAAAATCAACAAGAAGTTGGTCTTCTACCCAAATTAGCAAGGTGTCAACTAAAAACAAATCCAATACCTCTTTTAGTTGCTCTGCATTTGGATTGGAGAGGTATGACAGCTGATCCTTGGAACTTTGCAGCTCATCCTCATGCTTAGAAGCAAGCATGACTGGTTTTGGCTTCTCCTTTGGCTCCAATGAAGCCAAATACCTAATTGGGCAAGGTCTGATCCATTGAGTATGCCCATAATTCTGATTTTCAACTCCAAGAATGGAGTTCTCTTATAGACCTTTAATGGATGGTGTGGAAGCAATGGTAGAACCCTTCTGCCCTTTCTCTTCCTCCAATGAAGGACATGAAAGATTAAAATCTTCTAATCTTGGTTCTAAAGAGCTTCTATAAGATGCAGGCTACTACAAATGAATACTCTCCTTCATGACAGCAGGCTCTTGTGTTTGGAAGATGGATGATGAAAGAGAGAATGGTGGAAACTCAACCGGTTCTTCTTCATCAAAACAGTCCTCCAAATTAGACAGGTAAACTGCCTCATTGCTGCCCTATTGCAAATGTTCAACCTCTCCCATGGCGTTCTCTTGATCTACAACTTGATCACCATGGTTTCTTTCATCCTCCAGCATTGAGTTTGAGGGATCAAACTCTTCTTCAGTACTAGAACTTGAGAGAGATGAAGTAGAGAGAAGAACTGAAGGTTCTTCTATAACCTGCTTTGTGCTCAAAGCCTTTGGATCTGCACTTTTCTCCCCCACATCTGGAATGTGCTCCTCTTCTTTTGGATTTGGAGCAGCTTCTCCTTCCTCTTGCTATCCCTCATGACTGATTTTTGCAATTTGAATTAGATCAGCATTTCCTTCAAATAGGGTGCCAACATGGACACTATATTCTGAACAAATTGATTGCTGATCTGCAACTCCTTTTTGCTCTTCTTCTGCTGCAACAAAATCAGTCCTGACCACCATTTGTTCTGTAACTCCAACCTCTTCTAAAGGTTTCATCAGCAAAGGGATCTTCTTCATCCCAAATTTAAGATCCCAACTCTTCAAAATTTGAATTTCTTCATCCTTGTTTGGCTTCTCTTTTTGCTGTCCTTCATGACTGATTTTTGTAATTTTTTGTGGTGGTGGAGGTAAAACCTCTTGTTTCTTTGGAGGAGAGGGTGTTTCATTTAGCTCTTATGGAGGGGATGACTATTTGGAAGGGAAAATGACAGAAGATTTGAGATGAGGTGGAAGACTAGGGGGTGGAGAAATGGATTCAACACTTGGGACAGCAGATGGAGAGTTTAAAACTTGACACTGCTGAGATAAAACAGATTAGGAAAGAGGAAAAGAAAAGGCATGAGATGGTGTGCTTGCCTATTAACAAGGTTGCTGAATACTCCTCTCATACACCTTTATTCCTTCAATCCACTTTGCAAGCAATGGCAGCGTTGCAATCATGAAGTCAAGCTTCTATTGAGGGCTATAATGCCTTAGGAAAGGTCCCACACATGGACAGGGTGCTCCACAATCGATTCCAAATGCTTTCATTTGTGCTTGAGCCCTGGATTGCACCATGTTTACCTCCATCTTTTGGATTTTCTCTAACAGACCAGCATCTTGCATCTGATTGTCTTCATTGTATGCACACCCTTGCTCTTGGAAAGCTGCATAGCCAAACTAATTTTGGCATTGCTGCTCATATGGGTATGTATGCTGATTTTGAATTTGTTCAAAATGCTGATTTGGAGGATTTAAAAAACATGTTGGAGGTGGGAAACATTGCTGCTATTGTAAATGTGAGTTCCATGATGGAAATGAAGTCATGCTTGCACAACTTCATGGAATGGAAAAGAATGAAAGAGATGGAAAGAATAATGGATGGAAATGGATGAAAAACAGGTTTACAACTTCAGAAATGGGTTGCTGATCAGATGGAGTCGCCAGATGTGTTTGCAAGTGCCTCCAAAGGCTGAAATCTTCACAAGAACACACCAACCTACAAAAGATGAAGTGGAAGACCTCTAAGGTCCCACCGGGCGTGCCAAAATTATTGTTGCAAATCAGCAGCACCCCTGGATGCAAATCAAGGTTCTAAATGATGTTTAGAGCATCCAGTGTGATTGCACAACATGGAAACCTCTCTCCAAGTGTGGGACTTGTGAAAATGAGAGAGGAATCTCCAGAATAGAGGCTGGTTCCTCAAACTCCTCTGATTTAGATCTATATTTTACACAACTACAGAGGTTCTAATCCTAATTCTACCCTAGATTGCAAGGAGACAGGGATAAAAATGCAAAAATGAAACTAAACTAAAGATGGTGATGCACCAAAAGGAGTGGTGAAACATTTTTGCCATGTAAATAGACACAAATTCATGAAATGCAACAAGGGAAAACATACACAAGCTGATAGATGTAATTAGAGGTCTTAAAATGAAGTAAAACAATACAAACAGAGGACTGAAAGCATTCATAGAGTTTACACTGTCAATTCCATGTAAAAATCTCTTGCATTCCACCATCAAAGAGGTATAAACCTGTTACAAACTATGAAAAAGGTCTGATTCTTACAACTATCACTTGTTGGAGGTGAAAGAAGAAGTTTGCAATGCCAAAAAGTGTTCAACCATGAAGAAATGAGCCAAATCTGGCTTTTACAGTGCATGGGTCGAGCCCAGGAGAGAGAAAATGTAAAAAATGTGGGAACCCATTCCTCATTGATGGAAAATGCATTAAAACAACATGGAGGACCTTACAAACCCATACCCTGTCATTTTTGACCATATTGGAGAAGAATACGACCCATTCTGTATTAAATTTGGTTGTTGAAATGTCATTTCTGGCCATGGACACGTACCAGAACCGTTTTTGAATTTTCTCTCTCCAAACTAAACCAAAATTAGAAATTGACCACGGAATCATGTATATAATTTCACCAGCTTTCCATTTATATAAAGAACGCAAAATCGAGCTCTGGATTGAAAGTTATGGCGATTTGAAGTTTTATTGAAAAAACAGGCCAAAATCGAATCGCTTTGATATTTTTGACTGGACACGTGGCGAGTTACGATTGGTCATTGGACCTTGCAAGGGAAAATTTCCCACAAAAACTCTGCCGAGCCATAACTTGAAAAATACGTGGAGTTAGGAGGAAATCTTTACCTTTCTAGAAAGCTGAGAAAGAGCTCTATCCAATGGTGTCATTTCCAGAAGGTTTTGAGTGCCTAAAAAGTAAAAATTTATGATTGAGGCACAATAGAAGGAAAGAATGAAAGGGAGTTAGCCAAAAATGAGCGGGGGCACATTTTGATAACAATTACATCCCAGGATTATAAGAAGGGATCAAGGTACTATAACATCATGGATATCAGTGATCCGGTGATGAAAATGGCCATGCACCTCGTTTCCAAGTTGAATGGGCAAGAGAGGTGGACCCAGGTGAGCAAGCCCTAGTTGAATGTCTACAGAAAGGTTGCGGAAGGCACCATGTACAATATCTCCCAGTACATAGTAGATGAAATCATAAGCAACACGGAGAATGGGGGAAATATATTGTTTGGGAACATTCTATTAACCATTGTGTTCTCAGAAATCGGGGTGCCAGATGCATCTGATAAGTTCATATGGGAGTACCCTAATGAAGACCCTTCACCCGCGGATAGGTTCCAGAAATATACATGTGATTCAATGATAGGGGTGCACAAGGCACGCTTGGATAAATGGTATACGCACCTTAGGAACACATTCGGGGTAGAATGGCGGATCCCAGAACAACTCCCGTGGTGACTGAGGGTGAAGCAGAGTTCACGGTATACCAACACTTCTACATTGGTAGATTTATCTTGGTGGATGGTAGTTGGAGTCCCTGGTGCAAACTCCCCTTCTCATTCACTGCCCAATTCTTCCAAGTAGGGGTAAACAGATACAAGGAGTCAAAGAAGTTAAAACTCGACCTGTCCACCCTTGACAGTGAACACAGAGAGATGAGAAAGAAGCTGGTCTACCCAGGGAAACATGTGTACATTGAAAGGTACATGTCACAAGACATGCACATCATAAGGCCAATGACCTTACCGATTGCTGAGAGTGTTGCTGCCAAAATTTACCTATGCATAAGGCCAAAGTTTGAGAAGGGCGCATACGTAGAGAATGAAATATCCATCCCGGATGACCCCATGGGAAGGAAGAAGCCAGCGCTAAAGCGCAAGGAGAAAGAAGAAGAAGAAGAAGAGGAAGAACAAGGGGTGGTGGAAAGGCAGAATGTAGGTACCACGGGGCCAAGTACCTATGTCCGAGAAGAAGAGAAGAATGGTGGTCAGGGAAAAGACCCCAGCCTGCAAAGCCACCATCTCCTGAAGAACCCTTAGATGAAGAAAAGACAACATCCCCAACTCTAGAGTTTTTTGTAAGAGAAGAAGAACAAGGAACGGAGGAACATGGGTCTGAAGATACAGATAACCTAAACACCTATGTAGGCGAGAAGGATGTTAATGAGGGGAAGAGTTGGAGGTGGATCAAGAGCCAATTGATGTCCATGACTCGGGAGGAGAGGAAGTTGAGGATGCAAATGATGCCTTCATCTTTATAAGGAGGAAAGGCACCCGAAGGGAGGAAGGCATGCACGAGTAAAAGAGGGGAGTAAAGGGGCTAGTACCAAGGAGCCAGATATGCCCAAGCTCACTCAGGAGGAGGTGAATGAAAAGGAAACAAGGGAGGCAGAGAGGATAATTGATGCCTTGGTCAATGAAGAGTTGGGGTGCAACGTGGAGCTCATGCTCGGTGAGTTCAAGGAGTAGAGGGAGAAGAGTGGAAGTAGCACGAAAGGCCCAACTCTCTCGGTAACTATTCCCAAGGGTGTGTGCATGGGAAGTAAATGTGCGAAGGGGGAAGAACAACGATGGGTTACATTGATGACCTCAACAAATTTTTTTCACTCACGTTTCCAAAGTACTGTGCCCACTAAGGATCTCACCACCATGGAGTATTTTTATCCTGAGGGTGGATACCTATGAATGAGGAAGATTCTTTCATGGGCATTCAACTCCCACCTTGATGAGCTTGAATTCGAGATTAACCGAGTGGTATCAAGTGAAGTATCACGAAGGAAAGGGGGGCAACCCCATTATAAACACATAGTAACTATCAAATGAGCAAGTGTGCAACGTGCTCAACAAAGTCTCTGTAGAAATCGAGGCTAGGCTCTTGGTATAAATGATGAGGTTTAGAGTCTTGGAGGACCTGTTGGAGAAGAGAAAGGAAGAAGTGGTGAAGCTAACGAAGGATCTCAACCTAGAAAAATTAATCAGTGCTCACACTGCAGAGGGAGCTTCAAGAGGAAAAGGCCAGGGTATGCAAAGTTTCCAAGAAGGTGGAGCTCATCTCCCAATCGATTATCACAAAGCACTGGAACCTTAACCCTCCTACACAAAATTATAGATCCTCCCTAGAATGCCTAGAGGACTTGACTTAGATCCTCACCATGGAGAGGTAACCCTTAGCATTAGAGTCGGCAGAAGAGGTAGTGGTGCACTTGGAGAAAGAAGACAAGTTGAAGGTTGTCACGCTCGTGGCCGAATACAACAAGGTGCTCACCGATGTAAGAACAGCTGCACAAACCGTGGGGGTCACCTACGACCATCACGTAGATTAAGACAAAGTGACAAGAATACTTCTTGCCGAACGAAGATGAGTTGAAGGAATTCAGAGAAAATAATAAGGGCAATAGAGCCGAGTGGGAAAGGATCATAGCCGAAGTAGAAAAGAAATCGAATCCATTGAGAACCGGTGAGTCTCAATCAAAACCCAGCTAAAAGAGCTCTACAAGGTCATCACAAGGAAGATGGATGCCCTGGAAGATCATGCTAAAGAACTAGAGACTGTGGTGGAAACCATTACCACACAAGGGGAGGGGCTAACTTTCGATGAGGTGAGCACCTTGGTTGGCAACATTTGCACCAAAGTGTAGAAGGAAGTCAGTGCTTGGAGTGTGCTAGAGGCCAACCTCCCAAAAAATTTTCCCCTATTCTTTTCTTTTTCCCATTCTTTATTTCCCCCATTCTTTTCCAAGGCAAGGCCTTGCATTATTTTGTACTACATTCTTTGAGAAGGTTCCCAAGGGTAGAGAACAGGTGAAGTGTGGGGTAATGTTAGGCCCCTAATTTAGCTTCCAAATCTTAAGGGCACGTAGGCGTGCATGGCCGAAGGAAGTGCGCAAGTGAAGGCACGCAAGGCAAAGTTATAAAGGCTTCTTAAAGAACCCAAGATGCATGCGCCACGTGAAGAAAAATTTAGGACTTATCCATTTTTTTCCTTTGGGACATAACACATGAAGAACATGTTCCTTTTGGATAAGGTTCTAGCCTAGCGACAGGGTGTCCTAGAGGGAATATACCTTATGATAGAAAGATCCAAAAAGTTAATCATGACATGGAGAGGCATGTGCCCGGGGTGACCCACACCTTGACACTTGGGGCCAGATCTGAGGCTACAGAGGAGTTTGTTAGAGCTCAAAGGCCTATTTATACACACCCTTGGCAAAGAAGAGGAGGAGAAGAGAGGTAGTGGAGCTCTGCAGAATTACTGTGAGAACTATGGGATGAAAATGGGTACTGAATTCAAGTAAGGATGTAATGGGGAAATGGGGAATGAAATTTTTGTCTTGTGAGAATACATGTATGGATCCATACATGGCGCATGACTACGGTCTACCTTCTGTAATCTTTTATAAGTAACACTATGAATGAATGTGATAAGGTTACCATGACAAATGTATTAAGACTATTTCTCTGTATTACCTACATATTTCTATTATACTTCTATTCTTATATAATCGTGAATCTTACTTGAATGGTTAAGTATAGTAGTGGATTTACACCTCTTAGTTCTATTATTTCTGTTGCACACTTTGGTTCTATTATGACTGAAGGGGTATAGAAGCCATCCTGAGCTCTATAGCTCTTCATGTCTATTAAATCACTAAGTCAGAATCATGAACTATGCCTTCCACTAGACTCACATAAAGAGAGACTCGGCTCCCTCTTGTGCACCTCGGGTGAGCACCCAATGCTTCATTGGGTGATAGGACAATACGCATGAGGTTCCCTTATTCTTAGTGGGTGCAAAAGTGACTACAACCAGATTACGAGGATATTCGATAGGTATTTTCCACCTCCAATTTCTAAGAGGTCTCTTAAAATGAACCCCTGTGTCCCAATAACTTTGTCTTTTGCACACCACACTGGAATTTGCTATCCATTTTTCCCCTTGGGAAAAATGGACAACCGGAGAATAATTGGACTAAGGCATTTGACTCGAAGCTTAAGGGAAGGATCCGAGAATGTTTGGTGAAAATCATGTTTTGGGAGGAATTGGAATCATTTGAGGAATTTTTTTCCTCTCCGGGTTTTAAGGAGTTAGATTTTACTTAAGGTAAGAAAACAGCCCAGGGGCCCCACTTTAGGTCCAAAATGAGAAAAAATGGAATAAAATGGGATAATGAGCGTGAAGGAATTTTCCTCAAGTATCCATTAGTCATCTAATGCAAAAGAATTAGTGAAAAAATCTAAAATGCACAAGAAATAAGCATGGGAAGGTAAAAATGGTCTAGAACCCCCAACATCTAGCCGAGTTACTCGACAAGACATTAGATGAGTTGTGTTGGGAAGGATATAGAACAGCTCGGTCGAATTATTTTCAAGGCTTGGTTGAGTTGTTTTAGGATCTCGGATCAAAGGGTTAAGGGTGATCTCGGGTTGTTTTGCAGAGGGATGATCTTGGGAAAGGTCATGACTGAGCCCTGTCATATGTGCTAGGCGAGCCAACTCGTGAGGTGGATTTGAATGGTGATGGATGAGTGGCTCATGGAAGGGATTGGTTTGGATCCAATCTCAAGTTGAGCTTGAGGTAGCTCCAAGCCAAGGGATCATATCGTCACATGGATAAATGGGGTGAGCTCGAGATCGAGCTCAGGATAACATGCGAGGATTGAATTTTGAAGTTTTAGGTGGCTCGATTGGATGTTGGCATTGGTGGAAATTAGTAGGTCGAGAGATGAATAAGGTGATTTGGCATCAAGTAGGGCATACATCGGATTTTGGGGTTAGGATTTGAGTTCAGATCTCATGCTTTTAGAACATCAGAAAATAGCTCACGAGAATGCATGAACAATAATGAATGAAATCGAATCTCGATTCGAAGTCCAAAAGGTTAGTTCACTTCAAAGGTCAACGTGAGTTCATGGGCAACATGAACATAAGTGAGTTAGAATTTTTAGACTATGACATTTTTAGTTTGGGTGGCTTAGTGCATGTATGGTGGGTTGAAATCTCCCAAGCCATGATTTCCCAAAGTTGAAGTCAGCGAGTTGTCATATTTTGGGAATGGACTTTATTTTTGGGGATGTGGAATGGGTGTTAGGTGTCATCGGGTCACTTGATCAATGACACATGGAGTTGGGGAGAACATCGGGAGGATCCCGAGGTGTCCGGAAGAGTAATGGTCAAGGTTTCCTCGGTTGGGCATCAATGCAAAGTGGAAACGATGCCGTATAAAGCCAAGTTAGTCACCGACCTAGAAAAGACAATGTTGATGCATGGTGTGCGAGGGGCTCGCTCATCCAATGCATGTGGATAGTGGGAAACATGGGGTGCTCGATCAATACTAAGTGGGAGCTTATACCCCACCATGCATAGAGGTTGAAGATTGTGAATGAAAAGGGAAGGTTGTCTAAGCCATGCGGAGAAGTGCGAAGAACTCGCCAAGGGCACATAAAAGATTTGGAAAAGTCATTTCACCAAGCCGAGAGGTGAGCTTGTTGGTGAGCTTCCATCCAAGAAACATCAAGACCTCCGAATGAAATTTTTGACCCAATGGGTCCCACCAAGAGGTTGAGGTGACTTCACGGAAAATATTAAATATTATTTTTAATTAAATGGAGAAAATGGGAAAAATATTAATGAGGAATGGTGGAGGTTTCTTAGAGGTAATAAATGATGCAAGCAAGCAAGGTTAATTACAAGGAGGTATGGGAAGTGGTATGGCCTCCATGATCTGCTACAATTATGCCTATTTTTAGGAAATTCTCTCTCCTCTCACACACTCAAAATTATATAAATAAAAAGGGATGCATACTATAAAAGTTAGAAAATTTTCTCCTCTTTCCCCTTTCTCTCAGCTGGGGTATTGTGAATTTGAGGATTTAAGCCTTCCTTTTGAGCATTTTAATGGAAATTCTTGCCTCTTCTTGTTGTAATGATGTAATTTGCATATTCTTGGAGTAATAAAAATGATGTTTTGTGATTAATTGTCTATCCTTTCATTATTTTGTTTCCTTCCTTTTCCTCTCTTCATGATTGTAGGTATATTGTGCAACCTTCAATTTTCATTAAATACTTGGGAGTTATTGTGCTTCATGGGAATGGTGTAAGCCATGTATTGTGGTCTTTTATACCTATTCTATCCTCTCTATGGTCATCCTTATCCATTAATAGGTTAGGAATTTTCTAACAAACCATTTTCTTGGTGTCATCACCACCCCTTAGTGTAAAATTTCCATTTTCATGCAATTTATCTCTCCCTGTTCCCTTAGAAGTGTTAGAATAGGTTTAGTTAGTTATTTTCTTACATTATGAGTAGTATAGTATTAGGATTAGGAAGAGTAATCCTTCCTTCTTTGGAGGTCCATCTCAAGCCTGCAAGGCCCACAGCTTGAGAGATAATACCCATGTTACCCAATCACACTGCATGCCTTAGTCGTAAAAGATAGAAATTTGGGGGTGTTGTGATTAGGTAATAATAGTTTTGGCACACCTAGTGGGACACAATAGTTTTTTATGTTGATGAAATTACAGCCTTAGGAGGCATACCTAAGCACAATTGGTGACTTCATTGATCCATGTAACCTACTCTCTAAGTTGCAGACTTTCTCTTTCCACTCATTTCTATCCATTTTTCCTTCCATATCTTTCCATTTTCTCCCTTTCATGAAGTTGTGCAATCATGAATCCATTCCCAATGTGTAATTCCCACTTGCAGCAGCAACAATTCTATCCATCTCCAAGCTACTATAATCCACCCCCAGATCAATTTGTTGATGAAAATCAGTTTGAGTATGCATATCTACATGAGAAATATGTAAATCATTTTGGTCATCCACCAAACTTTGGATTTGTTGAAGAGAAAGGCTATGTAGTTCTGGAGGCTATCCTACACCTGAAGAGGAATACTTGCAAGAAAGGTTCAAGAGTTGGAGTATAACATGGTGCAAATAAGGATTAAGGAAATGACAAAAGAAACCCAAATTGGTTTCAAAATTCCATACCCCTTGAATGGATCTATACCAGGTGAGTCTAATCCTTAGCAAAAGCTCCATTGAATAACTAAAACACTGCTTAAAATTGGAAAATGGATTAATAAGAGGGAATCTTATGAATATAATTCTAGTCAATATTGTCAATGGGAAATCCCTGCATTACCACCTCATATCCCTCTTCTCATGCCTCCATCAATTCAATCTCAACTTGAACCCCATTTTCCTAACCTTCTAGCTATTTCCCCTAATGTGGAATTTACTTCTCCATCTCATATTCTTCCATCTCATCTTGATTTTTTTCCCTTTTACCTTCTAAGATTCCTTCCCTCCATTGAGAAAATAAATTACACCTCTTCCCCCATCACAATTAATTCAAAAAAAAATTCAATCCTAACTCACCCCTCCTCTTGCATTCCCGAATCCATTTCGGGAGGAGAAAAATCAGAAAACTAGTAAAGGGTATGACATGATTAAGGAGCCTAGCAAAGAGTAGATTACAAGTAATTTTAAACAATGGGATATAAGACTCAACATCAAGAAAATTCCACTCATGACTAATCCTTCATCAGGGGTTAAAATTCAAGAATAGGTGGGGAAGAATGAATGTACACAGGAACAAACACAAGTGGATGAAGACTAGCAGTATATCTGTTCAAAAGTATGGTACATATTGGCTCTATATTCATGGAAAATGTTGAATCAGAACAATAAGTGGAAGAGACTGAATTATCCTCAAATACACAAGAGGAATAACATGTGCAAAAAAATGAAGAAAATATTCCAAATTTGAAAAATGTTGCAAGTGAGTGGAGTGATCCTCATTTTATTACATACCAAGAGATTGCAGCACTTCTAGAAGGTTGCATTAGTCTATCAAGATCATCATCAAGTGATGCAACCAATCACAAAGAGATTCTTTATGGAAGAAAAAAGGGTAGATTCAGAGGACTTAAGCATAGTATAGGACATGCAAGAGGTTTTAAATCCTTCTCCTTCTTCATCTTTTCAAAAATCTGATTTCTTAGAAGATTTTAGCTTTATAATTTCATGTTTGAGGATGAAGAAGATCAGGGTGAACAAAATGCCAATATGGAGGACACCATGATGAAATTTGAATCCTTGGCATAGCTAGAAAATGAAGAGGTAGATTAAATATCAAATTTAGAGGAGTGATTGGATGGGGAAGGACCTATGGAACATGACATAACTTTTTCTATCTCATCACCTCTCTTCTAACACAAGATGCCTCTTTCCATGGAAGGAAACATTCAAGAACAACCTACAATTTCAAACAACCCTCTTGAATCAATATTGGAGGAATTGAATCTTTCATGTCTCTCATTGAATGAAGAATAAGAGGAGCACACGAGAGAAGCTAAATCAGATTCTGAAGCCTTGAATGGAGATGACATCATTGAGAGTTTCTTTCTCTCAATTGTGGAACCTAATTTAGTTTATTAATCCACTATGGAGAAAATCCAAGAGGATCATCTTGCCCTTAGCATTCCTCAAGAAAAACATCAAATGGAATAGTTTTACCTTTCAAATTTCATGTTGAATGAGGAGATTAAATATTTAGGTCAAATTTTCTTCAAACGAAAGGGGAAACTCCTAGGTGAGTAGAAAACTTCAAACACTTGCGGTGATTTACCAATGGCTCCATTTGAGGCTATAAGCAATCCCGAGGAGATGCATGTTGAGGAGTAATTTCTTGTTGTTAAAGAAGGAGAAGGTAACGAGGATGACACCACTCCTATAATAACTACAAAAGTGGAACCTTAGTTTTCTATAGATGAGAAATAAGGAAAAACTCATCTCTCAGACAATCACCTTTTCCAGGAATGTCTACAAGAAGACTTTTTTATTGGAGTTGAGACTCGAGTAGTGGGAAAATGTAGTGGATCATACCTTGTCCCATAAGGTACTTGGCTTCATTAGAGTTAAAGAATGAAAATCTAAAACTATCCATGCTTATTTCCGAGCATGGGGATGAGTTTCAAAGTACCATGTATCGTCCCCAGAGGATTCCAACGCAAATCATTCCAGGAGGTGTTTTTCTTTTTTGTTGGTACTTAGGATTTTTATATGGAAAACCAATACCGAGGATAGCTTCCCACATTTATCCATAGCCATGTTCAATGTCCAATCATCTACATGGCTACAAATTTTGATGAAAGGAAGCTACTTTACCTTACCAATGTTGGGATTTTCTTGAGTTTTTCCATGCTTTCAGTTAGCGTAGGGTAGGAGTAGGTTTTCTTTTCGTAGAAAAAGTGCTTTTGTACACTCTGCATGTCTCACTTGGGCATGTATGATTTGTCATTTTTGTATATAGTTTTCTTTTGTATTTTCTCCAGCATAGTGCAGCATGTTTCTAAGAAAGGAAGATTGTTGTAAGAAGAAGCTCACTTTTATAGGGAACAGTTGCAATTCTCAAGGATTTCAAATGCAAAGCAAATAAAACCACATTTAGGTACCCATTTCAATGTCTTCATTCCCTTGTCCCTTCATATCAATTCCATGAGTTGAGTTCTTGTGCCAATTTTAATGTTAGAAATTAGTTCGGTGAGCAACCCTCCTTAGCTTATTCAAGATCCCCTAGGTTTGAAAGTAGAATATCAACCTCAAATCCTTGATTAAGTTTGTTCTAGTTGAAAATCTTATGGATTTGAAGGCAATTCTAACCTTTAGCAATGTTTCAAGAAGTAAATTTTGGGATAAAAATTCAATGGTTTGGATCATTTATAGGCTACAACTGATAACTCCATGCCCAATGGAGGCTTCAGGCTACTGGTCAAACACATCTAACAAGTAGATGTCCCTTAGAGTCACTAAAATTGGTATCCATTTTTTCCCCTAGGCAAAATGGACAACTGGGGAAGAATTGTACCTAGGAATTTGACTAAAGCTTTAGGGAAGGATCTTGAGTGTTTTAGGTGAAAATCATGTTTTGGGAAGAATTGGAATCATTTGAGGAATTTTTTCCTCTCCTAGGTTTTAAGAAGTTAGAGTTTACTTAGGTGAGAAAATAGGCCCTAGGGGCCCACTTTCGGTCCAAAACGAGGAAAAATGGAAACAATGTGACAATGCACCCGAAGGCATTTTTCTTAGTCTCCATTAGTAATATGATACAAAAGAAATTGTGAAAAAAATCCAAAATGTATAGGAAATAAGCATGGGAAGGTCAAAATGGTCTAGAACCCCCAACATCTCATTGAGCTACTTGGCAAGTTATTGGGTGAGCCATGTTGGAAAGGTTGTAGAACAACTCAGTTGGTTTGAGTTTCTAAGGATCTGCCAAGTTGTTTTAGGAGCTCAAATGGAAGTTTTGAGGGTGAGTTTGGGTCGTTTTGCGAGAGAGAGACAAGCTTGGGCAAGCTCATGCTGAGCCATGTTAGATGTGTTAGGAAAGTTGAATCATGAGGTTGAGTTGAATGGTGATGGGTGAGTGGCTCATGGAAGGGATCGGTTTGGATACGAGCTCGGGTTGAGCTCAAGGTATCTCAAGCTAGGGGATCATCTCGTCATGTAGAGGAATGGAGTGAACTCGAGATCAATCTCAGGACAACATGCAAGGAGTGACTTACGAATTTTAAGTTAGCTCGGTTGGGTTTCGACGTCGGTGGAAGTTAGCACTTCATACATGAAGAAGGTGAGTCAAAGCATCAAGTAGGGCATATATCAGATTTTGGGGTTGGGATTTGAGTTCATAGCTCTACTTTGAACATTGGAGAATAGCTAGGTGAATGCATGAATGATATTGAGTGAACTCGAAGCTTGATTCTAAATTTGAAAGGTGAACTCACTTTGGAGCTCAACGTGTGTTCATGGTCAATGGGCACATAGGAGAGTTTGGGTTTTCACACTTTTGGCGTTTCATATTTTGGGTGGCTTGGTGGGCATGGTAGATTGAAAAATTTCAAGCCGTGATTTCTCAAATTTTGAAGTTGAAGTGGTCGGATTTCAGGATCATACTTTGTTTTCAAGGATATGGGTTGGGTGTTAGGTCATTTTTGGGTCACTCGAGTCAATGACACATGGATTTGGGAGCACGTCGGGAGGATCCCAAGGTGTTCGGAGGTTTAATGGTTGAGGTGTCCTCAGGTGGGCATCAATATAAAGTGGGAAAAATGCCACATAAAGCCGAGGTAAGGCCAAGTTGAGTCCACCGGTGGAAAATACAATGAATGATAGCATGTGTAGTTTGAGGGGCTCACTCATCCAATGCATGTGGAGAACATGAAAGATGGGTTTCTTGGTCACAACTAAGTGGGAGCTCGAGCCCGCCATGCATGGAGCGTGAAGCTCGCGGGTGGAAAGTGCAAGTTTTCCAAGCCATGTTGAGAAGTGCAGGAAGAACTTGCGAGAGGGCACAACCTAAAGTTGGAGGAGCCATCTCACCGAGTCAAGCTGGCTAGAGAGCTACCAGCCAAGCAACATCAAGACACCCAAATGAAACTTTTTACCTAGGGGTCCCACCAAGAGGTTGAGGTGACTTCAGGAAAACATTAAACATTAATTTTAATTAAATGAAGAAAATGGAAAAAAATATGAATGAGGAATGGTGGATGTTTCTTGGAGGGTAAGAAATGATGCAAGAAAGCAAGGTTAATTATAGGAGGTATGGGCAATGGTATGGCCTCCATGATCTTCTACAATTATTTCTATTTTTAGGAAATTATCTCTCCTTCTCTCACACACTCAAAAATTCTATAAAAAAAGGGATGCATATTGTAAAAAGAGTTAGACATTTTTCTCCCCTTGCTCCCTCTTTCTCTAATCTGAGTTGTGAATTTGAGGCTTTAAACCTTCCTTCTGAGAATTGTAATGGCAATTATTGCCTCTTCTTGTTGTAATGATGTACTTTGCATATGCTTGGAGTAATAAAAATGATGTTTTGTGATTAATTGTCTATCCTTGCATTATTTTTGTTTCCTTCCTTTTCCTCTCTTCATGTTTGTAGGTATATTGTGCAGCCTTTAGTTTTCATTGCATGCTTGGGAGTTGTGCTTCATGGGAATGGTGTAAGGCATGTATTGTGGTCTATGATACCTAGTCTATCCTTTCCATGACCATCCTTCTCCATTAGTAGTTTAGCGATTTCATAGCAAACCCTTTTCTTGGTGTCATCACCACCCCTTAGTGTAGAATTTCCATTTTCATGCAATTTCTTTCTTCATGTTCCCTTTGAAGTGTTAGAATAGGTTTAGTTAGTTGTTTTCTTTCATTAGGAATAGTGTAGTATTAGGATTAGGAAGAAGAATCTAGCCTTCTCCAGAGGTCCTTCTTAAGCCCGCAAGTCCCACAGCTTGAGAGATAGTACCCATTTTACCCAATCACACTGAATTCCTTAGTCACAAAAGCTATCAATTATGGGGGTGTTTTGATTCAGTGATAACATAACTTTCTTGAATTTAATGACATACCAAATTCTCTACACCTGATCATAATTTTCATGAAGTAGTGCAAGTGGTCATCTATCTTTTTAGAAAATATTGTTATATCATCTTGATAGACCACAATAAACTCATGTCGAATCCATAAAATGTAACATACATTTCTCTCTTGAAGTTACCTCCATCATTCATCAGTTCAAAAGGAATTTGACATAAACATAGGTACCCTAGGGAGTGGTAAAAGTAGTTTTGTATTGTAATGATTCCTTAACCACCACCTAATTATATCTAAAGATATCATCCAATGTTGACAACATTTCTTACCATGTTAGCTTTTTAAAAAAATATCCGTGTTTGATAAATGGTAGTTATCCTTAAGTTTTTTCAAATTTATAAAATTCATGCATAATCATATGTCCCCATTTTTATTCCTTATCGGAACCATTAACAACCCATGAAGAGTACTTAACAGGATATATGATATCTCCATCCCTTAGTTTCTTCAACTCTTCCTAGTTTTTAGTTGTAAGTATGGGGTTTATTGGCCTTTACTTTTTCTTGAAAGTATTGGTGTGAGGCTCAAATGGTATCGGATGTTGAAATAGGTTCCATAAAATCCTTCAACTTAGAATAAGAATAATCCAAGAATCATGATATTTCTTTAGTAGTTTAGTATAGTCATGTTTTTCTTTTATGTTTAAGTTACTACCCAACCAAAATTTTCTCAAATATTTTCAAGTTCCTAAGTTTCATTCGATTACATATCTTAAGGTGTGATTAGGTATATTTATAGTTTTATCATCTCCGTCAACAATGATTCAAGGCTTACTAGCCTTCTTGGGATGGTGCTAGTTTTCAATTGAATCACCTCTTTCACAAACAAGGTTTTTTTATCATCACAAACTTTTATCATAGGTTCAATATCAATCAGATGATTATAAAATCCAGCTCTATAACTTACGAATTTAATGATATTTGAGTCACAATAAAACACTTTTCAATGATGAATGTTTTTAGGTATGAAATTTTTGACAAGCATCTCATCTTCAAACCTTTAGTACAGGGATGTACTTTGATTGTCATACTGAGAATCCAATATTACTAACTTATCATTTGTTTCATTTTGACTCCTTTCATGATATTCAATGTTGAAGGAATCAAACTGTTCGATAAAATTCCACACTAAATTCATATATTATTTTAACATCTAATATTTAGTTGCATATAATTTTCTGATCTAATTTACAACCAATGTAGAGTCACCTTTCACAATTATGTCCTTATTCCATGCCACCAAAAAATCTTAAGCTAATTAAGAGTGCCTCATATTTAGTAATATTGTTTGTGCACTCAAAGCATAACTTGAAATAAAAATTACATGATCATTGGTTAGGGGAAAACAAAACTATACCTGCTCCATTACCAAGATTGGAGCATGCACCATCAAAGTACATATTCCAAGAAGCTAAGGGGTCTTCCAACTGAGTCCTAAAGTCAAGGGATTGATCATCATAATGATCATTACCCATAAATCTACCCAAGTCCACATCTATGTACAACACCTCATATGATGCATTCATTGGGTCCCCAATCAAGTGCAATAACTTATCCTCCCTATGCAATTTGACCAAATTTACCTCCAATGGAATAATATCATATGAAATTTCCATCTACATTATACCTCCCACACTTTCTTGACAAACACATTCCCACTTAGTAGGGTAGTTAACCACAATGACATTCATTGTCAAGTACTTACTAGGGTGAGTTACTAACTGTACAACTAATCCTTTAACACATCAAACAACAAGAACTTATCTTGAATCCATTCCATAACATATTACGTAAGCAATTTTTATCTTTATACCAATCTCATTCATAACTACCAATGGCATTATGTTGTAGGAAGCACTTGATTCAAACATAAAATTGTGTAGGATCCAACCATTCATAATCAGTGTGGTGTAAAAGGGTCCACATTCAAATGACTCCCTACCAAAGATGTACCCAAATCAAATTTAGGGAGGGATCAATGATCTCTCAAGGTTCCTTAACCTCATTTGTAGCAATAATGGGAGGGATTTATTTGTTTGCAATAACATCCTCCTTAAATCCCAAATTATCAAATTCCATGCTTTTGTGCTTAGGAATCCTAAGAAATTCCACCAGTGGAACAATGGTTTTGAGTTGGCTTAAGATCAGGGACATGTCACAAAAAAATTTACTTGGGTAGGGATTCATTGGAAGGGATAGTGGTCAATTTTTCAGATGGTATATAGTCTTTGAAACAACAATGAGAGGGATACTTACTTGAACTTGGATCAACAACATGAGTTTTACATGGTACATTTTTCTTAAGGGTACCTTTGGGAACATTGGTTAGGATAAGAAATATAACTTTAAAATCTAATGTTGGGCCCTTAAGTTTCTAGATTCTTATATTACAATCATTTTCTGAGAAACAACTACATTTTTTAACAATTCCCTATCTTTTTGGAAGGGACTTCTCCATCATGCTTATTTATCATCGAATCTCTACGATACTCAAAATCATGATTAGGAAATTTAAAAGATTGAGCCATATCAATATTATCATTAACTTCAAGAGGAATATAATACACCTTACTAACACAAGCCCAAAAACATCTACAGTCTTAGAACATAGGAGACCAAAGTAGAGGTGGTAGCTTATTCGAAGTTTATTTGATGATAAAGCACACATGCATTATTAAAGTTTGATCCAATAGTATCTTCAGCTAAGGTAGGTTACTCACATGGAACATGAGGTATAAATAATGTATCACACCAATCAATGATGTGTTCTTCTTCAATTTCTATAAATTTTTCCCCAATAAATCAAGAACTACTCTATTGTCTCTAAATGCATATTTCCTATCATTATAACTCATAGGTCTCTTTCCTCTATCCTCATTCATATTATCTCCTCTAAATTTATTCTAAATTTGATTTATATGTTCATTATGAGGGTCAAAGTACAATCCTTTCTCATCCCTTTCCAATTTTTAGGAGACTTCATTTACTTCTTCCACCAATGTCTTGACCACTTCTTCCAAATCATTGGAGTTACTTGTTTATGGTTTCTCGGGATTGACAAGTTTTACCTCTTCCCTTTTTGGGGGTTTACCAACGACATTGATTTTTTTCAATTTGGATAGCCATAGTAAATGTTTGTCTCAAGTTGATAGGTTTATTCTCTCTCAGATAATATCTTACTTATTTGTCATATGCATCATGTAATATTTGATTAAATAAGACTCTTCTTCACTAGGTATTAAATTAGTTGGAAATGTTTTCAAAGTCTCTTTGAATCTTGTGTTGAAATCCTGCACACACTCATTAGGATTCTTATTTATATTTTCAAATTCAGACAAGAGGAACCTAGGGTAAGTCCTATCACCATATTGAATCCTAAAGACATTCTTAATTTCATCTCAAGAATCAATTATCCCATGAGGTGGTGCATTAAATCATTCTCCAAAGCATCCTCTTCCAAAGTGTGTACAAATAACTTCAAACAAACATCCTCATATTCCATTTCATAATCATCCATAATATTTTGAAACATCTTAAGGTGTTGATCACCATTAATAGCATTATTACCTTGAAATTTAGGTAACCTATTCCTAATTTCATTGGGAACCTCATTTGGATACCCAATCATGCCTTCAAAATTGATAGGTCTAAAGGTATTAACTCGAAAGAAGCATGAGGAGGAGGATGATCCATATTTTTATGAACTGGGTTTTCTATAGGATGATCAACTAAGTTTTGAATAGGTAGTCTGTGAACTACATGAGTATGGCCAATATTATGAATATTTCCCATAGGAATAGTTTCAAAACTAAAATCTATATTCTCACTTGTGAACAAATGGGTAGGCTCATGACAACTCTAAGTAGATTTGGGAACATAGCCTTGTTGAAACAAGGAGTGAATGTGTCATTTTGGGATATCTAGTTTAGAACTATTAGAAGGGCTAGAATAATCCTCAATCAAAGGGGAATCACCAAAATCAGAATATTGAATGTCCTTACCTTTCACCTTTTATCGGCTTCTAAAAAAATTTCCTTCTTTTTGTAAGGTATTTAACTCAAGAAGAATTTTCTTAGTAGGATCTGATCTAAATACATGAGCACCAATAACATATGAATAACAATATAGCATTATTCTAAACCATAACTCAGGATGGAGTCACCACTAGACATTTGCACTCTAGAAATAATAAGTTAGCTATGAAAATGCACTCGAAAATTTATTCCAAACCAAAAACCAATGATAACTTGATAAGACCTTCAAAAACCCATGTAAATAAAACAAGTGTCATACATATTTTATATCAGAAAGAAATAAATGCATAAACCTCTCAAAAAATTGTACTCAAATACCCAAAGTGGAGTCACCCAAAGATAGTGTTATTGATGAAAAAATAGGCCATATAAGAGCCACATAACTCATAAAATTTGAATAGAAATCAAAGATAAACTTCTTACAAACCAAGAATTTATAAGTCTTGTTTTAAATTTACTCGAATTCCTCGGCAAGTGGCTTTTGTAAATTTTTGGCTCCCAATCTAACACCCCATACAATGTAAATAGTGAGGAAATAAGGGAGGATTAAAAATAAACCCATTTATATTTCATTTTAGCCATGGATGTATCCAGTAAATCTATCTTAACCATTCCTTGTGAGAATGACATATAGGCACATGACTAAGGATGTGTTTTTATCCTAGTTCTTTATGTCTCTATCTAAACCAAGGTGACATAACCTGAATGATGGCTTGAAAGATTGAGGGTGATATTATGTTTCAAACCCTCTAACTTATTGGAACCTCCATCTCGAGATAAAAGCGAAAGCTGCTAAATACAATTATCATTAAAATAATGGTCACATAATCATTGTAGAAACTTAATACATTAGACACAAGTCATTGAAGATAGATAAAATATGATCACAATAATCATATTTGAAGAAATTGTTGACAACTTGGGATATGATGATGATGGGATACTAACCTTCAAAAATCATGGAAAATAGACTTGAAATAAATAGAATATGTTTGATTTTCAAGTAAATACATGTAAAATGTGAGAAGATAATGTGGTTTACAAGGGTATTGTAGGGTGGTATTTATTTAAATGGAAAGAGGGTGGAGGATATGGAGGGTAGAAATATCAATGCTCACCATTCCACCCCTGTTACTTCCAAAATACAAGATGGGACAAAAATCAAGCAAACATAACTTTCAATGGGAAATTTTCATTCATTGATACCAAATTCATGTAGACACTACCACATAATCTCTAAGATCTTAACACAAACACTTATGCACAAAACTAAAAATATATTTATTGCATCAACTCAATAACATCTAAAACACACTCAAAGGTTTTAAGAAATCACTTACATAATGATATTAGATAAAGGCCCTTAAAACCAAAAAAAAATTATAAGGTAAGAATACATCACAATATTTACTCAATGTCCAATATCACGCAATAACCATAAAGGACTCCTTTGTATTTCATTGATTCAATAAACATAAGATTACATTCAAAGTTATTTTTCTTAGCTATACTCTCATTTACATCTTAGAATGTTTGATTAAGACATAGAAAATGGTTCTATACACTTCAATTTATACAAGAGGATGCATAAAAAAATTCTCAATGCATGTTAATGACTATACAATGTAATCACCTTATCATAAACCCAAATTTAGAACCAAAACCCTTATAATGAAGACATGCATGTTGGTTCCCAATTTTACACACTGTGGGACCTGGTAGCAATCTCAAAGGGTAGGATGACTTATAGAATGATGTATTGGGGTATTTCATTTGTATCCAAGGATATATTCGACACTCTCTTTTATACCAAGTTTTAGGGATGACCAAGAGGAACGTATAAAGGGGATGGCCTAGTTCTAGTTCTTTTGGCTTTGCCTAAACTTGAGTGAGAGAACCCATGTGGTAACTTGAATGGAGGAAAAAAAAATGAATTTTATTTCCCTTAATTTTAGTGGTGGTTCAAGATGAGCTTAGTATGGCCATGAATGCAATATCCACTCACAAGATTTTTCACAAAGATATCACACATACTTAGTAAGTAAGACATGTGTTACTAAAGATAGTGGTATATGATTATAAAACATAATTTTCAATGGTAATTTGGGTGAAAAAGGTTTTCAATGATGTTTGGAATGAGATATAAACATGTTGCACGAATCTTAATATATTTGTAATGGTATCGGGCAGTAAGATATGCTTAATTTGTAAGGAAGGGGAGTAGATGATGGTCAATATTTGGTAACAAAGTATCAAAAACCACCATGATAACATGCTACTTTAGAATGTAAAGAACATGAGATTAAGTAATAACAACTTTCAAAGAGAAATTTACATTCATTGATGCTCAATCAACATAAATGTTTCCAAACAACCTTCAAATCACTTAACATAATTTTTATGTAAGAGTTATAATGAAATAATCCTTGCTCCTATTTTCATACACCAAAAATACACTCTAATTCCAACAAAAATCATTCAACAGGAAATTTGCACCAAGGATTTTATAACTACATCAAATATTGTAAAGTATGTTTTGCAAAACAATATCGATCTACTAGCCAAAGGGATGCAATGACCAGAGACTGATCTAGTGTACTAGATATAGATGCAATGAACAAATAGATTATAGTAAAAGTTATAACTTAGTAATCAACATTTAGCATACAATAAAAGATAGCACAGACTAAATCAAAGTAGACATGTTCTATTTGAATCTTAGTTTCTTGAAAAGGGGAAATGGATTATATGGCTTTAATTCCTGTAAATAGTTGTACAACATAACCACCTTGGCAAAAGGACCTTAAAAGTCAAATTTCATACACTTTCCAAAAAGAGGAATGGGAATATAGAGCTACAAAAAAATATTTTAAATTACCAAAGAAAACAACCCCCTCTAGAATGAGAACAAACCCTCATATTTATATAAAAATTCCATAAAGAAATATCAATTTCCCCAAAAATTTAATGATAAAAATCCCCCAACGCTTGTGAAAAAAGAGCTTGAGACTTACCAAAATGGAAGAGAATATTTTCTAACTACAAAGATTCTATTTCTAACCATAAACTTGGAATGGTTCCAACTTTGATTGCATGAGATGAGTACATGCATATGATATTTTTTTCTTGTGTCACAAAATTATTTTGTCTTTTTCATTGTGTCACATTCGCACAAGTGTGTGGTCATAAAAATATTTTACCTCCACGCATTCACTCCAACTAATTTGATGCTTATTTTTGTATAGAATATAAATTGGGAAATGGATGACTATGGTAACTCATTTGGATATGACATTCCCTCGTGTAAGATTTTAGTTGAGCAAGGGAACAATTTTAGGTAGACATGATCCCACATCCCTTTTTCTTAGTTTGTATCAAGAATTTGGATTGATTTTGTAATTAATTCCAATATGATGTTCTACATAGAATCTTCTAGGATACACATCCTATAAAATCCCATATTTTCCTTACAAATTCCTAAGTTTCTCTCGGTGTTATGAGTAAATATTTCGTGAAAAAAACTCAAAAAAATTGTGCTAACTCAGCTAGTAATCACTTGATAATATCTCTTTCCAATTCTTTTCAGCACTTCAATATATTGCCACATTGAGTACTCATCCGGAGGTAAAATACAAAAATCACCTTTGGAATCTTCTTCTTGGTCATTTAAATATCAAAGGTTTAAATTTATTGAGAAAAACATTATGGTATAAGGGTTACTTCTCAATGCAAATTTAAATAAATTTTGTGAAGGGGTGCATCATGGGAAAACACCACAGAGAATAAATCTTGATTAGAAAGTTAGTTCATGTAAAAAAACCTTTTGAGGTTGTTCACTCTATCATATGTGGACAAATTCAAAAACCTTAGATTGGTGGGTGTATATATTTCTTAAAATTTGTTGATGACTATAGCAGGAAACATTGGTATACTTCTTAAAACATAAATATGAAGTTTTCAAATATTTCCATCCATTAAAATCTACGGTATAAAAACAAAGTAGGAATTAATAAAGGTTCTAAGAACATATAAAGGTGGTGAATACATCTCAAATACATTCTTAAATTTTTATAAGGAACATAAAATTCACAAGTAGTTCATTGTTAAGTATACACCTCAATAGAATGGTATGATAGAAAGGAAGAAGAGGACAATCATGGACATGGCGAGATGCATGTTAAAGTCCACACACTTATCAAATTAGTATTGAGAAGAGGCTATGGTAATTTTAGTCTATAATATGAACATATATCCAACCAAAAGTGTCAAAATTATGGTTCCAAAGGAAGCATGGAGTGGAAGAAAACACAATGTAGTTCACATACGAGTCTTTGGATGTGTGTCTTATGTGTGTACCGAGTGAATTGAGGAGAAAACTTAATGATAAAGGATAAAAATGTATCTTTATATGATACATTGATGACACTAAAGCATAAAATTTATATCTTCCACTTACATGTAAGGTGATTATTATTAGATATGTGTAATTTGTAGAAGAAAAAGTGTGTGATAGAAGTGTGGAGAAAATAGTGAGTATATCTCGCAAACTTACCATAACAAGATAATGATGAAATTTATCCAGTAGGTATTCCTTCTTAGGGACCTCCTTTCACACCAAGACAAGTATAACAAGGTATTTAGCTAATGACACATTCATCAAGCATAGGTATATCTTCACACACGTAATAAGTCACTCCTTTAAGAAAACCATAAATTTCACAAAGAACATTAGAAGTGACACCTTCAACAATCATTCAAGATGAAGGATTTTCATTTTTAAGGTCTAAGAGGTATCCCTCCAGTGCTAGTACAAATCCAAATTTGGATAGTCTAAAAGGTAAAAGATAATATGTTTGAGGGACATTTATGATCAAAATTAAGTTGGTGAGTATATTGTTGATTTGTACTATACATATAGTTTTTCACAAACAAAAATCGTATCTACTTTGAATAATCAATTGAAAATAAACACTAGGCACAAGCCATAGATGATGAAATTGATGCAATTGAAAAAAATTAAAACATGAGATCTAGTTGACCTTCCCGATGGAAAGGATGTGAAAGGAGTTAGTGGGTCTACAAGACCAAGCTAGATGTAAATGGTGAAGTATAGAAGAAAAAAGTAAGGCTAATACCAAAGGTTTATTACAATAACCTCAAGTTTATTATGATGAATCTTTTTCTCTATTAGAAATATTGGATATTGCTATAACAGTATTGGCCATTATAACTTAGAAAAAATGGATTGTTTACCAAATGGATATGAAATCTATATTTCGAGTGGATTTATTGATGAAGAAATGCATGTGCCTATCCACTATTCTATGAAATAATGGATCATGAAGACAAAGTTTATAGACTCAAGAAAACACTCTATGGACTTGAGAAAGATCCTAGAGCATGGTATATAATGATTGAATCCTACCTTCTACAAAATGGCTTCAGTATGTGCAGTAGCAAGCCTATAAAATATAGATAAATGAATGAGAAATATAATTTTTTGATAGTTTTTTGTATGTTGATGATTTGATATTCACATGTGATATAGCAATTAATTTGTTCATGGAAGCCATAAAGAAATAAATTTAAATGACATACATAGGTGTGATGAACTAGTACCTAGGAATTTAAATGATCCAATATTAAAATTACATTTTCATCTCTCAATACAAGTATGTGAGAGATATTTTGAATGGTTTTAATATGTTGAATTTTGAACCATCTCCTATACTAGTTGTGTTAGGAATGAAATTGAGAAAAGAAGACAATGGATCCAAAGTACATATAACATTGTTTAAAAGACTCATTGACATTATTATCTATCTTGCAACCACAATACCTGACCCTATGTATGTACTAAATTTAATTTGTAGGTTCATATAATCTATAATAGACTCACATTAGAGAGTAAAAAGAAAATTGTAAGTTATTTATGTGGAACAATGAATTATGGAATTGTGTATTCCTCTTTAAATGGGTTCAAACTCATTGAGTATACATATAGTGATCGTGTAGGAAATATTGATGACAAAAAGATAAAATACAACTATGTATTCCATTTTGGAATAGGATCAATATCATGGGAAATAAATAAGTATCCCATTGTTACATTTTCATTGGTAGAAGAAGATTATGTAATGATTACTAGGTGCATCATGTCAATTAGTAATAATGGATGAGAAGAATGGAAGTTATTGCATGCATGGCCAAGAAGAAGGAACCAAAGTCTTCTGCGAAAATAATTCAACAATTTATCTCTCAAAAAAATCTCGTGTTTCACAAGAGGAACAAGCCTATTGATACAAGTTACCATTTCATCCAAAAATTAGTGAATAATGATTAAATCTATTTGGAGTTCTATAATTCATGAGATTAATATGTAGACATTTTCACAAAGCCTCTAGGAATGGATACTTTTGAGTACTTAACATAATGTTTAGGAGTCTTAGATGGCAATAGTTGTGATTAAGGGGGTGTTGGAATAACTAATCCAACTACCTCCACTGAACCTACCATATCTTTCAACCATTTTTTACATTTTCTATATTCCATTAATAGTGGTTGTAGGTTTATGTTTACTTTTAAATTTTTAAAACTTTTAATTATTTCACTCGATGCCCCATTTTGTTTTAAACTCCAACATTTTTACTATGTAAAATGTTGATCCCAAATCAAATACTAAACTTTCTTTCTAATACTTTTAGGATGATTTGTTAGCTGACTTTGTAATATTTTAGGGAGACTTTTTAGGATCCTTTAATTAATTATATGTGGATGTACATACTTAGCTATTGGGTGCATCCTCTCTAAATGTCTATAAAATAGCATATTTCAAGTCTATTTTTGAGCTCATTAATGTCTATGTTATTGTCAAGTTGTGTCTCAAATTGTGTTGAAATAAGTCACAATATAGGGGTGGTACGTTCAAGAGTGTGTTATCACTTGTGTTTTATGTCTTTTAGGTGGTCAATGTGAGACATCAAATGTGTCAAGGTATGTTTAAGTATTGTAATTTTGTGATGGTACTTTGAGATCAAGTGCATCTTAATGTATTATGTATGTTTTGGTCCAAAAGGTTTGATCAAATAATTCTAAGTATCTACTAGAGTTGTTTAAGGGTCTGCTTGTGTGAGTTTGAGCCATTGAGTCTTTGAAGTAAAATATGGTCTCTTCATCTAGTGTATATGGTTTTTAAAACCTATATAGTCTCTCTCATAGTATGGTCTGAATTCATAAGTTGAGATGACTCAAATTTTAAATAAATATGTTATAGTAATGATCCTAAGTCAATGTTGATAAGTCAAGGATCCTCTGCCTAGGGGGAGTTAAGTATGTGGAAAAAACATGTTGCATGGTGACTAGAAGAATCAAAGACCATGGATTTCATTATGGAGTGCTCAAGGTAATTAAAGTAGAAACTCCATAAAAGGTGGTCAGTGAAAGGAAATTAGCTACAAGATACTGAAAATATGTGTTATGATGAAGTATTAGATGTGCAAACTATCTCTAGTCATTTCAAAATATGAGTGAAGGTCTAAATTCATGTTGAGATGGTTAAAAATATGTAAGAGCAACGAATTCACTCTTATTTTCTTGTTGATGGACATTGCACCTTGTTTTCTTGAAGGTAAATAGATGTATGTCATGTAAAATATTGGTCAAGTTAATAGTGATCAGTTACATGTGCTACAGAGTTGACATGTGCAAGGGTCTTTAAGAAAGTGGTCTTATCACCTTTGATAAGGTACGGTGAGTTTAAAAATACAAAGTATAGTGTGAGAATGATTTCAGTCAATTGGATGAGACTTACAAAATCAGGGGAGGTATGAATTCTTTGAAGAGAGTGTTAGTCATATTATGCAGGGGTCCAAGTTTAATAATTCATTAAAGGTCTACAATAAGTAGTTTCCTCAAGGTATATAATGAAGTGTGATAGGGTATGGAGCACTTTGATGAAGGATTTTATTGTAGGATGGTTGCTTGTGTACTCAAAATGCCATAATTCTAAGTATTTAAGTATTCTCGGTGGATTCAAAGACTGTGTTAAGGCCATAATGTTAAGGAAATTGAGATTCGATTCATGAAGTATATGGATTGGTTGGATACCTTTAACAATGATATGAAATATTCTTGAGAATTAATGCAAGGCAAAAGTGAGCATATGAAGAAGATCAAAGGTATGTTTAAAATGGTCAAGGATTATGACACAGTGAAGCCTATAAGCTGAAAATATATAGGTACAGATTTATGCTTTCATTCTTTTTATTTCAAAGTCTTATAAAAACCTTCTTATGGTGCAAGTATGCTCTTAGTATTCAAGCATTAATTTAATGTGAAGTCTTTGAGTTTGCAATGTTTTTGAGACATAGTACTTGTACTTGGTGAATTTTTCAATGCATGACTAATTTTGATGTCTCCATATGGTGATGATCCTTGTTCCCTAAGTCATATGAATGTCCAAGGTGTTGTTTTCCTCGATATCTGTGTTAGCATATCCACCATGAAATTTATCAAGTGATCATAGGTTTATATGAGTCTCAAAGGTTGTAAGTAATACCATTTCCCTTCATTAGGTCCGAGTCAAGAAAATTAGTGCCAAAATGTATAGAAGACTACTTCATAAGATTGTGAGAGTTACAAAGTTTCAAACGTAAGTCGAGTCCTATAGAGAAATATTTGACACATGTCAAGATCATGTTCAATGTTATTATATGAATGATGATTGTGAAGTCGTAGGTGTAACCATTCAATTTGGAGAAGTGTAAGATTGAGAAACAAGAACAAGTATGTAACTTTATGTGGTTTTGAGACTGTGCAAGAGTGGGATATGATATGTTTATGACCTATAAGTGGTTATCTAGGCTTGTAGTAAATTACTTGATAGTAACAAGTGTGTCTTTGAGGTGTTTTAAAGTCTAATGGGTTTTACAAATGTAACTAAAAGCATTTTAAGGAAAGATTAAGGGTAATCATGCATCTTGATGGCAAGTCATAAAGCTTGTAGTAGAGGTTTTTGCTAGCATTTTTAGAAATAATATGGTAAGGAGATGTGATGTGTAAATATTCATTTTCTATAAGAGGGACTCCACACAGTAAAGGGAATTGGTAGGTATGTATTGAGTCTCAAAGAACACTATGAAAGTTCCTTGGCTATCTAAAAATGAAGCAAATAGATGAGATATAGGATTGTGATATGCCATTGTAAGTACTTAATCCCTAAAATCTTATGCAAGATATGAAATAATGAGAATTGGATGGTTACAAAATGTGACGTTAAAAGTACGGGGTCAGTGGTATGTGGGATCAAATGTGATTATACATGATGTATATGTTATATCTCCTCGCATTTGAGGAGCTTTATAAAAGGTTTTAGAGGTAGGGAGCCAAATTTTCTCTATAGTTAAGTGATAAAATACCATCCTGGTGGTCTATGAGGAACCTCTAAAATACGGGGAGAAATTCTATCTTCCTAAGAAGGCATAAGTTGTAAGGAAGAGTAAGTAATGAACCATAGGCTTACTTATGAGGTGAGTGATCTATTTGATCAAGAAATTTATAAGTGAATGAAAAGAACGATGAAGCCACTTATCAAGTGTTTCGGGAAAGTAGCAAAGAATTTGGACCTCCTACATGGTAAGTGAACAAGGTAAGAATTTCAAATTTTTATTTTCAGTGAGAGATGGATGGTACAAACCTAGGGAGAGTCATAAGTAGTTAAATCATGTTATGTTTGGGATTTTTAAGATGTGTGAATTTTGTCAAAAAGGAACTGAAAATGTTGTTTAGGGACAAGTAGCTCTAAAGTTAGTCGGATGGATTTGAAGGAAAAAAATTTGGTCTTAAGCATTGGATAGATCTAGAAATGAGATGTTGAACAGGGTTGAAGAAAAAATAGGAAGAGTATCAATTTAGGGGAGATGCTTTTAGGTTCATTACAGGTGCATGGATCTTCTTATATTGCTAAAGGAGTTAAAGAGAATTAAGTAAAGTCCCTGTGGGAGCTATCTAAGCAAGTAAGTAAATGTTTGTGCATCATTGTCATTTGTGTTTTCTTTTACCATGTAGTTTCATTATTGTATATTTTTTCATAGATGTCAAAGGGGGAGAGAAGCATCAAAAACATGGAAAAGAATTCATGTGTGTGTAGTTCTTGTTGGTTACCATCAATGTAATCGAAGATGGTTCTCATCAATGACAAAGGGGGAGATTGCTATTCATTATGTATTTTTTTCATTGATTTAAATTAAATTGATGGAAAATGTATTCATGATGTAGTATGATTCTCCATGTGGTGTTAGTCAATGGTCAAACATGAAGGTTGATTGGTAGTGTCCATGTTTGGTGAGTTTTAAGAGGTCCTGGAGTTTGATTTGTTAGGAAAAGTCATAGTATGAGATCTCTTGAGTTGGCTAGTTATTTTCTTGATGTTGTTGATGGTCCATCAGGTGTGTTAGATTTTTCTATGTGCCTGCATGAGGTAAGCATGGTCAATTCACGGTTGAGTCAGGTCATTCCATGCCTATTCCTAGACTTGGTGCATGAAGAATGAGGTAGAGGTATGGTAAATGGATCTTATAAGTCTTGTTGAAGAATTTTGTATCATAGTGGTAGTGTACCTAAGGTGTATGATGTGTCTCAGGTCAGAATTCAGAGGTTTGGTGCTTCTATGAGGTCCTTGTGAAGTAAATTATGAGAAATAGGCAAGTACACATGGGTAAATGAGATTGAATGGAGATTTTCATAGCTATTTAGGATATATTATTAGTATGTAAAGTTATATAAGGGTGTCATTATGCATCATAACAAGTTTCAGGTCACTATGAATAATTAAGCTCGCAAGATATCTCGGTTTTGGCAAAACTGGGTAAGTCACAGTGTGTTTTTAAGGCAAAAGTGGACATTTTGATGCTCATTGTGAATTGTATTATTTGTATGGGGACCTGAGTTATTTGTCATATATTATTATTTAAGATATTAATCTTTCACAAAAATAATTAGGTGGTTTTATCATCACGTTTTTATGAACGATCGTTAAGAAGGTAAGTTGGTTTAAAACCCTAGCAAAACCCTAACTAGGAGCATCTTGGAGAAATTTTATTATACCATACCATTTTTTATTGGTTATGAAAAATTGAATATTGGATATTTTATAGTACTCTTCCATATTTCCATAAATGTAAGATAGAGTTGGTGATACTATGTGGGCCCCACCTAAAAAGGATTGTTTATGAAGAGTTCCATTTTGAGGAGAAGTTTCCCAAATAAGGTAATGAATAAATTAGAATTTATGTTATCCTTGGAGTTTTTTATATATTTAAATTATAGTTTTAGATCATGGTTAATATTAAAAAGTGAAAAGTGTTCCCTATTTGTGAAGACTAGATTTTGGGGTAGTTTGGAGCAACCTTTAGTAAAAGTGGAATTATAGGATATAGATGAGGAGTTAGGACTCTATTTAAGTTTTTTTTTATCATGGTTTAGATATATTTAAATTTTTATATCAAAGTTAATTATTTTATATGGTATGCAAAATTTATGAGATATTCTTTGAGGGTCAAGTTTGAAGGATGTTTGTTCTAGCAGGGTACCAAGTGACTTGATGAGGCGAGATGATATTTCGAGTTGTTCATGCTTGTTGAATTTTTGAGTGCTTATAAAAAATTTATAAGGGTGTTCCATTATTTTTTTAATCTTTAATTTGGTTTTTTTATTGATGGATTGAGTTTACCTAATGGTCTATTCTTGAGTTCAAGAATACATAAAAACTAGTTTACAGAGATTAGATTGGTTGAAGGCCTTCCACTTAGATATGGAAGGAGTTACAATATGTTATGGATATTTTATTTAGATAAATTTATAGTGATGTCTATAATTTAACTTGATGAGTTTATTTAATGTCTCTTTCAGGTCATTTTGTGGAGAAGAAGGATGATTGGTTTTCGAGAAATATCTACTCATGCTAAAAAAATGAGTTAGTTGAGGCATGAAATGGATTTTTTGTAATTTATATCTCCTGGATAGTGAATAGGGATTAATTTTGTTCCTATTTAAGGTCTTTATAGGTCTTTGAAGTGACAGAAAGGGTTCAAACTAGTTGATTTTGTAAAACTAGTTTTTGGGAAGCTTGTTTTGGTGAAGAGGAAAGTTGTTGTGGTTTGATAATATAGATGTTTCATGAGTTATAACTTCCATATATGTGATGTATAGGTACTAAGGATTCAATTTATTTTTCACATGAAATATTTGAGCTCATATTGAGGGATATTGAGGCCAAAAAGTAAAGACATGGTGATGGAAATGGGTGTTTTGAGAAGGATATGAGCCAGTGGGCCCATTTAATGATTTAATTGATTTGTTAAAGTAAATTTGAAACCATTTATTATTATTATATCTTATATTACTCATGTATGGTGATTATGGAAGCTTGAATAAGCATGGTTTTATGATTTATGTTTTTAGCTCATCCTAGTGATGGGGTTTTGAGCATTTTAAGTGCAAGGTAAGAGGGTTTTTAGCATGGACAACCTACATAAGTCATATGTGAATGTTTTAATGATTAATTTGGTATTTTTATAATTTTTCTTCATTTAACCAAAGTATTTAAATTGAATTTGTTTGAATTTGAATCAAGAAGAGCATATAAAAGTGATGTTTTAGGTGTTATTTTGCACTAGTTGAATGAGAGGGAAAAGTTCAACCTTCCTAAGAGTGTGAAGGAGCTTCTAATGAATTGTTTCAGATGTTATGATGTGTTTAATAGGTTAATATTTATTTAGGGCATGTGAGGAAGGTTTTAGATCTAAAGTAAGACCAAAAAGATGAAGATAAAGTAAGATAATGGAATGATGGTTTGAGAAAAGGTTTGTGAGCTGAATTAGAGATCTCCATCAGTGGTTGCAGAAAAATATTTAGAGATTATCATCATTAAGTGGCTGATTTTGTGCTCATTCTTCTTAGGAGGTTTTATCCTCCTTGTGGATTGGGTGCTTCACTAAATTAGGGTCTGGTGTTCCTTATAGGGTTGGTGCTCCTTGTGAATTAGGTGTTTCACTAAATTTCTTTGTTTTAAGTAATATTAGAAAAAAATGATCAATTTTCTTCCCCTTGAGGGTTTCCCACATATATTTTATTATTATTTTGTACTATCTTGCTCTTTTTCTTATGTATGGTTGTTTCTATGCTTAAGTAAACACACATATGGTTCATGGTTAATTGAATGGTTGTATAAATGATGATGAATGATAAATGGTAAATGGAATTATTTTTTGTAGGACTGATTCACCCCCCTTAGTACATTTTTCTTCCAACAATTGGTATTATAAAAGGTCCTTGAGAAGCAATTTTAATCACTTGAAGGAGATCCTAGAAACACAAGCAATGGGAACATCTTTAGGTGTTGAAGAAGCCCTAAGGAAAATGTATGATATTGTTGAGTCATTAATCCATAAGTTTTAAGATAAAATTAGTTTCATGGATAATGATCATGGTCAAGCCATCAAAAGGCTATAATCTCAAGTTGAAAGCATGTCTAAAGCACTAAAGGAAAAATAAGATACTTATCTCAACTATGGAGATAAGTTTAAGGCTTTAGAATCTAATCTTGTAGATGCTTATAATAGATTGAAAATATATGATAGGTTATAAAATAGTTCTAAAGCTCTTGGTGGAGATTCGGAATACAAATAGATGTTAGTGAAAAAATAGGTTTAGGATTCAACAGTGAATTTGTGAAGAAAGATGATAAAGGGGGTCCAATTTCTCAAGAAAACATGAAGGTGATCAAGAAGGCTTATCCAAGAAGGTATACATATGTTAGGAAACCTAATGCTATGAGGTATGATTCTTCATTTAATGGTTATTTTTATGTTTGTAATAGTTTTGGTCATAGAGCTAGGGATTGCAAGAGAAATCTCTCAAGAGGTGAGTCATCTATGAATGGTGAAAAATATTTCAAGGGTTATTATTACTCATGTTGTTAATATGGCCATAAGGTAGCTGATTATGGTTAGAATCTCAAGTATGTATGAACCTATAAATTGGAATAAGATTGTGTGTTACAACTAACACAAATAAGGTCACATTTTAAAGTCTTGTTATCAAAAAAATTGAGTTATGATAGCAGGTCTCATGGATTCAAAAGACAAACTAAGAAGGTATTCAAGAGGATAATCATTTCAAGACTGAAGAAAGTGTTGGTATAACTATCAAAGTTGTTGAGAAAATAACCAAAGTTAAATAATATATTTATAAACCTAGTGAGAAGAATGTGAAATTATATGAACTCAAAACTTCCAAGAAGGTTGAAGATGTTGATGGTTTTAAGGAGAAAGAATCAGTTATATCTAAGGGATAATCAAGATCATTCATGTTACGAAGGTATGTTGATATGATCAAGAAGGAAAAATCAATTTTGTCAAGCCTAGTTCAAGACAATAAGGTTTATTAGCCCTAGTGGGAAACAACAAGTGAATGAAGATTTCAATGAGTATCCAGCTAATCTCAAATTCGAATATGAATGTTTTTTAGATGAAATTGGGTTCATTTTAAGAAGCCTCTAGTAAAATGGAGGTGTAAAGTCTCCGATGAATATGCCTGGAACCGTTTTTTCATAAAGGCGGATTTTCCAATTTTTGAGACCAATTTTCACCTAATATTATTTGAGCAAGAGTGAGTGCCCTAAGGAAAAAAATTTATGCAAACAAAGAAAAAAAGGTATTGTTAATTTTTGACACATAGTTGTCACAAGATTTGTTGACGCACGATAACAAACGCTCGATATCGATTGACAACAACCCTTGTTGTCGGGCATCAGCAAAGCTTGTTGACGCATGATAATAAGGGTTGTTTTTGTGTGTCAGAAAATTTGTTGACATGCAACAAGTAAGGATTTTTGTCACATGTCAGCAAATTTTTCTACCACGTGACAATAAGGGTTCCTATCGCATTAGTAAAGTTTTTGATGCGTGCAAAGAACCCTTGTTGTCATGCATCAAAAACTTTATTGACGTGTGATAACAACCCCTATTTTCGTGCATCAACAAAATTTATTTTTGTGTGCTTAGTTCTTGAGAAACCCTAATTTTTCCTATAAATACCCCACCACCCCTCATTTTCATGTTTACACTTCCTAGATCCCAAATTTTCTTCATTCTCCTAAAGCACTTACTATTGCAAGAATCATACGTCACTCCACCAACGGTGCAACCAAGTTACCAAACACAAGATACTCCAATCAAACTCAAGTACAATGGATACTACAAGTGTAACCCAAGCTCAAGACCAAGATCCAATAGAAAATCAAGTTAACGAGGCATTGGTCAACCCACAAGCCCTACCCAAGGGCAAGATACAATACAGGAACTTGTTGTGCCCCCACATTCAGACAGTTTTGCAAATGAATACAGAATACAAGGATTTTCTAGATGCATGTGATTTTGATGGGCTCGTTAAGATGCCCCAGTTCAAGATTGATCATGACATTCTAAACTACCTTCTCTCCTCGTACAATACAAAAGACGGTAATTTTACTATTACTGTGGACGATGGTCGTATATTCCAATTCAGTGTCAATCCAGCTGATATCCATTGGTTGATAGGCCTTCCATTTAAAAATTCCCCCATAGTAACAATAAAAACAACCCTCGTTGAAAATGATAAGAAGTACCTCGAATCTACTTTCAATTTCCATGTTGATTGTACATGTAATTTGTTTTCAATTTTCATTTGAAAGTTTTTTGTTTTGATACAATTCAAATTGATATTAATTCCAATGAATTTTTGCAGCTCACATCAATAAATCAAGATGAGGTGTGGATACGCAAGGAATTGCACACCACTTTCTTACTGCCATGATTTCTTTCTTTCAATCTAATTGTTTTGTAGGGTCGAAAATGGATATACCAAATTGGGCTATTGCATACATTCTTGCAACGATCAGAAATAAAAAATTTGATTGGTGCACCTTTTTATCCAATAAAATAAAATCTGACATTACAAATGCATCACTTTCGAAAAACCAAGTTATTCAATCCACAAACTATCTCCTTGGCCTTTATTACAAGGCTCTTTTTAATTTAAAATAAAAACCAATTCCTACTTGCATGGACGAGACAATGAATAATTTTTCAATTCCATTTCAAGAAAAACATGTATATAGTTTATATTTTGACATTAGACTTTAGTATGGTTATTGTCTTGATTATGTACTTGTGATTGAATCTTTATGCAGTACTAACATTATGTACTTCGAATGATTAAATCTTGACCGTATGCAGAGAAGATTTTTGGATGCCCTTCCACAAAAAAAGTGGCATCAAGAGGAAGAGGCCAACAACACGTTGAGGCATCGACAAATTCGCAATCTTAAATGGAAGTTCACTCATCATAGAACCCCCAAGCATTTTCATTAATTAAATGATAGAGATGTAATACCCTAATATTTACTATTTACAAATTACCATTTACCATATTGAATTGACATGTAATCAACTATTGTTGCACTTGTAGGGACTTTGGACTATACATGTGCTTCTCAACCATATTTTCCAACTCACTCAATTCAATCACATGCAATTGTCAATTCTCAAGACCGCCCAAACAATCCCAGCTCCACACAACTCAAACACAACCAATTACTACTCCAACAGATCTACCTCAAGTATAGTGATAGCTTACCCTCAACAACAAGGTATGATTTTATTGCTTTAGTACAAGTTTTAAATATTTTTTCATATAATTTCATAGTTTTTACATAGTTTAATAGTTTTTCATATGATTTAGTAATGATTTTTTTATTTTTCTTGGACTTTTCAGTACATTGCAGTCCTTCTCCATCTATAAAAATAGCGGCACCACCACATCCTCCACCATTATGATTCAAAATTCCAACCAGAGGTTTAAGAAAAAGAACATTGGTAAACGCATGCCAATTCATCTAGCCCCTAGCAAGACACTAAACATTACCTCCTCATTTCAAATTCCAACCCTCTCTCTCGGTGGCTTTCCCAACACAACCAGCATATCAGTTTTAAATAATATAACTTTAGATGAAGATTACTTGGGCATTGATAACAATGACCCAACAGATTTTTCAATACACGTGAGATGATTCAAGGCCAAAGCAAGTATATTTCTATTTCAACATAATTTATTCAACTTTTTTACATTTCACTTTTGATTTCAATATTTGAATATTGATTTATTTTATCACAAATAGGATCAGGCCACCCAAAGGAAAAAAGAGGTAGCAGATGATGATCAACCTAAAATCCCCATACCTCTCCATCGACATCATCTTCTTCGGATACAGAAGGTGAACAATTTCCATCATTTCCTTTAGAGAACTTGATTGGTTATGATTGTCAATCCCATGTCCAAGAGTTTATTGTACCTCATATCAATCAGCTCACTAGAATGGGAGAGAAGGGAAAAAGTACTAATCAATGAGATAATAAGTCGTTATGAAAATTATTGGCAAAGGGACAGTTTATGCGATGCGATTCTTAATCAACCGTGAAGATGGATGCCTTACTTACCCAAGTAAGAGGTGGGACTATCACGTATAACAATAATTATAAAGACAATATTTTAGATAAAGCATTAAACAAATTGGAAAATATTTGTCTTTGAAGCCACACATATTTTTAAAAATTGTCTAAGGAAAAGGATCTGGTGGTAATTGAAAATGCCAAAAGAGATAGAGAAGTCGTAAGTATTATCACTTTGAAACAATATTTATTTTTAATATTTAATTGTATTATTTCAGTAATATGTTTAATTGAGCTCACTATTTTTTTTGTAATTGAAATATGAAAATTTGAAGATTCAAGAAAAGGTGTTCCAAGTTCACTTGGAAACCGAGAAGAACAATGTATCTCGCAGAAATGAAGATGAAATAAAATATTGTTTTAGTTAACAAACAAAACAATGTAGTAAATCAGATAATTAAAGAGAATGGATTTGACCTTGACATTTTGTTCAAAACAAAGGCAGCTGCAGATGCTAGTTTGGTATCCCATGGAGATGCGACAAAGGAAGAAAAAAATCTTAAAGAATATAAATAGTGATGTAGAAGATCTGATTATTTATGGGATTATTCAAGCAAAGAGTACATGAGGGCAAGCCATTGGGGAAAGGGGTACAGAAGATGTCAGTTTGTCTAGGAAAATTTTCATGATTGAGGGTTGAAAAATTGAAACTTTAAATTTGAAAATTTGAAATACTTTATATATTGAAGTATGAAACTTGAATGTGATGGTGTTTCAAAATTTGAAATACTTTATATATCGAAGTATGAAACTTGAATGTGATGGCATTTCAAAATTTGAAATACTTTATAATATGGATTTTTTATATCTTGTTATATATTATATATAGAATTTTTAGATTGTATATGTTGTTTATGTTTTATATGAATGTGATGGAATTATGATAATGGTTAATTATTTATTTTAATAAAATTTGGAATGTCGTATGGCAGATACATCTTAATAGAGTTAAATATTTATATATCAAAGTATGAAACTTGAACGTGATGGCATTTCAAAATTTGAAATACTTTATAATATGGATTTTTTATATCTTGTTATATATTATATATAGAATTTCTAGATTGTATATGGTGTTTATGTTTGATATGAATGTGATGGCATTATGATAATGGTTAATTATTTATTTTAATAAAATTTGGAATGTCGTATGACAGAGACATCTTAATAGAGTTAAATCTTCTTCTCTCTACTTGTAAAATTCAAACTCTATATCAGGTTTCTTCACATTTAAATTTTCTCATAGTCTTCTCTCTACTTGTAATGATGATTGCATTGGATGTGGATGATGACATTAGAATAGATATGGATGATGATGAATTGTATGTGGACATAGATCATGGAATCTGGATGATGATAATGGATAATTGTTTTAAGAAAATTTGGAATGTGGTACGACAGGACATTTAAACCTTCTCAAAATCTTATTCTCTCTACTTGTAATGATATGATGACATTAGAATGGATATAGATGATGATGAATGATTATAATGGATAATTGTTTTAAGAAAAATTGGAATGTGTTAGGACATACATCTTAATACAAAGTAAAATCTTCTTCTCTCTACTTGTAATGAATCAATGATATGATGACATTAGATGTGGATTATGACATTAAAATAGATATGAATGATGATGAATTGTGTATGTAGATTTAGCTTCAAGCATGATCATGGATGATGATAATAAATAATTTTTTAAAGAAAATTTGGAATGTGGTACGAAAGAAACATTTAAACCTTCTCAAAATATTCTTCTCTCTACTTGTAATGATATGATGACATTAGAATGGATATAGATGATGATGAATGATTATAATGGATAATTGTTTTAAGAAAAATTGGAATGTGTTAGGACAGACATCTTAATACAGTAAAATCTTCTTCTCTCTACTTGTAAAATTTGAACTTTGTATTAGGTTTCTTCACATTTAAACCTTCTCAAAATATTCTTCTCTCTACTTGTAATGAATCAATGATATGATGACATTAGATGTGGATGATGACATTAGATGTGGATGATGACATTAAAATAGATATGGATGATGATGAATTGTGTGTGGATGTAGATTTAGCTTCAAGCATGATCATGGATGATGATAATGGATAATTGTTTTAAGAAAAATTGGAATGTGTGATTTTTACATGTAATTTGATATTCATCCCACAAAGTTCAAACACTTCATCAAAGCATTTTGCAAATACAAAAATAAATTAAACATAATTGTAAAAACTCAAGCAATGTCATATGATAGGGTTTAGGCTACCTCTTGTCTTTTAGATGGATGTGATAAAGCATATGGAAGGAAAAATAAAAACATCCTTCTAGCATGCTAGACGACCTTCAATTCAAGAAAACTCAACACAAAAAATGGATTAGTATATAGATGGGTGAGTTTCCTGACATTTTCAGTCCCGAGAAGTGAGAGCTTCCTCGGATGGATGTCAACCCATGTTTTCAAGAAAAAAAGATGAAATAATGATTGAGTGGATTAAGGAAGAAATATAAAGATTAAATAAAATGCAAATGATAATATGTACATGTCTAGACAGTGCAAGTCTAGAATTTTGGAAGAGTATAATAGTGGAAGAATATGTAGATCTAAACTCTGAAGGCATTGCAAATTAGTATTTGACAAATGCATGTAACATATTTTTAAAACAGAAAGATTAAAAAAATGCAAATGAGAACATGTGCATGTCTGGACAGTGGAAGTCTAGAAGAGTATAACAGTGGAAGAATATGCAGATCTGAACTATGAAGGCCCCGCCAATCGACCCCCGAAAAAACGTCATGAGATCAATTTTGGGTGATGACATTGTTAAATTATAATTTAATGAATAACATGAGTGATATTTATAATGATTGGGTTTAAAAGTTGGAGTAATCAACTAATTAAATAAATTAAATTAAAATAATTAAGAAAAAATACGTAAAACTATTATTATTATTTAAAAATATAATAAACAAACAAATTTAAAGATCTTAAAATTTAAAAAAATAATTTGATTTTGGCATTGGAGTGGGAAATGGAGGTAGGTCGGTGGATGAATGCATTAGTGGCAGGGAAAGAGAATTGATGTAGGGTTGTGGAGTGTGGTAGTGTGAAGGCATGGACGTCCTCATTTGCTTTTACATCATCCACCAAATGTAACCAACATGCTCCCAATTTGATCATTTCACCCTTTCTTGTGTATTCTCTTTAGAGAACCAATGGAAGTTTTGGAGCAGTATGAAAGTGAATGGGAGTAGAAAAGGGAAGAAGAACCATATGACAAAATGCCTCAAAGATATGTATCTTCATGGAATGTGTTTGTTTCAATATTTGTAAATAGTGGATCTGTTGAAAACAGACTTTGAAATCCTTCCACAAATGTAAATGACATGGGTTTAAATCCGGACCTACAACCTTCAAAGATCCTTTTAGCCATGTGGAAATGGGATTTTATCATAGGTTATGCACTTACATCAAGGAATGGTAGAAAGTATATTTTTTCTAATGTTGGCATGAGTTTCCTAATGATATGTATGTAAAAGTGGAAGCATGCGCTAGTATAGAAATTATTCAACAAAATGTCATGATTGTTTAGTATGCACAAACAAATTTATCAAAGATGTTCGTAAAATTTTCAAAGAAATGAATCCTTTTGTAACTCTCCTCAACCAAGTAATCTTAGTTTATTTTATTTTTATTTGCATGCTTCCATGATGGTCTAGTGGATGAGGGTTGCACATACTTTAATGACATGAGTCTTATCTTAGTGCATCATGCCTATCATTGATCATAGAAATGGTAGGCCTTCTTCTCCATGTTGGCCAACTTAAGGAATCTTTAAACTTTACCATTAAAATCATAGCTAAGCCTGCAATAGTTATGTGGTTGTGTTTGGTAGAAAATGCCAATAGCCTTTTTATAGGCTCCCTATTGTTGTATTTCAATGGATAATGTAGTTGGTGGTGCACACATTGTATATTCTCTTCACTCATCTTATACCAACTAGGGCCATTGGGATAGGATTGTGGATGCACATGTAGGAGGAACATTAATTATTGAAAAAATGCCTCAATAGTCGAGCCTTTTGGAAATGTGTATATTTTTAGTTGTGTACAAAATGGGAGCTTCAAATTAGTCTTGAGCATTACCCCTTGGGTTCCTCCTCCTAATAAGGCATGGTTTTCTCACTCTGACTTACATAATTTTTGTGTTGATAGTTTTCCCTTTTCTATGGAATTGTATTTCTAATAAAACTGAGAACAAGTTTATGGTTTACTTAAATAAATCATAGTTTCAAACGAAAAAGGGATTTTTCCTACACAATTTGTTTGATTATGTGAGCATAAACCATACTCGCTAACCCTAACCTAACACGTTTTTAAAACTAAAGTATCAAAACTAGATATTCATGTCCACTCGAAGTGGTGATATTGAGTTGAGGTTTCAACTAAACTACCCTTCTTGTTACCCTACAAAGTTAATAAAATGTGATTTTTGGTGATTCACAAAACACCCCTCCAAACCCCGAAATGGGAAATTCGAGTGGTGATTGTGTTCCCTATCATGTGGGGTATTGTATCAAACCTTAGAACACCCTCAAATGACCATTTGTGCACTTTTCGTCACCCCTCTAAGATCCATGTTAACCCTTTTTACAGCTTTGGGAAGTTGCTGAAACTCAAAAGTTGGGTTTGGTTTTGGCTTACCATTTTGGCCTTGAGTGAAGAAATGGATATTGGCCTTTGTATACCTCTAGTATTTATACATGAAAATTTCTTACAACCCTTAGTTATGAAAAACATATCACTAGTTAGCTTTACAAGGGGGTTTTCCAGGCATCCTATCATTGGTTGACTAGGTCAAACTAGCCCAATTACAATCGGTGGCTCTGGAAAATTAGTTTTCATTTAGACCTTATTTTCCAGTTCTAAGTTCCTTCAACTCCTTTGAATTCCCTACATATATGAGAGACTATAATATTTGTCTCATGGAGTGTTTGACCAACAAAGATCCATTTTTTAACACAGTTTATTATTCCTTAGATTAGAATTGGATGTTTTCACAAATTAAGGACTGTATAGATCCTATATAGTTCTAAACTTGTACTTTATTCAGTTATAGATATTTTTATGCAATATCTATGCTTCCATATTCTCATATTTGTAAGGAAATTACTTGGATAAATAAGAATATCAGTAGTAAGAGAACACCAAATAACATAATATTGTAGATAAATTATCACAATATGCAAGTATAATAGCTTAGCCACTTCAAGGGGGAAACCTCTAAACCATGCAATAAGACTCAAATTCTCAATATGATGATGATCTGCTACCTACTAACCACTATATATACTATTCATATGTTATGGTCATCACTAAGGCCAACCCACTAATGATAATATAATACATATGAAAGAGATACATCATGATAACAAGTTATGATAACCACAAGTCAGCTATACGCATCCAATGAAAAATATGTTATTAAGGGCATAGCATGCCCCTCCCTTCGAAGCAACATTGTTTCCAATGTTGAAAAGCTCTGGATGTTCTTTGTAAGAAATTTTCATCCTCCCAATTTGTGTCTTCATTGTCTATATTTTTCCACTTGATTAAGTACGTGGTGATGACCCTTATCCTCAATTTCTTGGTGTGTCTAAAGGATGCATTCTAGTTCCAAGATGATTCTTTCCTCCTCGTCAAGCTTTGGTAAAAAAATTGGGCTGATACCATCTATCTAATTACCTTCTTAATGTAAGATATGTGGCAAACTAGATGTATTCGAGTGGACGGAGGAAGTTCCAATTTTTATGCTACATTACCAATCTTCGTAACACTTGATAAGGGCCATAATACTTAGGCGAAATATTATTATCCTTCTTTTGTTGTTTCAAGTACATTTTCTTATATGGTTGTAAATGCAAAAAAACCCAATCACCAACTTCAAAATGTCTTTCACTATGATGTTTGATTTGTCTGTTGCTTCATGTGGTTTTGTGTCATGGCCAAGTTCTCCCTGAGACTAGAAAGTACCTCTTATTGGTGTTGAATATTCTCTTCAACTACTCAAACCCTTGGTTGGAATCTCAAAGATGAGGTGATGGATGGTGGATGGTACCCATATAATGCCAAGAAAGGAGACATTTTAGATTAAGTATGAAATGAGGTGTTATACCACCATTCTACCAGTGGTAACCGTTAGACCCATCTAATTTACTTATCTAAGGTAAAACAATGAAGATATCCCTCCAATAATTTTTTTATCACTTGTGTTTTCCAATCAAACTCGGGATGATAAGATGAACCATGAACTAGTTATGTACCCAAACATGAGAACAAGTAAGTCCAAAATTACCAAAGTGAATATGGGTCTCAATCACTTACTATAATCTTTGATGTCCCATATAGCTTCTAAACTATATCCATGAAGGTTGTTGCTACTGTACTCACAAAAAATGGGTGTGATAAGGAACAAAAAATGGGCATATTTTATGAGTGTATCCACCACCACCATAATTAAATTTTCCCCTTCTGATTTAGGCAATCATGTACTGAAGTCCATGGACACCTCTTCTCACCTCTGGCTATGAATAGATAAAGGTTATAAAATACCCAGGGACTTAATTTTTTCTCCCTTATTTTCTGATATACCATGCATTCTACCACAATTTTTAGACATCCCCTTTTATCCCTTCCGAAGAAACCATGTTTGATTTGATGATAAGTATTCAAAAAGACAAAATTCCCCCTACTTTGGTGAAGCGTGGAGCTCGAGATATAACCCTATTTTTAAGGGTTGAATTTCTTACATAGGTATAATCTATCTTTGTACCACAAGTGAATCTCCTTTCCTTACAAATTTTTCTAACATGTTTGGATCCTGTTGGAGATTTTGAATTAGATTTTGTGTACTGGGTCATTTTTCCATTCATACCTTGCATCTTGTATCCAATACTACTATAATACAGATGTGTCACACAACATTCCTCGACCGATTCATCCTTTTGAACTCAATCATCAATGACTACATTCTCCTTCCCTTTCTTGTATATTATCTCAAAATCATAAACCAACATTTTTTAGACCCATTTATGTTGTTCTTTAGATGATAACCATTGCTCTAAGAAGTATTTCAAACTATCATGATTTTTATTTTCTTTGAAATGTTTACCCATTAAATATGGGCTCCATTGCTTCACTGCATGAAGTATGGCTAGCATTTCCTTCTAATAAATTTTTTTTGATATATTATTACCATTTAACTAGTGGTTCTCAAAATCAATGGGTCAACCTTCTTGTATGAGTATTTCCCCCATACCATACCATGAAGCATCACATTCAAGAATGAATGTTTTGGAAAAATCTAGGGTGGCTAGAATCGGAGTGGAGATATAAGCCTAATCTAATTGTTATTATAGTAGTGAATGAATGAATAAATAAGTATATAAATTAACCCAAGTAAGCTAAGTAATAAAATGTGAAACTCTAGTTGCAAGAGGGTTAAGATGACTTAGTTGGTTCTCGGTGATATTTGGAATGTCTTGAAGTGCTGATCGGATGAACAGAAACAGAGAAGCATCACACATAACCCCAAAACATTATGTGAGAAAATGATCTATGTAGACTAGGGTGCCTGGAAAGGGATAAGTGTGATTGTGGACGCTCTAGACTTGATTTTGGGTGCCTATGTATGTGGAAATGCTAAAAAACCTTCTTTGATTGGTCGTGAGGTATTCATTGTTATTCGCATTTAGTCACTATGAAGTCACAAAATGATTGTTGGATCTGCTGGAAACCTACAATGAAGAAATGGCATGCAAACCCCTCAAAGAGACATCAAATCCTTAAAAATAAATATGCAGAATGAGGGGTCGTATTTTCCTCAACTTTCATAATGGTGATCTTATGAATTAGCACTGTAGTACATCTTAAATCCAATGCAATTCTCTATATGTGTGTGAAATTGTGCCCTAGGTGGCTATTGTGCATGTCAAACTTGGTAGTGAGCACATAGATATATGTAAAGAAATGTAATAGATGTGTCCATGGAATAGAATGAACTTCCCTCCTATGAAGTGTTTATGTGGAGTAACTAGCCCTTATGTCCCTTGGATGGTGTTAGATGGATGTAATGGAGCTCTTAGATGCTTAATGGTTGAAAGCTTAGGTGGTGATAACTAATGTTTAGTGATTGGTGTAGAAAACAAATTTGGGTCACACTCCCCTTGGTCCCCTTCAATTAATTAATGTAACGTATTCACCTAACCATGACCCCTTACCCCACATTCATATTAATTTAATTACTTACAATTGAATTAATGTGCACCCTCACATTATTAATTAATTTAATTATTTTAATTAAGTTAATTTAACCCTCACACATCCACCTCATCAGGACACCTCACCCTGGACCCATTCTAGGGGCATTTAACTCATAATGACCAAGTCATCACTCTCATCACTAAGCCATCACTCCTAGTGTTGAATCACCACTTGATTGAACTAAATAAGACTTCCTCCTAAACCTAATTGGAATTCTTCTATGATCTTCCTACATTTTCTAACGAGAACTCAACTTCCCTAAGCGGAGCCTACTTGGAAAACACACCAAATCTAGGAATATTTTCCTATTTTTGGTAAAAAGGACTATTTCACCCTAACTAACACCGGTTTATCCTTAGTGGCACAGATTACCTAACCACCATCGGTCACTTTATATGCACTTTCACAACTCTTCACCTAGGTTGGTCATTTATTTATTGGAGCCTTATTTCATTCAAGCTTGAATATTCAAGCCCTCTTGCATCTAGATGATGAACACACATAACCAAAGTGCAAGACAAGCATCCAGGTTCTCCTTCCAGAGCATTAGAATACTCATGGGACAACACAAGTTGTACTATCACGTAACTTTACCCAAGCACTTCTTCTTCGATCAACCATCAACCATCTCCACTCAAGGTATCTACAAAATACCAAGTAAGTATTGTGATTTTAATCATTTGTGTTTATTCCATTGTAGATCTCTTACTTCTTTCATTATTTCATTTCTTATGTTACCCATATATCACCTTATTCCCGTTGACCTACTATTGAACCATCCCAAGCCCCGTCACCTTTCTTATCCCAAGCCCTGTCACCTTTCTTAACCTCCTTCTTAGTATTCTTGAGTCTTCTCAACCACATTATAACCCAAACCACACTACCCTCACTCTTTGTGCAATCAAAGAGAGCCTAAAAACCCATTTTTAATAGTTTACTACCTATTGCCCCTACCGACGTCGGTTCCTTGACCACCGTCATTTTTGTCCCCATACCAACATCGGTCACTCGACCGATACCAGTCTTATGTTATTTTGTATACTCAAACTAACAAGCCTCCCATTCATCCAAAACCAACCCAAACCTCAACCAAATAGCCCTGCACCCTTACCAAACCTCCGATAGACCTACCTTACTATTGGGACTGAATTGAATAATTCCTAAGGAAAGGGTCAAGGTGCACGAGGGAAGTAGTAAAGAAGGAAGGTGCTTAGGAAAAATTGCACGAGAGAAGAGGTTGGTGCATGAGGGAGTAGGAAGGTTTAAGGAATTATCGATATTTTGAAGGATTTGTTGCACAAGAAACACATCAAAATCCCAAGTAAGCATGTTGAATGGATAAGATTACATCTTGGAGCCTTGGAGGTCAAGAAAATAATATTCCACATAAGGAATATTCCTAAGATGATCATTATAGGTAGTGGAGGCATTTTCAAGTTGGCATAGGCATTTGACCATGGAGGACCACACTTCCACTTGGCATGCAATCTGTTCATGAAGGAAACCAAGGCGGTGTATCTAGATCCTATTTAAAGGAGTGCTTGGGTCTAAAATAGAGGAGGAGGAGGAGAACAATGAAAAAGTTTTGTTAGGATGTTAGTAGGGTTAGAGAGGGTTTTAAGTGGTAACGAGGTGTTGCAAGAATACTTGAAAGGATGTTATTGAGCATATATGCATGGGTTTGGGTCTGAAAAAGAGTTGTAATGGGTAGAATAGCTAATACCTCTCTCTCTCTCTACAGAGTATTTTGTAGGGTTTAAGATAATATTCCTTGATGTATTCAGTATGTATGACCCTTATGATGTAATGAGGCCACTATAAATGTTTATAAATCAATATATGTGTGTGATTCTGGTTATTCATGTTCTTAAGGTTAAACTCTTTTGTTCTTCATATTATTCTAAGTTAGATCTAGTTTCATTATGCTTATTTACAATGTTTATTTCCATTTATGATGCATCTATGCATGGATCTATTATCTGTATCTTCTATTTTTGAGTGAATGTCTATATTTCCATTCTTGCAACTCATTCTCCATCAATGGTGGATCATTATCATGAAGCTCACATAAAGGAGGGGCTCGGCACCCGCATGCACCTTGGGTGAGTACCCCAAGACACATTGGGTGATAGGTTAGCACACTTGGGGTAGAAAAGAGGTACATGAATAAATGACTACATTTTGGTTCCATTGTCGGGACCTCTTTTCAAATTTATTGTGAGAATGAGGTGTGATGATGGTGTGCTTGATATCAGACAGCAATGAATCATGGCTTAAAAGAATAGAGGATGCATTTTCTCATAGATTTAAAACTCTGGACCTTCGTGTGATGCGCATGAATGGGAAGAGGAGCACATGTATCATGAGTTGTATGAAACATTATTTTGTTATTTCCCAGTGGAGTTGTATGAATGGATTTTAGCATATGCATCTAGGTCAAGTTAGTAATATAGACCTTTTGTATGGACCCAAGATGAGTATCAAAGGCTGCATGATGTTGATATGACCTAGACCCATGTTGTTGATTACTGGTGGAGTAGAGTGTTGACTAGTTATACCTTGGAATACGTTATTTCTACATATTTTTTCCCATAGATTGTTTGAGTTTGAGTTCTTGAGGGAGCATAAAGGATCATTCTTTCATGTTATTCGATGAGATATCAAAATCTTGGTCATTACTTTGAGTTTGGAATCCTTTCCTATGGTTGGCTAAACTCCCACTATGCATGGGGTGTGGAAGCTATTATGGTGAAATATGACAGATCCTACAACGAGAGAGAAGGAGAGAGAAGAAAGGTGACTCAAGTACAATAAATCACGAGATATGGATTTAAGGAGACAGTATGAGGTAACAGACCTATGGAAATATGGAGGCGAGACGTTTTGGGAAGAATATGAGGTCTACACGAAGGCATGGGACCTGAGCAGTCTTTGCTACCCCATCTTGGCAAGCACGGGAGAGTTACCCCCTCAACTTCTAGTGATATTATTCACGTGAAGAAAGAAGAGCCATAGGCATGCCTCTTGTACCACCTATTGACATGACCCTAGAACTTAGCCTTCCAGTTTATGAGGAAAATTTATCTTATTCAGGTGTTAGTGTTGTTGATATTGGTGGTTGAGCGACACCTAGGAGGTATAATTTTTCATTTGGTACATCTATGGTTGCATATTCATTTCTTAGATTTGGAAGTATCTTGTCTAGTACGACATGTGGGAAAGGTGTGGGTTCACAAAGTTTAAGTATCGTGTCTGGAAGTGGTGTAGGAAACACATCCGGGAGTGGATCAACTTCATAGACTGCCGCAAGACACAATTTAGCATGACGGTGGGTTCATAGAGCATAACTACTTGAGGTCCCTTTCCTACTATGGGAGGAGGATCGGATGGATCTCGAAGGGATACGAGCAGCAGATCTAGTGGGTGGTGGGTGAGGCAACACCAAAGTGAATCAAGGTCCTGGATCTAACAGATAAGGTCTAAAACACCATAAATAGGTTTTTATGTTATGTTACTCCACTTACCTAATTATAAAGGTATTGAGGATGCCGTGGAACATCTACACAAGTGTGCGTTGCTGGCATGCTAATGTACCATAATTAGTAGAAAATTGAAAAGGTCATAACTTGTGCTCCAGGGTTTCTGTTTGAGGCCATTTTATTTTTGAAACTACTTGTTTTGATAAGACGAACACACCAATCAACCAGCCCTGCCACTTGGAGCACATTTCGGCACATTTTCGAGCCTGAATTCAACCATTTGAGTGAAAAATTAGGATTTAATTTGTAACTCAAGTTTTTCCTATTTTAAAGGCATTAGTTAATTTTAGCCTCTTAAATGCATACTTGAGTTAGAAATTTGGTAATTACTCTAATTTAGGCATGTACAATATGCTTGGAAATTTCCGTGCTCGTACGAATAAGCATGTGGACTTACTAAGAATAGCAGGTTCTTGTAAACTGCTAAAACTAGTAAATTTTGCCCCCTAGAGTATATTTAGTCAAAGATAGTTAGAGTTTAGTGAGTAAATCGATTTGGGAATTATTTTATTATTTATCAATAATTTTAATTCATGGTTGATGATGCAACCTAGAGTTTACAAGTAATAACCAAAGCATTGGCACATCACTCACCCTAGACTAAGCACTCACCCAAGCGCAAAGTTACCAGGCCCTCTTTAGGGTTACTTGTGTAGGATTATATCAAGATTAAGAGTTAATGTACTCAGATCCATAATTATTATAACATTCTACAAAGCATATTCCAAATCTAGATCTAATGAGTAATAGATTTAAGTAATAGCCACAATGAATTCTTCCATGCAAGATCTAGTTGTAATCATGTTTAACACCTTGAATCATCTAATAAAATCCATTATATTAAACACATTAAATACACATAAGCTTCTTACAATAATTAATACCATAAGCTCATGCACACATCATATCATGGCGGCAAAGCATAACTTTGCAATAACTTATGCCCAATCCTCCTATACTATGCAGATCACTACATATTTATAAGGGTGGGGACTTTCCATTCACCACTTGCATAATTCCCAAAATAGGTTGCATGCTGAAAATAAAAATACACCTTTACAATAATAGACACACATGAAAGTGTGCTAATAATATATCTCTTCTGATTAACTGCCAGTAGTAATTCTATTATTATCCTGAACCCATACAAATCACTTAGTAGACACTCTTCCAAAAATAGCCTATGTGTGTCACACAAGTCTTTATCTCGGTTTTTGTGCTCTACACGCTATCTCCAAAAATAGCCCATACATGTGAAAATGGCTAAGTCCTGAATCTTCCCTTGTCTTTTACGTGTGTTTCCTTCCCTATCCTTCCATGCCTTTAATTGTACTTTACTCATGTGTGTGAATATTTTGTGCGCCTTCTCCTTAGTATCATACTCTTTTCCTCAACATTACCCCACACTAAACTGCATTGCCACCCCAACAATGGCTACTCTTCAAATAATAAAGAATAAGGAATGGAAAGAAATGAAAGAATTTCTATACAAAGAATGAAATCTCACTCTACAACATCCTCTGTCTCAACCAAGAATTAATTCTAGATATTCTTCTTTTATCTCATCTTCTAAATTATTCCATTCAGTTAGAGTGGCTTCTATCTTCTTTGGAATGTCTGCTACAATAGATTCCAACTCATCTTGGGTAATTTCTCCCTTCTCATTTTGTAACACCAGAACAATGTTGGACATAACAAACATTCTTCCTTCCAATAGATCCATCTTTTGTGCTATATGTTTTCCAATCTCATCCAATTTTTCCTTATGGGGGTCATGTGTTACAACATCCTAATGTATCATATTTCATTGCCTTCAGGACTTCATTGAATTCTACTATGGTCCTGATCCTTATTACTTCCTTTGGAGCTACACAAATATTCAATGCCTAGTTTGTTGTCTTTAGCTCTTCCTGCAAGGTTTGAAGCAATGCCTCATATGATCAAATATTTCTAACCACTAAAGCCTTTACTCCCTCTACCTCCTGCACAGTGGTTCTCACATGTGAATTGGCCCATCCTCAAGCAACAAATTGACTAATATATGAACATAGTGCATAGCTAAAGGGAACCTTTCAGGTACCTTGGACTCCAAGTATGGTATTTCTTTCAGGACATGATCTCCAATCTCCTCTTCCATGTCGATAAAAATCTATTCTTCTTTTCTCTAAGTCCTTCTATTCTTTCATGCATGTGATCTTTGTATCTTTGGATTTGATGTCTTCTCCAAATTGCTTTAATATGTTCTCTTAGCACTTTAATGGTAGCATCTTTATCCACATTCCCGTGCGCCACCTCTATAGATACTTTCACTAAGGAATTACTCACCCATTCATCAAACATAACTAAGGTTTTGATGGTTATATGTCTATTTTATGGTGTCTTTCTCATTCTCCTTGACACACATGACTCTTCACACACATCAAAATCAGGTTCATCCATGTGAGTTTGCATGGACCATGACAATTTTTTCCTCAAGTTTGCATTTTCCATTTTAGGGTCCATCGATCCCATCTATACAAGTCCTTAAGGCCCACTGTATTCTGGAATCACGCATAGAAAATTTTACGTATGTCCACTTCATAGCCCATGACCGACGTAGTATACTCTCCACTTTCCCTCTTTGTTCTTGTCCCCTTAGGAAATTGAGTGCCAATGTTTAGAGTTGGATCCTCTATGTCCTGAGCAATATCTTTCTTTGTTTCTCTTAGATTCTTTACTAACTCTTCTTTAACCTTCATTTCTTTGTCCTTGGGATCTTCCACATCCTCTCTTTGTATAAGAGATCCATATGCACTTTCTTCACACTCCTCCACCTCCTTATTCAACTTTAATTTTCTCCTTCTCTTCTTAATTGTCTCCTTATGTGGAGAGATTCATGGTGATCTTCATACATCGACTATGGAGTAGCACCTTCAGTTCTTTTTTTTTTCGAACACCGTTAAAGCGGTGTTCTTCAAGGACTACTCCTACTTTCAATTTTTCATCTCCTTCTTCTTGTGCATGGGGTGGAGTACATACCCACTCAGCTTCCATTTTTTTGGAGGCTACATCCAGCCTCTATGTACTAACCCACCATTTTCTTCACATTTTTGGTAGGCTTCTACTATAACGCTTCTTTTTGTGTGCCGCTTTAGCATGGGTGGTGATATTTATAGTTAATACCTTGGATTCTAGTTCCAACTTAGTCATCCACTGATTTTCCACAACACGTTATATCTTAACCATCCTTGCACCTTTGTTTTCTTGTTTATGCTACTTACTAAGATGCTCATATAATTCTAGGCATTCCTCATAACTATGATTCTTTCCATAGAAGGAACAAGTAATATTCTAAGGACATTTGCACCTGTAGTGGTCAGGAGATCCATATGTATAACATGTTCCATGAGGAAACTTTCCTCGTCCACCACCACATCCTCGTCCTCTCGAATCCACCATGGTATCCTCGACCTCTGCCATGACCTCCCTCAAAATCCCTTCATTCCAATCATAGCATGCTTAATTGTGATCTCGATCCCGATCCTCATTCTTTCCTTAGAGTTATCTGATACTCATGTTTGTCTCACACCAATATTTATAGCATCATGGATCTGACCAATCAACTAGAATTCTTCCGTATCGTCAGTCATGGACCTACAAATTTTATAGTAGCAAGATATGTTCTTCCTTATTGTATGTTACAATAATGGGTAGTGGCTAGCATCATGGTTCAAATGACATATCTCTTAGTCTAGCAACAATGAATGTACTAATCTATGGGGAAAACTATCCTTGGTGTGACCTTTCACTTCACAATCTGTACACTAAATCCCTTTACGTGTCTCATATTATTAATTTTTTTATAGCTTCTCTAACTACTTTGCCATAGCTACAATCTATGCTTCCAAGAATGGGCTCACCCTAGTGTCTATACTTTTGGTGACTTAGCACGTAAAGATTCTTCAACTGCTTTGTGCAGATTAGTGTATGTCTTATGTGATAGTACCCTTCTAAAAGGTGTAATTAGACCTCTAATGAACCATTGTGCATGTTTTCGTGCGTGAATATCATAAGAAATCTTAGATAAAAGTGTTTTGAAATCGGCATCATACTCCCTGACACTCTGAGTAGTGCCTTTCTTAATATCCTTGAGCACACTTATGCTCTTATGCTCGAACTCAGGGATGTGAAACTCTTTAAGGAAAGCATATTTTAATGTTGCATATTCTACACAATTCTGATTAGGGTTAAAAAAATTGTACTTGTTGTGTTCGCATCCTTGTAACGTAGTTGCAAATTGACTTTCCCGCGCTCATGAGTCATTATCACTTTTGCACGCGACAATATTTTACACATTTACATGTGTTTAATAGCATATTCTATGCCCCTATACTCTAGCATACAAAGAGACATATCCATATAAATATTCTAGGGTTGGTGTAGACCTTACCCACCGATGCGGAACCTCATGTGTTTCCTCTACCTCTAGAACCACCAAATCCATTAGAACTAGAACCATTTATACCTCCTAATCCTCCACCTATAGTCAGAGATGGACCGAGTGTGTACTTCCTTGTGTCCCAAAATTAGTACTAAACTGAACCCCTATAATCTGCAAAGTGTTACCACTCCAGAAGTGAGTCCAAAATTATTTGTAAATGATGTACCTAAAAAGGTACCTCCAAACAACAATGAAGACATCTTCCTACCATCGATGTACTTGCTATGTGATCGAATCTCGTTGTCCCACTTCCTAAATTAGCTTGATGACTATTTTTCGTACTAGATATTGGAAAACCAAGCATAAGGGTGAGGTTTCTAGGTAGATTCAGATGTGCACCCATGGCCCAGGTTGTCTCTACTAGACACGCTTTCATGTGAGGCTAAGGGGGTTCCCTATTATGCTTTCCCAAATGGGGAAGTTCCTGATGCTCTAACTCCATGCCTTCTGTGTGAGCTCTAAATCCATCTCAAGCCATCTCTCTCCTCAATGTCATTCTCTTTGTAATATCTTGATGCTTCTCTATCTCCCTCTCACGCACCTCATTATACTTAATCCACCTTTCTTCTCTCTACCTTTCTACCGCTAGGTCTTCCATCTTTCACCAAACTTGCTCCTACCCCCATGCATGGTCGGGTTTAGTTAGCCATTGATTTTCTTTCCAAGTTCATGGTCACCATCAATATTTTGACCGCAAGTGGAATACCTTATATGTAAGTTCCCCTAGGATATCGTAAAAAATTAAATGTTGCTACCTCTGGTCAAGAATAAGTGGAAATTGAGTACTCCAAAATATAGTTTTATAGAATAGCACAAAACCAAGTATCCATAGTGCATTTCCAAATTAGATCAACATCATAAAGGGCCTGAAATTCTATATGCATCTAGACAAGTGCGCCATACCTATAGTCCCTTTTAGATGTATGACTAACAAGCCACTCGTACAGTTCTACTTGGAAAACTAGTGAAGAAACTCTCATACAAATTGTCATACAGATTTTTTCCACCCATGTGTGTGTATTAAAATCAGATCCAATGTTGAACCTTTGTGTGTATTCTTCTTCTAGATCAAGTATCCACTCCTCAACACTTGCTAGGTTCAATCGGTATGTCTTCATCATGAACCATCCTGAAAACAACTAAAAAAGAGATCTTGGAAATGGAACCAATGAAGCAGCCTAGAATTTACTAGTAATAACCCAAGCGCATTGGCACATCACTCAACCTAGACTGAGTTCTCACCTGAAGTGCGTAAAGGTACCAAACCCATCTTTAGGGTTGTTTGTGTAAGATGTTAGAAAGATGAAGAGTTAATGTATTCAGATCCATAATTAGTATAACATTCTACAGAGTATATTACAGATTTATATCTAAAGAGTAATAGATTTAAGTAATAGCCAAAATGAATTCTTCCATGCAAGATCTAGTTGTAATCATGTTTAGCACTTTGAATCAGCCAATACACTCCATTATATTAAACCCCGTAAATACATAGAATCTTCTTACAATAAGTAATACCATAAGCACATGCACGCATCATATCTGGTAGTATAACTTCACAATAACTTATGCTCAGTCCTCTTATACTAGGTAGATCACTACATATTTATAAGGGTGGGGACTTTCCCTTCACCGCTTGCATAATTCCCAAAATAGGTCGCATGTTGAAAATAGATATGTGCCTTTACAATAATAGACACACATGCAAGTGCACTAACAATAGATATCTTCTAGTTAAATGTCAGTAGCAATTCTATTATTATCCTAAACCCATGCAAAGCACTTAGTAGACACTCTTCCAAAAATAGCCTATGCGTGTCGCGTAATTCTTTATCCAGATTTGTGTGCTTTGCATGCTATCTCCAAAAATAGCCCGTACATGTGAAAACAGCTAAGTCCGAATCTTCTCTTGTCTTTTCTGCATGTTTCCTTCCCTATCATTTTGTGCCTTTAATGTTGCTTTACTCCTATGCACGAATCTTATGTGTGCCTTCTCCTTAGTATCATACTCTTTTCCACTCAACATTACCCCACACTAAACTGCATTACCGCCCCATTAATGGCTAACCCTCGACTAAAAATAATAAGGAATGAAAAGAAATGAAAGAATTTCCATACAAAGAATGAACTCTCACTATATAACACCTTGTGTCTCAACCGGAAGAATTAATTCTGGATATTCTTCTTTTATCTCACTTCCAAAGTATTCCATTTGGTTAGCATGGATTTTTTTCTTCTTTGGAATGTACGTTGCACTAGATTCGAACTCATCTTGGGAAATTTCTCCTTCTCATTTTGTAACACCAGAACAATATTGGACATAGCAAACATTCTTCCTTCCAACAAATCCATCTTCTGCACTATGTGTTTTCCAATCTCATCTAATTTTTCCTTATGGGGGTCATGTGTTATTTCAAGGGCCTCATGCTTTTGCTTGAAAAGTGATAATCTTTTACACGTCCTAATGTATCATCTTTCATTTCCTTCAAGACTTCATTGTCTTCTACTATGGTCATGATCCTTGTTACTACCTCTGGAGCTACACAAATATTCAATGTCTGGTATGTTTTCTTCAACTCCTCCTATAAGGGTTGAAGAAATGCCTTGTATGATCAAATATTTCTGACCACTAAAGCCTTTTCTCTCTCTACCTCTTGCTCAAGGTCCTTTAGTATTAGAATGTGAATTGGCCCATCCTCAAGCACCAAATTGACTAATATACACACATAGTGCATAGCCAAAGGTAACCTTTCAGGTACCTTGGACTCCAAGTGCGGTCTTGCTTTCAGGACATGATCTTTGATCTCCTCTGCCATGCCGATAAGAACCCCATTCTTCTTTTTCTCTAGGTCCTTCTCTCCTTTCAAATGTACAATCTCTACATCTTTGGATTTGATGTCTTCTCTTAGCACTTTAATGGTATCATCTTTATCCACATTTGTGCACACCACCTCTATAGATACCTTCACTAAGGCATTACTCACCTATTCATCAAACATAATCGTGGGTTTGATGGTTATATGTTTGTTTTGTGGTGCCTTTCTCATTCTCCTTGACACACAAGACTCTTCACACACATCAAAATTAGGCTCGTCTATGTGATTTTTCTTGGACGATGAAAATTTTTTTCCTCGCGTGAATGGTTTCCATGTTAGGTTCATCAACTCCCATCCATACAAGTCATTAACGCCACTATATTCGGAATAGTGTGCAGAAAATTTTACTTGTGTCCACTTCATAGCCCATGGCTACCGTAACGTACTCTCCACTTGCCCTTTTTGTTCTTGGCCCCATAGTAAATTGAGTGCCAAGGTTTGGAGTTAGATCCTCTATGTCATGAGTAGTATCTTTTCTATTTCTCTTAGCTTCTTTACTCCCTCTTCTTCAACCTTCATTTCTTCATGCTTGGGATCTTCCACATCCTCTGTATGTATAGGAGATCCAGACGCACTCTCTTCAAAATCCTCCACCTCCTCATTCAGCTTCAATTTTCTCCTTCTCTTCTCAGTTGTCTCCTTCTATGGAGAGATTCATGGTGATCTACATACTGACTCTAGAGTAGCACCTTGATTTCTTGTTCTTCTGAAGACCCTCTTAAAGCATTGTTCTTCAGGGACTACTCCTACTTCTAATTTTCATCTCCTTCTTCTTGTGCAGGGTGGAGTACATACGTGCTCGCCTTCCATTTTGTCTGTAGGCTACCTTTGGCCTCTATGTACCAAGCCACCACTATCTTCATGCTCTTCCTCCTCATCATCTACCTCTATAGGTTTGGTGGGATTCAGAGGTGGTACATTCTCCACTGTATGCTTACCCTTAGTGACCCTAGGAGCACGAACTCATTTTCTACATATTTTTTACCCTCTAACTTAGGCTTAAGTTGAAGGTATACCAATGCAGCTCCACTATCTCTAATCACCAAACTCACAGCTTCATGTTTATCATGTCTAAAATTAGCCTCTCAATATAGGCAGTCTGACCTAGATATACATATGTCTTCCTCAGCATGTGGTAGTCATAGTCTACCTTTTCTGCAACAAAATTCAGGTGGCACGTATTAGTAAAATAATGAACTCGATGCCTAGAAGTAGCACATTGTGAAGGCATATGGTAGTTTACACTAGGGGCTCCAAGTCTTATCCTTCATTTTGAATCATGTGATGCGTATGTTGGTAAACAACAAACTATACTACCTTTCCTACCACCGAAGGTAACTCCTTGGGGATGCGCCACTCCTCTTCAAATGCCACACAAAGTTTATCATACCACATCTCCACCCTCTACTTGAATGGCCCACTCATTGACCCTTCACACAAGTACTTGTCAAATATTTCCACAAGGGAATTTTTTTACATGGGATACTCCCAGATCTTATTCTTTTTCCATCGTGCACTCGATCTCCATAAATACAAGGGACAATAGGATAGCGCCGAAACTGATTTTATCACATGTGCACACTTCCTTGATGATAGTCTCTATAATGTAGCTTGATATGTTATAAATTACTCCCTGTGACATTCTCCTTGCAATGTGTAGCCACATTGTATTCACCTATGACCATCTTTATTGATCATTCAATTTAGTCACTAGATATGCGCACTAACTATACCACTTGGGTACTTCTTCAATTTGTTGATATCCATTCTGTCAGGCACCCTTGGTAAACCCTAACTCCTTACATATCTTTAGGATTTTTACTTTATCTATTAAATCACTATATAGATCCACTCATGTTCCCTTTAATACTATTATTGTTGAAATCAATGTGGCTATAATCCTTACCCTTCATCTGGTGAAATAGAAAAATTCTTCATGTACTTTGTTCATCAACCATGGGTACAAAGGCTCATATTTACTGAAATACGAGATCTCGTATAACTAGTAGACTCCAATATGCTTTAGAAAATTCTCTCTAGTGTTATCATACATTGGCACGTCCTATGTTGTGCACTTGTTTATCTTTTACTAAACAAAGGCATCCAATTCCTTTTTATTATCTGATGTGTGGTGATTTTAATCACTTATCTTGCACTTACAGACGTGAGAATCCCATTCTTGTCCCACTATCATGCCTTCTGGGTATTACATCTCTGAGAAATTACTCTCGAGGGAAATTTCAACCTCTGCTTCCACTTCTTCTTTCCCTTAGCTCCTACCAAAGGTGTTTTCTTTGGTGACATTTGTAGATCATAACTTTCTATTCATTGTAGTGTGCAAATGTTTTCCTTCTATCTTCTCAGTAATAAGCAATTCCAAACGCTAGCTCGAATCTACATGCCCTAGTTGAAATAATGTGCATTATCTCTTTTGTAATGATTTGCTTCACTTAAACCCTTCACTAATGGGGACGTAAGCTTCTCCTGTGCACAAATATTCTCTCCACGTCTAGTTTCACACTCTCCACACCTCAACATGATTCTCTCAACTCATTTTTCAATTATGTAGTTCAATTTTTGTAATTACAACGGTAAAAATGAACTCACATCCCATATTTATATAGATTTTCAAAAATTTAGTGCATTTATTGCTCATTCACCTACCAACAATCCTATCTTTAATTGATCATTTTCACAATTTATGTGCAAGACATCTTCCTACCTCAGCCTATAACCTTTTAGAGCACCTTCATACCCTCTAGCTACAAAATTCTCTTCATCACACTTCCATGTGCCTAAGTACCTTGCCACTGCACCTTCTCCTGGTAGTATCCATGGTCGTTTCTTACCTCGCATTATATTGTTCCTTTGTTTATCTCCATCTATGGTCCTTATTTAGAAGCAATCTTCTATCCACCAACTCTCCAAACTTGAATAACACCTGTAGCATTTTGTTCCTTTATGTGTACCCATTTTTCAATAACCACCCCACACAAATGGTATGTGCAAAGTCCTCCTGTGCATAAAAACTGCAAATGGTAATTACCTTCTAGTGCACAAACGCTCTTATTTCACAAAATATGAAATAAATTGACAAAGGCATGATGATGAAGAAGGAAATACATTATATGAATACATAATTGAAAACCTTATCTAAATGAAAACACTTCCTTGTTACAAACACCAACAAGACTTATTTATAGTAGGGCTTCACTTACTCCCGTTAAAGTAACCGAGTAAAAAGATTCCATCAATCACTTCTAATTGACAAAATCTTGCTTCAACTATGTAAGTGATAACATGTGGCCCTAATTAATGTACTTTGAGTTTTCTTGGATGGCACAGAAACTCAGAATCATAAAGAAGCACCATTTTTCCTATCTCAAGATTTTTTTCCCTAATGTGCCTAGCATGTCATGCTTTCTTCCTGAATTTTTCTTGATTTTGACTCCAACATGCTATTACTCATCGCTCATCCAGCTTAATCAACTTTTCAATTTGTTCTTCTAATGCTTTCTCATCAGCTAGACCTCTAACATGTACAATACACAAAGAAGGTAACATGAATTCCATAGGAAGAACTGCTTATGTGCTAAAAACCAATTGAAAGGGTGTGGCCTTGTTTAATTGCTTATATGTTGTTCTATATGCTCAAAGCATGAAAGAAACTTTATCATCCCAATATTTTCTTCCAACATCACAATTTTTGTCAATTTCTATCTCAAAATATTGTTGAAAGCCTCAGTAGTCCCATTTTCTTGAGGATGATATGGTGTAGTCTTATGGTGTGTAATCATAAACTCATCCAATAGAATTTTGATTGTCTCATTCAAAAAATGTGTGCCCCTATCACTGGTCAAACTCAACGGGAATCCATACCTTGTAATAATATTTTCCCATAAAAACCTAGCTTCTATAGTTGTTGTACAATCCTTTTGAATCGCTGCTTCGCCCACCTTGTTAGATAATTTGTGTAAGTGATGATATAGTGTGATCCAATCCTACGTGCATACTGGTGAAATAGGACCCACAAAATCTATAGCCCATTTCTCAAATAGTTATGCACTAGGAATAGGTCTTAAAGGCATTTCATCTCTTTTTCCTGGTTTTCCAAGGTGTTGATAATGATCACAAGCCTTGCAATGTGACTTATAATCTTTATATAGGGTCTCTCACCATAGTCCAACAAGTATAATCTTGCACGCATGGATGTCACCTACATAATGCCCACCTGTAATACCACCATGAGCCTCTTCCATGATATCTGTGTGCTCATGTTCCAATACACATCGGCGCAATACTTTATCTCGGCCTAACTTGTACAAGCCATTGCTAATCATCATAAACGTGCCACACGAATTGTAAGTTGTTTCTTCTCAAAGGATTTCATCCCTTTTGGTGACATACTTGTATATAAAAATACAAAAATGTCCTATAATTCTGATGGTATGCATTGTAACCTGTATAATTGTGCATCGGGCATGGTATCTTCAATTGTCTGTGTGTCTTCTCCCGAATGTATTCTAAATAGATGGTCCGGTCCAAAATTATTTTTCCTTAGTTTTATCACAACCGTGAAATCAAATTCTAGGAATAGGAGTACCCATCAACATATGTGCCCTTGTAAAAAGGGATTGTTTACCAAATACTTCAATGCCATGTGATCGGTATAGAATACAAATGGTGTTGCTAGCAGGTATTATCTGAATTTATGTAGCACATAGATCATTGACAAAGCTTTGCGCTCTGTAGTTGTATAATTCTGCTCTATCGGACTCAACTTTCTACTAGTAAAATAGGTAGGATGATCTATAATACCTTCTCCAGGCCGAGCCAACACCACGCTAATGGTCATGCCAAAGGCGTCCACGTGTAAATGAAATGGGTGGTTCTAGAAGGAAAGCGCATAATAGGAACTCGTAGTAAGTTTCTCCTTCAATGTCTTGAGGGTGCTATGTTGTGGTTCTCCCCAGTAGAAATTTCCTTTTCCTTTTAGTAACTCCTCCAAGGGTGCAACAACCTTAGATACCCTTTAATAAACTTTCTACAATACCCAGGTGTGACCTAAGAATCCACGCACCTCACTTTGATCGGTATGATCTTCGGGATGATAATGTGTAATGTCCCCTTTCCTACGCCATAGGCCTAAGGGCCAACTCAAGTCCAGGCCTTGGTCATACCCAAGGCGCTATGGATGCTACGAGCTATTGGGTATGAACATCTAGTCCATTTGTTATAATTTTCTGTTGACAGGAGTATAAAGTTCTTTCAAAGGGACTAGATGTTATGTTTTATCATTGGAAGTAGCCACATAACTCCTAGTGTTCTAATTTTGTGTTGGGGGTCACCTTTTGGACCATGGCGACTTGAAAGGGAAAAAGTAACTTTAAGTTACTTTATTGATTTGGTCTTCCCTAGGGAAAAATGTGACTTGGGATTTTTACGGTTTCCTTGGCATGGGAAAAGTTATATAAGGAGTGGAGGGGTGAAAAGAAACACATTCATGCATACACTTATATTTTCTTTCATGTGCAACTGCTATTTGCAAATATCCAACTTGTGGAGTAAGATCCCACAGGAACCCTAGCTTTGGTGGTGAGAGATCTGTCCCTAACTAGTAGGGCACTCTTCGGTGGTGAGAGATCCACCCTAGTTTGTCATTTTTGGAGTTAAAATTAGGGTTGTTCTTTAGAGATATTTTCATAGGGTTTCAGTGAAGGGTTTTGGAGGATTTTGGGCATTTTTGGAGGAGAGATTTCTGGGTTTTTCAGGGCAGATCTATGGAAACCTCTTTGGCAAGGTCTAGCATTAGTTTGAAGGCATTTGCAAGGGTTTCCAGCCATCTCCTAGGTGGGGTGACTTGTTTTGAAGATTGCAGATATGTTTTGGAGGGTTTCCACTTCCTCAAATTCTGATTTGAAGGTTGGGATATCATCTCGTATATTTATAGATAATATTTCCAAGGTTTCATAATTTTTGCATCTATAATCCGAAGATATTAATTTTAGAAGTTTTCAATTGTTTATGGCATGCTGCTGTAATTTTAAGCGGCAGCATTCTCGTTATTTGAAATATTTAAAAAATAGTTCTATAATATTTTTATTGTATTAGCAAGCTCCATTTAAAATTTCAAGAGATTTGAGCAAGTATTTTGGAGTTATCCATTATTTTCTCATTCGCTGCCCTAAATTTAATTTTTCTGCAAAAAATCAAATTTTTGTTTGGCTGCAATTTGTCTCGTATTTTGCATATTTTAAAGTGGTATCCTATAAGGGATATTTCAGTGGTATCGATTGGTTGTTTCTCTAGCTGCTGTTGGGGTTGAAAGATGGGAAACAGAGACAAATACAGTGAAGAGATGGGAGTGGATCTGATGAAACAATTGTTCACCAATATGGTGAAACAGCAGGATACTACCAATCTCTATTTGAGCTAGCTCACTGAGAGGTTAGCACAAGGCAGGATTGATGCTCATACAGAGAGAAGAAGCTAGCAATATGTGACAACATGGTAATAGAGGTGAGAGTTGAAATTTAGGATATGGGTCCCCTCATGCTTCTACCAGACCCTGGGACTCACAAGCCTTCTTTTTTTAAGGATCCAGAAGTTTCACAGACATGACAGCCCACAAAAATTATGGATGAGGAATCTTGTTAGGAGAGGTACTAGACATTGAGTGAGGGTTTCTAGGATAACATGCCATTTCAGGAGTATTGTAAAATGAAGATTGGTAGTAGGCCCAGGAGATATCACTATACATAGGTACCTAAGTTTTAGAGGAGATTGGGACAAATATTTTTTCCACACTTCGATGGTTCTAAGAAGTGTATCGCATAGTCTTGGATTCAAAAGTTGAAGACTTAATTTGACTTGAATCCCATGTGTGAAGAGGATGTAATTAATTTTTCTATCCTACACCTAGAGGTAGATGCTCATGATTGGTGGCATCATGGATTGATTACACAGGGGACACATGCATATCACTACTTATGTAGATTTTACACAGAGGTTGATGAGCAAATTCAACAAGAGGGACCCAGATAGGCACTTCAGAGAGTTGACTCACTTGAGGTAGATAGGTTCTCTAGACCAGTACATTAAGGATTTTCAAAGGTTATCAGTTATGGTATCTGTTGTTTCGGAGATGAGGTTGACTTCACTCTTCATGGCAGGGTTGAATAACATTTTAGCAGGATTTTGAAGGCATTTGAGCCTTCTTCCTCGCATGAGGCTATTATGAGATATCGAGACTTGGATTTATCCACTCCAAATTCGAGGGTTCCACCTCACATTCAAGCAAAGGGAACCTCCATCTAGATCAGATGAACTTTAGCAGAGGAGCCTCACTCGAGGAAGGAGGTGGCTAAGAAGCCTTGATCATTTCCCGAGAGGACAGAGATGAGTTGAGGCAAAAGAAACTATGTTTCAATTTCTGCACACCTTGGGTTCTAGGACATGATTGTAGAGGTGGATGGAAGGCCCAATTCATTGAGATCTTTGAAGAGAGTGAGAGTGACAGAGGTGATGAGATAGAGACTCGTGAGACGGATGATGGAGATGGAGTTGAATTGGATAGTGTTGATGTGGTGCAGGAGGAGGAGACTTTTCCTCAGGAGATTATACCCACATTGTCTAGAACACTGATGTCAAAGGTATTTAGGATTAGAGGAATTATGTAGGGTTAGTGAGTAATAGTCCTCATTGATAGTGGGGCCACCCATAACTTTATTGATGCCTCATTGGTTGAGAGGTGAGGATTATAGATAGAGGACTTTGAGGGCTTCAATGTGGTTGTAGCTAATGGAGAGTCTATGAGGTATACATGGTGGGTACCCCAATTGAGCAACACAATGGGTAAATATACAGATTACTAATTATTTCCAAATTGTTGGTATGGGAGTGACCAACATAGTGCAGGGAGTGCAAAGTGGATTCACTCTCTTGGTGAGTTTTAGACTAACTTTCAGACAATGGAGCTGAAGTTTAAGTCTGAGGGAAGGAATGTGATTTTGAGGGGATTATCTACAGGAGCACCTAGGGTGGTTGCAAGTTGAGGGGATAGAAAGGACTTTCTAGCATGATGAGGGTCTTTATTATTATGGATCAATGTGGAGTATGATGGATGTGAGGGTAACCAAGAGTAGTGTTGCCACAGAGGACGCAGAGACGTAGAGATTGGGGTTAAGGTGTTCAGATCCTCTATGTTTATCATTATGTTGGTTATCTGAGGTTTCGGTAGACTAGAGATCTCATTTTCTTGTTGAGTACTCCAAGAACTGACACACTTGTGAGATTCTGGATGGTCACATACAGGATGACACCTACAGATTGGAGGATGAGATGATATTCTATCAAGACAGATTATACCTTGTGTCAAATTCATGGTTGAGGATGGAGATATTGCGACATGTGCATTATTATTTCATGATCGGACACTTGAGCTTTGATGATACCTATAGGCTCATATCATAGAGGTGTAAATGGAATGGGTTGAGGGAGGATATCCTCAAATTCATACAAGGATGTACGGTTTGTCATTATAACAAATCGGAGCTTACAGTTTAGCATATTCTAAGTTGACATGGGATAGCACTCTTATGTATTTTACTACTTCTAGGCACAATGGGCATTTCACCCATGTGCTAGTCAGTGGAGGGATAGAGTTGACTCAATTTCCTGGTTATTCAATAGGTTCACACTCGTCACAGGAGGTGAACTATGTAGAGTTGACATTGTCGAGTTGACCATTTACTAGAGTCTTGGGATTTTTCCCCCACAGACACATTGAGATGCATTATGAGTTGTACTCTCACACTAATGTGGGTCATGTGGGAGGCTTAGCATGGTTTTTGTGTATATAGGTTATTTCAAAGGTTGATACAGGGATTCTATAAGATTCAAAGTGGACTTGCGTACTCAGGAGTTGATCAAAGAGATAGTGATGGGTCCCATAATGATGGCATCAGATTGGTAAGGATTGGAGAGATTAGCAATCCCGATGTGGGTACCAGTGGAGAGTTGGTTTGGGTATCATTTCACTTCACAAACAACATTGTTCTCTATATAACAAGGAATTCATGATTACTACACGGGGTTTCTTGGTTACTTCAGATTACACCGATATTTGATTGATCAGTAGGGTGAGGTGGAGAAACTTACTTTGTAGTATTCAGTTTCTCCAAAGATCCAAATGTGCATTTTCTTGAGGACAAGAAAAATTTGGGAAGGGAGGAGTGTAATGTCCCCTTTCCTACGCCATAGGCCTAGGGGCCAACTCGAGTCTAGGCCTTGGTCATACCCAAGGGGTTATGGATGCTATGAGCTATTAGGTATGAATATCTAGTCCAGTTGTTATAATTTTCCGTTGACAAGAGTATAAAGTGCTTTCGAAGGGACTAGATGTTATGTTTTATCGCTAGAAGGGGCCACTTAACTCCTAGTATTCTAATTTTTCATGGGGATCACCTTTTGGACCATGACGACTTGAAAGGGAAATATTAACTTTAAGTTACTTTATTGATTTGGTCTTCCCTAGGGGAAAATGTGACTTGGGATTTTTAGGGTTTCCTTGGCATGGGAAAAGTTATATAAGGAGTGGAGGGGTGAAAAGAAATGCATTCATGCATACACTTATATTTCCTTTCATGTGCAACTGCTGTTTGCAAATATCCATCTCGTGGAGTAAGATCTCATCGGGAACCCTAGCTTCGGTGGTGAGTGATCCATCCCTAACTAGTAGGGCACTCTTCGGTGGTGAGAGATCCACCCTAGTTTGTCATTTTTGGAGCTAAAATCAGGGCTGTTCTTTAGATATATTTTTAGAGGGTTTCAGTGAAGGGTTTTGGAGGATTTTGGGCATTTTTAGAGGAGATATTTCTGGGTTTTTCAGGGCAGATCTACGGCAACCTCTTTGGCAAGGTCTAGCATCAGTTTGAAGGCATTTGCAAGGGTTTCCAACCATCTGCTAAGTGGGGTGACTTGTTTTGAAGATTTCAGATCTGTTTTGGAGGGTTTCCACTTCCTCAAATTCTGATTTGAAGGTTGGGATATCATCTCCTATATTTATAGATAATATTTCCAAGGTTTCATAATTTTTGCATCTATATTCCAGAAGATATTAATTTTAGAAGTTTTCAGTTGTTTAGGGCACACTGTAATTTTTTGACAGACATTATGTTATTCAAAAAATTCCAAAAACAGTTCTATAATATCTTTTATTGTATTAGCAAGCTCCATTTAAAATTTCAAGAGATTTTAGCAAGTATTTTTGGATTTATCCATTATTTTCATTCGCTGCCCTAGATTTAATTTTCTGCAAAAACAGATTTGGTTTGGTTGCAATTTTTACGTATTTTGCATATTTTAAATTGGTATCCTATAAGGGATATTTCATAATGATCGCAACCTTAGTTGGATCAACCAACAAACCTTTCTTGTAGATAATTTTCCCTAATAATATGTCAAATGGTGTAGAAAAGATGCATTTCTTGATGTTCAAAGAGATGCTTAAATATCAACATCTTTCAAACATTAGGCATAAATTGTCACAATGATCCTTAACAAGTCCATACACCATCCAATCATCTAAATAAACTTGTAAGAAGTTGTGAATAAAATATTTGAATGCTTAGACAACTATGCATGAAAATACAGCAAGCGTATTTTTCAGACCAAAAGGCATCACAGTATAGGAAAAACTTCCCCATTCAGTAGTAAAAGTAGTCTTTTCCTGATCCTCTTGTGCAATCCTAACTTGATGATAACCAGAGAATCCATCTGTAAATGAATATATTTTACACCCTGCAATGCCTTCTAATATTTCCTCTGTGAATGGCGTAGGAAAAGGATCATTCACACATGCAACATTCAACTCCCTGTAGTCCACACAGATCCTAATCCAACCATCTTTCTTTATACTAATCACCATTGGGCTAACCCATTTTTATTCATCCAGGGGCTTGATGATTCCAGATTTCAACATTTTTTCAATTTATTCTTTGACCTTTTTATGCAAGTTGGGGTTCATTTTATAGGGTCTCTTCTGACCGGATGCGCACCTTCCTTAAGCTTTATCTTCATTTCTCCTAATGATTCATGCATGCCTTTTAGTTCATGGTATCCCCTAAGAAATAAGTCCGATAATCTCGTAGTAACTCAATGATTTTTTCCACTTCAAATTCAGACCAATAATCCCCAATTATGGCCTCCTTAGGCTCAACATCCGATCCAATATTCACTTTCTTTGTTTTCATAGGTTCATGATAGGTGTGCGTGGTCTTATCTACACTATCCAAAACCTTGCACCTACCTGTTGAATGGTCTACATCCATATTTTCTACTTCTTTATCATCCATTAAGTATACTATCTTTTCTTTTTCTTTCTCAAAGCAAGTGCGCTTAAGTAGTGTGGCATCTTTCTCTGTTTCTTCAGAAAAACTCACTCTTGAATCATTTCCATCAAATAACTCCTAAATGAGTTATTCAGCCTTGACACTATCTCCCATAGTTGAACGCTTTAAACCCTTAATGCCTCTTCTACTGGAGGTTTAGTAGAGAAATATTCAAATTTCTGGATCATTCCTGTAATCAAATCCTACCAATTTCTAGTCTCTCTATGGAGTTCCGCATATACATACCAAACATGTGCATAGCCTTGTAAAGTGGAATAAAATTTGTGCACCCAAAGTGAAGGTGGTAAATCTTCCCCTCTATCCAGAGTCTCTCACACTACTGAATGTGGTGCTGAATAGGTTTATTACCATGATAAGTGCATATTTGAGTAGGTGCATTGCTCTTGGAAAATCAAGTAGAAAGAGCAATCCTTATTTCATTCCATCCTATAATATTATCTTTGTGAACCACCCACCAACGCATTTTTGTCCCACGTAGGGTATATGTTAGCATATTCCATCTCTCCAACTGGTCTATCCATTGTTCCTCCATGGTGCATGAAATACCGTAGGATCTTCTTCTCCAATGTATTGAGGTACCAAGTTGTTACTTATTCTTATGATACAATGAGGTATTTTGTTAATGTGCAAATGTGCTTCTTACTTTGTTCCCTACTAACTCATAAGTACTATGAGCCCAATTATCACAAGAAAAACTTGTATCATTGCTAATAGACTGTGCATATTCCCACTGAAGGATTCCTTCTTTAGATGGCTTGAGCAATTCTAGGTCCTAAACTACATGTACATAAATTCTATTCAGATCTTCCTCACTCAAAGGCTCAACATAGGACACAAATTTTCCATCTTTTAAAGGGATAATAACTCTTTCCTCCTTTTTCTCAAAACTGATATAACACTTATTAAACTGAAGATCAAAATTATTTGCATAACCCCAAGGGTGCCCAAGTAGAGCTAGGAAGTTATCTTCTTCTCGCAAGTTCCAAAACCTCAAAGTCCCCAAAGTGAACCGGCTCCTCGTATGGTAATGGATGCATCTTTTAAAAATTCAATGGGGTGGCCTTAGTTTGGTTAGCCATGAATAATACATTCGAATAATGCGTTGTAATGGAGGTCTCCCCATCTGTACCCATGCATCTAAAGTAAGAACATTGACTTTTTTTCCTATATCAATCAATATATTACTCAAAATCCATCCATCCACGGCATTATTCGTGAGTAATTTCCTTATCATAGTCTAAGCTATGGGGATATTTACATGCAAGATCTATCGTCCAATCTCGAGTACTTGTGCATGGAGTGTTTCCCTTTAGCCAATTCCCTAATAATGGAATAATATTCTCCTGGCGCAACATATTGCACACCTCCTTCAAGTCATCAATATTAGTTTGGACCATCTCTGTTGCTTTCTTTTGCTCCATCTTCCGTGATTTCTCCTTTAAACATTGTATTTCACCCTAAAGATTTCTAAGTACCTCCATGGTTTCCTGATAAACCTCCTTTTGATGGATAGGATATGGGTACTGTGCATGTAGAACCTCCTCCTTAGTGATGGTAGGCTTCTGCTATAACACTTCTTTGGTATGCACCACTTCAACACGAGTAGTGATATTTATAGGTAATACCTTGGATTCTAGTTCCAACTTGGGCATCCACAAATTTTCCACAATGCATTATATCTTAACCATCCCTGTGCCTTTGTTTTCTTATTTATGCTACTTATTAAGATGCTCATATAAGTTCGGGCATTCCTCATAACTATGATTCTTTCCACAGAAGGAATAATTAATATTCTGAGAACATTCGATCATGTAGTGGTCAGGAGATCCGCATGTATAACATGTTCCACAAGGAAACTCGCCTCATCCACCACTATGGCCTCATCCTCTAAATCCACCATGGTATCCTCGACCTCTGCCATGACCTCCTTCAAAACACCCTTCATTTCGATCATAACACACTTGAATTTGATCCCAATCTTGATCGTCATTCTTTCCCTTAGAGTTATCTAATACTCTTTTCTGTCACACACCAATATCTATAGCATCATGGATCTGACCAATCAGTTGGTAGTCTTCCATATCATGAGTCATGGACTGTAAATTTTATAGTAGCAAGAGACGTTCTTCCTTATTGCATGTTGCAATAATGGGTAGTGGCTAGCATCATGGTTCAAATGACATATCTCACAGTCCAACAGTAATGAATGTACTAATCTATGGGGACAACTATCCTTGGTGTGACCTTCCACCTCACAATCTATACACCAAATCCCTATGCGCATCTCATGTGTTGAATTTTCTAATAGCTTCTCCAACTGCTTCACCATAGCTGCAATCTGTGCTTCCAAAAATGGGCTCACCCTAGTGTCTATACTTCGACTACCTTAGCGCGTAAAGCTACTTCAAGTGCTTCGCGTGGATCAATGTATGTCTTATGTGATAGCGCCCTTCTAAAAGGTGTAATTAGACCTCCAAAGAACCATTGTGCATGTTCTCTTATGTGAATATCATAAGAAATCTTAGATAAAATATTTTTTAAATTGGCATCATACTCTCTGACACTCTCAGTAGTGCCTTGCTTAATATCCTTGAGCACACTTATACTCTTCTGCTCAAACTCAGGGATGTGAAACTCTTTAAGGAAAGCATCTTTTAATGCTATATAGTCTACGCAAGTCTGATCAAGGTTAAAAAAAATTGTACCAACTGTGTGTACGTCCTTATAATGTAGTTACAAATTGACTTTTCCTGCGCTCAGGAGCTGTGATTCCTTTTACACGCCACAGTATTTCACACATTTACACGTGTTTAACATCATTTTTTGTTCCCCTATAATCTAGCATACGAAGAGACATCTCCATATAAATATTCTGGGGTTGGTGTGGACCTTTCCCACCTGATCCAAAACCTCATGTGTTTCCTCTACCTCCAAAACCACCAAATCCACTAGAACTAGAACCACCTATACCTCTTAATCCTCCACTGTAGCCATAGCCGAACAAGAAGATGTACTTCCTTGTGTCCCAATAGTAGTATTGAACTGCACCCCTATAGTTTGTGAAGTGTTACCACTCCCAGAAGTGAGTCCAATTTTTTTATGTAGATGATACACCTAAAAAGGTACCTCTAAACAACAATGAAGACGTTTGCCCTACCATCGATGTACTTTCTATGTGACTTACTCCTGCTCTCCCACTACCTAAATTAGCTTGCTAACTATTTTTCATACTAGATACTAGAAAACCAAGCATAAGGGAAAGGTTTCTAGGTAGATTCAGATGTGTGTCCGCGGCCTAGGTCGTCTCTGCTAGGATGCTTCCACGTGATGTTAAGGGGGTTCCCTATTATGCTTACCCAAATGGGGAGTTCCGATGCTCCAACTCCATGCATTCTATGTCATCTCTAAATCCTTCATGAGCCATCTCTCTCCTAAACTTTATTTATTCGAAACATCCAGATGCTTCTCTATCTCCTTCTCGCGTGCCTCATTATACTTAAGCCACCTTTCTTCTCTCTATCTTTCTCGCTACTAGGTCTACCTTCTTTAACCCAAACCTACTCCTACCCCCCGTGCATGGTCGGGTTTAGTTAGCCATCGATTTTATTTCCAAGTTCGAGTCACCATCAAGATTTTGATCATGAGTGGAATGCCTTACAAGTAATTGCCCCAGGGACATCCTAAAAATGAATTGTTACATCCGGGCAAGAATAAGTGGAAATTGAGTACTCTAGAATATAGTTGTTTAGAATACCACAAAACTAAGTATCCATAGCGCGTTTCCAAATTAGATCAACATTATAAAGGGCCTAAAATTATTCCTACATCATAACAAGTGTGTCATACCACCAATCCCTTTTAGACACATAAGTAACTAGCCACTCAAATGCAGTTCTACCAAAAAACTAGTGAAGAAGCTCTCATACAAATTTTCATACATATTCTGTTCCACCCATGTGTGTGTGTTAAACTCAGATCTGGTTTTTAACCTTTGTGCGTACTCTTCTTCTAGATCAAGTATCCACTCCTCAATACTTGCTAGGTTCAACCGATATGTCTTCATCATGAACCATCCTCAAAACAACTGAAAAAGAGGTCCCGAAATGGAACCAATGATGTAGCCTAGAATTTACTAGTAATAACCAAGGCACATTGGCACATCACTCACCTTCGACTGAGTGCTCACCCAAAGTGTGCAAAGGTATCAAGCCCCACTTTAGGGTTATTTGTGTAGGATGTTAGTAAGATGAAGAGTTAATGTATTCATACCCATAATTAGTATAACATTCTATAGAGTATATTCCAAATCTATATCTAAAGAGTAATAGATTTAAGTAATAGCCACATTGCATTCTTCCATGCAAGATCTAGTTATAATCATGTTTAGCAATTTGAATCAGCCAATACAGTCCATTATATTAAACCTCGTAAATACATAAAATCTTCTTATAATAAGTAATACCATAAGCTCATGCACGCATCATATCTAGTAGTATAACTTCACAATAACTTATGCCTAGTCCTCTTATACTAGGCAGATCACTACATATTTATAAGGGTCGGGACTTTCCCTTCATCACTTGCATAATTCCCAAAATAGGTCGCATACTAAAAATAGCCATGCGCCTTTACAATAATAGACACACATGTAAGTGTGCTAATAATAGATCTCTTCTAGTTAACTGCTAGTAGAAATTCTATTATTAACCCAAACCCATGAAAAGTAGTTAGTAGACACTCTTCCAAAAATAGCCTATGGGTGTCGCGCAAGTCTTGATCTCGGTTTGTGTTCTCTACACGCTATCTCCAAAATAGCCAAGACATGTGAAAACAGCTAAGTCTCGAATGCGCCCTTGTTTTTTGCACGTGTTTCCTTCCCTATCCTTTCGTGACTTTGACTATGTCTTACTCCCGTGCATGAATATTCTGTGCACCTTCCTCTTAGTATCATACTCTTTTCTACTAAACATTACCCAAAACTAGACTACATTGCCACCGAGAAATTATCTCAACTTCTAAAGTCTTCCATTCGGTTAGCGCAACTTGAGTCTTCTCTAGAATTTCCACTGCAATAAATTCCAACTCGTCTTGGGAAATTTCTCCCTTCTCGTTTTGTAACACAAGAACAATATTTGACATAGAAAACATTCTTCCTTCCAACAGATCCATCTTCTGCGCTATATGTTTTCCAATCTCATCTAATTTTTCCTTATGGGGGTTATGTGTTACTACAAGGGCCTTACGGTTTTGCTTGAGTAGTGACAATATTTTTACACGTCTTAATGTCTCGATTTCATTTTCTTGAGGACTTCTTTGTCTTTTTTATGGTCTTGATCCTTGTTACTTCCTCTAGAGCTGCACAAATATTCAATGCCTGGTCCACTTTCTTCATCTCCTCCTACAAGGTTTGAATAAATGCCTCATATGATGAAATATTTCTAACTACTAAAGCCTTTTCTCTCTCTACCTCCTGCTAAGGGTCCTTTGGTATTGGAATGTGAATTAGCCCATCCTCAAACACCAAATCGACTAATATACGCACATAGTGCATAGCCAAAGGTAACCTTTCAGGTACCTTGGACTCCAAGTGCGGTCTTGCTTTCAGGACATGGTCTCCGATCTCCTCTGCCATGCCGATAAGAACCCCATTCTTCTTTTTCTCTAGGTCCTTCTCTCCTTTCAAATGTGTGATCTCTGTATCTTTGGCTTTGATGTCTTCTCTTAGCACTTTATTGATAGCATATTTATCCACATTCATTCGCGCCACCTCTATAGATACCTTCACTAAGGCATTACTCACCTATTCATCAAACATAACCATGCGTTTGATGGTTATATGTATGTTTTTGGTTCCTTTCTCATTCTCCTTGACACACAGGACTCTTCACACACATCAAAATCAGGCTCATACATGTGATTTTTCATGGACCATGACAATTGTTTCCTCACGTGTGTGGTTTCCATGTCAAGGTCCATCAACTCCCATCCATACAATTCCTTGAGGCCCACTGTATTCTGGAATCGTGCACAGACAATTTTACTTGTGTCCTCTTCATAGCCCATGACTGGTGTAGCATACTCTCCACTTGCCCTCTTTGTTCTTGGCCCCTTAGGAACTTGAGCGCCAAGGTTTGGAGTTGGACCCTCTATGTCCTGAGTAGTATCTTGCTCTATTTCTCCTGGATTCTTTACTTCTTCTTTGTTAACCTTAATTTCTTCATCCTTGGGATCTTCCACATCCTTTGGTTATATAAGAGATCCAGACACACTTTCTTGAGTAATCCTCCACCTCCTCATTCAGCTTTAATTTTCTCCTTCTCTTCTCAATTTTCTCCTTATGTTGATAGAATCGTGGTGATCTTCATACCAACTATGGAGTAGAACCTTGAGTTCTTCTTCTTCTAAACACCCTCTTAAAGTGGTGTTCTTTAGGGACTACTACTTCCAATTCTTCATCTCCTTCTTCTTGTGCCTAGGGTGGAGTACATATGCACTCAACTTCCATTTTTTCTATAGGCTACCTCTAGCCTCTATGTACTAAGCCACCACTATCTTCACGCTCTTCCTCCTCATCATCTACCTCTATAGGTTCAATGGGCTTCAAAGGTGGTATATTCTCCATTGTATCCTTACCCTTAGCGGCCTTGGGAGTATAAACACATTTTCTTTTATATTTTTACCCTCTTAGGCTTAAGTTGAAGGTATACCAGACTTGGCTCCACTTTGTCTCCAATCACCAAACTCACAAACTTCATGTTTATCATATCTAAAATTACCCTCTCAATATAAGCAAGTATGACCTAGATATGCATACATCTTCCTTGACGTGTGGTAGTCATAGTCTACCTTATCTCTGCAATAAACTTGGTGACACGCATCGTAAATGGTGGGTGATGCCTAGAAGTAGCATGTTGTGAAGGTATATAGTAGTTTACAGGGGCCTCCAATTTGCATCCTTCATTATGAATTAGTACACCACAAACTATACTACCTTTCCTACCACCAAAGGTCACTCCTTGGGGATACACCACTCCTCTTCAAATTCTACGTGAAGCCGATCATACCACATCTCCGCCCTCTGCTTGAATGGCCCACTCATTGACCCTTCACACAAGTACTTATCAAATCTTTCTGCAAAGGACTTTTTTTTGCATGGGATACTCCCGATCTTTTCTTTGGTCCATCGTGCACTTCAATCTCTATAAATACAAGGGATAATCAAATAGCACCAATACTGATTTTATCACCTGTGTGTGCTTCCTTGATGATAGTCTCTATAATGTAGCTTGATATGTTGTAAATTACTCCCTGTGACATTCTCCTTGCAATGTGCAGCCACATTGTATTCACCTATGACCATCTCTCTTGATCATTCAATTTGGTCACTAGATGTGTAGTTTCATGTACCACTGGGTACTTCTTCAATTTGTCAATATCCATTCTCGCGCGGACCCTTGGTATACCCTAACTCCTTCCATGTCTCCAAGATTGTTGCTTTATCTATCAAGTCACTATCTAGATCCACTCATGTGCCCTTTAATCCTATTATTGTTGAAATCAATGTGGCTATAATCCTTACCCTTCATCGATGAAATAGAAAAATTCTTCATGTACTCTACTCATCAACCACTAGTACAAAGGTTCATATTTTCCAAAATACAGGAGCTCGTACAATTGGTAGACTCCAATCTGCTTTAGCAACTTCTCTCTAGCGTCATCATACACTGGCATGTCCTCTGTTGTGTACTTGTTTGTCTTTATACTCAATAGCGCATCCAATTCCTTTTTATTATCCGATGTGTGGTGGTTGTAATCACTTATCTTGCACTTACGGATGTGAGAATCCCATTCTTGTCCCACTATCATGCCTTATGGGTATTACATCTCCGAGAAATTACTCTTGGGGAAATTTCAACCTCTGCTTCCACTTTCTTCTTTCCCTTGGCTCCTATGACAGGTGTTTTCTTTGGTGTCATTTGTAAATCGTAACTTTCTATCCTCTGTAGTGTGTAAATTCTTTCCTTCTATCTTCTGAATGAGCAAGTCCAAACCCTAGCTTGAATCTGTGCCCTAGTTGAAATAACTTGCCTTATCTCTTTTGCAACACTCTGCTTTGCTCAAACCCTTCACCAATGGGGATGTAAGCTTCTCCGTGCACAAATCTGCTCTCCATGTCTAGTTTCACACTCTCCACACCTCAACATGATTCTCTCAACTCATTTTTCACTTAGCTCATTCAAATTTTTATGATTACAATAGTAAAAATGAACTCACATCCCATCCTTATATATATTTTCAAAAATTTGGTGCATTTATTGCTCCTTCACCTACCAACAATCCTCTCATTAATTGATCATTTTCACAATTTCCGTGTGGTACATCTTCACACCTCAGCTATAACCTTTTAGCGTGCCTTCCTACCTTCTAGCTATAGACTTATCTTCATCACACTTCCATGCACATAAGTAGCTTGCCTTTGTGTCTTCTTACGGTATTCTCCACGGATGTTGCTTACCTTTTGTTATATTGTTCCTTTGTTTATCTCCATCTATGGTCCTTATTTAGAAGAAATCTTCTATCAACCAACTCTCTAAACTTGAATAACACTGTAGCTTGATTCGTTTCCTTTATGTGTACCCATTTTTCAATAACCACCCCACACAAATGGTATGTGCAGTCCTCTCTGTGAATAAAAATAATGCAAATGGTAATTATCTTCTAGTGCACAAATTCTCGTTATTTCACAAAACACCAAATAAATTGACAAATAATAACAACAAAGAAGGAAATACATTAAAGGAATACATAATTGAAAACCTAATCTAAATGGCAACACTACCTTGTTACAAACATCGAGAATATTTTTTTATAGTAGGGCTTCACCTACTCCCGATTAAAGTAATCGGGTAATCGTATTCCATCAAACACTTTTAATTGAAAAACTCATGTTTAAATTATGTAAGTGATAACATATGGTCCTAACCAATGTACTTTGAATTTTCCTAGATGGCACAGAAACTTAGAATCATAAAGAAGCGCCATCTGTCCTATCTCAAACTTTATTCCCCTAATGTGTCCGGCATGTTGTGTTTTCTTCCTAAATTTTTCTTGATTTTGACTCCAACGTGCTATTTCTCATCGCTCACCCATCTTAATCAAGTTTTCAATTTGTTATTCTAATGTTTTCTCTTCAGCTAGACCTCCAGCATGCACAATACACAAAGAAGGTAACATGAATTCCATAGGAAGAACTACTTCTGTGCCAAACACTAATTGAAAGGGTGTGGCCTTGTTTAACCACTTGTATGTTTTTCTATATGCCCAAAGCACGATAGAAACTTTATCATCCCAATATTTTCTTCCAACATCACAAATTTTTGTCAATTTCTGGCTCAAAATCTTGTTGAAAGCCTCAGTAGTCCCATTTTCTTGAGAATGATATGGTGTAGTCTTATGGTGTGCAATCATAAATTCATCCAATAGAATTCTGATTGTCTCATTCATAAAATGTGTGCCCCTATCACTGGTCAAACTCAATGGGCATCCATACCTTGTAATAATATTTTCCCATAGAAACCTAGCTGCTATAGCTATTGTACAATCCTTTGTAGGTGTTTCTTCTACCCACCTTGTCAAATAATCTATGCAAGTGATGATATAGCATGATTCAATCCTACGCATGTCTGGTGAAATAGGACCCACAAAATCTATATCCCATTTTTCAAATGGTTATGTACTAGGAATAGGTCTTAAAGGCATTTCATCTCTTTTTCTTGGTTTTCCAAGGCACCGACAGATTATCACAAGCCTTGCAATACACTATGTGCCTTGCAATAATAGACACATGCTGAAAATAACTATGCACCTTTACAATAATAGACACACATGCAAGTGTGCTAACAATAGATCTCTTCTAGTTAACCTAGTAGTATCAATTCTATTATTAGCATGAACCCATGCAAAGTGTTTAGTATATGCTCTTCCAAAAATAGACTATGCGTGTCGTGCAAGTATTTATCTATTTTGTGTGCTCTAAATGCTATCTCCAAAAATATCCCATACATGTGAAAATGGCTAAGTCCCAAATCTACCCTTGTCTTTCAAGCACATGTCCTTTCCTATCCTTCTGCGCATTTGAATTTGTGTTACTCCTACACATGAATATTCTAGGTGCCTTCCCCTTAGTATCATACTCTTTTCGCTCAACGATTTAATAACGGAGAAGGATATCTATTTTATTTTGGAGTTCATATTATTTGCAGTATATTGACGTTGTTTAGAATTTGGTTACATTATCTGGTATTAGAGCTGGTTCGAGTCTTGAAAAAAAATGGTAAGAAGAGGAAGAGGAAGAGGAGGTGGTATCTCCCAAATGAATATAAATATGAAATATCTATAGAGGCAAGTTGTTGTGATTTCTATAATGATCACCCAGAGAGGAAATCAAGGTGGAGATGACACTGATGAAGAAGAAGTTTGTGAAGAGGAGGAAATGCAAGTGCCACCCTTATATTTTTAAGAAAGGATGCTTCGATCATTAGAAGGAAAGAATAATGGGATAAGAGTTGATGTTTTAGAGTATGGAGGTAGTATAAATCCAGAGGAACTAATAGACCGGTTGACTAGCATGGGGAAATGTTTTGAGTGGAAGGCTATGTCAGAAGAAAAGAAGGTAAAATTTTCATGCACGAAATTGAAAGGTCATGCTATGTTATGGTGGGATCACCTATAGAAATAGCGGTCAAGAAAGGGGAAAGAAATAATTAGGACCTAGAGTAAGATGGAGAATAAGTTGAAAGATAAATTTCTCCTTATGGATTATGCACAAACCCTTTACAAGAGGTTCCAGAATCTCAGAAAAAAATTACAAACCATGTAAGAATACACAAATGAGTTCTACAAGTTGTCCATTCATGTAGAGCATGAAGAAACTAAGGAAAAAATGGTTATAAGGTATGTAAATGGATTAAAATTTTCTATTCAAGATGAGATAAGCATGCATAGGATTAAGAGCATGGAGGATGCCTATCAACTAGCCTTAAAGGCTAAGGAAAAACAAAGTCATCAAAGTTTTAGGAGATCACTTGGGATGAATAGGGGGCCTCATCTTCCTTTTGGGGATGAGATGGTTTCAGCCAAGGTAGAGGAGAATCACCTCATGGAGTGGAAAATCAAGAAGATATGAGACAAGATTCCCAAAATCAACAAAGAGGTAGAGGATTTTCTAGGGGCAGAGGATATGTTGGCGATAGAGGATGGGAGGCTCCATGAAGACCATTTGTTTGTTACATATGTGGTGAAGAGGGGCATCAGGCTTTTGAATGCCCACATTATTATACACATGACAAGAGGAAAGCAGATTCTCCAAGAGTAAATCTTATTGAAGCTAAACAAGTAGAAGACAAACATGACCTAGAAATTCCACAGATGTTGGAGAAAATATGATGATCAAAAGGATGATGGTTCTTTATAAGAAAGGATATTAAGGGGTTTTCATGGTTATGTACAAATATTTTTAGAACAAGATGCACTTCAGGAGGAAAGGTATGTAATGTTATTATTGATGGTGGTAGTTGTGAGAACATGGTTTCAAATGAGATGGTTGAGAAACTAGGTTTGCATTGTGAGAAGAATCCTAACCCTTACCATATTGCATGGTTTAAGAAGGGTAATGAAGTTATTGTTGATAAGAGATGTTTAATAATTTTTTCTATTAGGAAAAGTTATAAGGATGAGATTTGGTGTGATGTTATTCCTATGGATGCATGTCATATGCTATTAGGAAGACCATGGAAATTTGATAGAAAATTTATTCATGATGGGGAAATAATACTTATAATTTCTAGAAGGATGACACAAAAATAGTTTTCTACCTCTTAAGGAAGAGGGGAAGGATGAAAATATGCTTTTTGTGAAGGAATTTTTGAAGGAGGAAAAGGAAACCAAGTTTTGTTATGCATTGGTCGAAAATAAGGATGAACCTGCAAGTGCACAAATACTAGTAGAAAAAAAAATTAATAGAATAATTTTATGATGTTATTCATGATGAGCTACCAGATGGATTACCACCAAAAAGAGATATTCAGCACCATATTAATTTGATTCCAGGGTCTTCACTCCCAAATCAAGCGGTTTATAGGATGAGCCCGACATTGCATGCAAAGTTGAATAAGAAAGTGTCAGAGCTTGTGAGAAAGGGGGTAGTAAGGGAGAGCATGAGTCCATGTGTAACCCCAGATTTATTAACATTGAAGAAGGATGGAACAAGGAGAATGTGAATGGATAGCGAGAGAAATCAATAAAATTACAATCAAGTATAGGTTCCCAATACCTTGCCTTGATGATATGATGGATGTGCTTGTTGGATCTAGGTATTTCACCAAGATTTATCTTCAAATTGGTTACCATCGATTCAGATCAGAGAAGGAGATGAGTGGAAAATAGAATTCAAGATAGGAAATGGATTATATGAGTGGTTGGTGATGCCATTTGGGTTATCCAATGCACCTAGCACTTTTATGAGGCTGATGAACACTATGTTGCGGGAGTATAGTGGTAAGTTTTTTGTGGTTTATTTTGATTATATCTTGATCTTGAGTAAAACTACGAAGAACATTTTAGGCATCCGAGGGTGACATTTTAAGTGTTAAGGAAAAAGAATCTCTATGAAAATATGAAGAAGTGCACGTTTATGCAAGAGCATTTGGTATTCTTGGGTTTTATTATTTCAGAAGATGGGGTACATATGGACTCAAAGAAGATAAAGGAAATTATTGAATGGCCTACTCCACAGTATAATAGAGGTAAGAAGCTTTCATGGTTTAGCAACATTTTACAAAAATTTTATAAACAAAATTCAGCAGTATTGTAGCACCTATAACAGATTGCACAAAAGGAAGGGAGTTTTTATGGACAAAAGTAGTTGAGGATAGTTTTCAGTTCTTGAAGAAGAAGGTGACAGAGGCACCTATTTTGGCACTACCATATTTTGATAAAGTGTTTTAGGTTGATTGTGACACCTCACATGTGGGGAATTGTGTTGTCCTAAGTCAAGGAAGAAATCTAGTAGATTTACGTAGTGAGAAACTGAATGAGGTAATAAATAACTACTCTACTTATGATGTGGAATTTTATGCAATTATACAAGCATTGAGAAATTAGAGGCATTACTTAGTGCCTAACGAGTTTTTGTTATATACATACCACATAGCCCTGAATCATGTGATTAACAAAAGAATTTGAATAGTAGGCATGCAAAGTGGGTATCATTTTTGCAACGTTATAATTTTCTCTATAACATAAATTAGGAAAAAAGAATCAATTTACAGATGTATTGAGTAGGTGTGTGACTCTGTTTACCACTATGGAAAATGAGGTGGTGGATTTTGAAGCAATAAAGGGTTTGTATTCTTCTAACTCTAATTTCAAGAATATTGTTGAAAGGTTAAGTCTTTCATTTTCAAATGATGCAGGAGATGTCCATGATGAGTACCTTTTACATGATGTCTATCTATTCAATTGATTCTAACTTTGTATTCCAATTGGGTCTATGAGAGAGAATATAGTGAAAGAGTTGCATGGCGAAGGATTGGTTGGGCATTTTGGTGAAGATAAGACAATAGCCTTGGTAGTAGAGAAATACTATTGGTCAAAGCTGAAAAATAGATATGGTAAGATATGTGGAGAGGTGTCGAATTTACCAAGTCTCAAAAGGCCATGCTCAAAATACAAGGTTGTATATGCCATTGCATATTCCTAAAGGGTCATGGATAGATCTGGGTATGGATTTTTTTTTGGGATTACCAAAAACACAAAGGGGTAATGAATCAATTTTTGTGGTTGTTTATAGGCTTTCTAATATGGTTCATTTTATTTCCTATAAGAAAACAAGTGATGCGATAGGAATAGCAGATTTGTTTTTCAAAGAAGTTGTTCGTTTGCATGGTGTTCCAAAAACCATTACTTTAAATAGGGACACAAAGTTCTTAAGTCACTTCTAGAGGAATTTATGGAAGAAGTTGGGAACTCAACTACAGTTCAGCAATGCCTATCATCCTCAGACCGATGGGAAAATAGAGGTGGTAAATAGGAGTTTGGGAAACCTATTAAGGTGCATAGTTGGGGAAAAGCCAAAACAATGGGACTTAGCATTACCACAAGCTGAGTTTGTATATAACAATTCCATAAATAGATCCACATGAAAGTATCCATTTTATATTTTGTATGGGAGTAATCTAAATGAGGTGTTAGATTTGAGTACACAAATACTACCGGTTGATGGCAAATTCAATGAGAATGCGAAGCATTTGCGAACATATACAACAATTACAGGAAGAAGTGATGAAGAATATGCAGAATAGTAATGATAATTATAAGGAAATATCATATCTACATAGACAGAGAAAGGTATTTACATTTGGTGAGTTGGTTATGGTATAACAAGTGAAGTACAAGAATATTGGTCCTTGCAAAATCGTGAAAAAAATGATGACGCTCATAAGGTAGAATTTCCGGGGAATTTTGATAGTTCTCCATTGTTCAATGTTTTACACTTGTATTATTTTCATGGGGATGGTATAGAAGGGGATGTTTTTGATGAAGTATTAAATTGGAGACAAGAAGTTCCGGTGAAGAAGAAAGAAGAAGTGGATCAGATTCTAGACAATAAAACAAGGACACGTGACATGGGAAATACAAAAATATTTAGTACATTGGAAAGGAATAGAACAAGAGGAAAACACATGGGTCACAAGAGTGGGATATTAAGAAGATGGATACGAGATAAATGGAAGTTTTTGAAGAAGACAACTTGCGGGAGCTGCATTTTTTCAAGTAAGGGAGAATGATTCGCAAAATTAGCATGAACTTGAAAAGGTCATAACTTGTGCTACGGGTGCCCATTTGAGGCCATTTTTTTAAAACATGTGTTTCAATGATAAAAATGCACCGTTCAACAATCTATTCCAACTATATCATGTTTTAACACATTTTTGGGCCCGAATTCCACCATCTGAGGGCCGAAAAATTAGGATTTAATTTGTGACTCAGGTTTTTCCTATTTTAGGGCATTAGTTAATTTTAGTCTCTTCAATTCATAATGAGTTATAAATTTGGAAATTCCTCTAATTTAGGCATGTAAAAGATGCATGGAAATTTCTATTCCCGTATGAATAAGCATTTGGACTTACTAAGAATAGCAAGTTCCAATAAACTGCTAAAAATAGTAAATTTCACCCCTAGAGTAGATTTAGTCAAAGATAGTTAGATTTTAGTGGGCAACTTGAGTTTGGAGTTGTTTTCTTATTAATCAAGAATTGTAATTCATGTTTGAATAATGAAGAAGGAGATCTATTTTCTTTTGGAGTTCATATTATTTGCAGTATATTGATTTTGTTTAGAATTTGGCTACATTATGCGCGAAGGGAATCACTACCTCGTAAGAGAAAGAAATTCATTTTGTGACCACATTGCAAGGGCATGTGCATAGATGGTACCGGAAATATGATCTACACAAAATGGTGGTGGATTATCTTGCTCTACATAATGCCTTTTTGGCGAGTTCCACATACTTGAGTTTTAACATAAAATCATCAAGGAGTTCAAGGAGATTCGAGGAAGGAATGGCGAGAGAGTGTGTGGGAGTATGATGCACATTTCAAGACTCTCCTATCCAAGTTGTCTTATGAAATTCAACCTTCACAACATGCTCTGGTTTTTTAAAGGACTGGTCACACCATTCAAGAGGGAACTTTCAGAAGACTTTCACATATCCGTGTGATGCCCCGGAGGATGCCTTGTGCGCTAAGGTCGTGGGAAGATTTGATATCGAGTTATTCCATTTCTTGAAGCCAGGACTTTTGTCATGGTAAAGTAGCCAGAGAAACTATCGTGAACTTATCTCATGAGACTCATTGTGGGCTATTGTGCATGGACTATGAATTAGAGGGTCACACCAAGGAAAGTTTCCGTGAAGATTGGTGTGCACCGTGTCGGTGGAATATGAGATTTTCCATGGAGATCATGATGTAAGTAGATGTATATTAATATAGCACACAATCTGTAAGAATGTGTCCGATATTACAAAATTTGCACCTCTACTACTCATGACACCAAGTATTATAGGTTGATTGACTAGATACATGATGTCATTGATCTTGGTATGCATCAAACAAGTGTTACCAATATTTCCAAGGATTATGGTCATCATTATGAATGGCGTAAAGATGGAGGAGGTTGTGGAAGAGGTTTTCGGGGTGGATTCTGAGGCCGTGGATATCATGGAGGAGGAAGAAGTGAATTTCCTCATGGAACCTATTATAATGTAGATCTACATAGCATTACAAGCATGAGTGTCCTAATTCATTACAATGCTCTTGGTGTGGGAAAAAAATTTATGAGGAATTCTGGAATGGTTTGAGAACGTGATTCAAAAGTAGCAGAAGGATAAAGGCGTTGGGATGGTAAGCATGAAGAGATTTTATTCACATTTGATGCAAAGGGTGGTGTGTGAGTTGGAGTTAGAACTGTACTAGTGACGATGCGGGCTAAGGTTGCACATGCCAAGGAGATACCAAAGTAGAGACCACTAGTTATAAGAGAATAAGTGGTGCATGGGAAGTATCCAAACCCTACACATCAGAAGGAAGTTTATCAGGAAACCATGGATGTTATTTGAAGCCTACAAGGAGAGATAGAGTGCTGAAGGATCAATTGCGGAAGTTAGACTAGAAGAAGAGTGTTGAGTCTCCACGAAGGATTTTGATGAAGTCATGGACGTATGCAAGATCTTTGAGACAAGAGAATACTATCCCTCTGTAAGGAAAGTTGAGAGGAAAAGTACCAAGTGCCAAAGGAGAGCATGAGAGGTAGGTTTTGCATGTTAATCTTCCTCCTCATAGTCTTGACTATGATAAGGAGATTACCTTAAATGTAATTGTTGATGGATGGCTCGAGTAATATTCTTATTTACATGGGTGTGGAAGTTAATGTTCTCACATTGGTTACATGGAATCAAATGGGAAGGTCTCCATTACAGATCGTCTTTAAATTTTTGTATATGGCTAACAAGACAAAGGCGATGCCCATTGATTACTTAAACGATGTTGTTATAACAATCCAAGGGGAGAAATTCTTTGGAGAATTTGAAGTCTTGATGCTTGCTAAGGTAGATAACTTTTGAGCATTACTTGGATGCCCCTTGTGCTATAAGAACAATGCTTACTTACATTTCAATAAGGGGTATATAAGTTTTGAGAATAAGAAGGAATGTGTTATCATTCTTTTGATGAATTGAAATTCAAAGTGCCCTATACTAAGCCTTTGAGGGAAGAAGACCTAGAATGAATTTATGTGCACACTATCAGAGACCTTGAGGTTGTGCAACCAAAAAAAAAAGGCATTATTCAATGGGAAGATTCTCAATCTATAAGTGATACAACTAGTTTGGCATGTAACAATTGGGTGCACGGGACATATGAGTTAGTTGGAAGGTAGTTAATTGGCTGTGATGAAAGAAACAATGGAGCACTCGATTAGGTACATGGGAGGAAAACAATTACCGAGTTACACCGAGGGAGCCAAGCGATGTTTTCCAATGAGCAATGCAGACCCAATGGAAATTTGAGATCGAAAGGAGAAGTATGCTTAAATATAATTTTCTTAGGACCGCAACACATTGGTGGGTGACCCATCGAGATAACCTTCTAGAATGATGTGAAGTTAGAATCGCATTCTCTATTAGGTTTCTCCAAAGAAATGCACCTACTACTATACAAGATTAACATAAGAAGGAACACACCTCATTTCACATCCAGGCATGTGAGAAGGCCTAGATGGAAGGTGCGGAAGCCTTTCCTCCATCTTTATGGGTGCATAAGCTTTACTCAACCTTACAAGGTTGCGCACATGCATGGTACATTGATTCAGAGCCGCGCCATCGAGATAGGAAAATGGAAAAAGTGGATGGTTGATCTCATTCAATATTTTGAGTATCAGATTACTAAGCCATCAAGTGGATAAGGTGTTACAAGTTGTTAAGCGCTTAACTATGGGAGATAGTGTCATGGTAGAGGACAAGTGTACCAGATTTTCTAGGAGAAACCGACTTGGAAGCACACTTAGATGAGGAATAATCAGAGGAAGTACATCTTGAGCACACTTGCATGGAAAAAGAGAAAGGAAAGTTGGTCTACATGATAAATGGTGAAGAGGTGGAAAACTTAGATGTTAACCATACTATCGGTATGTGTGAGGTTATGGATAGTGTTGATGAGCAAGTGCGTGCCTACCATGAACCTTTGAAAACTAAGAAGTTTAACATTGGCTCGGAGGTGAAACCTAAAGAATCTACTATTAGAGATTACTGGACAAAAGGGAGGTTTCAAAGATTATTGATTTGTTCTACAAATTTCAGGATTTATTCCCACATAGGTACCATGATCTTAAAGGATTTCACCACTCCTTGGAAGAAATGAAGATCAAGCTAAAGGAAGGTGCGTACCCAATTCAGAAGAGACCTTATCAAATGAATCTGAATATGTGATTCAAGGTCAAGGAGGAGATTGAAAATATGATTGCATCAGGCATCATTGAGGCTATTGAGGAATCAAAGTAGATAAGTCGATGGTCATCAGCATTAAGAAGGATGGGAGGATAAGGATTTGCATTGATTACAAGGATTTAAATGTGGTATGTGTCATTGATCCTTTTCCAACCCCCTTCACTGAGGAGATCCTGGAAGGAGTATCGACACGAGATCTATTCTTTCATAGATGGATTCTCAGGATATCATCATGTTAGAATTAAAAAAGAGGAACAAGATTAGAAAACTTTTTCCATTTAATGGGGAATTTTTTCCTATACGGTCATGCCTTTTGGACTGAAGAATGCACTTTTTGTGTTTTTTCACATTATGGTTTAGTTATTTTAGAAATTCATCCATAAATTTCTACAAGTCTACCTAGATGACTGGATAGTATATGGATTAGTGAGGGACCATTCTGATAATCTGAGGCTGATGTTTGAGAGATGTCAGAAGTTGAGTATATCTCTCAACATTAATAAATGTTTTTTTCTTACTCCATTTGGCACCCTATTGGGACATATCATAAGTAAAGAAGGGTTTCTAGTGGATCCTGCAAAAGTTGTCATTATTGTGGTTCGGGAGAGCTTACCAAAAAATGTGGTACATGATTCCTTGAGCATGCGGGGTATTACCGTTAATTCATTAAGGGGTATTATTGGGCCCCTAAAATATTAACTAAGTATAAAAGGGTGCATGAACACGTAATTCCTAAGTTGAGGGGTGGGCGTGTAAGGAGAAGGCGTGTAAGGAAAGGTTCTAAGAGGGTTTTAGGACCCGTGATACGCGTCGGTAGAAAAAGGTCTCGGGACTTAGCCATATTTGGCATATCGGGAAGGACACAAGAAAAGCGTGACCCGACTATGCATGCAGAGTGGATAAGGTGTCATCCTAGTGATAGGTTGGCCTAGGAAGGAATATGCCCTATGATGGAGGATTCTAGAAGACCATCATGGAAAGGAGTGGAGAGCTCATGCCTGGAATAGCATGCTCCCATGAAGGTCCACATATGGACACTAGGTGATGGATCTAAAGCCTCAAAAATAAGATTTGGTAGTCAAGAGGCCTATAAATACAAGCACCCACATAAGAAAAAAAAAGGAGGAGATGAATAGAGAGTGGAGCTCTGCAGAAATGCTATGAGGAGTTATATTGGGTTATGTAGATAAAACATAGGAGAAGGATGCATCAAGGGGCTTGGGATTGTAAATTTTATTTTGAAAGCTAAAGGATGTAAATCCAGTTATGATGTATGACTTCAGTCTGCCATACTATGATGTTCTGCAATGGATCTAATGGATGTAATGAGGTTACCAACTTATTTGAATATGATCATTAATGATTCTGGTCCATACATATATCTTCATGGTTTTGTTTCATGTCTGTTATGGAATGAGTATAAATATTTATGCATTTTCCTTTCTATTTTGGTTCAGTCCTATAATTTGTTAAGTATATTTCTGTCTGGAATGACTGCATTGGTCTAGAAGCCGTTCTGAGCTCTATGATGAATGCATGTCTCATTTATGCTCACTCTCTTTAAGTTCCTATCATAAATGATGTTTCCCACTAAACTCACATAAAGGAGAGACTCGGTGCTGCACGTGCCTCGATTGAGCGCCCAAAGTGCCCATTTGGGTGATAGGTTGGCACACATGGTATTCCCTCATTCTTTGGTGGGTGTAAAAATGACTACTGATTATGCCAAGATCACCATGCCATTAGAGGAATTATTGAAGGAAAAAAGTAAATTTTATTAGGGAATGGCACAACAGATGGCATTTAGCACATTGAAGAATAGGCTTATCTCTACGCCCATATTAGGTTTTCCCTCTTGGGATAAGCCATCCAATGTACATGTTAATGCTTTAGGAAAGGTGATTGGAGCATTCTTAGCACAGCCTAGAGATGGAATTATTGACCATCCCTTGTGCTTTGCTCATAGGAAGGTAACCCTACGAGAAAAAAATTATATTGCAATGGAGTGCGAGGCATTGTCGATGATTTACGTGTTGCACAAATTTAGGCAATATTTGTTGGCAACACCCTTTATATTCTACATGGACCACATGACATTAAATTACTTAATGAACAAGCATGTCTTACAAGGGTGCATATGCAGGTGGGTCCTATTGTTTTAGGAGTTTGAGTTTACGGTTGTTGTAAAACCGAGTAAGAGTAATTTGGGGCCTGACCATTTATCAAGGATTGACTTAGGAGAGGATGCAAAAATCATTGGGGATACAATTCCTAATTCCTAATTGGTCATATTACGGCGTGCACCCTCGAATTGTAAGATGTTGATGTTTTTCTCAAAAGGGTGTGGCGTCGAAGGGAATGAAGGCCTTAGAAAGGAAACAGTTAGATATATGTGTCGCACCCTACATGGTAATTAGTTGAGACTTATATAATCTAGGTCACAATGAGGTTTTGTGTTGGTGCATGCTTGGGCATGAGCGCATTGCAATCATGGAAGAGGCTCAAGGTGGAATTATAGGAGGATTTTATACAGGGAATACAACTATGTGCAATACCTCTTAGTTTTCCTTTAGTGGGATACGGTTTACAAATGTTGTATTGAATATTGCAAGGCATGTGATCATTACCAAAGCACCTTGGTAAGCCAAGAAAAAGGGATGAAATACCATTAATACCAATAGCTAGTGTTGAATCATTCAAGAAATGGGAAAATAACTCTTTAGGCCCTATTTCACTGTCGCGAGAAGGATGGATTCACGCCATATCATCACTTACACTGATTATCTAACACGGTGGATGGAGGCAGTGCCTACGAGGGATTACATGGTGGCCACAATAGCAAAATTCTTGTGGGAAAATATAATCAACATGTATAGGTGCCCTCTGAGTTTGACTAGTGACTAGAGTACTCATTTTTTGAATGAGACAGTCAAGCTTTTGTTGGAAAAGTTCATGGTGGCTCATTACAAGACTACTCTTTATCACCCTCAAAGCTAATGGAACTACTAAGGGATTTAACAAGATATTGATTCATAAACTCACCAATATTTTTGATGTTGGGAACAAGGATTGGGATAACAAAGTCTTAGTAATTTTATGGGTGTATAGAACTACTTACAAGATATTGAACAAGGCCACACTATTCCAATTGGTGTTTGGCGCGGAAGATATTTTTTTAGTAGAGTTTATGCTACCCTCTCTTTGTATTGCGTGCGTGGGAGGATTGGTGACAAACAAGCATGGAAAGAGTGCATTGACAAGATAATGATGTTAGATGAAAAGTGATAAGTTGCTAATTAGAGTCGAAGACCGAGAATGCAAGACAAAAGGCCGACATGATCGTCGCATAAATAATAAATAATAAATAATTTAAGGTTGGGTAGATGGTTTTACTCTATAATTCTAAGTTTCTGTGCCATCTTGGGAAGTTAAAGATCCATTGATTGGGACCATATTATATTACCAATATACTTTATTCAATCACTTGCCAGCTACAAGTGCTAGACAAAATGTGACTTCCCGGGTATTTCAATGGAAGTAGGCTGAAGCCCTACTATAAATAAGGCTTTTGGGTGTTTGCAAATAAGGAAGTATTTCCAGTTAGCTTAGAATTTCCCTTAATGCGTTTCCTTTCTTTATATTTCCCTTCCTCATTTATTTGATCCTTTTGGTTGTTTTGGCAAAGTGCGTGTGTGCGTCGGTGGCTAATTACATCATCAAGGTGTTATACGTAGAGGACCGCACATCTTTTTAGTGTAGGGTGGAACATAAAGGTGAAGTTCATGAAGGACATGGTAAGAGTTGGAAAAAGTGCCTGGAGAAATGTTGATGTGGTGGCCCGGGTTGTGAAGTCAAAGGCGCACATGATCAAAAGAGCACACGTAGAAAAGGTGAACATGAGAATATTGGTGTCAAAAAGGCTTTGAGAAAACCATGTACAAGGATAAAAAGCACATGAGCAACATGAGGTAGGTAGTGGAAAGAACTTGGTCTAAGACATAGAGGAAGATTGACGCGTCAACGTGGGAGAAAGTGCGAATAGTTCTATGGTCGAGGTAGTTATGTGTCGAAGGTTGTGGAAGTGTTTTCATAGGCTTGTGCGTTGAGGAAAAGCATTGGATAGAACACTTTGAAGGATGGAATTGGAAAAATATAAATTTAATGTGTTTGTAAGTTGGTAGGTGGCATCGAGGTTTGTGTGGAAAAATCAAAAATCTATAAATAGAAGGACAATGAGCTATTTTTTTTTCACCTTATATTTTTTTATCAAAGAATTTCTTGAGTTTTAAGGTGATCCTTGTGAAGAAGTGCAAAGAGGATTGTGCAAAGTTGAAGAAATTGAAGGACTTGTGAACCAATGTGGAAGTAAAGTGCATAGGTGTACACAGAGGAGTTTGATTATGGGTTCCCATGGGTGGAATATTGTTTTTGGAAATGAAGTTTTCCAAGTTAGGGTTTATAAGCTAGGGCACAGCTTTTTCATGGAAATTTTGTATAAGTAGAGTTGAGGGTTTGAGTAGTAATAAAACTAGACACAAGGGATAACATACAGAGGACCGAGGAAGAGAAAAATGGCACCAAGGAAAGGAGTGACCACTTCACTAAAGAAGGGCAAGGGAAAGGGAAACGGAAAACTGACTGTTTCCACCATTTTTAATGACGAATGGTATATATATATGCAATACCCAAATGGTGTGTTTCTAGGGAAAGAGCGGGTGTCGCATATAAGGAAGATGGCCATGAGAGATTAAAATCATCACATGAGCACCACAAAAAAGGAGATGACCTTGGAGTTGGTTCTCCCAACGGAGAAGAGGATGCTAGATGGGAAACCCATCTATGATGATGAAGTAAAAGTGAAGTTAGAAAAGGCTTGGGTTTTACAACTTTATGAGTTGCCCTATTTTGAAAAACCTAAGTGACCGTACCAATGGTTGATGTCACACGTGCATAAGGATCACTTTTATTTTGTAGGAAGGTGGATGCGCATAACTCCTCAGTTGATTTCCAATTTCACTAGCCTAATCTGTGAAGGGGAGTTGTTGGACGATGATTTAAGTGATAAGGAGGCCATTAAGAAGACTATTGAGGCATATGACTATAAGAAGGGTTTGCAGGTACTTTGACATCATTGCAATCATTGACCCTATTATGAGGATGGTTGTGTGCTTGGTGACAAAGTTGAATGGACAGGAGAGATGGACGTAGATAAACAAAGGTTGGTTGAATTTCTGCCACAAGATATTGAAGGGCACCATTTACAACCTCTCATCTTTTATTGTAAAGGATATTATTGATGTCGTACACAATGGGGAGAAGATCATGTTTGGTAATGTCCTCCTTACCATTTTATTTTTAGATATTGGAGTGCCCGATGGGCTAGATAAGTTTGTTTGGGAGTACCTGGTGAGAACCCCTCTCCCGCGAAGAGGTTTGAAGCTTATACTTGTGACACCATGATGACCACTCACAAGGTGTGCTTGGAGAAATGGTATAAATGGATGCACGATGCATTCAGAGATGAATGGAGGATACCAGAATAGCTTCCTACACTAGTGGATGGAGAATTTGAATTCATCATATACCAAAGCACTTTTATATCGGCAGGTTTACCTTGACAGATGGTAGTAAGGGTCCTTGGTGTAAATTTCCCTTCTCCTTCACAGTGTAGTATTTTCAAGGCACAGTAAACATGTTTAAGGAGGTGAAGAAACCTAGATTTGATCTAAGTTTTCTATATCAATATCACCGTAAAAATTTCAGACCTTGGTGTATCCCAAGAAGCACACATATGTAGAGAAGTATGCATCTCATGACGTACGTATGATAAAACTAGTGACATTACCTGTTACAAGTAAGACAAAGACAAGGATGTATGTGCAGCTAAGGCCTAAGTTTGAGAAGGGAGCTTATGTTGAGGATGATGTCTCTATCCCAAAATATCCCACCGGGAGAAAGAAGAAAGTAGTAATTAATAAGATAGAATGATAAGATACTCTTGCAGGATATGCGTTGAGCACGTGTACAGTGAAAACCATAGGGGCACAGAGTCGATCACGGGTATAAGCATCGACATTTGAAGAAATAATTCTCTCACCAAAGAAGGATTCAATAGAAAAAGAAGAGTCTCCTAGAGAGAAGAGTCTCCTAAGAAGGAGGATTCCCTTGTGTTGGAGTCACTAGTGAATAAAAAGTAAAGGGTGGCACAAGGTTCAGACTTGAAGAAGACAGAGAGCATCAAGGATGATGATTCTAAGGAGGAAAATGAAGGAGACAATGAAGAGCATGAGGAAGCTCAGAATCCTCCTGTGTACAATGTACATGAGTCTGGTGAAGAAGGGGATGAAGAGGAGGAGTATGAGGAGGGTACCCATGCCAAAGGAGGAAGTGAGGAGGTGAACATGCATGGTCAAAGGACCTCAACCCCTACCATGGAACAGATAAATGATATAGTTGAAAATTAGGTGGCGGGTATTATACGAGATCTAATGGGACAAGAGGTAGAGCATAGTGATGATGAAGTACTAAAAGAGACTGAGGAAAGTGCTAGTGTAGGGAAGGAATATGGAAGAATGGAGACCCTAGCTTAGTAGTTATTTTCCACACAACATCATGCACAGTGGAAAGAGCATAGTAACTACTCAGGAACATGTCATGACCTATAACAATAATCCAACCAAAGTCTTACACGTGTGGTTCTAGAGTACAAGTGCTCGTAGACCAACTCCTAGCTTGGTCTTATTTTGATGAAGAAAGTGCATACCCATGTAATAGTAAAATGTCGTCCTAGGAATTTGATTCCCACATCAATCAGCCCAAGTTCGAAGTTAATAAAGATGTAATGATGGAGAAACGGGTGCTAAATAAATGAACCCCCTTATAAATACTAAGCAATTATCAAATGAGTAATTTTGCAACATGCTCAACAAAGTATCAATGGAGGTGGAAGCAATAATTTTCGATAGAAATGATAGAATAAGGGTCTTGGAGGAGGAGCTTGAGAAAAATAATGAGGATATCATTGAGAGGGATAGGGAGATAAAAAAAAGGAATTGATCAATGCGCAGTTAAGGTATGAACTAAGGGATGAAAAGGTGAAGGTGCACGAAGTCCACAAGAAGGTAGAGGTTATTTCAAATTCCATTATCTTGAAGCACCCATACCTAGCCCCTCCTAAAAAAATACAAGTTGACCTTGCATTTCTTGGAAGACTTAACGCACATACTCACCATGGAAAGGAAGAAACTTGCATTAGAATTAGTGGAAGAAGTAATTCCATGCCGAAGAAGGAACAGAGGTTGAAGGCTGGGAGGTACTAACTTAGTACTATGATCTCCTTATCTTAGTAAACACCATGGTGCATATGGAAAAAAAATATATGACAACTATGGATATAAGGACAAAGTAGCAAGCATATTAGTTGTCATCCATAAAGTGCATCTGAAATAATTTCAAGAGAAAATAAGGGAAATAGGGTAGAGTAGGTCGGGATCTTGGTCTAGGTAGAGAAAAAAATGAGAGGTGGTCAACACCTTAATATTTTTGATTAAAAATAAACTGAAAGATTTGTACCCCAAGTCACTCATAGGATGGATTTGCTTGGGAGACCTTAACAAGAAGATGGAAAGCATTGAAGATATGTTGAAGGCTAAGGGGGATGAGATGAGTTTTGACAAGGTTAGCATGATGGTGGGTAACTTACTTCAACAGGCATAGAATGAGGTGGATGTTTGGGTTAAGATTGAATCCCCCATGAAGAAATATTTCCCACTTCTCATGCAGCAAAGTAGTAGGATTCTTCCATTCTTCCATTCTTTATTCAATCGCAGATTATTTCATTTTCCCTATTCTTTATTCTTTGGTGGAAGGGCAGAGTGTTTCTAAGGATGGACAACACACATAGTGTGGGGTAATGTTGGGCCCTAAATTTACTAAGTCCTAAGGAAGAGGTCAGCACACATAGTAAAGAAGGAAGGTGCTCAGGAAAAAGCACACAAGGGAAAGGTGTGAAGGAGAAGAGGTTGGTCAAAGTAGGGAGAAGGAAGGTTTAAGGACTTAGCCATATTTTGAAGGAGTTTTTGTAGGAGAAACACATGAAAATCCCAAGTAAGTGTGCTTAATGGATAATGTATTAACTCGGAACCTTGGAGAACAAGAAAAGAATATTCCATGTAAGGAATATTCCCAAGATGATCATTACAGGTAGTGGAGGCATTTGCAAGCTGGCATAGGCATTCAACCATGGAGGACCACACTTCCACTTGGCATGTGATTTGTTCATGAAGGAAACCAAGGTGGTGCATCTAGATCCTATTTAGAGGTGTTTGGGTCTGAAATAGAGGAGGAGAGAAATAACGAAGTGCTATTAGGATGTTAGTAGGGTTAAAGAGGGTTTTAAGTGGTAACGAGGTGTTGTAGGAATACTTACAAGGATGTTATTGAGCATATATGCATGGGTTTGGGTCTGAACAAGAGTTGTAATGGGTAGAATAGCTAAGAACTCTCTCTCTGCAGAGTATTTTGTAGGGTTTAAGATAATATTCCTTGATGTATTTGGTTTGTATGACCCTTATGATGTAATGAAGCCACTGTAAATGTTTATAAATCAATATATGTGTGTGATTCTAGTTATTCATGTTCTTAAGTGTAAACCCTTGTGTTCTTCATATTATTATGAGTCAGATCTAGTTTCATTATGCTTATTTATAATGTTCATTTCCATTTATGATGCATCTGTGTACTTAATCTGTTTTCTGTATTTTATGTTTTTGAGTGAATGTCTATATTTCCATTCTTGCAACTCATTCTCCATAAATGTCAGATCATTCTCACAAATCTCACATGAAGGAGGGGCTTGGCTCTTGTGCGTACCTCAGTGCAAGCCCAATGCACATTGGGTGATAGGTGGCACACTTGGGGTAGAAAGGAGGTACATGAAGAAATGACTACATTTTGGTTTTGTTAAGGGACCTATTTTCAAAGCTATTGTGAGAATGAGTTGTGATGACGGATTGTTTGACCTTGGGAAACATCAAAGCATGGTTTAAAATGATGGAGGATGATTTTTCACATAGATTTAACACTGGACCTGAGTTTGATGCATGTAAATGGGTAGAGAACCACCTGTATCATGAGTTGTATGAAACATTATTTTGTTGTTTCCCAATGGAGTTGTATGAATGGCTTTCAGCATATGCATCTAGGTCAAGTTGGTACTATAGACCACGTGTATGGACCCAAGACAAGTATCATAGGATGCATGAATCTGATCTAACCTGGACACATGTTGTTAATCTTTGGTGGAGTAGAGTGCTAACTAGTTATACCTTGGAATATGCCATTTCTATGTATTGTTTCCCAAAGATTGCTAAGTTTGAGTTCTTGAGAGATCCTAGAGGATTGTTCTTGTATGTTATTCCACTAGCTATCAAGACCCCGGTCATTACATTGAGTTTGGAATTCTTTCCCATGGCTAGCTAAACTCATGTTAGGCACAGGGCATGGAAACTAGTGTGGTGAAAATGGCAGATCCTACGGCGGAGAAGGAGAGAGAAGAGAGGAAAATCAGTTACGATGAAGCGCAAGAGAGGGATTTGAGGATACAACAATAGGTTGCAAGAGTTATAGAAATACTTGAGGCATACGTTGTGCAAAGGATTTGAGGTATGCGTAGAAGGCATGGGACTTGAGCAGTCTATGTTACCCCATCTTGGAAAGCACGAGGGAGTTACCATCTCCACTTCTAGTGAGAGTTCATACTTTTATTACTTAGGAATTCTATGAATAATAGTATGTAATCATGACTAAATAGTTACCCAAAGTGTGTTATTTTGTGTCTACATTTTCCCCACTTTATCTTGGTGAGAAGAAATCTTGGTAACATAAAGTAGATAGAGATATGTACACTGATAACCATGTAGATCAATGTAGATGATCATACCGAGGACATTACAAAGAGTGGAGTGATAATAAAAAAATTTAAGCATGGATGCTAAGGAGGAAAAATTGCAAAACGTGATGATGAAAATGACCCTAAAGTGAAAACACAAGTATAGATGTCATGGTGTTCTGTTGTTGATGTCGTTGTTGTTGTGTGCGATGTTTGAATGATGTTGACTATTGCTTCCCATACGGACATGCCTCGCAAAATATAAGAGCAAAAAGTCGTCAAATATGCATGTATATGTTTAAAAATATCATGTAAAGAAGTATGTAAAATTAAAAATGTGAAAAAATAACATGTGCACGTGATCTGTGATGAGGAAAGAGTGTAGAAAGGATCCTGAAGATGTTGTGGATGAACAAGTTTTTAAGGTGATCTCATGCTAGTTACATTGGCCACAATTTTTGGGGCGATCTCACATAAATTAATGGAAGAAGTGTTGGGAGAAAATTCTAGTGTTATCCGAAACCTTTAACCACTTCCCTGAAATGTACAACACCACCGCAAATGGTGTGTAAAATTTAAACAATTCGATTCAACAACAAATTGCTAAGGATTGTATGCCCTGTAAAATTCATTGTGTGGAATTCGTAGATAGTGTTGAACTACCAAAAACTATGTAATTTCCCCTAGTAAAATGCATACAAGAAGGGTCATAGGAACCAAAGTGTTATTGACTTAGTCTGGGCACTGGTGTCTATGTTGTGCTAAGGACCCAAGTCTAATTTGAGCCATGTCGAGATATTGACCATTGTGTGTGTACTAGTAATGTGTTAAGTTTATCTATGACTTTGTAACATTGTATGGGATGAATGATTCACCCAAATGATTCCCCCTCATTTGGGGTGCATGTGACATTGTTGAAGGAGTATGCCGCCCAAATGAGGACCAACCACTGTACTAAATTTTTTTCTCTACAAGGGGAAGGGAAATGTGCTTGGTAGAAACCAAGGCACACACAAACAAGTGTCTAAGAGACAATCGTTAGTATAAGAAAACATGTATGTAAAATGTAAGCTAGAATACATGAATACAATGTGTAATCTAAGACACAAGAAGACAATATAGACCACGAAAAGCACATTGTAAACATAGTACATCACTCATGATGTCGTAAGACAATCAAGGCCGATTTAAGCCAAAAATAGATTGTGTGCACACAAGACTATTATGTTTTGTATCTTTTTTCATGTTTAGAAGTGTTGAATATTGTACACTAAAAGTATTGTACACTCTCCATGATTTTCTCATCGGGGTTGAGGACACAACCCTTGAGAAGAAAAAAATTGGCCTTGAAAAATGTGCTTGATATCTCGTGAAACATGCTCTTCTCATATATGTGGTATTTTTTACCCATAGATTTATGGGGCAGTTTTGGCCCATGGTTTTGGTACCCACTTAATTGTAAAACTGCTTAAGCATATTCCCGTCGATGTGCTTTTGGGATTTTGATAGGGTACACATATCATTGTAGATGTGTGTGAGTTCAAGTCTGAATTCAGGAGAATTTTTTGAGCATATCTCTAAACAGATATGGGTATTGTATTGAGAGGGAGGTGGCTTGTAATAAAATATGAGAAAGTGATTCTTGGTGGATGTAACCCAAATTAGGTGAACCATGTTAAATATTGTCTCTATGATGTGTTCTTTTATTTTTTGCGCTTTAATTTCATATCTATGATATTATTTTACATATTATTTTCTACTATTAAGATTCTATGTGGCATTGTTCCACATATTTTATCTCTTATTTCCTAACAAAGACAAAGGTAAAATCCCACAAACAAGAGCATACAAAGAGAAAGCAATGACAATCAATGTAATAGACAACCATGGAAACATATAGTCCTATATAACAAGTGATGCACATGAAGAACATGTTAGCATGTTAGGAAGACAAAAATTGTGTCAAAATGTGTATAATTGTATATATTAGTATGCTATGAAACAATAGAACCTATAGTTTACGAATATGGATGCCCTTAGGAGCTATTGTAGGATTGGTAATAGGTACTATACTAAGCATCCATGTTACATGTAATAGATCTCAGTATAATCCACAATCACAAATAGAAAGGAAAGTGATCCTGCATGTGTGTATGATAAAGATAAAGAAATATAATATATCTAACATGTGTAATAAAGTATACATGTAACAACTAAATGTAAGCAAGACTAAGTGCAAAAAGATATGCGGTATGTTGTGGATGATATGAAATGGAATCCAGAGTTAATGATAGGAGTAGTGTGCCCCTCGAGTGGATTTGTATGTATGAGATGAGATTCATTTATTTATGTCCCCTCAAAGTGATCAAGAATGAACCATAAATGAGAGTACGTCATCAGAAATGGGTCAAATTTTTGTACAAAAATATGTTATCGTGAAAGTATCAAGTGTAGAGGATAATTGTGTGAGTGAGTGATTGAACGTGTTAGTGTGGTGAGGATCATTTTAGATTGAAACCCTTAGCAGTCTAGTATGAACCATGAAACTAGATTATGTCATAGGGTAATGACTGTAGCATGTAAAAGTAGATGTAAGAGAGATGCAGTGTGAATATGTATAGTGAATGAGATGCAAAGTGTATAGTAGATGCTGTGAGAAAAGATGTCCTAAGTGTATGATGTGCGATACGAGAAGTATGTAGTATTTAAATTCAAATGTATAATGTGTAGTGTGAGAGTTCCATGTCTATATTATGCCCTCAACAATCAAGTTTTAACTAAATCATGAGAGTGCGTCATTGGGAAATGACGATATGCATGTGTATTAAGATGTGTACGTTATATGTGAGAGTCTAGATGTGAGGTGATGAGAAAATAAGATGTGTGTTGATGCTAGAGGGGGGAGGAATATGTGTGATTCCCCCCAAGTGTTCCAATGATGTATATTTATGCAGCGACACAAGAGGTACCATGCCATTGTGGGATATCTTTTTTTGTTTCATTATAAGAGTGAGGGCCAACACAATGATAGGCTGAAGTAATAGTAGGATCATGTGATGGTGGAAATTTTTGAAATGTGTCCTAGTCATCAGTAGGATTAGTTTCTTTGTTAAAATAGATTGGTTGGAGTTTATGTAGGATTGGTGACATTACAGAAGACTTGATAGGAGAAGAAGGTGGACTGATTTTTAAAGGAGATTTCTTAGGTTGACTTGATAGTGTCATAGATGCCTTAACAAGAGGGGGAGTGAGACTAATTTTGAGAGGCATCTGTTGTACTTGAGGGGATTGCATAGGTGAAGTGATGACTTGGTGTTCATTATGTTCATTAGACAAATGAATCAGATTTAGGAATCCATTGAGATGTAACAAGTGGAGAGGACCATGTAATAGAATGTTGTGTAGTGAATGAGATAAAACCTTGACACTCAAGATGCTTGATTCTTCATTATAAATGTAGTCACAAAATCACGCACATACCGCTAAATATGTTGTTTTATTAATGGATCTCAAATAAGAAAAGTATTTACTAATGGCTCATCCCTTAGTCCTATTGTCACTTAGTCAATTGTTGTTATCAAGTGACTTACACAGTCATCATTTACTTGCATAGTTATGTTCATCCCTCATGGAGTCTCAATTGTCATTATTTACTCAAGTGGTCATCTCTATTCTTTGACTATGGCACCTAGGAAGGGATTGTGGCACCCATAAGAGCCCCATCCCTCATTTTATGTGTCATGGTCCCAGTTGTACTTGGTTTTCATTTAGGGGTTCGAGTTCAATCTTTGTTATTTTCCCTCTCAATCCCCTAGGTACTAGTCAGAATTTTGGGTCATTAGTGTTAAAATTTGAGCAATAGATCCATGTATAAACACAACATACACACTATCTTAAGGGTGGACTACTTGTACTAAGGGATAGCTATCTACTAGGGAATTTGGGCACTATTCTGCATCACACACTATATAGGAATGGTTGTATTCATTCTATTACATCCACCATTTTTATCTTACATCTAACTATTGCCCACTACTTTGGTGTCATTAGTGCTAGGGCACCCTAGGCACATGATTTCATACACATGCACATAGAACTACATCGGGTAAGAGATGTAGTATACAGTCATAAGTCCATCCATTTGGAAGTTGAGGATAGTCTAACCCATTAATTTGCATCTTTCTTTTTAGGGTTTGATGCTTTTGTGTGGGATTTTGTAAGAGATTATTCATCAAAGATCTAAATTGACATCAAAAAATATAGTGCGACATATTTTAGTCACAAAATCATGCACTTTAGAAGTTTATTTATCCCAGTCTCATACTACTATTTAGAAGGTTATCAAGGGAAGGGAGTATTAATTAACCCCCATCCTTTAGGCCATCTTATTTATTTTATTTTATTTCATATTTTGTGACCTATTGCACCTATTTACCCAGTCATTTATGAATATCCTACTTCATCTTAACCCTAACTGAGGAACCTAGATTTAATACTAGGGTACCCATGGGTGCCCTAGTCCCACTTGGGGACGCCCTAGTTTCTTTTCCACTTTCCCACCATTTTTTGGGTCTTTTCTAGTTGTTTTCATTCTTACCTTATATGTGGTGGACATTTTTGAGGTTAATTAATAAATTATACCAAGAGAACCCTATAAATATAAATTTATGAAACCATAATGAGGGATTGAGCATCATACACTATTATCACTCCATCTAGAGTTACATCCATCTATTGCATTTGCATCCACATAGCTCCATCATCAAGGCACAAGCTAGTACATTTGCACCACACTACATAGGGGATTATTCCATGCACACACACTATTACATTTCCTACATTTATCTATTGCTCGTTATTTCACAAAGTAAGACTGGAATGAGAACACCTAGGGCATGACATACACATACCCATATGAGAACTACATCCAGGTTTGAAATGTAGTGTAGCGCTTAGTTAGTAATACCACTGTTGTGGCAGATGATGTTAGTCCAACCCATTCATTATACATTTTCTTTTTTAGAATTTTTATATTTCTCTTTGGTCTCTTACATGTCATTTTATTCATCTTAGAAAATTTGGATCATTCAAAGACAACACATAATTTAGTGTGATAGGTAGACAGAGAGTTATAGATCACCTTCCAACCCTATGAAGACCATTTCAAGACATCTTTCCTAGACTAGGGTGCCCACGGGTACCCCCGTCCAGCCCCAGTTCCCATCCACTCAAATCCTCTAAATACAGTCTTTCCAGGACTTCAACATGTTCGTTCCTATTCTCGAATTTCCAAATCATACTGCGACAAACACAAATTATCAGCTGAGTTCCTTCTTTAATTTATTCTCTCATATTAGAGTTTGGTTTCATTAGTTTACTTTAATTATTTAATTTATATATTGTTTTAGTATATTTATCTATTGTGTTATATGTCCTCCTAGATTAGATTAACTATTTTGCACTACCTTAGTTTAGTTCAATTTTAGTTAATCATTTTAGTGAACCCGGTGATTTTAACACTACCTTTTTTTATAACATCCCCACCTTGCACTGTGGCTCAATCCTCTTATACCACCTTTGTTATAACTAAGGTCACATGCATAGTTACTATTGTTGATAATTTCATGGGGGTATGTACTCAACATCCCCCTCATTTTGTCACACCTAAGGTTGACCCATCCATTAATGTCATTACTACTCATCGTAATTATATTAATCCGCCTATGGATCTACCCCGTGTCAATTCCCCCACCCATTATTTTTGTACCTCCTCCTACTACTTCTAAGGGCTATGACATCATTGAGAAACTTAAGAATACACCCACTAAGATCTCTCTTTACGATTTATTATGTAATGCACCAGATTTTTGCAACACATTAGAAGCTTCCCTTCGCACCATCCATATTGAAATTGATAATTCCACAGAAGATTTTGCACATATCATACAATCCCTTCAAAACCTACCATGTGCCATATCTTTCACCGATGAGGATATCTCACCTTTTGCTAAAAATAACCCATGTGCTCCCTTACTCATTATTTTTTTTGTTAGCACAACTTACATTAATCAAGTTCTCATTGATAATGGATTAGCTATTAATTTATGTGTGCATTCCTTTTTAATTAATTAGGCATTAGCAAAAATTCTACCATCATTCGTGGTTATGAATCTACCACTCACACCTACTTAGGAACTATCTCTTTACATATCCGAGTTGGACCTAAGACTATTCTCACCAAGTTATATGTTATCGATGGCTCCTTCTAGTTTAATCTCTTGTTAGGTAGACCTTGGATTCATGTAATGCATATAGTACCATCTACTATCCACCAATGTGTCAAGTTCTTACATGATGGCTATAAACACAACCCTTCAAATACTATCGCATAGACCCCATTACCTCTATGCTCATACCACCTCCACAACGCATTCCATATAGCAACATTGATACATATGACATTGGTCAATCAAGTGCTCCGTCATCATCCTCTACCACTCTTAGTACCCCAGCTATTTCCACTCACACAACCGATATTATTTCACCTATGGTATCCACTCCTATTTTTTTCCCTCCTTTGTCTATCATGACACCTTCTACTTTACCACCTATAGAGTCAGTTCCTCCTAATGTATCTCCTCCACCAGTTACGAAAACCCCTACTACTCCACCTACGGTATCCCCTACCAACATCCTTGATAATTCCATATCACATGATAACATTCACACTGATGACTCGAGGATTCTGATGATGAAGTTGACATTATTGAACTTACCGATGAAGCATTAAGACAACTTGAATTTACCCCTCTAGGTGTAGATGATTCTTATTTCGAAGAAACCTTTATGGCCAATGGCCCAGTGAACATGAGTTTTAAAAACCTCCATCTACTAATGTTATAATATTATATAAAGAATATGTTCATAGTTTTGATGTTATATCCTCCTCTCCCCCATGAATGCACACTCCATTACCTCCTTTTACATGTATGTTATTCATCAATAGGACCTTTTGGCAAAGCATATCCCAGTTGACCCCACATGTTTAGAAACTATTTGTACCCATGATAGTTTGGCTAGGTTCAACATAACACTTAATGACATTTTACCTCCTCCTCATTCACCACATCTCTATCATGGCTACTTCCATACTATGACATATTATGCATTACATGTTTTTCATTTGATAGCTTTTGTTACATGTTCCCCTTGTACATCTCCCCTCACACTCGGACAGTATTAGCTTGATTATATTGGTGGTGCAATAAATTCACATCACTCCTTTCTCACATTTCCCATGCTCTTCAGCAACATCTCTATTCCTAGTTATTCCTCTTCTATTTACGTTTAAAATATCTCTCATTGGCATGCTTATGGCTTCCCACCAATCACCTTTACCAATGAAGAATATGAAATGAATGTCTACACAATCCATCGTAGTGGATCCTTATATGACCCTCCTTATTTTATAGCTTCTCAATTTTTTATGTTGCTCCAAAGAGGGTTTGATCATGACAATGATGATATTCTTGATAGTGGCCCATAGTCACCTTTTCTATCATGTACTTGAGGTGAATCATACCTAGTACATCCCCCTCATGCACATTTATTCTCTATTACATTTTCATATAGGCATCACAATCACACATCCTACATTGTCATTACCCAATGACGCACTCTTGTGCTTTGGTTCACACTTGACTATTGAGGGATTACCATTACATTGAACCCCACACACCACACATTAGGCACTACACATTTCATTTCATCACACATTGTGCATCCAACATCATATGATTTTTTCTACAACATTTTGGCATTTCTGCATTCATCCATCATACCTTTCCACTACTTTTTCAATTTTTCTTTCTATCATCTATGCTTTTAGGGTCCTACACTACTCACACCACATACATCATTAGGCTATCCACACATAACCAATACACACTCACATCATACATTGTGCATATATTCTACATACTACGCTAGTCTACATTATATATGAGCCTAGCTTTACATTTCATCCATACATTCTACATTATCACACATTACATTGCATATTATACACATTACATGTTACACATTCTACACACCTTACATCTCCTACATTCCATTATACATACCACACATTTACATACCCTATTCATCACTTGGTCATTTATACTACATTATCTTCTACACATTGCACTCACCACCCTATGACATACTTTAGTTCCTTGGTCCATACTCGACTACCGAGGGTTTACAAATCAAATGGACCTTACATTCACCATGTGACATTTCATCCTATGACATTCCTAGCTTAGTGACATACGCTTTAGGATAAATCATCACCTATTCTATCATCTTGTAGTGGTATACACCTTAGGTTACATCACCACTCCATATTATTCATCATGTAGTGACATATGCTTTAGGCTAAATCGTCACCTATTCTATCATCTTGTAGTGGTATACACCTTAGGTTACATCACCACACCCTCCTTACACTCTATAGTGATATACGCTTAGGGCTAAATCATCACTCTGCATTTCATCTCCTAGTGCTAAACGATTAGGCTATAAGGTCCACGCACATTCTTTCTACATGCCGCATACCATCACCACTATGCATATACACATTTCTTCACGGCTTACTAGACATAATACAAACTACTCAACCATTTCTCGATGACATACTCTCATATACGGTTCATTCTTCACTGCTGGGGAAAAAAAAATGAACCTCATTTCATACATTTCCATCCACTCATGGGGCACATGTCTCCTATCATTCCATCTTGCACTCTATTCCATCCATCCACAACATACCACATTTTCTTGGAGGAATTTTATCTTTTTCACTAGTGTTTTACATTATCACTTTACTACACAAAGCTAGATGGTTTTCTTATATGTCATTATCTATATCATATACACATGCACGTTCATGCATTTTTTTAGTGTGATCGTAAATATAGTACTCCTACACACGGCATGGATGTTCATCTTCCACCCTTCCTAGCTGGTCATTGGTAGCATCCACATTCATCTCATCCAGGTTTTATTGTTTCATTTTGTACTTAGCATCTTACATTACTTGATCATACATGCTTTAACATATTGGTTATTACTCTAACATGCTAACGGGTGTTCCATGTGTAGCACTTGTTTTGCAGGATTACATGTTTCCATGACTACTTGTTTGCTTGTTTGTACTTGTCTTCTATTATTTTCCATTGTATGCAGGATTTTCCCTATGTTTTTGTACACACTTGTTTTTTGTTTGCATTCATGACAGCTTTGCATGTCTTGTAACATCGTGAGTGATGTCCCATGTTTGCAACCCACTTTAAGTAGCTTTTTTTTCTTACATGTTTGCATTTACTACATTATATGTGTATCTTACACATGTTTTCTATATGCATGCATTGTTTTCTTACACTTATCTTTGGCTAACATTATTTTTTGTGTGTGCCTTGGTTTCTACCAAGCACTTTTCAGCATACATGTGGTTGACCCTCTTTTGGGGCCACATGTCTCCTATTAACGATGTTTCATGTGCCCTAAAAGAGGGGGTGCATCATTTGTGGGTTTCTACTAACATAGTGTATTTGAACCGGTTCGACTTAGTGCACTTATACACGGTGAGTGGGTTCAGACTAGTCTATGAACCCCTTAAACAATTTATTTTATAAAGACATGGTGTCCTTAGCATTTCGGTAAGTAGTTATAGGATTAGAGGTTACATTGGGTGTGCCTCTCTGCACTACTTCATCTAGTGGCGTCGGATCACTCAAAAAACCAAGATGCTACAAATATCTCTTTTCACATTTCGAAGGAGTAGTTAGATATTTCGGGACACATGGCATTTCCTCCTACACTTCTTCATCTAGGGTGGCGTGAGATCACCCAAAAAACTTGTAGTACTGGGATATCCTTCTACACTTTTTCTCTCGACATAGATCAAGTTCACATGTTCCATTTACACTCTTTTATTTTGCATATTTTACATTTTCATACTTTAAATATACATGTTTATTTCACATATAATTTTTACATACATACATATTTGAATACTTAATCATTTTCTCCTTATAGTTCAAGTTGTATGAGAAACAAACAGTCAAATTGAGGGAAACAATAACAACATTTTGTGATAGAACATGCTTTTACTAACCATGTAGGTACACTACACATTGTGGCTGCTACACACACGCGTGTTTCTCCCTAGGTTCACTCTCGTCACTTTTTTATTTGCACATTTTTTCATCTACGTTTCCACACTCCTCCATCTTTTTGTCATTCCATGCTCTATCTAGTCCTTTAGCATGCCTTCTTCATCACTCTATAGCAGCATTAGGTATGCATCTCTATCTATTTTATGTTACCTGAGATTTTTTCTCACCAACATAAAGTGGAGGAAAATGTAGTCAAAAAGTCACACACTTTAGACAATTATTTATCCCAGTCTCATACTATTATTTAGAAGGTTCTCAAGGGAAGAAAGTATTAATGAACCCCCATCCTTTTAGCCATCTTATTTATTTTGTTTTATTTCATATTTTGCAACCTATTGTATCTATTTACCCAATCATTTCCGAAGATACCACGTTGTTTTAACCCTAAATGGGGCATCCAAATTTAATACTAGGGTGCCCATGGGCATCCCTGGTCCCACACGGGGTGCCCTAGTTTCTTTTTCACTTTCCCACCATTTTTGGGTCTTTTCTAGCTATTTTTCATTCTTTTCTTTTATGCGGTCGTCCTTTTTTTAGGTTTAATTAGTAAATTAGACCAAGGTAAACCTATAAATATAAAGTTACAAGACCATAATGAGGGACCGAGCATCATACACTACTATCACTCGATCTAGAGTTGCATCCATCTATTACATTAGCATCCACATAGCTCTTTCATCAATGTACAAGCTAGGACATTTACATCACACTATATAAGGGGAGGGATTCTATTCTATTCCATGCACACACACTATTACATTTTCTACATTTATCTATTTCTCACTATTTCACAAAGTACGACCTGCACAAGAGCACCTAGGGCACAACATGCACACACACACACACACACCAAAACTACATTCGGGTTTTAAATGTAGTGCAACACTTAGTTAGTAAGACCGTTTTTGTGGTGGATGAGGTCATTCGATCCATTCATTTTGTATTTTATTTTTTAGATTTTTGTTATTTCTCTTTAGTACCTTTCAAGTCATTTTATTCATCTTAGAATATTTTGAGCATTCAGCAGAAGACACAAAATTTAGTGCAACAGATTAGATAGAGTTACAAATCAACTTCCAACCCCCGCGAACACCATTTCCATACATCTTTCCTATATCGGGAACCCATAATTCATACCGCAGCACCCGTAGGAACCCCATTCTAGTCCGGGTGCCCCAGTCCCACTCATATCCTCTAGATGTAGTATTTTCAAGACTTCGGCATGTTCATTCCTATTCCCATAATTTCCAGTCAAACCTGTGACACTCTGTGATAGTCACTGATTATCGATGAGTTCCTTCCTTACTTCCTTCTTGCATATTAGGGTTTGATTTCATTAGTTTACTTTAGTTATTTAATTTACATATTGTTTTAGTACATTTATCTATTGCGTTATATGTCCTCCTAGATTAGATTAACTATCTTGCACTACCTTAGTTTAGTTCAATTTTAGTTAATCACATACACGCGAAAAGAGCAAGTTATTGTGAATATTTACCGACCAACCTGATTTAGGTTTTTAGTTGTTCTATAGACCAGGATGCCCTCATTATAGACTAGGGTGCCTCGCAAGTTCCCTAATCTTAAATGACACCACCCCATTCTCGGACAATAATTCATCTATTGTAACCTCTTGAGGCATGTCATCATACTTTGTTCCACCTATGCATCAACTAGACCAGTTTCATATCACCTGCAAGGTAATTCATTTCCAGTTTAGTACCTTTTACCTCCCATTTCAATTATTTCAATTCATTTAAAATACCAAATAAATTACCTAGCATTTATACTTCAGTTTATATCAGTTATTTCATTGTTGTACTTGTTTAGATTAACTTCTAAAAATTCATTTTTTAGTTAATCATTTCGGTGAACCCATACTTTAGAACATTTTTTCCCTAAGATCCACTTCAAACCCTAATGGCTAAGAATAGTTCATCTTTATCTCATCCCATCATGTCAAATTTCACTGTCAACCCTATCTATGATGAGACCGACATCGCTGATATCGTGGTTCTATATAATAATCCTACTATGCTAGATCATATTCAACAACAAATCTTAGATGGCCAACAATATGTTCCTACTAGTTTTAAAAATTCTCCTCTTTGAATTAGTATTGTTAAGGACCTAGTAGCCTTTACTCATTATACACCATGATATGTGGCTACTAGTGATCCTCCTAATATTTCTAAGGAAATTATAGATGATTCTCTTATCGATTACATGATTGGTATTGACAACTACTCACATGTGCATAACGATTCTTCTTCTAGCTAGATTACTACTATGGTTTCATCTCATGATTCTCCTACTTTTGATCTTGCTTCTCATGATACATCTCATACTAGCTTGCATACTCCTTCATATTATGTTGATGATCCTATTGATAGCATCCTTAGCAACACTCTCATTTCTGAGTCCATATCGATGGTGATGAGGTGGTTGATATCCATGGTTCTCCTTCTTTTCATATTGCTGAGTGTGAATATCCTATTCCATCACTACCTTCTCTTGATATTACATCTAGCACAGTGCATGAGTCACCTCCATTTATTACTTCTTCTTCTCCTACCATTTCATCTTCTCTTATCACTTCATATACATCTATTGTTCCATCTCCTTCTATCATTGTATCTCCATCGGTGGCTTCACCTCCTAGGGATTTTTCTGATGCTACTCCTACCACTACTATGGGTATTCCATATATATCATCTACTATAGATTCTTTGGCACCCACTCCTAGTGTGCCCTTAGCATCGAAACTCCTTTATCTTCTCTTGATATTCCTATGATCACTCACAATGAAAAGTTACAACCACTCAATACATTATTACCATATTCTACTATTCCTTCATAAGATATAATATCTCTCATTCATGTCATGGGACAATTACAATCTTAGGTTCAGTCTCTCACTTTAGAAATTATGGCTTACTATGATTCTATTGACAATAACTCATTACATGGTAACCCTATTCCTAAGAAAATTCATAACTCTACATTTCCTAAGGAAATTATCATGCCTACATTCACATGTTTTGATTGTACTAGTGACCCCAATGCTCATCTCCTTCATTAACTCATGGCTATGAATCCCTATTCTAATGATAGGTTATTACTTAAGGCCTTTCAAAATAGTCTTACTAATGAGGCTTTACAATGGCACACTCATCTTCCATTTGGGTCCATTAGTACTTACTATGACATGGAGGATTCTTTCCTCCATCATTTTATCATTAATAATGGCCCTATACTTATGTATGACCACCTCCCTACTTTACATCAAGGCTCATCAAAATCTATCAAGGATTATATCTTATGGTTCAACACTTGTATGTATTAACTAGTATTCCAACCTATTGATTTAGAGAAGCAATTCATTTTCTGTCATGGTTTGATTCCGAGCTTAAGCAAATATTGCAATATGATATATGTGAGTCATTCACTATTTTTGCTACAAATTCATCGACCTAGAACAAGATCATATTTTGACAAGTGTCATTTCACCTCCACATACTTCTACTTCTATTGTATCATCTAGTGATCCTCCATTTACATTGAATGAGAATCCTACACACTCTCCACCTCAACTTAGCAAGAAATATCTCAACCTAAACCATCACCAAACCATACTTCTCCTCCTCCGTGAAATGATACTTCCCCATCTACTCCATTTTTTTCACATGAACCATTGCATTTTTCTCATCACGCTAGACCACAAGATGTGTTGCATGTTTTACTTATCGAGAAATTAATTTTCTTTCCCTCCTATCAACATCATCCACAACATCAATTTAAGCATCAATGTGATCAACCTTATTGTAATTATCATCGTATCAATGTCCATAGGGACAATGATTTCTTTTCCCTTCATGATAGATTACAACATTTAGAGGATAAGGGCATCATTTCCTTAGGCTCTCGCTCACATTAGCGTGTATGTCTCTTCTTTAGCCCTTGCGCTTGCTTTTCTATTTTCTAGTATAGCCAGTAGTCAAAAAGCTAGTTTGGGTAGTAGAGTAGCAAGAGGTAAAGTTGACTTATTAGCAAGGATCAGGAGTAAATCAGATAGCAAGTACATTTATGGTGGGAAGATGCCTTGTTATTTAGAGATCTTGTTAGAGGTACCTTTTCATGTGTGTAGAACTTTGGAATCACATTTGGGAGTAGTGCAACTTCACAGACTATAGGAGTTCAGTTTAGCACCACTATTGGGACACAAGGAAGTACATCCTTTGGTCTAATTCCTATTATAGGGGAGGATCATGAGGCTAGGTGGCTTGAGATTTGGTGTAACTAGTGCATCTGGGGGCGGAGGTAACACATGAGGTTCTGGATCTAGTGGGCATGGTCCTCATCAACCCTAAAATATTTACATGGATATGTCACTTCATCTCCTAGAGTATACGGGAATAGAAGATGCTACTGAGCATGTCCATATGTGTGAGATATTGTAGTACAAGAAAGGAATTATAGCTTTAGAGTGTATGGCGGTCATTTTACAACTATGTTTAGGGACACATGCACATATTTACGAGGAAGTTTGACCCTGATCATACTTGTGTGGATTATACAACATTACGAGATGCTTTCCTTAAAGAATTTTATATCCCTAAGTTCAAGCAGAAAAGTATAAGTGTGCTCAAGGATATCAAGTAGGTCACTACTGAGAGTGTCCAGGAATATGATGCTCATTTCAAAACACTTTTTCTAAACTTTCTTATGATATCCATGTCGGTCATAATGCATAGTGGTTCTTCATATGCCGATCACTCCTTTTAGGAGGGCACTCTCACATAAGACTCATACATATCCATGTGAGGCACTTTAAGTAGCTTTGCGTGCTTTGAGGTAGTTGGGATCGAGAGACACCTAAGTGAGCCCATTCTTGGAGGCTCAGATTGAAGAAATGGAAAAATAGTTACAGAAACTATCATCCAATACAAGATACATGAGACACAAAGTGAAATTTGGTGCACAAATTTTGAAGTAGAGTGGCATACTAAGGATAGTTTTCCTCACAGATTGATGCACTCCTTGTTGTTAGATTGTGAGATATGCCATTTGGATCATGATGTAAGTCATTGTCTATTGTTAAAATGTGCGATAAGGAAGAACGTGTCTTGTTACTGTAATATTTTTTTGTCCACAACTCATAATACTAAAGATTGCATGTTGATTGATCAGATCCATGATGCCATCTATATTGGTGTACAATAGACTGGAGTTGTGAACAACTCTAAGGATAAAAGTGAGAAACATGATCATGATCACACTCAAGGGCGTTATGATCATAATGAAGGGTGCTTTAAGGGAGGTCATGGTAGAGATCGAGGATACCATGGTGGATTCAGAGGTCGAGGCTGTGGCAGTGGATGAGATGAGATCCCTCATGGAACATGTTACACATGTGGATCTCCTAAACATTACAGGTGTGAGTGTCCTTAGAACGTTACTTTTTTTTGTGTAAATAATCATGACTATGAATATTTCCTAGACTTATATGAACATATGAGAAAGAATTATAAATAATGAACAAGGGCGCAAGGATGGTTAGGATACAGTGCGCCGTGGAAAACCAATGGATGCCAAAGTTAGCACCAAATCCTGAGGTAGTACCTGTGAATATTACTACATGTGTTGAGGTTGTGTGCACTAGAGAAATGTTGCAATAGAATCCTACCATTACTAAGGAGGAGTTTTTACATGTAAAATACCCAGACCCTACACATCAGAAGTAGGTTTATCAGGAAATCATGGAGGTACTCAAAAATTTACAGTGGTGAAATACATAGTTTAAAGGAAAGGAGCGATTTACGGAAGTTGGAATAGAAGAAGGAAATTGAGACTTTCCATTCGGATGTTGATGATCTTAAGGAATTATGCAAGATGTTTCATTAGGAGCACATTATTCCACTACTAGGGAATTGGTTAGAAGGAAACACGTTGGTATTAAAAATGAATGGTAGATTTTCCATCCTAATCTCCCTCCTCATAGTTTAGATTATGACAAGGAGATTACTCTAAATTTTGTTATGGATGGATGGATTTTGAGAAATATTTTGATTGACACAAGCGTGGAAGTGAATTTTCTTACCTTAGATGCATGGGTTTAGATGGGTAGACCTCCATTGCAGCCATCTTCCAATGTACTATATATGGCCAATCGGACTAAGGACATGCTAATTGGGGTCCTAAACTATTAATCCATTACTATACATGGGGCCAAGTTCACTTGGGACTTTGAGGTCTTAGCACTTGCGAAGCGGAAAAATTCACACCTCTACTTGGGTGCCCTTGGTGTTATTCGAATAATGTTGATCTATGGTTCGATAAAGGATATATCAGTTTTGAGAACAAGGAAGAATGAGTTATTATCAATTTGAAAGATGGGAAATCTATACCTTATGTTGAGCCTTTAAGTGAATAATATCTTAATAGAATTTATGTGCACACCATTCAAGATCCTGGAAGTGCTTGAGCCATCTAAGGAAGGAATTATCCAGTGGGATGATGCATAGTCCATCAGTGATACTATAAGTATTTCCTATGAAAATTGGGCACATGGAACCTATGAGATGGTTAGGCACAAGGTAAGAAGTGCATCTACGTGTGTAAGTAGGCCGTGTTGTGTTATGTCGCTTAGGACACAACCCTATACCCCAGTACACTAGCAAAGGAAACCCTGAGGTATTCTTGAGCCATGGAATTACAATGGAATGATTAGATAGATAGAAGGAATATGTTATTTTATACCCTATACATGATAGCAGCACACTTTGGTGGATGGTTCATAGGGATAATCTCATAGAATGGAGAGAGGTGAGAATTTCCCTATCGAGAAAGGTTTCTCAGAAGTAATGCACCTACTCAAATCTATGAATATCATGGTAATAATCTTATTCAACACCATGTTCAACAATGTGAGAGACTATGGATAGAGGGGCAGGAAGCTTTACCACCTTTTTATGGGTGCACAAACTTTATTTCACCTTGCGAGGCTATGTGCGTGCTTGGTATGTTTATGCGGAATTGCATAAAGAGACTAGAAATTGGCAATACTTGACTGCATGTATGATCCAGACCTTTCACTACTTACCCACTAAACCTTTGATGAAAGAGGCATTACAAGTTATGAAGCACTTAACTATGGGAGATAGTGCAAAGGCTGAAGAACTCATTCAAGATTTATTTGGTGAGTCATACCTAGAAGCACATTTTGACGAAGTAGATGAGACAGATGCAGAACTACTTGAGTGTGCTTTCCTAGAGAAGGAGAAAGGAAAGATGGTCTACATGGTGGATGATGAAGAAGTGGAAAATTTAGACATAGATCATTCAAAGGGTATGCACAAGGTCTTAGACAGTATGGATGAGAAGGCACGCACCTACCATGAACCTATGAAGATGAATAAAGTAAACATTGGAATGGATGTTGAACCTAAGGAGGCCATAATTGGATATTACTAGTCTAACTTTGAAGTGGCTAAGATAATTGAGTTGCTATGCGATTTCCAGAATTATTTCCTAAGGGCTACCATGAGCTAAAAGAAGTGCATGAATATTTTGGTGAGATGAAAATTAAGTTAAAGGAAGGTGTGCACCTGGTTAGGAAGAGACCTTATAGGATGAACCCTAACCTGTGTGTAAAATTTAAAGAAGAAATTGACAAGATGTTAGAATCTGGAATTATTGAGCTCATAGAGGAATCAGAGTGGGTTATCCCTATGGTAATCGAATAAAGAAATATGGAAGAATCAAGATTTGTGTGGACTACAAGGAGCTGAATTTTGCATGTGTGATTGATCCTTTCCCTACACCATTCACTAAAGAAATATTGGAAGGCATTGTAGGGTGTGAAATTTACTCTTTTATAGATGGATTCTCTGGGTATCATCAAGTAATAATTTATAAAGAAGATCAAGAGAAGACAACTTTCACCACTAAATGGGGAAGTTTTTCATACACAAAGTGATGCCCTTTGGATTGAAGAACATGCCTGTAGTATTTTCACGCATTGTTGTTCAAGCATTCCAAGATTTTATTCACAAATTCTTACAGGTTTACTTGGATGATTGGATTATGTATGGGCTTATCAAGGATCATTGTGAAAATTTGAGGTTAATGTTTGAGAGGTACAAACAGTTAAGCATCTCTTTAAATATCAAGAAGTGTGTATTTCTACACCTTTTGGAACTCTGCTAGGGCATATCATCTGCAAGGAGGGTTTGTTAGTGCATCCAACTAAGGTTGCAATCATCTTAGGCCTAGAAGATCCTACTATTTAGAGTGATATGCACAAATTCTTGGGCCACACAAGGTATTACAGGAAGTTTATCAAAGGATATGCTAATATTTCCACACCCTTGGAGGAGTTATTAAAAGGTAAAGTTAGTAGCGTGCATTCAAAGCATGAAGGAAAGGTTTACTCTGTGCCAATTCTATGTTTTCCTTCATGGAATATACCTTTTCACTTACATTTGGATGCCTCTAGAATGGCCATTGGAATAGTTCTAGCTAAACCTGGAGAAGGTATTGTAGATCATCCTATTTACTTTGTTAGCAGAAATTTGACTCTTACGAGTAAGAGAATTGTACATTTACGGAGTGTGAGGCTTTGTCAATGATCTACATGTTGCATAAGTCCAGATAGTATGTACTAGTAACACCTTTTGTTTTATATACAAATCACATGGCATTGAGATACTTCGTGAACAAGCCCATCTTATAGGGGCGCATATGCTAATGGGTTCTATTATTCCAGGAGTTTGAATTTACAATGGTGGTAAAGCCAGGTAAAAGCAATTCTGGTCCAAATCATTTTTCAAGGATTCAATTAGGAGAGGATGTGCAGAGTATTGAAGATACAATGTTGGATGCACAATTATACAAAGTTAAACCGTGCACCCTTAGAATTATAGGATATTGTTGTATTTTTACAAATAGGTATGGCACCCAAAGGAATGAAGGCCTTAGAAAAGAAACAACTTATAATTCATGTTGCACCTTTCATGTTGATCAGTGGTTACTTATACAAACTAGGCAAAGATGAAGTATTGTTCCGGTGTGTACTAGATCATGAGAGAATGGCCATAATGGAGAAAGCTCATGGCGGCCTTGCAGGTGGATGTTATGCAGATGACACCACCATGCACAAGATTCTACTAGCTGGTTTATGGTGAGAGACCTTGTACAAGGATTTCAAAGACTATTGTAAGGCATGTGATCACTTTCAGCCTTCTTGGGAAACATGGATAGCAAGGTGAAATGCCTTTGCGGCCTATTACTAGTGTATAACCTTTGAAGAAATGGGAAATTGACTTTGTAGGTTCTATTTCCCTAACCACGCGTAAAACCGGATCACACTACATCATCATTTGTACTGATTATCTTACAAGGTGGGCGAAGCGGAACTTACAAAGAATTTTTAAGCAGCTACTGAGAGCAATGTTCTTGTGGGAAAATATTCGGATATCCTTTAAGTTTGTCAAGTGATATGGGCACCCATTTCCTTAATGATATTATTAGATGAATTTATGGTTACACACCATAAGAAAACATATTATCACCCTCAGGTAAATGGGACTACTAAGGCTTTCAAAAAAATATTGAGCCATACTTTGACAAAAAAATTGTGATGTTGGAAGGAAATATTGGGATGATAAAGTTTTTGTTATGCTTTGGGCATATATAAAAACATAAAAATGGTTGACTAAGGCAGCACCCTTTCATTTGGTGTTTGGCACAGAGGTAGTTATGCCCATGGAATTCATGTTACCTTCTTTATGTATTACATGTGTAGGAGGACTAGTTGATGAGAAAGCATTGGAAGAAAGAATTGAAAATTTGATACAACTAGATGAAAGGCACGTAATAGTATGATGGAGTCATAAGCAATAAAAAATCATGGCACGACAGACACATCATGTATAAGAATCTTGAGGTTTTATAGATGGTACTTCTTTATGATTTTAAGTTTCTGCACCACCCAGGAAAGCTTAAGGTGCATTGGTTGTGACCGTATGTTATCACTCATATACTTGACTCAGGCTCTTGCCAACTAGAGGTGCTTGATGGAACATAGTTTCTTGGTTACTTCAATGGGAGTAGGCTAAATCCCTACTATAAATAAGTGTTCTTGGTTTTTGTAATATGGTAGTGTTTCCATTTATTTTAGATTTCCCTTACTGTATTTCCATTAGATGTGTTTCCTTCATCATTGATATGATTTTTCAATTTATTTCAGTGTTATGTATAATAAGCACGCTTGCGCACTGGAATCTTGTTGTAATCTAAAGTGTTTTTTATGCATAGAGTATTGCACATACTCTTAGTGTGGGGTGGATAAAGAAGGTTAGTCAAGTATAGAAAAGAAATAAACTCACCGATGACCATAATGGGAATAGGATTTGAAAAGTGATGAAAAATTCAAGAGGATTGCTTAAAGTTAAAGACCACGCGCATGGTGCTTTGATTGCTCAAGATAACTCAAGGAGGTTGCAGAATTTAAGACGATGTATATTTGGGTCACATTAGATAAATACTTCAGCATAAGGAGGTGTGGGGAGAGGAGATCTATGATGGAGAATTAAGCGGTGCACCAGAAATTTATTACTAAGGTACGAGAAATTAGGGCATGAGACAAAGAGGTGCAAAACGTGCTCAAAGGGAATTAATTCCATGTGCAGTGGTAGGTGGAGAAATTAACATAGGGGATTTTTGAAACTTTTAATAAAAGCTAACATTTGCAATGTCATTTTTTACCTTACGAGTTTGAAGTAAATTGTGAAGTGTGAAGAAGAGCTGAAGACGAGGAGCATTCTACATATTAGTCATACCTAACAAGATTCAAAGCACATTAATTTAGCATCTAGGCATAGAAGGACTCAAGTGGTGGTGCAAGTGCATGACGAAGAGGTTTAGGCATGATTTGGGTTTACAGCAGCTAGGGTTTCACAATACTTGTGCATTGGAAGTAACAATGGTACCACAAATGGCTCTAGTTGTGGAGAAGGAAGTTGATGACCCAGCAGATGAATGACTGGTAGAAATGATTTACCCATAAGAGGTAATCAAGGGGCAGCCATGGGAGACAAAAATAATGTAGTGTATGGTTTCGACATTAACCACTAAACCGAGAAGTTCCTAAAGGACATTACAATAGAAGTTTACAGGAAAACTAACCGACGTTTAATACCGGCACTAGAGTTTTGGACACCTCCATGAAGAGGTTACTTGAAATCATGGGGTCATGTAAATCTTGGAGTTTCCCTATTTTGGGAAGCCCGAGAAATTGTACCAGTGGCTCATGTCATGCATGCATGAGGAATTTTTCTACTTTATGGGTAGGAGAATGAGGATCTCCGACAAGCTGATTGGAAAGTTTACAAGGTTATGCAACTTGGGCTTAGAGATCACCGGCGGTTTATCTAAAAATGATGGTATTGATGCAACAGCCAACATACATCAGTATAAGAAGGGGGCCAAGCCTTTAAAGTAACCAACATTACAGACATGGCCACCAAGGTTACAGCACGCTTGAGAGGAAGTAAATTGGGTGCCATTGAATGATGGAATGAGCTAAATATGTGTTGGTTACATATAGCACTTAAGAACGTAAACAAGACATACTACAACATTGTGGGGTACATTGCAGAAATCTTGGTAAATGAGGCACACGTCAGGTAGATAAATGTGAGAAAATAACTTGGGGTGCCATCCTATTGTTGATTGTATTTAATGAAATCAACATCTTATTAGAATACCTAATGGGTCGAGGGAGAACATATGGGAGTTTTTGTTAGAGAATAAATCCCCAAGTGAAGAAATTTTCCAAATACACTCTACATAGAACTATTTCTAACGCAAGTATAAGGAGTTCCTGGGAAAGTGGTTCAAGAGGTTGTGTAGGGCATTTGAAGGAGAATGGTGTATTCCACGTGAGCTGCCAAAAGTACTAAATGGAGAAGTTGAGTTTCTAGTCTACCAACACTTCATCTTATGGTGCTTCCATATGCATTCAAGTGGTAAGAGCCCATGGTGTAAGTTTCCCTTTCTTTTACTGCCAGATATTTCAAGGAGTCAGTGAACATGTTCTAGGATGCACACAAGCTCTAGTTTAACGTGGACAAATTAGATGTAGATATCCACATTTTGTGCAAGAATTATGTTTTTCCAGGGAAAGAGGCCTATGTGGAAACCATGGAATCAAGCAATGTGGACATCACGTCAGAGATTCTAGCCATAGGAAAAATTGAACCTGCATGCATGTACATCTATCTAAGGCTAAGGTTCAAGGATGGCAAGGTGGTGAAGGGTGCAGATATGACACTCCCAATGCCTCCAAAGAAGGGGAAGACGGTGTGAACCTCAAGGCAAGTTCAATAAGCATCCCCTACTCAAGAAGATCCAATTCCTACCAGGTTAGAGAACTTCCGGAGTAAGAGGAACCGAGAAGATAACGCCGAACTAGTTCATATAAGGAGATTTCTATGGAAAAGGTGCACATCCAGAGACACTGCGCAGAGGACTTTATATCTAGTAAAAATATCACCACATGTAATTCCTGTGAAGAATGGGGAAGAAGAAAGGAGAAAGCATAGAAAATATGTTCCTGTAAAGGATAGTGAGGAGGAAGAGTCCCCTCAACAAAGCACACAGGATAAGGAGGACACCCCTAGCATTGAGATGTAGGAGGATGAAGATATTGGGGACCCGGTCATATATGAAACTATTGACGACAGTATGAGTACCCATGAGCAAGTAATCAGTGAAGGGGAAAAAAGTGTTGATGGGGATACAAAACTCCTAGAACTCCCGCACATGAAGGAGAAGAGAAAGAGGGATAAGTAGACTAGAATTTAGGTGGTATTGTGCAACACGACGTAGGCATTTTGGTACAACAAGTCGAGGGTACATCTATTTATGAGGACATTGAGGAACATACAGGTCGACATGAAGATGAAGAGGTTTTTGATACTAAAAATTTGGGCTACTTGTATTACCAAGAAAAAAACATTCGTGCCCACTTCCAGAGCACCTTGCCCAATATACATGTGTATGGCTAGGATTGGATCAACCTAGAGATGGCCAATATGTGCACTCACAAGAAGTTATTGTGGAGCATAAAAACTCACATGGATGAGCCTAAATTTTATGTTTGCGAGGAGGTGTGTAGCTCAAAGAAGATGAGGAAGGCACCACATATGTGCCATATGACCATCAAACCCATGCAATTTTCTAATGAACAAGTGAGTAACGCATTGGTTGAATTTTCCACTAAATTAGCGCATCGGAATATTGATAAGGCAGCAAAAATATAGGCGCTCTGGAAGATAAGAAAGATAAGGATAGAGAAATCAAATGACTCACCTAGGAGTGGGATAATGCAGTGGTTGAGGCACAAAATGTCAAAAATATGGCCAAGCAGATTTCTGATGAAATCTTGCCAAAAAGGCCGATTTTCAGGAGAAGGTGCTAGAGGTGTTTAAGTTGGAACTACATTACCTCTATACAAAATTTCATTTACTTTTAAAGGACACACCAAGTATGCTTCCCTTAACCAAAGGATGTTGTAGAAGAAGCATCCAGCGTCAAGGCTTCAATTGCAAGGAATATATCCGTCTATGAGGTTGTTTTCAAAGCCTTGCGGGATGAAATGAAAAAGGTAGATTCAAAGTGTTGGCCATGTGTATAGTGCCTGATAACTTAGTTTAGGAAAGAACAAAAGTAGAGGAAAATGAATTTCTATAGGAAGTAAAGGATGAAACACTCGGGTGCACAGAATGGGTTACCCTGGTAGAAATGAAGTGCGACACGCTGGATGCTACAAGGAAACAACACATGGATCGAATCAAGAGCATTGGGAAGCTCATTTCTACAAAGATGGATGTCATGGAAGGAATGGTCTCAAGTATGGCTAACATCCTTAGAATTTTGAAGAGTGAGGATGGAAACATGACTCTAGATGAGTTAGATGGTATAGTCACAGACATCCCTGATAAAACAAATGCAGCGCTTAAGGACTAGTATGAATTTAAGGGGAAATTCAAAGTGAATATCCATAATTCATTCTACCAGAGGAGGAAAAGGGTACAAAATAAGATGACTCAACGTATTATTTATTCTTTTATTCATCATCCTATATTCTTTGGAATTACAAGGTGATTCCCATTGTTGAGGCAAGTAATCTATTTTAGTGTGGGGTAATGTTGGATGGAAAAAAGGGGCTAAGTGTTAGGCACATGAATGTAGGGTGTGGGATGAACACACGGTGTGGTGCTATAGTAAGGCTGATTAGCCCAAGATTAGGACTTATTCACATCTGTTTTGATGGCTATTTTTGGAGTTAGTGTGCTGGGAACACAAAGACAGGAAGACTTGTAACACACGCAATGGTATTTTGGGAGCAAGCATCAGTTTGAGCACCATGCATAGTTTAGTCTAATAATAGGATTTCTACTATGAGTTATATATAGGAATTCTATTTTTAAGAGCACTTGCATGTTTTGTAAAGGCATATGGCTATTATTAGCATGTGGCCTATTTTGAGATAGTGCATGGGAAGTGAAGGAAAGTCCCCCCCATATATATATATATATATATATATATATATATATATATATATATATATATATATATATTCACAAATCAAGTGTGTGTCAATTTGTAGAGTTATGATATTGGTTTTGTCACATACATGACTCATGGAGATACTTATGTAATGTATAAAAAAATAAGCTTCTATGTTTTGCAGTATTTAATACAATGGTTCATATTGGCTGGATAATGGTGTTGAACATGACTGAATCTAGTTCTTGCATAGTAAATCTTGTTATAGTCATTGTTTAGTTCATATTACATATATTCTAAGATATAGATCTGTTTTATGCATTGTGTGTTGTTTACTATTGGTTATGAATATGAATACCTATATGCACCATCATGTTAAAATTATGAATAAGAAACCATAAAGAGGGACCTGGTTCCTTTGCATGCTTCAGGTGAGAACTCATCTCAAGCTAAGTGATGTGTCAGTGTGCCTGGGTTATTCACAGTGAATTCTAGGCTGCATCATTTCTGCTATGGCCACTGGCTCAAACAAATGGGTATGCTCACCCGTGATATAGTCCACACACTCAAGTATACCTCCACCAAATACATTATTCATCATATTTTGTGTCAATGTGTGGTTGGATGTATCTACTATCAAGGACCAATACATGTCACCTACAAAACAAATAACATAAAAAATTATATAACCATCGTTATAAGATAGAAAAAATATGAATTACATAACCAAACTATATGCATACTTACACTCAGCTATAGTTGCTACTACATTATCGGGGGCATGGGCTTCCCCCTCCCCTCCTCCTCTATGTGTTAACCCCATTGCATCTGTGAACAATGGAAACAACAATACCTATCGATGTGTCGGCCACCATGCACGGTACTCCTCTCTACAACTAGCATCATCTGAATCTATTACTTCATCTACCTCATCCGAACTAGGGGAACTAGCTGCTATGTTGTGGGACCTACTCTAGCCTCATCTCTCCTTGGTTCTCATATTGCTTACAACCATATATATTTCTATGGAAGCACATCTTGAGCCATGCCAAACTATCGCAATATCCTCTCTACCTGAAATAGCTCAGCCACTCCTAAAAATTGGTCCTCCAACCACATGGTCCTACGTAGACACCGTAACTCTATAGCATCATCGGGCCATCCTCTATAGTCATGGTACGGCCTTCATATAATGTCCTTTGGCTCCATCCTATCTATCAATTCCCTGTAAATATTTGTGTCCATCTTATGCCGACAAACATTGACCCACCACAAACAATTCTTTGGATAACTATCACTACTCTGCTCTCACTTGTGGCATCTTGACTCACTTAGAACTCACTCTCACAATCGCATCAAAGACAAATCACTTTTTCACTTCACTAATTCTAGTTAATTTTCATCACCCACTTTACTATGGTCATTATTTCAAGCTTATTCTCACAATTAGTACACACTACTCTGATTTTATCATATCTTGAGTGTTTCAACTCCGATTTACACCCGGTTTACGGTGTTGTTTTTATAATTTTTCTTACCATTGTATTATACACATGTTACACATTGTATCTCTCCTCAATAGTTTATTTCACTCAATTTATAAACTTTTTGGAATTTTCTTTCACTTCCTATCTCTCATGTGCTTACTTTTGGCTCAATGTTCATTCTTATCATCACTTACCCTTTCTCGAAAGGGGGCATACAATGCCCCTTATATCACTATGCATTAAAACAAACACTATTGGTTCGATAACTCTAAACATTTACTAGAAAACCACATGACATTTCACCATTGATTCCCCTTAATGACCTAACTTGGGGGCAATAAATGTACAATTTCCATATGCAACATTTCGTTACTTCCCCATAATGACCTAACCTAGGGGCATCAAGCGTTAAAATTTTTCCATGCAATTATTCATCAATTTCTATCCATTCCCCTAATGACCTAGCTTAGGGGAAACTAGCGTAAAATCTCTCTATGAGTAAGTACAAATAATTAATCAACCAATTCACCAACTTGTATAAATCCATAACATTTCAAATCACATAATATAATCAATACAATACAATAAAACACATGCGGCCTCCCAGATGACCTAACTTAGGAGTTACATTCATTACTTTCCCAGATGACCTAACTTGGGAAGTTATTTTATATTTGGCATTTTTTTCCAGATGACCTAACTTGGAAGCCATCATACATTTCATGTTTACTTCCAAATGACCTAAATTTGAAGCCATCACATTGCGGTGACACCCATGGAGTGGGGGAAAGAGTTCCTTTTCTATACTAATCCTATATGGGTCAATTATTTGATCAAAATTATTTGGATCCAAAAACCACAAATTTTTTATCTCGATTCCATTTGCAATGGCTATATCATGAGGATGTAGTCAACAATTGTAGAATAAAACATTTTTCTTCCTACACTCTTCCTCTAGTAGCATGACGCCCAAATCCTTCATTTGATTATTTGTATACACATAATTAGTTTGGGAACTGATCACTCCATACCCCATCTTATCGTCATCATACATATTAAAAATCATCAATCATCTAACATTACAATCATCACTCTCATTTAGTGCACTTCATCATATTATTACACTTTTCTTTGCATTATATGGATCAACACATTGATCCATGGTTTGGAACATTATATGGTTCTTTTGGCACACTTTTACTACCACATATGCGCATTCTACTATAAAGCATGGGATTCTTCAAATTTCTCTCAGTACACATATCTATTTACTTCATGTTACTAAGTTTTTCACTCACCAACATAAAGTAGGGAAAATGTAGTCACAAAAGCATGCACTTACTACGATATTATATCACCAAATATGTTGTTTTATATATGGATCTCACGTAAGAAAAGTATTCACTAATGGCCCATCCCTTAGTCCTATTGTCAATTTAGTCATTTATCATCATTAAGTGTCTTGCATAGTTATCGATTACTCACACGTTTTGGTCGTCTCTCATAGTCTTAGTTGTTATTTTCTCAATGGTCATCTCTAGTATTTGACTAGGGAACCTAAGAAGGGATTGGGACACCCATTGGCACCTTGGTCCTCATTTTAGGTGCCCTGGTTCCGGTTACACTTGGTTCTCATTTAGGGGTTTGACCTCGTCTTTGTTTTTTTACTCTCATGCCCCTAGGTACTAGTCATCATGTCGGGTCATTAGTGTCAAAATTTGAGCAAGATATCCCTATATAAACACAATATACACACTATCTTAAGGGCAGACTACTACTAAGCGCTAGCTATCTACTAAGGCAAGGGACTACATTTGGGCATTATTTTACATCACACGCTGCATAGGAATTATTGTATTCATTCTATTACATCCACCATTTGCATATTACATCTAACTATTTCTCGCTACTTTGGTGTCATTGGCGCTAGGGAACCCTAGGCACATGATTGCACACACATGCACATAGAACTACATTGGGTCTGAGATGTATTGCAATGCTTAGTCATAAGTCCATCCATTTGGTAGCTAAGTATAGTCGACCCATTCATTTACATCTTTATTTTTTATGGTTTGATGCTTTTGTGTGGGTTTTTATAGGATATCATTCATCGGATATCTACAATGACATCAAAAATCTAATGCAACATAAATGCAACAAAGACCGATTTATTGCAAAGATCTAGCGACCAACCCAAATTCAGGTTTTGAGTTGTTCTGCATACCGGGGCACCCATACTATGACCATGGTGCCCGAAACACCCTAATCCTCCCACAAGTCCCCCAATATGGGAAAAAAATCATCTACTTTAACCTCCCGAGGTGTGTCATCATACTCTATTTCGCCCTGCATCAACCACCCATTTTTAGATCACTACAAGGTAAGTCATTTCCAATTTAGTACCTTTTCCTCCCATTTCAATGATTTCAATTCATTTAAAATACCAAATAAATTATGTAACATTTATACTTCAGTTTATATCGAGTTATTTCATTATTGTACTTGTTTATATTAACTACTAAAAATTCATATTTTAGTTCATCAAGTAAATCATAGTAATCATTTTCATTATTTCCATTGATTTGATGATAATTGTAATATGGGCGACCTTGATATTTTACAATTTGGTAAGGAGGATAGCCTTGAGTAGATGGTAAAGTGATCAATTGATGACTAAGGAGCTCAGGGAAAATAACATGTTTCTTAGCATTGTTATCAAACGTGAGAGGCTCTGGTAATGGAAATACTTGAGGCTCACTAATATGAGAACATGTAGAAGACATAGAATGAAGATGAGATGTAGAAGGAGAAAAAACATGAGCCTGAGAAGTGTCCTTAAGATATTGGATTTCAGATTTTAGAGATGTAATCATGGATTCCATGCCCCGAAATTTATCTTGAGATAATGAATGAGATCTTGAATGAATTTATAAAAATATTGATTGGAATTGGAATGAAGAGATTCATCATAACTATGATCAAATATAGCATTGACTTGAGTAGGAAAAATATTGATAGGAAGATACATAGTGTCTACGGTTTTTTGGAGATAATATTTACAAGATGGGTGCATTTGAAGCAATTGAATCAAAGAGACTTGAGAGATGATCCATGTTGGAAGAAAAATAAGAATCCAAGAGTATTTGAATTTGGGTTCACTAAATTTATCAAGCTAAAATGTGAATTTATATGTCTAATCTCGATTGATATTCAGTAGTAAATAAATGAATAAAATAAGTACAGAAATTAACCCAAGCAAGCTAAGAAATAAAATGTGAAACCCTAGTTACAAAGAGGGGTAAGATGACTTAGCTAGTTTGTAGTGATATGTGGATTATGCCAAAGTGTTGACTGGATGAACAGAAATGGAGAAGTGTCACATAGAGCCCTAGAAAAGTGTACGAGTTGAAAATCCTCCTAGAATGGGGCACCTAGAGAGGGATAGGGGTGCTTACTACGGATGCCCTAGACTTGATTCTATGCACCTATGTCTATGGAAATGCTACTAAAACCTCCTCTCGGTTGTGAGGTATTATTTTTATTCTCTTTTGGTCACATAATGATTGCTAGAGTCGTTGGAAACCTACAATGAAGAAATGACCTACAAAACCCTCAAAGAGACATCAAATCCTAAAAAAGAAAGATGCAAAATGAGGGGTCAAACTATCCTCAGTTATCACAATGGTGATCTTACGATTGAGTGTTGCACTACATCTCATACCCAATGTAGTTTTGTGTGTGTGCAGAATTGTGCCCTAAGTGGGTTTTTTTCATGTCACACTTGATAGCGAGAAAGTAGCTAGATGTATAGAAATGTAATAGATGCATGCATGGAATAGAATGAACTTCCTCCTATGAAGTTTATATGTAAAGTAACCAGCCCTTTTGTCCCTTAGATGATGCTAGATGGATGTAATAGAGATCTTAGATGCTTGATGGATGTAACCTTAGGCGGTGATAACTAATGCTTAGTGTTTGGTCCTTTATTATGATCGCATAACTTTATATTTATATGATTCCTTTGCTTAACTTTTATAATTAATCCCAGAAAGGATGAATACAAAAAGATAAGATCTTCAAATGGCTATAAAGGACCCAAAATATGTTAACAACATATACCGAGGTGAAGGGCACCCAAAGGGGATGAGGGCACCTTGTGTTGGCATCTTGGTTGGGTGGTGGTGTCCAGGATGATAAATGTCAAAGCATAAAAAGGTAGACTAAGCAAGTAAGGGTACAAGACCAGAAGTGGAAATAGAAATCAAATAAAGGTGGCCAAAGAAATGGGTTAATTAATACTTTTCTTACTTAGGAATCCTATGAATAGTAATATGTAATCATGAATAAATAGTTACCCAAAGTGTGTCATTTTGTGTCTACACTTCAATAAAGTTGTGAGTGGCACTACTATTCTACCATAATTCCTAAAAATATATGATAATAACTTGTAAGCCCCAAAAATCTTTGAAGACTCTTTATGGTTTTGGGAACCTTCCATTCAAGAATGGATTGTATTTTGTTACGATCCATTTTAACACCTTTATAAGAGATGATGTGACCCAAATATTCAGCCTCCTTGACTCTAAAAGAACACTTAGAAGGATTTGTATAAAGTTTATGTTGTTCAAGAGTTTCTAACACCTTATTTACATCATGCATGTCTTTCTCCCATGTTTTACTATAGATTAATATATCATAAAAGAACATTAAAACAAACTTCCGCATAAAAATGGATTAAAGATAGAATTCATTAAGCTTTGAAATGTAGAGGGGAAATTGTTAGTCGAAAAGGTATTATCAAGAACTCATAATGGTCTTCATGTGTCTAGATGGTTGTTTTATGAAAATTTTCATCCCTGATTCTAATATGATGATATCCAGAATGAAGATCAAGTTTTGTAAAGTAAACAAAACCATGTAACTCATGTATCAAATCATCAATTACGAAAATAGGAAACTTATCTTTGAATGTGTACTTATTGATTTCCCGTAACTGGACACGTGTGCTAATTGTCATCTTTTTCTCGTATCATCAAGACAGGAGATGAGTAAGCACTCTAACTATGACAAATAATTCCTACTTATAACATATCTTATGTTATCTTCTCAAACTCGCTCTTTTGCATATAGGGGTACCTATAAGGTATGATGTTGGGTGGTTGACTACCTGGTACTAGCTAGATGGCATGGTCATGGCCTCTTTTTGGAGGTAAACCTTTTGGAATATCTCTAAACACGCTTAAGTTCTCATTTATAATCGCACTCATATTTCGACGGTATAAATGTATTTTACCTGATGTGCTTCCAATGAAAATAGCTGTACCACAAACCCCCTACACCTTTTCTAAGAAATTTTTGCATCTAGTGAGAGCTCACTAACTATGGGTGATTTTCTTTTAATCCTTTTAGTTTGAAATTCCTCCTTATGACTGAAATCACATGAACAAATATTGTAAATTCATTTCAATGGTTCCCAAGGTGGTAAGCCATAGAACTCCTAACACAATGTCTAATCATGCCATGGCAACGACATACATAGGGCTAGTTAACAATCAATCTCCCATGGTGAGATTAATGGTATGGTATTTTCTTTAATAACTAATAGTTTCCCCATTAGCGATCATTACTTGACATTATAGAGATGGATAAACAAAGCAGTTCAAAAGTACAACCAACTTATTATTGATGAATTTATGAATACTTCCTTAAAATATCAACAATATTACCATCTATTTTTTAAGAATCCAACAAATTTTAGGGTTTTCGGGAGTGCTAATACATGAAAATGCATGACATGATATCATTAGTGGGATCTCTTAATTCCTCCTCTAGCTCTACCTCTTCATCTTCTTCATTCTCTACTTCTTCATTAGGCCCCTCAATGTAGAACAACTTATTTTCATCACACTTATGTCCTAGTCCATATTTTTTGTCACAATTAAAACATAACCCGTTGGCTCTGTTTTCTTCAATTTTTTGAAGTGTCAGTCTAACTGGCCTAGGGACTAATGGTGGCAAGGTGCTAAAATCTCTAGTAATAGTGATAGTTTGTCTCCTGCTAGAAAGAAAATTTTCCTCTGCCCTATGTGCCATGATAATAAAATATAAAACCTTTTGAGTATTAAACATACGTGCCTCATTCTCAATGTGTTCCTTAAGACCCCCAAGAAACAAGTCATTCAGAATCTCTTTAGTAATATTTTCCACCCATAAGGAAAGGTTTTGGAATTGATGAATGTAATCCTTAATTGATCATGTTTATCTTAACTTTACTAATTGGCTAAAGAAATTATTTGACACACTAGAACTATAGTACAATTGTAACTCTTTGGTGAATATTATCCATGTAACTTTGAGACCACTCTTTTTCCTTTGAACACATAACCATCGATACCAAATGAAATTGTCAGGTTCAAGATACAAGGATTTCATGGTCACCTTTTATCCCGATGGAATATGATGTAGATCAAATAAATTCTCCATTTGGTTAATCCAATTGAGTGGATCCTTTCCATCAAACTTACACATTTCCACTTTTGGAATCATGTTATGGTCATGTAGAGTGTTTGTATTTGGACTGGGCATGATCAAAGATCCACCCTAACTACTTTTTTATTACTTTGACATAAAGATATACCTTGATTGATATGAGTATGATTGAGTTATGGATGATTTGGAAGAAGATGATGACCCGTTAGATTTGAATTGAATTGGTGAATGAAATCCTCTAATTGTTTTCCAATATTTTCTACATCTTCTTTTCTAGCCATTCTAAACTCAAGGTTTCTTATCTCAAAATCAAGTTGGCTTACCATATGGTTTGTCAAAGTAAACCCTATCCTTGAGGACTATGTAGCTACCCCTTTTGACTCTAAATCCTAAAATAATTATCGCATCCTTGTCTAGGGTTTTACCCAGAGTGATGGGATTATGTTTTCCTCTTGTGGAAGGCCCCGCCACGATGCCCCATAATAGTAGGATTTGAAGGAGAGCTTCAAATAAAACCAATTTTATAAATCAAGAGCTATATTATTACTTGTAACAGCCATATAAATAATACATCAAACTCATAAATAATAGGGAAGCTACAAACAAATTCCCATAATAGCATGAGTGGTTCCAACCACCACAAATCTCGTAAAACCAAATAACCAAATAAATAACAACTTATGAAATTTTTTATTTATTTAATATTCACACTAAAATATTATTCCTAACATTCCCCCCCTTAGTGTGAATATGGAGGAGAAATATTACAATCACACACCTTAATATAAAAATCTTCATCACTTTGATTATCTGAGTTGTCATCATAGTTCTGGATATAGTCATCCTCTTCATCTGATTCTTCCATTTATTGAGATTGTCACCACCAGTTGGTCAGTGAAGAAGTGCCACCAATAACATCCTAGAGATCTCTTTCAATTAGAATCAATTGAGTCTGAACTTGGCAGGTATGAAAGTCATTTCCTTCTAAATTTTCAATTGATATAGATTTTTCCATATTTTCCCCACATTTTTAACTGAATTGATGGACGTCGGTTTCAACCAAGAATACATCAATTTAAATTTTACATGTAGGTGGCTACATTCTAACCGTGTTGACAAATATGGGGGTGATCTAGCATGAGCTTAGGCTCACATTTCACCTCAAAATAAATACTCGGCGATTTAACCGAATCAACCATAGATTCAAACTTAGCCAATAAATCCACCTCACCTTTCCCCAATTCCAAATTATGAAGGTTAGATATTTGAGGGATCTGATGCAGCTGGTGGCATCGCCCAAGGAGAATTTTGACACAAACTCATTTTCATTCTTTTGAATCAGATCTCTTTATGCATGAGTCTACTTTTTTGAAGCCAAAATGAGATGGAAAAAGAATCACAGCTTTCCGAACAAATCTTCAATCCAATATTGATCTAAAATTGATCGATCAATCCAATAAATAAACCCGTAAAGAGATGTGAATGCATATATTACAAGGTGATATAGACTCGATTGCATAGAGTTGATGCAAAAACATGAGCGGAGTTCTTTGAATGGAGGATGAAATAGAATACACAAACCCTCAAGTGTAGCTTGCAACTCTGATAAATGTGATTCCCAATCAATCAACCCAAACTGAAATTGTTATGGCCAAATCTAAAATCAAAACACTTGCTTTTCAAAACAAAAAATTCAAACTCTTTTTAATTCCATCAAATGTGTTGAAGGAAGAGACATTGAAAATAACGTGTAGTTTGTATTGTTGCTTCAATGTCAGAATGAATGAATGATGGATGTCCTTTCGAATGAAGATACTTCAAAGATGTGGTCCTCATTGTTCAGCTCTCTTACAACATTATCGAACCAAAGCAAAAACATTTTAGAGAAGAAACCCACTTTGATTGCAAAATGAAGTTAGAGATTCATATCAAAATAATTTTATAAATCAAGAGTTATATTATTACTTGCAACAACCATATAAATAATACATCAAACTCCTAAATAATAGGGAATCTACAAATAATTTCCCTAATAACGTGAGTGGTTCCAACCACCACAAATCTTGTAAAACCAAATAACCAAATAAATAACAACTTACGAAGTTGTTATTTATTTAATATTCACACTAAAATATTATTCCTAATGGATTTAGGGATCAAGGTCAAATATTAGGGTTTGGTATTTTGATATGAATTTGACCAAATATGAAAAGACTTAAAGAACAAACTCAAACTAATTTTTTATCCTATTTCTAGAAATATAAAGAACATGGAAAATTTCCACAATTTGCAGTCAATAGAGAAAAATTATCAAAAACCCTAAAATTGATGTAACTTTTGAAAAAAAATTAAAATATATTTAAATTTAGAGAGGATATTATTTTATTTATTTCCCAACACCAAAAAAATTGCAAAAAAATTACTACTTAAATGGAGATATAGCCAATTTTTGGAATTAGGGTTTTGACACAGCCCAACCGAGATCAATCTCTGATACCACTTGTAAGGAAATTACTTGGATAAATAAGAATATCAGCATAAAAAGAAACCAAAGAACATAATATTATAGATAAATGATCACAATATGCAAGTAGAATATCTTAGCCACTTCGAGGGGGAAACCTCCAAACCATGCAATAAGACTCAAATGCTCAATATGATGATGAAATACTACCTACTAACCACTATATATATAATTCCTATGATATGGATATCACCAAGGATGGCCCAATAATGATAATATAACACATATGAAAGAGATACATCATCATAAGAAGTTGTGATAGCCATAAGTTGTCTATACACATCCAATGTAAGATATATGATTAAGGGTGTAGCACTATTCCACTACCTAGTACACTCAGATCATTATAGAATTTTCCTAAACATGCTAAGTCTCTCTCTTCTCTCATATTTTGAGAAATTTACATATTGTTTATCAATTAGATATTACATTTTAAGTTGGAATGCATTATTTTTGTCATGCATAATTGATGTTGGAATTTAACTATATCATAATAGTATACTTATTACAATCCTTTACACCATTTTCATCTAGAAATCTAATTAGAGTGTAAACACTATGATAGAAATTGAAATTTATCTTAAACTATAGATATTGCATGTAAAATTGAAATTTCCAAAAGTACATAAAGGAGATGCAAATCATGAAAATAATACACTTGTTTTTTTGTAGAGAGATGAGATCTCTTTTTTTCCATTCCTTAGAGATTTATAATTTCCTTTGGAGATGTTTAAGGATTAGGGGTGATCAGTCCCTAGTTTTATGTCATAAGAGATAGTATAGAAGACAGAGGATTAGACTACAAATAAACCATGTCCTTTGATGCCTTACCCATTCAAAAATGTGAAGAGAGAGGATAAAAGATAAGTCTATAAAGCTTGTAGTTTTGCTTCAAGACTTTCCTTATTTGAGAATCCAATAAGAGAAGAGGAAAGATCATTCAATGAAGCTTATATTATTGCTTCGACACTTTCTAAAAAAACCGACAAACTACACTGCAAAACATATATCTAGGCCTAATTTGCTCCAACTTGAAAATAAATAGACCGGGAATGAATGTAAATTCATATGCCCCTTAAGGTATTACTATGCTTGATTTTTTTTTTTAGAATTCTAAAATAATTCATGAGAAAAAGAGGTCCATTCCCCGAATGCATTTTTTAATTATTTCTAAAATAACATTGTGAAGAAGGAATGAAGTACGCATGCCCCCTGTGACTTGTTATGAACTATGTCATATGTATTTGTACTTATGTAAAAATATAGTAAACCTTTTATAGTAATCTATTAAAAATAGAAATTTGAGTGGAATTTTCCTCTATATAGGAACATATTAAAAGTTTGTAATCGTAACATGGTCCTAATCGCATTATATGATTTTGAACTTAATCGAATTCTTCGCATTTCATTATCTATGAAATTTTCCAAGGATATCAACTTTGTAAAAAAATTATATCATGTAATTTGTTTGTATCTAGGAAATACCTTGTTGATGTAATTTCTTTTAAGGCATGTTTGGTTCAAAATAATAGATGTGTACCCATGTAATATATGTTTGGTGGTCCGTAGAAGGATTTTGAAGGCTGAATTGGTGACCACCAATAATAATTTATACCTAAAAGGGGGTTACACATGGTGGAAACCATGGCACAGAGAATAGGAAACATGCAACAAGCAACAATTAATAATGCATGTGTAAAACAAATACTAAAAAATTCAATAATAGAAATCATGTCATACTCCATAGTAAAACAAGTATAGAATTAACATAGTAATCATGTTATAAACCATGACAAAAATAGTAGGGTAAGCATCAAAGTGTAATCTAGAAACAAAAATATGCATTCAAGTAAACAAAAACACATATAACATAGTTAGATATAGGTATGAAGCCCCAAATATGGGACACCCATAGTGTCAAAAAAATTTAGTAGAGGGCTTAATGTGCCGCAATTAGATAATCAATCGTGCAAACATGTAAATTAGGCATAAAGCCACAAACATGGGAGACCCGTAGTTTCACAAGAGAACCAAGGACTTAGGCCATATGGAGAAATTAGGCATAGCATCATAATAAGATATATCCACATGTTAATAAATCAAGGAATGAATCTACATAAACAAGTAGTGAAAAATTATAGAAAACAAGTATAGAAATTAGTAATGGTAATAGAAGAGATAACAAGATAGATTAGCACTACACAAAACATGTGTTGGTTCCATTGATATGATAGATAGAAATAAACACTATATATGTTAACAAGCATGATGAGGAAGGTATAAAGTAACATATAATGAAACAAAAGTACCTGTAAAGTGTGGAGGGATGCCCCCAAGAGAGTAGTGTAAGGAACCAAGTCAAATCCTATCATCATGTAATAGTCTATGAGTTTCTCACATAAATCTCAAGATACCTTGTGAACATATGTGTTTAAAGAATAAATATGTTATATATCAAATAAATGTAATAAAAATCATTTACAAAGTAAAATGTTAACTAAGTAAATTACAATATGTCATGTTATTGTATTGTGCTTTTATTTGAATTTTTTTGTATTGTGTGATTATTTGAATCTTATTTAAGTGTATTGAAACTAGTTACGTATAAGAACGGGGATAATGTGAGAGTCATAAAATAAGGACCTTATGAAAAAGACATGTCATGTGTGGTGAAAAGAGATAATGTAAGCCCCTCAAGTGGCGTAATGCATAAAGGATGCTCATACATGGTTTATGTAGAATCCATAATATGTGTTGAAAGGGAGTAAGGGTGGGAAATCCCATGATAAGTATTAGATGTAGAAGATGATCTCTTCAAAAGTTGAAGAGAATGTGTTAACCATTGAGGTGTGTTCCCTAAGTGACCGAGGAGGAGACCGATTTAATATAAATTGAATTAAATCTTTATTTTAGAGTAATTATTATAGTGTATGATATAGAAGCGATAAAATACATTAAATGGATAAGCAACAAATATGCAATAATATGAAACCCTAAGAAAGAGAGAGAGAGAGAGATAAGGGTGACTTAACTAATTTATAATTGATCTATAAGTGATCTATACTAAGGAACTTTTGGAAAAGAATGGGAAGAGTGTCGTCAAGGCTTACTGGAAGTGCTTTGAAACCCGAAATGTGCAGACAAAACTAGTCATGGGAGGACATGAGCTCCTAGGAGCTAGTGACTGAATATGGGCGTTAGTGTCCACTCAGATGCTCGATTCTGATTTTTTTATACACAAGGAGATTCATTTTCAATCTCTATTTGTCACTCTAGATTTTTTCCAATGTCATTGTTCACACCTACAACCTACGTAAAATAGATACCTAGCTGCACATACCCACAAACCACATCAAATCTAAAAATAAAGATGCAGAATGTGGATTCAAACTAACCCAGTGATCACCTAAAGAGTGAACTTAGTACCAAGCATTGCACTACATTTCAAACTCCATGTATTTTTGTGTGAATTTGTGTGTAATGATGCCCTAAGATGCCCTTGTGTAAGTTACACAATGATAGTGGGCAAGATATAGAATATATAGAATGTGTAAGATGGAATAGAATGAACTTTCCATTCATATGTTGTGTATGCATAGTGATACATCTCTTTTCCCTTGAGTGAATGTGTTAGATGGATTCCTTTGAAATGATCTTGTGCCTTTGAATGCAAGATTAGGTGATAATACATAATGTTAGTGTTTGGCCCCTTATTTGAGAGCTATAACTATGCATATATATGATTCCCTTATTTGAATTTCATAATTGACAACTGGAAGGCTAATACAAAAGTGTTAAACATTCTCAAGAAGTAAAAGAGACCCAAAAGAGTGAGAATAGGCTAGAGAGGGTCAGGAGCACATAGAAGGGACAAGAGTGTCTGGGCACTTCTGTCCTAAGTGAGCGCTAGTGTCTGAGGTCATAAAAGATAAATAAGTCAAATACCGATAGGGATGTATGGTGTACAAGGTCAATAAAATTATAAGAGATAAATAAAAAGGCCCAAAAGACATTGTCAATCACTAGTTTTCTTACTTAGGAATCATGTATATATTAGTATGCTCTAGGACCTAGAAATGTACCCAAGTGCATAGATTTTTTTCTAAATTTTTCCCCACTTTATGTTGTTGAGTGAATAATCGATAGCATAAAGTAGATAGAAGATATGTACCTTGTGATCCTATAGAGAAGAGTGTAGTTGATAGCATGCCAAGTGGACAAGTGAAGTGTGAAGTGATCGCAATGTGAAGCATGAAGACTAGGAAAGGGAAGTAGACCCTAAGGATGAAGTGTATGTGTATTAGTGTGTCGTTGGAGTTTATGTTTGTTGATGTGAGTTGTTTTTTGTTGTGTATTAAGGACAGACCTGCAAAAGAAGAGAAATAAAGTAGTCAAAGTTTTGTATATGAAAAATCAAAGTAATGCATGTATAAATAAGTAAAGAGTGTAAAAGTGTGTAAAAGGAAAGTGTGCACCTAATATGTAAGAGAGTATGAGATAGAAATTTTTCATGTTTTCTTATATTTTCTGATTTTGAATGTATATGGTGAGGTTTTTGGGAGATCTCATGCCAAGAGAAAGTTTTTGGGTGATCTCACACCAAGAGCGAGTTTTTTAGGTGATCTCATGCCAAAGGTGAGATTTCGTGTGATCTCACACCAAGAGAAGAGTGTTGGGGAGATAGGTCTATATTTTCTCTCCTTCAATGATGTTTCCTAAATAAGCACCATTATAGATGGTACATCCATGATTTGTTCTTATTGTTCCGTTTATTCTGATTTTTTTCGATGGTAATCAAACATAACTAATAGGCTGAATTATATAACTGGAGGTAAGTGCCTACTACTGGAGAACTGATATGAAACTGTTGTAAATTATGTTGGAGTGAGAAAATGCTTGTTTTTTTCCCCAAGATACAAGTGCCCAAGGGGGACACAAGTGTCCACCACTACTTTATAGGATTAGGCTCTAGTGTCTACTTTGTGTTTGGACCCAAGTCTGATTTTGGGCCAATCTATAACTGTGTTCATGTGTTTATTATGTAATGTGATTATCTTTGTTGAAGCTCTAAGCTAGTGTAGGGGTGATTTTTTCACCTAATAGATGCCCCCTCATTTGGGGTGCATGTGATGATTGTAGGATAATGTGGTCCAAAGGGGAGCACCTGACGATTGATATGCATATCTGGAGTGGATACCTACATGGGGTAAAGGATGTGCATGGTAGAAACCAAGGAACATGCAAACAAGATAGGCTAGTAACAAGTGTCAATATAAAAGCTAGCATGTAATAGAAGACAATGTAACAAGCAACTAGGAAGACAAGATAAACCATGAAAATTGGGTTTCAAAAATGGTACATCGCTCACAATTTCACAAGACAATCATGTCCAAAGCAATCAAAAGTATACAATGATCAAGCAAGGCATAGGGCATAGCCCACTAAAAATAGAAAACAATATCAAACAATAGTAACTTAAAGGTGATAGATAGCCATGTTTGTATAGATATCTGCAAGTAAAATGCTACATGTGAAGCACTGTTAGCATGTTAGAGAGATAAATAATATGTACAAGATTTTATAGATCAACAAAAAGTAAAGTGATAGTGATGAGATGTAGTAAATAATGTAGCAATAGAACTTGTTCTGTGTAGAGTATGAGAGTGTAAATTTAGATGCCCCCAAGAGTTGTGGTGGAACTAGTAAAGAGTTATATCAAGCATCATGCATCATGTGTGAATCAGAAATTCTTTCATTCACCTCAAGATACCAAGTGAACGCATATGTGTGTATAGAAAATATAATGACATGCTAAGAAATTGTTTAGCATAGTAACCAAAGTGAAACATTTAAGTAGTATAGGCTAACAAGAGTAAATGCAAACAAGATATGTAAATGTCGTGTGAGTGTGATGGTGTGTTGCGATGTGCAATATGTGAAGAGAGGAGTGGCCATGTTTCCCCCTAGTAGATGCATATGAGATGAGATTAATTTTAAAATTCCCCCTCTAAATTCAAGAATGAACCATAGAACAAGAATGTGTCATTGGGAAATGAATGTGTTGTGTGCAAGTAGATGTTAGAAAAGATGTATCATGAAGCATAGAGCATGAAGTGTGTATGATGTGAGTTTAATTTAAGAAGTGGACCCTCAAATCAAGTGTGAACTCGTAGAACTAGAGTGTTTCATTGGGTAATTATGGTATAATGTACCAGAGAAGTGAGAATGCTTGAAAAGAGTAGACGGGAAGTGTGGAGTATAAAGTGTAATAGTATACACTAGAGACAACTAATAGTGATCTGAAGGGGGAGAAATTTTAATGCTCCACAAGTGTGTGCAGGGAGAGGATTCAAGTGCACTCATCATGGAGATTGTCGAGTGTTAGGGTCATAACCAATAATATTTGGGTTGGATATTTGGTATGAAATAATATGAGGAGGATCATATAAAGAGCTTGTGCGGTGTAAATTATACATTCCCATAATGTATTCTTCATCAATAAAAAGGAATTTGTGGACAATCATATTTGTACCAATGGGTGAGGTGGGGTGTACCCAAGGAATGAGTCATTGCAAATAAAGATGTGGCCAAAAGGAATTGAAAATTTGATATCAGTGTAATTGAGATCAAGAGTGCCACCAATATAGTCGAGCCAAGATTTTTTGAGGGTGAGTGGAGAGGAACGAGGTGTATGTCTAAGAAAAACTGACAAATGGAAGACACGGAGGCTATAAGCAACAGTAATGAGAACATATTTATGATACAAGTTGTGGGAGTGAGATGGGGGAGGAGATCTTCGACTATGAATCCTAATTGTGTTAAGCCTTCATGTGTGCAAACAAAGGTCAAGGAAAGTGGGATCAAATGGAATATGAGGCCAATAAGATTCATGTATGAATAAGGTACATGTGAAGGGGTCAAATTGTGGGGCATATATAAATGGAGGAGATGGCATGAGGTCTAGTGTATGTATAGTTTCCTAGAAAGGGATCATGGTTGTAGTAGAGGGAGGAGGTTTATTAAATTGATACTCACCTAGGCCAATAGAAACAAAATTTTCTTGGAAGTAGGATTCATCTATTTCAAGAGGATTAAAGTTGAGATTGTGTAAAATGTCATTGGTAAGATTGATGACATCAACCTCATCATTAGAATCATCAGTGTTGGCATTATCTTGTTGGATAGCATTATCAAGGATATTAAGAGGAGTGGAGCTAGATGTAGGGTTAGGAGGAGTAGTTACAGGTGGGGTAGTGGTAGTGATAGAGGGATATGAGGTTCATGATATAAGATCATTGGTATGTGTAGGGATGGAAGGGAGGCATGTGGAGGTAGAAGAAGTAGTGGAAGCACTAGATTGAAGGACATTGTATGTTGATAATACGTGAACAATGGTTTGGAGTGCTTGGCATTATTTGGTGTCATGTCCAGGGTGCGGTGATAAGCACAAATTAGGTTATATTAAAACCAAGATGGATTCTTACCATGTGGATCGAAGGATTTCATAGGAGGAAGTTTGATGGTAGAAATTTGAAGTAAGTGTTGAAGGACCTCTGAAGTGACCCCGAATTTGATACCCAAATTAGAAGGAATTTTTTTATCTAACAAACCTTCCTCTGCATATATAATTTAGGTAGCTAGTTAAGCTAGTTAATGCAACAAGTCTTATTATCTTAACAAAAAATAGACATTCCCCGTATAAATAAATTAGATAACTAGCTAAGGCTAGCTTATGCAACATGTCATAATTAATTAATCCATCTTATAACAATGTGATAAACCTTGTGCAGCTATAAGGGTTAATATATCCCTGATCTCCATGATCACCCTTAACATTCGTTAGAATGTTCTTACTTAGCCTCATTTGGTTTTACCACACTGCGGTAGTGAGAACATGTGACTGATCCTCCGGTGTCTCGCCTAGAGTTTCATTTATTAAAATTACATCATTTATCTTACACTTTGGGATTTAAGGAATCGCGATGATTAGATAGTGTACCTAGAAGCACATTACTTTGGCCAAAGGTTTTTAGTTGTATTATGTATGCTTCATATATATATGAGTGCACAACACGTCTAAACTTGTCTTCCAGTCACCACGCAATCGTCTCATCATAGTTATCTAAATTCATTACTCTTATTCCCATTACTTACTGAATTATAGTTCACGTGTCTAATTACTACGGATAGGCGGATAAGATCACAAAGTAATTTTCACTTTGCTTCCCTATCCCTACATCCTAACCATTTTGATAGAAAAAGTGTATTAAATCCTTAGTCAATATTTCCATTAGGGATTACTAATCATAAATATTCATACCATAGGTTATCTTGATACTATATCCCTTAACCATGTTATATATTTTCTATTTAGGACTGAACTCCTATCTTCATCTTGTTTTAAGCTAGAGGTAATACCCTCTTAAGGTATCTTCTTTCATATTACGTAGTATGAAGATTCCTTTTACTTGATCTTAAATATTATAAGTAGTAAACCAAACTTTAATTATTAAGGTTATTATTCTTCCTTTTAAAATACCTCCACTAAGACTGACTAGCTTAGCATCATTTCAAGATTTTATTCCTAACACTTTTTGGATTAATCCTATATACCTCCAATATAGGTTTTTTTGTCCTTTAAATTTTATTACTAACATTGAATCATTCAATTAAACTCTTGAATAGATTATTATCTTTTTATACCCTTATTGCATATACACCTTTATCCTTTCTTTTGAACCAACATGCCTTTAGGATCAGATTTCATTCCTCTTTATAGTTTATTCAACTAAGTTAGACTAGGGAAGTTTATTCCTATTTAGGTCCAACATGTTGTCAATGTTCATTTCCATACTTATCTTAGGCATATTTTTAACCCATTAAAGTTAATATTAACAATGATCTTAGTATTCCCTATGTCTTGCATAGTTTAAAACACTTCTTTACATAATGCTCAAACACCCTTTGCTTAATTAGACCTTAATGCCCTTAACTTAGATTGTAGTCCCATTTGAAATGGATGCTTAGGCATGCACTAGTCTTTCAATTCATTAGCTAGATTTATTTCAAGTATTAATCTCATAATGAAGTTAAGGATTGACTAAATTATTTCTCAAGTTCATATTTACATCTTATCAAGATAAGACTAATGTCTCGCAAGTTACTCCATTTTAATTCAGTTTTTATACATACTTGCTAAACCTTATTTCTACCCAATTTTAACTCAATAAGGAAGTAGAAAGACACATAACATTGAGTACAACTTAGTAACTTAGCCCATAACCAATTTAATCATTAGGAAATAGAGTATGAGGAACCTTAAGTCCTTTAATGAGATAAGACTACATCTTATATTTTTCCCTTCATATTCACAATTTTGTATCTCAAATTACATACCTTCCATTTACCCAAATTAATTCTTTACAACCTTGGAAAGCTAACTAGATAAGATATATATCTTTAGTTTCATAACTGTAATCATTTAAGGCATAAGATACTTAACTATATGATTCCTTAACTTTATCCATTAAATCGTTCATTTTCCAAGATACGAAAATTATTTACACATAATCAAATCATCCCATTCATTAATATATAAAAAATAGTGTCCATTAAAGGAATATTACAGGAAATAATTTTCCTAAGGCAATTACATTTAATCTTAAGTACAATTACAATTGGATCCAAGATCTGTAATAAAACATTCATTCTAACGCCAATTCCCACAAGCTAAAGTGAGATGGTCCAATCATTTGTATTAAACCTATGACATCTTTGTATGTTTGGGGGATGTCAATTCAAAGAACTGACAAGAGCTATTCTACTTGTTAAACTAATTCTTGACTCATAAACAAGATTAGTCAACGAAACTAACTCATCCAACCTACAATAGCAATGCTTCGCAATGTGCCTAGGGAGCTGGAATCCTCCACCAATCCCATAGCTAGCAAAGGAAGAGACATGGGAAATATATGCTATGTACCTTGGGATATGATAATATAATATATATGGGTTGATGGAGATGTCAACATGTGGCACACATTCCCTTAGTTATATGTATGGGTTCACATGGGATATGATAATATAATGTATATGGGTTGATGGAGATGTCGACATGTGGCACACAACCCCTTAGTTAGTTATATATGTGTGCCACATGTCGACATCTCCATCAACCCATATATATTATATTATCATATCCCAAATTACATAGCAATATATGTGGAGTTCCCCAAAAGTTAAAATCCACATTTATTCCCCCACCTCTTTAATCATGATCCATACAATTGATGGAGGGAACTCGGGTGCTGAACTATTTCGGATCCATTGCTAATGCATACACCAAAACGAACCAATCAATCTATTTAAACTACAAAAATCAAAGAAACTAAATCTGTTTTGCATCCGATATTATTTCAGCTTAAATCCCATACCATAAAAATTCAACCATACATTTTTAATTCATAAAATGACTAAGTATAGATTTCTAGAAAAAAAATCCGAGTTTCCCCTTGTATTTTCCACTTTTAAAATTTTCTAGCAATCTAAATACACTATATTGAATCAAAGTATGAAATAAATTCTTTAAAATAAAAGGTATGGATCAAGTGATCCAACCCTCCGAGTTAAAAATCTTAGGATAAGTAAAAGAAATGAAATGAACTTTAAATGAAGGAAAAGTTCTTACCTAGCTGTTCACTACAACATTCATTTACCTTTATGCATTTTTTAAGCTTTTTCAGATGCCTCGGTATAAAATTTATAAGCATATAAATCTGAAAAAATCCACTTTGTACATTCTATCCTTTTCATACAAGATTTAGTTCACAAGTTCCATTCATACATCACAGGAGCAAGTATTTCAATCCACTATCTTTTCCAAACAATAATTCAACCACACAAATTTCACAGTAACACAATTCATCCTTTTTGCCATTCAAAATTCATTTGCAAGCTACACATTTCATATTTGCATACATTTGAAAAAAACCAAGGTTTCTTTTAACAACATTAAACATATGAGAAACATACAATGAAAGCACAAGATTCTACCCACTTTCCATATACAGTTAGAGAGAGAAGAAAAGATCATTTCTCTTCCAAAACCACATCATCGTTATCATTTTAAGTCAATGTAAACAAAGTTACAACCTTGCATTAGAGGTATGAATCTTAACTAAGGAAATCCTCATTATTTTCCAAAATAAAATCCAACCCACAACCATATCGTTTCCGAGAAAGAAAACCAAAAGAAAACACTCCAACACTCCCCGGTAACATAACCATACCTAGTCCACATTTTCACCAAACCCTAAGGGGAAAAGAAAGAAAATAAATCGAATTACATGCTAACATTAAACATGGTAGTTTACAAGAAAAAATTACATTCTCTTTTTTATAACACAACCATATGATTAGCTGTAAATTAACTTCATCGGCAGCCATGCATTTTTTGAAAGAAACCCATTCACCCAAATTTTTAGAGCATTTAAACAAATACCCAATTCACCCAAATTGATTTGCTCTACCAAGTACACAAACACATTCCATCCAACACTTTCTTTTGCTAAAAATTCAAAGTGAAAACCCCCAAATCGATTTGAAACTTCAAACAATAATGCCCAGACAACCACAACATTTTCTTAACAAGTTAACTAAAGGTCAAAGAAAATAGATTTTATACGGCCATGTCATAGTACCCATTTCTTCTAAAAAATATTGCTGCAAAAAACTTAGACAAAGAACCAGATTCACGCTTTTTTCACATTTCAACCAATAAAAAAATAGAACAAGAAAGAATGACCCATCTTATTTAAAAATCAGAACTCAGTGGAGCAAGGAGAAAAACCCTTTCCTGAAACTCTTTCCTTGATTCTGCTACTCAAACTTAGCTGGAATCGATTTCACAAAGCCTTCTCCAGATTTTCCACAAAAACCCCAAAATTTGCATTCCTAAAATAAATAACAAGTTTCCAAAGCAAATCGACTTCTCTACATGCCGAGAAATTTTGACAGAGTTCCTCCATGAGAGGAGTTAACTGATAGAAGAAATGAATGCAAAAATCATCACTAAACCTCTTCTCCACTTTCCTCTCACACATCCCAAGAAACCCTAGTTCCCTTTCATCAAATGTTGCCAGGTGGATGGTTTGGAAGTCTAATGCCAATGTGGGGAGGGGGCCTTCAAATTCAAATTAAATATGCAAACAATAATTCCCATTTTCCTCCTACCAATGTGAATATCCACTTAAGTGGATTTGATAATAATTAAAGATTTCCCATGCATAGTTTGGGGTTATCATTACCCAATTATAAAGTTTGAAACAAAACATCATTAATACCTTTTTAAATTGACTTCAACAACAATAATAATTCTCTTAGAATATGCTTACCATCATGGTTATTATTATTATTATTATTGAATTCAAATAATAGTCATTCAAAACATTTCTTAGAACTATATGGGTGTGGCGTTATGCCCCCGCATTTACTAACAATAGAATTAAATTAGAGCCACACATTAATGTCATAAAACCATTCAACCAAGATTATTATCCTTAGATATTTTTCCACCATATCCAACTTAATATGCTTTCTATAGTTGAAAAGTAACTAACATAGCGACACAATCAAAATTGGATAACAAGGTTCTATAAAAAAGATGTTGCATTAAATAATATCAATATGTGGTATTTAGTTGTCTAAGTACTTAATTTTTAATTAAGTACTTAGATAACTAAGTACTATCAACCGTAATAATATTTAATTAATCGAATAAACATCCATTTTCCATTTTCATATTTATTTGATTAATTAAATTGTCGAGTAGAAGGGATTAACTATCGTGATGTTACAACCTATTTATATGATTCAACCAAAGTGTTAGGAGATACCTTATATTTGTGAGAATTTTTGGATTTAGAAGAGGAAGTGGATGTTTGAGATATGGATGTGTGAGATGTCTTGGATGTTGAAGGTTGAGTCCTAGTATTTTGAGGTTTTGATGTCTTGGATTCAGTTTAGTGATGGTTGGTGTTCTAGAAGAAGAAGTGTTGGATGATTTTGGTTTGGGTTGATTGATTGATTATGATGTTTTGGATGAAGGGGTTGGTCCTAGGAGAGATGGATGTGGTCCTAAGATAGATGATGTGACATTGGATTGTTTGATCTTAGGTGGAGGAATGTCTATCTTTTTATGGGGATGTGAAAGAGACCTTTGAGGAAAGGTGCCAAGGGTCTTAGATTTTTCTTGTGAAGAAGTACCCTTGGGAGGAATGACAACGATCTCAACTGGAGGATCCGAAGGTTGTGTGGTTGGTATTGGTGGAGGAAGTAATTTATGTTTGATGAGATCTAAGGAAGGTGAAGATTGGCTTGATGTGGGGATGTCTAATTTTTTGGATGATATAGGGACATCATTTGAAGTTATTGCAAGTTGGAGTGCTTTTAAAAATCTTAAAATGATGAGAATGATGTGGGAGGATAAGATGGTGTAGATGTGGTCACAATAGTTGATGTGGTTGGTGCGGGTAAAAGTGAAGAAAGAGGAATTGGGATTGATTCTAAGGATGGTATAATAGGTAAGGGTGGAATAGATGTGGGTGAAGTAGTAGGTATGATCAAATCCAATGAGGTGGATGTGATAAGTGATGAAGTAGATATAGGTGTAGAATCAATGGTGGATGCAGATGTGGATATGATTGGTGTAGAGATGGGGAAAAATTTTGGTACAATTGTATATAGGGAAAATGTCCAAAGACGAAGTGGGTGTAATAGTTGGTGAAGTAGGTAGAGTTGTTGATGCGGTAATATCTTGATCGGTGGTATTGGTATTGATAATGGTGTGAGCATTGGGTGGTTGAGATATAGGAGGAGTGGTTTGATTTGTTGGTGCATGATTAGGAAATGGTTGTTTAAAGACATCAAGTGGTTGATTTGGAGGTACATTGGGGTTATCCACTTGAAGGTCACCTTGGTCAATGAGTTTTTGGAAAATATCCTTGAATTTTTGGAAACTTTCTATATCATTTCCATGAACTTTGTGGTATTTACAATAGTAGTCCTCACGATACCACATGGGTTTGGGTTTTGATTCACAAATGTTTGAATGGGGGATAATGATGAGATCGAGTGTCATAAACTTATCAAATATTGAACTATGTGACTCTCCAAAAGGAGTGCATTTAGGTGTCGATATAGGGTCTCTTTTTTAAGGCCATGTGCTAGAGGTGGGTGCAGAGGAAGATTTAACCACGACATAATTGGGCGCGCTCGTGGATTTTTCATTGTGTGTAGATGGCTTAGTAAACTCAATTTTTGTTTTGTTTAATTTAAGTTTAAGTTGGCATTTCTTATGGGCACGAGTCTCAAGTTTATGAGCCATAGTGAAGGCTCTTCAAATGTTTGAAATGATTGGATTTTCAAGGTGGATGAAATATTATTTGCATAAGAGTGAGAATAATTCAATGAGATTTGTATGTGGAAGGGAGAATGATAATTGATTTATGATTCAATTCCATCATGCGATGAAGTTTTTGATAGAATCTCGTTGAATTTTTGGATGGCATATAGGTCTGTAATGGTTATTTTACACGCAATGTTGATTGAAAAATGTTCTATAAAGAGTTGTGCAAGTTGGGTAAATGATAAAAATGAGTGTTAGGGGATGACATTATACCAATATAATGCATGAATGGACAAGGACATAGGGAAAGCACAAAGCATGAGGTCTTGGTCATGGGCAATAAGATAACACGCATGCCTAAATGCATAAAGGTGTTGTTGGGGATCTTCCTTACTGTTAAACTTGGTGAATTTGGGAAGCTCCCAATGAGGAGGATAAGGTTTTATTGGGACCAATGGATGGATGGGTTCATTGCAAATTTTTTCATAAGATAATGTGACCTTGGGTCCCAAGGTAGTAGCCTCAAGGCTAGCCAACCTATTCATCAAGGCATGCATGGGATCATTTGAAGTGGGATGATATTTTAAGCGTGTGACATGGGAAGTAGCTTGATAAGGTGGTTGGTGGATTTGTGGATGTGTGGGTGTTTGAGGATGAATATAGGACATGGATTGAGATTGGATGGGTTGTTGCAATAGTTGATGTTGATAAATGGTGTAGTGCCTGCTTCCCTTTGACACATGTTGATACTTATTTTCATCGTTGATTACATTATTGACATTATTATGCTTTTATTTAGTATGATGTTAGACATTTGATCATGGATTATTGATGATCTTGAATTGGTTATGATACATGATGATTATTAGAGACACTCATATGTGGATGATGATATACTATTTGACATGCATGTTTTATGGATGATGTTCGAACATGTGATTTTGGATATTATGAGTAGATATAGAAAATGGATATTATATGATGATGATATAGTTAATATAAATTGTATGTTATTTTTTTAAATTGCTTTGATGTTGTTGTGATTCACATATTTAGATGATTTGTGATTATATTTATATTCATTTTGGATGTTCTGATATGGCCATGAGGCCGAAGGAGGTATTTGTGTTTTGCAGGTTAAAAATCACAACAAACATCGGGGATTGGAGACCAACCACAATGGAATTCTAGGTGAATTTGACAAGGTCACCATGGAAACTTGTTTTATTGTGTTGTGTTTGTTGTTGTTAGGGATTCCCATGGGGGGATCACCTTTATATGTGACCATGGGTTTTGTGTATTTTATTAATGTGGTTAATTTTTATTATTGTTGTATGTATTTTATTAGTAATGTGTCCCTTTCTTTTATTTAATTAAAATTGTGGTAGATTAATGTGAGAAATCATATGGTTAAAATTTAAATAAATCAAATTGGGATATGGGAAAGTAATAATTGGATTTATTGGATTTTGTATTAATTATGTAAGGGATGTGTAAGTTGTGTAAGAGTTGTGTAAGTCATATTTTGGACTATGAAATACTCCACCTCCTTGGAAATTCGAATTTGTCCTTGGGGGTTGTTTTTGGAGGCTTGTAGGACAAGTAAAACTTTTCCCATACCTCTAAATTTAATTTACTAACCATATTTATGGTTGGAGAAGTGATTTTAGACTTTTATAATGCATTTTATAAATCATGTTGCAAGTTTTGAGTGCACTCTCTTAAATTTTATTTAATTTTGCTGTCCTTTGGGGTGTGGGCTTTTGGAGTGTGCAAGTAAATTGTCATATTTTCACCCACCTCTTTATTGTGCTTGGGAGAATGAAATTTTGTCTTCTATGTTTAGAGTTGGGGATGTGTGATGTGGCATCCTACATGGATCCACATCATCCTCTTCTCTTCCCTCTTCTATAAAATTCAAACTCTTTGTTTGTTTTGGGTTTTGAATCATTTTGCAAACTTCTTTGGGGGTACATTTTTGTTGTTTAGAGCTCTTGTGGATTGTGGAGGAGATTGGAGATAATTTCATACTTGGCATTGTTGTTTTGGGATTGTGTTTTTGGCATTGAAAGCTTGTTGTTGGAAACAAAAGCTACCATGGAAAGGTAGGAGCTTAGCTCTTCTTTTGTGATTGTTATTTCTTTTGTGTATGAATGAATGGTGCATGTTTTTTTATTTATTGTTCGCTGTTTGGGTAGAATACCATAGGGATGGTGTAGGATAAGGCTATGGGGAATTCATGTGGGGGCATAAGGGAATGCTAGTGGCATCATATTTGTGGAGGGAGTTTGGGTTTGGGATCCACCATGGAAAAGAAATAGCTTGCATTTCTTACTTTGTGGGGGGCATAAGGAAATTTGTGGGGGCATAAGGATATGTTTGGTGAATTTTTATTGGAGGTTTGTTACAGGTGGATGCCCAATTCCCATTGGGAGGCATAAGTAGCTTCCCCCATAGACCTTGCTCCTTTGCCTTGCACGATCAAGCCTGAGTTTTGTTTGAATGGTTTTCAAATGCAGTTGTAAGCTGTTGTTTTTGTTTAGACTGTGCTTTATATTGAATTATGCATGTTGAAAGAATGTTGTGTGTTTAATGGAAGCCAGTTGTTTCCATGGGTTGAATCACACCTCTTATTGTATTATGGTTTGGGCTCGAGGGCCAATGATGAAGGATGGCTTATCCTTTCATTGGATGTCTTGTTGGGTGGAGAGCATTTCCTTTCCCCCACTCTTGTTGTGATCCATTTGGAAGAAAAAGAAAAATTGCTTGTTGTTGTTTTGGAGCAAAGGAAAATGCGTTTAGACAGTCCCTTGTGAAATAAATTCATTTGTAACCTTTCCCACTTGAATTGGATGAAATTTTAATATATATATTTGTGAAGAAAAGATGTTGTAATTGGTTATGAAAGTTACTTATTCAAATTGTGAAAGACATTTATATTTTGTTCTATTTATTGGAAAGAAATAGAATTTTGTTAATTGCATTCAAGGAATGGAAGAATGTAAAGAAGTATTTATTTTTAATTTAATAAAGAATTATAAGAATTTCCCTCATTTGAATTGTTGAGTTGAATTGGAATATCAAATTGTGATTTGAAATCCCTGTTTTGGAAAATGGAAAAAGGAAGAAACACGTGAGATGTAATTGTATTATTTTTCCTTGTTTTCAAATATATGTTTTGGGAAAGATAGAAATTGGATTCTTGTTTTTATGATTTCTGGAAGAAGGAAAACATTTAATTCTATCATGGATTGAATTAAATGTATCATTGTATGGCAAAATAGATAGTTAGACCTCTGTTTGAAAGGAAGAAATGCACGTGGAAATAATGCAGTATTTTGCATCTTTGGAAATGTGTAAAATGGAATACAGTATTGAATTTTGATTTAGAATGGTTTGTGTAAAACAACTAAATGTATTAGATTAGATTGGAAATGAGATACCACACTTGAATGATGAAATTGATATACAAATTTTCTAGAATTGGATCTTTGTTGTAAATTTAATCTGGAAAATAAATTTAATTAAAATGTACAGTTTGGGCCTGCACATTATAATCAACTTGGAAATGTTAAAATTTAACATGATACATTATTAAAGAACTCATTTTGACAGAAAAACTTAGAAAAAAATTTAATACATTGCAAAATTGAGCCCAATCCCTTTCACAATCGTTTTCTATCAATTGTTGGAAAAAATTCAAATTAGATTCAATCGAGCAAATTTACCTCCCTAAAACACTCTAAATCCTTCCTAGAACAATTCTCCATCTCTATTTGGCATGTTGAGTGAAGAAGGAGACCAAATTGAATAAATTTTATAATTTAAAATTCACCAGTTGGTCATTTAAAAGCTCAGCAGTGCTGTTTTCACAAAATTCCCCTTAAACTTTATCAAAATGTAATTTTTTTATTCTTGTGCAAAGAGTGCATCGAGAGCTTTCTATAAAGTTCTCGTTTGCCCAAACCTAATATTTCTAGTAGAAGTTATGGCCCTTTGAAATTTTCTTGCCTTAGTGGAAAAATTTGGGAAAATTTTCCCTAGCGGACCCGTGGCCCAAAAATTTCCGTTAAAATCCTTAGAAAAATTTTTAAAAAAAAATTAGGAGAAAATTTTTTAAAATTTCCCCGCCGCCAACGTCAGTCAGGTCACATGGCACCTTGTGATGATAGCAGGGGGAGAAACTTTTGTTTTTTGTAAATTTTTGTTTGGGAAAAATTCTCTTAAAACCTCCGCGGCTCCACACTCCCACCCCCGCAATGGGAAAGTCTCCTCCGCAGATGCACGGACCGCGCGGCAAACTAACCCATTTCCCTCCCTTGGTGAAACTCACCAACTAACCCCACTGCCCACCCTTCCCTCTTTCCTTCTCACATTGTTTGGTTGAGTGCCACATGTCCTGGTAGACCCACGGGTGCGTGGGCACCAATTGGATTTTTCCCTCCCTTTGGCAAAATTTTCCAACCTTCCCGTGTGAGCTCAAAGCCCGACACGTGTCCCTAGTGGCAGCGGAGGCACAGGTGCAAATTGGAATTTTCTCTCACGCAAGAAAAATTTCAAACACCACCCCGTAACCCGCCAACCCGACAAAGGGTCTTCTTCCCGCTCAACACATGTCCCCTTGGGGGAAAATTTGACCCCTAAAGTCCATCGGTCCATATCTAGAGTTCTACAAGGAGTTAGGAGGACTTCTTTATATCATTGGAAAGGTGAGAAAATTTCCTATCCAATGGGAATGATTTAGAGAAATTTTTAATGTGTTAAGTGTGATAAAAATCAAGTTGAAACTCTGAGCCTATTAGAGAGTGGGTATGGTGTTAATTTACCCCCTGAACCTAACTAAAACCTTTAGCCTAAAAATTTGGACCTTGTGACCTCCGAAAATTGTTATTAAATGAAAAGTGTGTTCTAGTATTTTAGATTTGTTCCAGAACCTATTGGTGTCAGTTGTTGTCTGCAACCTGGTTGTGGACACTTCTAATAAAAAAAATTATTCCATAATTTTCCTAACTAACCCTAGGTTGTTTCTTAGGTCTCAAGTGAGTTGTTTTAACAGGAATCACAAATGGGGATGTAGTGTGATTGTTAAGATCAGGTTGGTTGTTGAGGCATATGATGAGTGGGGATATAGGTGATGGTAGGTTGAGATTGTTGAGGGGGTGGATTAGACACACCGTGTAATGGTAAGCACTCTTTGGAGGAGGTTGGGAAGTCATGACATTTGCATGAATTTGGGATGTGATGGGTAAATATTGATTGCATTGTTCAAATATGATGGGGACACTAGTGATGATAGTGGCCAAAGAGGTGATAGAGATGGAGGTGGTGATATTTTTGTTGATTAAAGGTAGATTAGGAGGGATGGGTGTGAATAGTTTGGGTGGTTTGATGAGGTTGAGGATTGGTAGAAGAGGATGGATCAAGCTCATGTTGGGCCATAGTGAGCTCATTCATGGCTCGAGGGAAAACACCGCAAGTTGTGAAGAGAGAACTTGGGTTGTTTTGGGATTGGATTGACTTCCTAAAAAGATAATCATTGAGAGTTATGGGATTAGCATCAAGAAGCTCTTGGAAATCCAAACTACCATGGGGCATAATGGGAGGCCCAAAATATTCAAACGATGCGGTAGATGGAGGAGTGGCTGGTCTAGATGGGATATGATATAAAAAAGAATTGATCTCATCTTGGGTGGTAGTTTGAACAAAAGGTCCTTGATGAGGTACATTGATGATCAAAGGTTGGGTGACCATGGAAGAGGTAACCATAGGCATGGATGAGTAAATGGAAGTTGATTAGGATGACATGATGGGATTAGTTGATGCAATATTTTGTTCCATTTTCCTAGCTAGAGAGTGTGTGATAATGAGCATGAAACAAAATAAGAAAATAATTGTTTCGCTAATTAAGACAAACAAGTCAAGTATGCAATGTTTTCTTTATCTTGATTAAAAATATGTGAAAAAGAAAAGGGGAAATGGATAATTAAGGTACCTAATAAATGGAAATATAAGCTTGGTTTCTGTAGTTTTGTATGGGAGTCTCGAGATATACCTCGAAGGCACGTGAAGCCCAAATCTTTGCAGGATTTATAATGCAGCTAGAACACCGCGGAGGCCTTCTTGTTGGGTGATGAAATCCCAATCAGTTCCACCTAGTAGGGAATGTCTTGATGTGTGGATTAATGTGTGAGTTTGGTTGTGTGTGATAGAATGTGAAATGCAACTAATTAAACCCTTACTTATACTAGATTTACAAGAAAGGATGAAAGAGCTTCTTTTTAAGCCCAAAAGCAAATGTGGAATTTCAATGAGAATAAACACACAAAGAAGAGAAAATACGATGCAAAAAGGAGAAAATAAGAAAAAAATAGAATACCTAGAGAGTGCTTTTCCTTTTATCTGATCTTATGAAGCAAGCAAAGAGTGAAATCCAAGCAATCCAGAATCCCAACACGAACAAGCAAAAGCAAATCCTCTACCTACAAATTTAGTGGAAAATGGAAGAAATATGAAAAATGAAACAAAAGAAAGAGATTCACCTAAAAGGGTCATCCCAGCTGGCATGCTAGAATATTGATCAAGTTTTATCTTTCTTTTTCATATTAGTGAAATAGATACTAAAGAAAACTAAACACCTCCAAAGATGCAAGGGTTTAAGGTACCTTGGAAGAAGATACTAACGAAAGGATGGGTGTAAAGTAAATTTCTTTGCTGCAAATATGATGAACCTACACAAAGAAAGATGACTAAGAGGAAAATGGATTAGATGGTATATGAGGGTGTTTCCTAATGAAGTTGGTTCAAAGAATATTTAACTTTCTTATGTGAATTTCAACCCCATGTTTAATAAAATATGATAAAATCGATAATGAAGAACTGAATAACATGCAAAAATTGAAGCTAAATAGAATCTGGAAATTACATAAATGGATAAAAAGTGCAGATCTAATCTAAACCAACACAAAATATATTTACTTGGCTAGTTTGACAGCAACCTAGGTTGTAGAGGTAAGTTCAACAAAGACCTAAGTGGATGGATCTAGATAGCAAGCTAGAAATGCAAATCAAGGGATCTCGAGTGTAGATTAGATGATGATAGAGACCTATAATTACTAATAGAAACATCCAGAGGAAGGTCCGAGACAGAGCAACAAACAAGATGTAATAAAATGGTATTTTGGAAGGATTGGATGACTAGAAAGATAGGGGTCGGCGGGGACTTGGCTGATTTGGTAGCAACTTGAGATAGGAAGAACAAATTTGGGCTAACAAATAAGTAGAGTGATAGATCTCGAATACCTGGAAACATTAACAAAATAGGGAAGCACACTGATGAGGATCTAAAGGGAAGAATAGGTGATAAAAAGGTTGGGTCAATGGTGACCTAATAGAATTTACAGCGAACTCAAAAATGTTGAACAAGGCCGAGGGTGGATGGGTTGGATGAACAACTGCAAACAAAACAACTAAGAGAAGAAGTTGGATCTAAAACTTTGACGGTATTTGAACCTACAAAATGTTAGTGACTGAAAAATAATAGTAATGATAAGCAATGATAGCATAAACCAATATAAAATCAAGATAAACTCCCTAATTCTCCACAAGTGATGCAAATAAGCTCCAAGGGACTCCAAGAAGACTGTAGAAGTTGTAACAAAGCTCAAGCTCGAAGATAAGATCGCAAAAATGCAAGAGAATTTTGATTATGCCTCCTTTGGGTAGAGGGTTAAATGTTTCCTAATAGGTTCGAAGGAGACACGGGAGGGTTACCGCGAACTATGGGAAACCATCCATTCAGGTGGTAAAAGGATGATTTATTCAAGAGATGGGGATTTTATGGATTGGGATAAGTGTTTTAAAGCATTTAAGCGGGTTAGGGTTTCCTTAGGGAAGTGATATGGGTAGGTGGGGGATAAAAATGGATTAAATAAAATATAGGGATAGCCTAGGGATAAACAACTAGGGATTTTAGGGGTGATAAACAACCTAGAGAAGGGAAATTAGGAATAATTAGGATTAATTAGATAATGAGATGAGGATTAGGGGATAAATGATGAAGATTAATAATAAATTAAAATAGATAGGATAATGGATGGGAAAGATGGGAATGTTAACATGAACATGAATTAATTAAGAATGGGGGGGTCTAGATAGGTGATCATGGTAAAGGAAGCAAACACATGCAACAAGGGTAGTGATACCAAATTTTGGTGTCTACAAAGTGTCATCAAAACTCGGTGGAAGTTTTGGAACCCTAAAATGTGTAGGATGAAGCACACACATGAGGACAGGAGTTCTCAAGCATTAGTTCGAACCTAAGTGCTAGTCTCCACTTAGATACTCGATTCTGATTTTTTTTTGTAGGAGGAGCTTTGGTGTTGATCTTTTTGTCACTTTGGATTGTTTTCAATGTCATTATTCACCCCTACAACCTGTAAAATAGATACCTAGTTGCATATACCCACAAACCACATAAAATATCAAAAAAATATGTCGAATGTGGAGTCGAATGACTCTGACGGTCACTCGAAGAGTGAACTTAGTACCGATCGTTGCACTACATTTTAGAATCCATGTAGTTATGTGTGAATGTGTATTTAATGATTCCCAGGATGATCTTGTGAAAGTTGTACTATGATAGCGGGCTAGATATAGAATATAGAAAATGTATGAGATGGAATAGAAGTAACTTCCCCTTCCTATGTTAGTTATTGTTGTTGCAGACTCACAAAGACCCTGGATGTAGATCGGGCTTCTAGGTTGATGTTCGGGCATCCAATGTGATTGCACAACATGGAATCCTTTCTCCAAGTGTAGGACTTGTAAAGATGAGAAAGGATTCTCCCGAGAAGACTAGTTCCTATTCCTCTGTTCGGATGCACACAAAAATGACTACAAAGGTGATGCACCGAGGAATGTTAGACACTTGTTTTGCAAATTTAACTGAGACCACATAGATGCAATACAAACACCATGCACATGTGTAACCAAACCGCAATAAGAGATCAAAATGACAAGAATGAATACATGAGAGGGTTGAGAAATAATCACAACATATATATTATTGCTCAAGAGTCGATACAAGATACATCTGCAATGGCCAAGAGGTAAAAAGACTCGGCATTACAACCCATATGGGAGGTTTGAAAGCTCCACAAATTCTCTGCAAGTGAGGGAAGAAGGGAGGATGCAAAATAAGAATGTCTCGACTGTTAAAGGAGCTCCTCTTTACAATATATATGAAGAAATGAGAGGGAAGAGAGAGGCAATCCAGAATCTACCCCAACCACTTCTTGGTAGCATTTAAAATCATCTCATTATGACAGAAGCGGCAGATCCTGGCAAAAAAGTGGGTTGCCTAACAAGAGCGGCGAGTTGTCTGCTGCATTAAAGTTGGTTGTTGAAGCATTACTTCTATCTATCACTACTTTTAGAGATGTTTTCTTAATTATCTCCCTCTAAACAACACCAAAATGCAAGATTGATCCCAGAATCATGTAGATAATTTCAACAGCTTTCCGTTGATATAAAGAACGTGTAAATCCGAGCTCTGGATCGAAAGATATGATGATCTGAAGATTTAGGGCACGAAATAGGCCAAAACAGATTTTAAAAAATCTTTTCCCGCGCTCTGCCATCTAGACGACACATGGCGTGCTTTGGTTCGCTGAGAAATTCCCTCTCTCCACCTTTTCATGGGCTTTCCTTTGAAATTTCCTTATGGACCCCTTAATCTTGGACACGTGGCACTATTTCATTGGTTCAGATCAGTGCTCGAAAACTCGCCCCTTTGACTTTTTGGACCTTTTTCCTTGGCGACACGTGTCATGTTGTGATTCGTCCATGGGCCTACCATATTTTCACGTCCATCGCGTCCTTCTGTCCCGGATGTCCCAAACTTTCTGGGCCAAATTCTTTCGGTTCGCCCGAAATGGGCTTCCACGTCCCTTTTCTACCGGTGACACGTGGCGTGATCTGATTGGCTTTCGGCTCCTTCGGCTATCCGCGTCCCGTGCGTCCCTTTGTCCCACTTATCCTTGTGCTAAAGTTTCCCATTTCAGCTGAACCAGCCGGTTCACATCCTTTGCGTCCATTTGTCCCAAATGTCCCAGACTGTCTGGGACAAATTCTTCCGGTTCGTCTGATTCGGCCGGTTCGCGTTCCTTTGTCCCACTTGTCCCTGAGCAGTTGGTCGTTTTTCTTCTCCCTTCGGCTGGGTTGGCTTCTCGTGCCCTGTGGATCTTTCTGGTCTGACTATCCCGGTGCTACAGTTCTCTGTTTTGGGTGAACCAGCCGGTTCGTGTCCTCCGCACATTCACGGCCTAGATGTCCCGGTCAGGCGAAAGTTTCCGCTTTGGCCGAACCGGCCGGTTCGCGTCCTTCGCATACTCTTGTCCCACTTGCTCCCAGTAAAGGACTTAGACAAATTTTCTTTCTTTTCGGCCAATTCGGGAATTTCACCTCCATTTGTCCCAGATGTCCCTTTCTTTGTTTGGGCCACTGTAGGCTTTTGGCCGATCCGCACCTTGATGTCCCAAATGTCCCGACTGTCCCGGGGACTAGGACTTAGCCGATTTTCACAATTTTCTGGCCCAAGCTTATTTTCTGCAACTTTCTCACATTTTCTCAGAGCTTGTTCTTTTCAACCTGGACAGGAGAGTTAGAAAAATTTCTGAAGGGACCCTAGAAACATGATTTTTTCCCTGGATCAATCAATTTTCCTGGGACTTGAGAATCCTGATGTATGTTATCATTTCAACCCTGGGGGGGTGAAATTGGATAACAATTTGGTGACTCAGCGGGGTCATCTACCTGCTAGATGAAAAGACCAGTTGCCTGAAGCTAGTCCATTGGGCATGGAGTCATCGAATATTCTATTTAGAACCTCAACTGACTCAGAATGTGCAAAGAGGAAGATGGAATGTCACCTGATGAAAGAAAAAGACTACAAAACATCTCCATGAATAGCAAGCTGTGCCAAAGCACTTTGGGAAAAACAAAACTAACCTACAGCAAAACAATGTGCACAAGCACTTGGAGGAAGAAAAATCTAACCTAATATTTACAGAGGTAGTGAACTTCCCTCTAGAAGCAACGCTTGAGATAGATTGCATTGACTGGAATCTGCAGTTCTTCACCATCTAATGAGGCTAATTGGAAAGCATTGATGTTCTTACACTTTGTGACCATGTATGGGCCACTCCAAATGGCATCAAATTTTGAATGCCTTCCCGGTTTTCTCTGTCCACATCCCATTTCAACACTAGATCTCCAACTTGAAAAGATCTATCTTTAGCCTTCCTATCAAAGGTCTTCTTGATCAAAGCTTGATCCTTTTCCATTGATTGGGATGCCTAATTTCTGATCTCTTGCAGCTCCATCAACTCGCATACCTCACCTCCATGGGCTCAAATTCAAGTAACTCCAGTTGCTTCATGATTTCCAATGTTGGCAACTCAAGTAACATGGTCAAGATTGCCTCTCTTCCATAGACAAGCTTTGAATGGAGAGTTACCCGTGGATCTTTTGGGAGTTATCCTATCGCCCATAAGGCTGATTTCAACTTGGTGTGCCAAGACCTCGATTCTCATCAAGAGTTCTCCTAATGATCCTCAACAAGTTCTTGTTTGTAGACTCGGCCTGGCCATTACCCTGAGGGTAATAATTCGATGAAGTGCTTAGGTAAATACCGTTCTTGAAAGTCCACTCAGTCACCTTGGATCCAATGAATGCCAATGCATTATCAGAGATTATTGTGGCAGGTACACCAAATCTGGTTGTTATCCCCTCATAAAAGTCTAAGATGTTAGACTCATTCGCCTCTTTGAGTGCTACTGCTTCTGTCCATTTGGTGAAGTAGTCCGTGGCTGTCAAAATCCATTTGTGCCCTTGGCTTGAATTGGGATTAATGACTCCAATGAAGTCCAAACCCCATTGCATGAATGGCTGGTCAACTGAGATTGGATGCAATGGAAGGGCAGCAAGTCTTTCTTTTCCTGTGAAGAATGCACAATTCTTACACCTCTTGATCCATGCATAGCAATCACTAAAAATTTTAGGCCAATAATAACCAGCCTTCGTGATTTTTAGAGCTGTCACTCTTGGTCTAAAATGGCCACCACCTGGTCCACAATGAAACTCTTCCAACACCCTTTGAATCTAACTTTGTGCTAATGCATCTCAAAAAGACTCCATTCACGTCTTTCTTGAACAAAACTCCATCAACAATGGCATACGGGACAGCCCCGCAATCAAGTGTCTCCTTTGGGTCTTGTTCATCTCTGGAGGGCATAGGCCTATGTCTAGGAAGTGCATAATATCTTGGGTCCAGCAAGGAGTGGGGGAAGCATTGTCTTCTTCATGATTGCCACTTGGCTCATGGCTGTCCTGGACTGTCAAAACAGCCTCTTCTTCGTTGCATACTTCCTTTTGCTTCCCCAAAACCAGCTGTTCTCACACAGTCCTTTCCCTCTTACCAGCTTGGTGATCTTGATATCAATGTCATATTCCATGACACGGGTGATCCATCCTGCCCTTTTCTCATTCAAATCCTTATTGAGGAGGAAGTCCTTAACTCCAACATGTGAGACCAGCAACTGGACCTTGTTGTTTAAGACTAAATGCTTGAATTTCTTCAAGATTCTCGATACCGCAAGTACATGCTTTTCAATAAAAGAGTACCTCACCTCACAGTCATCTAGGCTCTGGCTGAAGAAGGCAACCACTGCTCATCATTATCTTTGTTCTTCTGTACTAGAATGGCAGAAATAGTGTCATCACCTCCAAATGCATAGAGGATGAAATCCTTGGAGAAGTCTGGGTTGATGAGAGTTGGTGCCTGAGAGATAGCTTCTTTGATTGCTTCAAAACTCTCCTTGCCTTCTGCTGTCCACTTAAAAGCCATGCTCTTCTTTAACATTTTGGTGATGGGCTTGACAAGGGTTGCAAAATCTGGGACAAACCTCCGAACAAAGTTTATCCTTCCCAAGAAACTTTGAAGAGCCTTCTTGTGACTTGGCAATGGTAGTGCTCTTATGGCTTCAACCCTCTCTGGATCAATTGCCAGTCCCTCTTTGGAGACAATATGGCCTAAAAGTTTTCCTTCATGTGCAAGAAAGATGCACTTCTTGGGGTTCAAAGACACTCCGAACTTTCTACACCTCTGAAACACTTGCCTGAGGTGAAAGAGATGGTCTGCTGCATTCTTTGAGAAGACAGTGATATCATCTAGGTATATCAGCACTATCTTATTGATCAATCCTTTGAATGCCATGTCCATTGCCCTTTGAAAGGTAGCAAGACTAAAGTGTTGGACAGCCCAAATCGCATCTTCTTGTAAGCATATGTGCCCCATTTAGTTGTGAAGGCTGTCTTGAATTGGTCTTCTCCCTTCACCATAATCTGATTATAGCCTGAGTAGCCATCTAGGAGAGAGAATCTCTCTGAACTAGCTACAACCTGCAATATTTGCTCCATGGAAGGGAGTGGGTAATGATCTTTGAGAGATGCCCTATTGAGGTCTCGGAAGTCCACACACAACCTGATTTCTCCGCTCTTCTTCCTGACCGGGACCAAGTTAGCAACCCAGATTGAGTGTTTGATCGAGAATATAATGCTTGCCTCTATTAGCTTATTTAGCTCTTTCTTCATTAGAGGCTCAATGTGAGGGTTAACAGTGTCTCGCTTCTTCCCGATGGGCTTAGCATCTGGATCCAATTCTATGGTATGTTGTGCCAATTTCGGATTGAATCCTCTCAAGTCTTCATAGCTCCAAGTGAAAACATCGGGGAACTCTTGACAAAGTGAATAAAATCAGATTTCTCTTGTGAGGTACTTACCTTGCCAATCTACAATGTTTTTCCTTCTTCCACTAAAATAGGCTCTAAATCTTCACCCTTTACTTGAATGTTCGCTTTCTCCTTTCGGAACCGATCATTCGGGTCAAGATTGACTCCAAGGTTATGAGGCCTTTTGGTAACTTGTTGGTTCTCAACCGCACCACTTGTTCACCATACTATCGATGCAGCTTGTCTTGATTCCCCTGACAGAGAATTCAGCTTCTTCTTGTAGGAAATTAACAATTTGCTGGTCATTCTCAAACACTTGCCAACTGACATTGTTATCCGGCACTGAAGGCCTCACAATCACGTGGATGTTTGGCTGTACCTTGTCTTGTTGAATGCTTTCCATAATGTCAAAGGCTGCCCCTACTGCTGCAAGCCTGTCAGCAGCTTGATTCTCTTTCTTGGGAATGGATTCGATGCCAAAACCTTCAAAATCTTCCATGAGGTCCCACACCCTATTCTTGTAGCACTTGAGTAGATCATTCTTGGCAGCATGTCGTCCCTTGACCTGATTTACAATCAATTCACTGTCCCCAAAGACTTGCAGATTCTTTATTTTTCTCTTGATTGTCCAATGCATCCCTTGCACCAAGGCTTCATATTCGGTAGTGTTATTTGAATAGGAAAACTAGAAACGTAAGGTGAGTAATACCTTATACCTTGTGGTGAAACAGTATGGCTCCTCCTCCCGCACCTTGCCTACTCCTTGATCCGTCAAAAAATAGCTGCCATACCTCATTGTCATCGTTATGGCTTGGCTTGGTGATGCTAGGAACAGGTTGATTTTCTTCATGTATACAATAGACTCCCAGCTCAGATTCTTCTACTTCTTGATAGGGATCAAAAGCATGTATCTTGTTTTCCCATTCATCAAGAGTTAGGTCCGGGATACTTCCAACCTTGGTGTCCCATCAAAGCACTAGGGTGATCTTCTTGATCGAATCTTTGAGCAATTGGCATTAATCGACTTGGAGTGTAAGGCTCAATATGGAATTTTGCAATAGGTTCGAGACCTAATTGTAGCCTTAGTTCCATACCTTGTTCTAAACAAAGCATGTGAGACCAATCAGCAGACAAATACCCCCAATCTTGGTTGTGAAGTCCCTTGACAAGCAAAGGGCAAAGAGTGGTGGAAGGTCTATGACTGATACATCTTGTAAAACAACAACATTTGGAGATGCGTGCAAGGTAAGACTCAAATTTTTAATCACTCCAATTGTTGCTATTGTTGTCCCATCTAGCTGCATTACCCCTTTTGATGTTATTTCATATTGGAGCCCTAGTTGATCAGCTATTTATTTGGGCGTGATGAGAACTACTTGCCCGAATCAATCATGTAATTATCTACTAGTTTATCCCCAATGATTAATGAAACATAGAACGGAGGGGGATTCAACATGTTACCTTGTTGTCCTCCATGACTTCCTTCAGGCTGGGCAGCATTTGTAAGCACTTTGTCTTGCATCTGAACCTGCTGATTCGAAGTTGGCCAATCCTTCATGGCAGCTTGCAGAAAATCTCTTTGGCCTGGGATAGATAGGGATTCCCACATTGATATGTTGACCTTTGTCTTCTTCATCTTATCAATGATACTGAATGGTGATGAAGAATCTCTCTGCTATCCCTTGGTTTGCACATTTACTCCTTGCACGTGGGCAACAACAAACCGGTGCAGCATCTAAGTTGGCCTAGGGGTTGTTCTTGGCTGCCCTTGTGCATTTGAAACTAGACTTTGCTTGCCAATCATTTGTGGAGCCGTGGAAGGTTGTGGATTGGTCGGGGCTAATGGCTGTTCTTCACCCAAATTTCTCCTCTTTGACCTTGTATTGGTTCTGCAACACCTTGAGAAACTGCTTGATTCATACCACGAAATCCTCGCTTGCCGGTTTACCAATGTGGTGTCATTTGGGGCTGATTCTTTGTTGGAATGTCTCTTGTTGTGATTTGTTTCCTTGATCGCTCTCTACCTCCACACCAAGAGTTGTCACCATCAATGCTTGGTTGAGAGCACCATTCAAGAACATAGATTGGTTATGAGGCTCATTGCATGGAAAGCACCAATCGTATTCCTGAGCAATGTTGTTCTGTGTTAGCACTAATGCCTTAGAGGCAGATATGGCATTTGGATTATAGGGCTGGAATGGTCTATTGGCAGGGGGCCTTGTTTGATTCATATTTGTAGCTGGATTAGGTGGTCTTTGTGGTTGGTATGGCTGCCTATTAGGCTAAGCTTGGGGTTGATAAGAAGGTCTGAAACCTTGGGCTTGTTGCCTCTTGAGAGTAACCAGCTCATTGCCTAGGTTTTGCAACTGTTTCATGACCTCTTGGAGTTCATTTGAAGCACTAGAGGATGAAGTGGAAGCTTCATTTGAACTCTGATTTCTAGGAGTGGGAACAGGAGCCAAAGTGGGTGCTTGACTAGTGCTTGGATTTTCTAAGTTTGGATACAAGGGCATGGGAGGCCTAGGAGCCAGTTTACCAGCTTGAATAAGATAGTTTTCAGCCCTAATGGCAATGCTATAAGCCATAGGGATAGTTATGCCTCCCATGGACTGAATCAACATAGAAATATCAGAATTTAAAGCTTTAAGGTAATATAGAAAAGCACCTTCTACTGTTGGCCTGACTGCCACTGGAATCCTATCCCAAGACCTTTGAAATCTGAAGTTGAAGTCAGTCAGCTACTTGTTGGGGGATCTCTTGATAGTTGGCAGCTGCTCTAAAAGAGACAAGTTGTCTCCCTTCTCTCCAAATTTCTCGTGAAGTGCAATACACAGCTGATTCCAGTTTGTGATAGAACCAGCTCCGAGGCTCCTAAACCATTGTAATGCTTTACCCTTGAAGGAAGATGCCAGTAACTTGACAGCCACTTGCATTTCATTGATTTCATGGATTGCACAAAGGTTAGCAATATCTTTAACATGATCACCTGGAGTAGTCTGATTTTCTCCGATGAAGCAGGAATGTTCTTCAAGGCTGCAATAGGAACTGGATGTTGTGCATTGAGAGCAAGTGGGATGCTGCCTATGAAGTTGACGTAGGGATTGTTACGAGCCATTCGATTGGTCTTAAAACCCTTGTTGATCGAATGAAAGGCCTACCAGTGGAGGAGTTGAGAGAGTTCTGTTTGGTGGAGATAGAGACCTTTGAATCCTTCTTCCTCTTTTCCTTCTTCTTGGAGATAACTGCATGTATTCAAATAGCACTTCTTCTTCTCCAACTCTTGACCTTGTGGTGATTCTTCTCATGAGTTTTCAGGCCTGCACTACTAAAACTAGATGATTCTTCCCCTTGGAGTCGCCAGATATGCAAATAATAGCTCTTATAAGCAAGAAAACTGTAGCAGATGCATATCAACTTTTCTGCAATAAAAATGAGACCTCTAGTGTCTCACCGGGCGTGCCAAAACTGTTGTTGTAGACTCACAGCACCCCTGGATGCAGATCAGGCTTCTAGGTTGATGTTCAGGCATCCAGTGTGATTACACAACATGGAATCCTTTCTCCAAGTGTGGGACTTGTAAAGATGAGAAAGGATTCTCTAGAGAAGGTTGGTTCTTATTCCTCTGTTCAGATGCACACAAAAATGTAGAGGGTTTACTAAAACCTAATCTACTTATCAAGGAGACAGGTAAGAAAATGCATAGAATAAAACCTAAACTACAAAGGTGATGCACCAAGGAATGTTAGACACTCGTTTTGCAAATTTAACACAGACCACATAGATGCAATACAAACACCATGCATAGGTAACCAAACTGCAATAAGAGATCAAAATGACAACAATGAATACATGAGAGGGTTGAGAGTCAATCACAACATATATATTATTGCTCAAGAGTCGATACAGTACATTGCAGTGGCCAAGAGGCAAAAATACTGGCATTACAACCCATATGGGAGGTTTGAAAGCTCCACAAATTCTCTTGCAAGCGAGGGAAGAAGGGAGGATGCAAAACAAAAATGTCGACCTGTTAAAGGAGCTCCTCTTTACAATATATATGAAGAAATGAGAGGGAAGAGAGAGGAAATCCAAAATCTACCCCAACCACTTCTTGGTAGCATTTAAAATCATCTCATTATGATAGAAGTGGCGGATCCTGGCAAAACGGTGGGTTGCCTAACAGAGGCGAGCGAGTTGTCTACTGCATTAAAGTTGGTTATTGAAGCATTACTTCTATCTATCACCACTTTTAAAGAAGTTTTCTTAATTTTCTCCTCCAAAATCACCAAAATGCAAGATTTATCCTAGAATCATGTAGATAATTTCAACATCTTTCCGTTGATATAAGGAACATGAAAATCGAGCTCTGGATCGAAAGATATGATGATCTCGAAGATTTAGGGCACTAAAAAAGCCAAAACAGATTTCAAAATCTTTTCCCACGCTCGCCATCCGGAAGACACGTGGCATGCTCAGTTCACTGAGCAATTCCCTCTCTCCACCTTTTCGCGGGCTTTCCTTTGAAATTTCCTTGCGGGCCCCTTAAACTTGGACACGTGGCACTATTTCATTAGTTCGGATCGAGTGCTCGAAAACTCGCCCCTTTGACGTTTTGGACCTTTTTCCTTGGCAACACATGTCATGTTGTGATTCGTCCACGGGCCTGCCGGATTTTCACATCCACCGTGTCCTTCTCGTCCCGAGATGTCCCAAACTGCCCATGGGCAAATTCTTTCATTCACCGAAATGGGCTTCCACGTCCCTTTTCTGGCGGTGACACGTGGCGTGATCTGATTGGCTTTTGGCTCCTTCGGCTATCCGCGTCCCACACGTCCCTTTGTCCCACTTATCCTTGTGCTAAAGTTTCCTGTTTCATCCGAACCGGCCGGTTCACGTCCTTCACGTCCATTTGTCCCAAATGTCCCAGACTCTCTGGGACAAATTCTTCCAGTTCGTCCTATTCGGCCGGTTCGCGTTCCTTTGTCCCACTTGTCCCTGAGCAGTTGGTCAATTTTCTTCTCCCTTCGACTGGGTTGGCTTCTCGCGCCCTGCGCATCTTTCTGGTCCGACTGTCTCGGTGCTACAGTTCTCTGTTTTGGGCGAACCGGCTGGTTCACGTCCTCCGCGCATTCACGGCCCAGATGTCCCAGTGCGAAAGTTTCCTGTTTAGGCCGAACCGGCCGGTTCACGTCCTTCGCGTACCCTTGTCCCACTTGCTCCCGGTAAAGGACTTAGACAAATTTTCTTTCTTTCGGCCGATTCGGGCATTTCACGTCCATTTGTCCCAGCTGTCCCTTTACTGTTTGGGCTGCCTGTAGGATTTTCGGCCGATCCGCGCCTTGACGTCCCAAATGTTCCGACTGTCCAGGGGACTAGGACTTAGCCGATTTTCACAATTTTTCTGGCCCAAGCTTATTTTCCCAAACTTTCTCACATTTTCTCGAGCTTATTCTTTTCAACCTAGACAAGAGAGTTAGAAAATTTTCTGAAGGGACCCTAGAAACATGATTTTTGCCCTGGATCAATCAATTTTCCTGGGACTTGAGAATCCTGATCTATGTTATCATTTCAACCCTGGGGGGGTGAAATTGGATAACATTTATATAGAGGGATACAACCCTTGTCCCTTGATTGAATGTGCTAGATGGATGCCTTTGAAATGATCTTGTGCCTTTGGATACAAGCTTAGGTGATAGCAGATAATGCTAGTGTTTGGCCCCTTATTTGATAGTTATAACTATGTATATATATATGATTCCCTTGTTTGAATTTTGTAATTGACAAGGAATTTTGACCCAAAAGTGTAAAAGATTCCCAAGAAGTAAAAGATACCCACAAGAGTGAGAAAATGATATCGAGGGTTAGGAGCACCCAAAGGTACAAGAGTGCATGGGCACTTCTGATCTAAATGGGTGTTGGTGTTTGAGGTCATAAAATATAAATAAGTCAAATACCGACAGGCTTGTAGGGTGTGCAAGGTTAGTAAAAATATAAGAGACAAAGCAAAAGGCCCAAAATATGTTGTTAATCACTAGTTTTCTTTCTTAGGAATTATGTATATATTTGTATGCTCTAGGACCTAGAAATGTACCCAAGTGCTTAGATTTTGTGTCTACAGAAAACTATGTATGGGTATATGACAAGATGTAGCATGAGAAGTATGATGAAGTTGTAGATGAATTACCATTAGATATAGTGATTGTATGAGGTGGGAAAAATTATGATGATTGAGGAGTTGTAAATTGGATTACCCTAATTGTGACCACTTGGTTAGTGCAAATAAACTTTACACATTGGTGTAGTATCAAAGTTATAGCCAAATATTTATAGAGCCACATGTAACCTAGACACATGTTACGATATGGAAGAGAAGAGGACACCAAGAATGTAAGAGGAATGGTAGTAGGGCCCTCTGTAAGTTTTAGTAAAGCATTCCCAATGTTTGTGTGAGGATCAATAATGAGATCCTTATTAATGTATCTAAAAGAGCATAGTAATACAAAATTGTACATAATATTGAGAGTGGTGTTATCAACATAGACGTTGTATATGGGGTGTTGGTCAACTGAAGCAAGGATGTTTAGTATATCAAAGAAAAATCAATGTACCATATTAGTACTATTAAAGGCAATATTTGGTGAGAAGGTCATGGTGAAAATAGTTCCAATAATTATACCAAATATGCTACCATAAGATGGTGGAGGTGGGACAACAAAATAAGCATTGTGGACTTTAGGGATAGATTTAGTAACATCATGTATTGGCATTAGATCACTAAATATATTTTTATTTTCATTGTCATTATTAGCCTTGGGTTGAGATATTATCTCATATTCAATAGTACCAAGATCAAGTAGGTATTGGATAACATGACGAAGCTTAAAACAATTGTTAGTTGAGTGACCAAAAAAATGGTGGTATTCACAATGAGAAAGGACATCAAATTTCTTACCACGAGGTGCACTTGGATCAACCTCAAGTGGTGGAGGGAGAGATACAAGGTTGCACTCAAGTAATTATTTAAGCACTTTTTGAGATGAGCAAGAGGAGGTGGGTAAAATTCCAACTAGAGGTTTATAATTGTAGCATTGAAGGTTGTAACATGACATTGATTGTGGATTTAGCACCGATTTTATCATCAATATATTTTCTCTTAAAAGTGTCTTTGGATTGAAACTTGTGAGTAGAGGTGTTAAGAGGATGAGAAACATATTTGAGCTTGTTCGTGATAAGGATATTATTTTCACACTCTTTCAAAGTATTACAAATATGATCAAATGAATGGAACTTTTCAAACATCACCAATTATTGCAAAGGAACTAGGATACTTTAAGTAAAAATATCTTATAATTTGGTATTTTGGTCAATAGATTGTTCATCTCAAAAAAATTAGTCTTATAATGCAAGACATAATCAATAATGGGCTCATTAGAACCTTGTCACATTTTAGCCATTTGAGCATATGACACTTTTTCACGAATGTTGATAGAAAATTATGTAAGAAATTGATTAACTAGATGAGTGAATGTCGAATGAAAACATGGGTAGATCATAAAACCATTGTAAGGTGAAGTCTTTGAGATTGTGAGGGAAAATCTTGGTAAGAAATGTATCATTAGAAGAATAGTCCAAGAAATCAACGTGAAACATACAAATGTTCTCTTCAAGGTCACCTTTACCATCACACATATGAAATTTGGGAGAGAAAAAGATAATAGGTAAAGGGTATGAGGCCAATTTGGATGCAAGTGGGTTATGAAGTAGTTGAGTAGAATCATAGTAAGAGAAGAGTTGAAACACCTTTTTGTAGTTGTAATATTGGAGATTTCAAAGTATGAGTAAGGAATTCAAGAGACTATTTCTTAGAAGAAGAAGCATGTGAAGCACTGTGAGTATAGATAGGTGATGCAAGGATAGTAGTGGTCATAAGGATAGTCATAATAATACTACGAAGCATAATATTAGATAGCCCCAAGAAAACATGAATTATCAATGTAGGGATAGTTAATGTATGCATAATAGATGATAAAAGAGGATTATAATCAATTGTATAGGATGCAATAATATGCTTGAGTTGATCGTGAGAGGTATAAGAGAAGGATATTTTTGTTGTTAGGATTCTATTATAGATAATTTACAAGATATTATGTTATATAATATCATAAAATATGATTTCCATCCATGTCATGAGTTCCCTCACCTTGTGTGGTATCGGTGTAGATCTGTGAATACGAGAATGAGTGAAGATATCAATATGTACTTAGTCACAAGAGCTATGATAGATGTTATGAACAAGTGGTAGAAGAGTAACATGGGTGGTGTATTGACAATAATATTTGGATAATCCATAGAGATTATTATAATTATCCATGATATTTGACATCATGGTGTATAATGATCACTTTGGAGATAGTAGAATAAGAATCCTAGGGCAAATAGGGTTTGGGAAATAAGTTTGAGTCGAGATTCGGGTTCACCAAATGTTTACATCTTAATTAGATTTTAGAATATTATGATATAGTATATTGTATAAAAATTTAAAAGGGTATGTCAATGGGGTTTGGGTGGATCGGTTAAGATGGACAATGTGTCCGAGATCCACCCAAGTTCAAATCCCACTAGGCACGATCCCCTTCAGGGTGGTTTACTGGTGGTGGCGGGAGTTGCATCACCGGTAGGTTGCTACTGATTATCGGTGGTGGCAGGAGTTGTATCACCAATGGCCATGGTTTGTAGCTTCGGCTAGTGGTTATCAATGGTGGTAGTATTTGCATCATTGGCATTGGCAGTGGCTAGTGGCTCTAAAAATTATAGTGGCGGAAAAAATTTCATCATCTATATGGGCTTCGTGGTCATAATTTGTGTTGGTTTCGTTGGAATATCTTGTCTAAAGGACATTATTGTAGGGTGGGGCCCCACCAACCCTCCAGTTCATAGCTCCAATCAAAAGTGTTTATCAATAAAAAATAATTTAAAAGGGTATATGAATTAACAACAAGTAGACTATTGTGACCTAATCAACTTCCAAAGTGGCAATTATAATGACCAAATAATGCACTTGTACTTGAAATGAAATAAATTATAAATGATAAGTAACTAGTTCAAAACACAAGAGGAGAGAGAAAATTAGTTGTCGAGATTATTTTGGAGTGATCTCGGGTATGCAAAGTAGTGGAATAAGAAAATTTAGAGTTGTAGATTTCGTGCAAAAGATTACGAAACCAGAAGAATATGCGGAGTATAGGACTCAAAAATTATGCATTGCCTAAGCAAGAAATGTACAGTCAAGGACAAGGATTGTATGGTTTTAGACTAGGAGGAAATTAGGTTATAAAAATTTCTAGGTGCTTCACTTTTTTGGAAATGGTTTTTGTTGTGTGTCACACTTTTTTGCACAACCTCAGGATGACCTCTAAAAAATTAAAAATCCTAGCAACCTATAGAACCCTTCATCATATAACCAAAGGTTAAAAACATTTGTGTGTGTGTTTAAGGTTGGACGACCTTAGGCGATTAGAATCCTAGTTATTGAACCAATCCAAGTGTTACACTACATATCCTCACTATGGAAATCAAGCATCATGTAGTTATCCTAAGTTCTTGTGCAAGTGTGTATAGTTAATCAGCCCCCTATGGGTGCCCTTGTGTTTCTTGATACAAATATAGTGTGGAGAGGTAGTAGTATATATGTACCCATCATTTTAGTAGTGATATATGGTGTGCCTCAACTATGCAACCTGACCCTCATGTTGATTGAAACCCTAGTGTAATGCTTGGAATGTATTTTCTATTACATAGGACATGGTTGTATTATCTTTGCATGCATGTAGATGTGTCACATCGCAAAACCATGCATTTATGTTTTGAAACATTCGTAGAACGAGTGGTAGTGACCATTATTGATAATAGAATTATTTTTTTGATTTGCTTGATTAGCATTATGGCACTATTGGTTTAATAATAATTATTATCATTGATTAATTATGCAATACATGAATATTTGATGAAAAATATAGTTATTGATTACTATTATTGTTTTTAAGTTGTTTATGATTTATTTAAGTTGATTTGATTTTATTGAACATATAATTCATGAATATTGTTGTCTACTTATGTAAAAAATTTATCATATTGAGAGAAAGGGTATCATCGGGGAGAAAAAACAAGATGCAATAATGGGCATGGATAAGTAGATGTTCTATGTGCAATTTTAGTGCATGAGAAATAATGTAAAACCATAAGTAGGGTCGTAGTTTTCCTTATTTATGTTTTTCACCTTAATTGTTATGGCTTCACTTTATGTAACAATATTGTTTGATGCCTTTGTGACAAATAGGCCTTTGGCATATTCTCGTTATGGTGAGAAGTGTCACGTCACATTTTGTTTTAGATAAGTGGTGCATTTTTTCTTTGTGACAATGGCTTACTATCACCATGACAATTATGTCATAAAAATGCATTTTAGCGTTGATTAAAAGAGTAAGGAAATTAATTATGGCACTAATGATTAAAATAAATAATTAAATTAATGATGGTAATACCATTTACACATTTAGCCAATGCTTTTCTTACACATTTTTCAATCAATATCAGTTCTAAAATATCCTATGCTCAACTTGCATAAATCAAACAAGGATCTAATGAGCATCTAACGGACTATGTATTACACTATAAGAACAATTTAGCTAAGATGACCAATGTACTCACGGATTCGAATTGGGAAATATTTTTGCTCAAATTCTCTTAACTCTATTACAAAATAGCGTCATCTTTGAGACCTCTCCATCATTTGATCAACTATGTCATACTCTTAAGTTATGCAAAATCAAACTCTTATCTATGGGAAATCTCAAATATCATGATCAGGCTTCATCTTCTAATCGGTTTCAAAGAAAATATACTTTCAAGCCATCTCCTAAGCCCACTGAAGCAAAAGCTATTGTTAATGATGTTTCTAATCTGAAAAGCTTTAATGGAAACCTCCTAAGCGTGTATTTACAAAAATTCCTTATGCTCCACATCTTCTATTGCCACAACTTATTGAAATTAATCTTATTACGCTTCCACCAAAGCATTGAATCTTGATCCATCTCACCCTAAATGCCATAATTATGACGAAAATGCTAGATGTGACTATCATCAATGTGTTGGGCATTCAATTGATCGATGTTTCAAACTTAGGCATATCATTCAACACCTTATTAATAATGATGTAATTAATCTCCTAAGCCTTTGGCATCCAAGTCAGTCAATGAAAACCAAAAGCTCAAAATATTCAAAGATCTATTACCTAAGCATGACAAGCAAGTTGTTGATTCTTCAACTAATCATACATATCATGTTGTGTCTCCTCCTTCATCGGGGCTCTTGATTTTCTAGTTGTTCATATTGATGCATCTCCACCACTCATCACATTATTTGATCATGATTATCATGCTACATTTTCTTATAATACACTACACATCAATGCTTCTATTGGATCTTATATTAATAACACTATGATCAATCCATTGACTCTATTGGTGTGTGCTCTCTTGCACTCCTTGTCACTATCAACTATCCACTCTCTCAAATTTCATATCCAATTCCCAAATTTTATGGTTACATCAAGCTTCCAATTATAGTTGGACCTCTCACCATGTTTGTGTCATTCGTTGTGGCACCTTCAATCAAAGGTTGTGACATGCTCTTGGATCTTATGTGTCTCCATGCCTCTCAAGCTATCTTTTACATGAACCACTTATGTTTCAAAATCATTCACAATACGGAAGTTTTCACTCTTAAAGGTGTCCCACCATCCACATTGTTGCCTCTACCTCCTCTTGAGGATTTCATCTCACTAGCTACAGCATCTAGGCCCCTGGGCCTCTCAAATCTAAGGCATTTTTTCACCTATCTCTCTTATTCACACACAACCTACTCATTCTCATCGGTCTACTAGTCCATATTCTTGGCCTAAGTTCCCTACTCGGGCAACCCCTTCACATAGGATTTCACCACCTCCTTAGCCTCTCATGTCTCCTTCACATATGTACTCATCACCTCCTCAGTCTCCTTCACATAGGTACTCATCACCCCCTCGGTCTACTTCACATAGGTGCCCATCACCTCCTAGATCTCTTTCACATAGGTTTTCACCATCTAGGCTTCCTTCACATATACTTAATTTGTCTCACACACCACCGATCTCAAAGCATGGTCACACGTCATTATCTCCTCATACATCGGGTGGGGTCCCTTTCTCTTCACCTTTATTAGATACCTTGATCATCATCATACACTTGGGGGCATCATACTTACGTCTCCCCCTTCTCTAACATCATCAGTGTCTATCGGTTATTTTATTACTCTCGATCTTCATACTTCATATTTCTAAGCATCATTACACAACTTGATACACATATTTTATCGTCACTACCCTATGACGTACTCTTGTGCTAAGGTTCACACTTGATTGTTGAGGGCATACTACATCCATGAACCTCACACACTACACATTTCACGCTCCACGCTTCATGATACATATTTATAGCATTCCATTCTCACACATCATATTATCCTATGATGCACTCATGTTAAGGTTCACACTTGATTGTTGAGGACATACTACATCCATGAACCTCAAAAACTACACATTTCTTGCTTTTTGCTTCATGATATATCTTTCTAGCATTCAATTCTCATACATCATACTACTTGATGATGCACTATAGTTCCATGGTTCATACTTGACTGTTGAGGGTCTAAATCTGAATTGAACCTCACCTCGTCGTCACCTTTTACACTCTACACTTTATCATCTATCTTTCTAAAGAACTCTTTCAAACCATTTCCCAATGACTCACTCTTGTTCTATGGTTCATTCTTGATTGTTGAGGGGTATTTTATAAATGAACCTCATCTCATACACATTCACTGGGGCACACTACTCCTATCACATTTACATTACATACAATTTCATCCCATTCACACTCATATAATATTGCATTTCTTAGTTACACATACTCTTTCTTATTTATGCTTACATGTACACTTTTTTCCCATGCTAGAAGGACACTTAGTATGTCAATATATTTTTCTATATACACATGCGTGTTCACTTATTTTTAGTTGTGGATGCAGAATTCCTACATATTTTTACATGCACCAATGATGCTTGACATTGTAACTCTTACCAATCCCACCGAGGCTCTGAGGGAATCTATATTTACTACTCTCACACATCAAAAGTGATATTTTTCATTATTTACTACTTCCTAATCTTATTAGCACACTACTTATTCCATTACTACATACACGTATTGAGATAATTTTTATTTTTCTAACATGCTAAAGGTAACTTCATGTGCGAAATTTTCTTTGCAAGACTATATGCCACCATGGTATGTCTTTACATCTTTTCTTGACATTGTTTTATCTTATATGTTATTGTTTATAGGCTATGCCCTTTGCCTTGTATACACCTTTGTATGTTTTTGGACACTTTGGCCTTGATTGTCTTATGACATTGTGAGTGTTGTCCCATGTCTGAAACCCACTTTTCATGTTCTATCTTGTCTTATTGCTTGATTGATTACACATTATCTTCTACTTATATACTTTGATCACACTAACACATGTATCTAGCCATTTTGTTTGCACGTGTCTTGGTCTCTACCATGCACATTCCCTCCCCGCATGGTATCCATTTTAGATCAGTTTCAGGTCCTCTCCTTTGGACTACATGCTCCTATAAGCATCACATGCACCCCAAATGAGGGGGTATACATTGGGTGAATCAGTTATCCCATACAACATCTCATAGCTATGGTTCGAGATATGCATAATACAAAATCAACACAAGCTACAATTTCATAAATGGGCGAGAATCGACTTGGGTCTTGATTTAGCATAGACACTAGTGCCCATATATAGACATTATTTCCTAGGTGCTTGACCTCCCTTGGGCATTTTGTGTGTACTGGAGGAAGATATGATTACTTTTTGAGATCAACACGGTTCACAAATCAATTTTCATAGTACAAACATAGGCCTCCAAAGAAGAAGAACGCATTCTTTCTCCATTTCAACTTGGAACAAATACATAAATAAATATGGTATAACTAAAAAAAAACATGATCACACCGACTACGGTGGTGTATAATTCGGGAAGCAATCATGGAAGGAGAGTAACACTAGACCTCTTTCCCCAAAAATCTTCTCGGCATGGCATAAGATCGCCTAAAAACACACACTTGGCATGATATCACCCAAAAAAATTCTGTACGCAGTAGTTTTAAGACATTTTTCTATCCTTTTACACTCATGATCATCAGTGCACACTTTCCTTTTACTACTTTTACACACATTTACATACTTTTACAGAGTTTTCATAATACATGACTTTGATTACTCTTTCACTCTTCTTTTGTAGGTCCATCCTTAATACACAACAAGAAGCATCCCTACATCAAGCACAACAACATGGTAAAACACAATACACTTCACCCCTAGGGTCACTTCCTCTTTCTCAGTTTCCACGCTTCATTTTTATCACTTCACGCTTTCACTTGTCTCCTCAACATGTTATCATCATCACATTCTACATGGTTATCATGTACACATCTTTTATCTACTTTATGTTATCAATTATTCACTCAACAACATAAAGTGGGGAAAATGTAGACACAAAATCATGCACTTGGGTACATTTCTAGGTCCTAAAAGCATACTTGCATTCATATGATTCCTAAGTGAGAAAACTAGCAATTGATAGCTATCTTTGGCCTTTTGTCTATGTTTCTTATTTTCTATTTGGTCTTACACACCCTACATCCTAGTTAGAACTTTATAACTTTATCTTTCATGACTTTGGACACCAGCACCCAACTAGGATGTCAGCACCCAAGCGCCCTTGTCCTCTTTGGGTGCCCCTGACCTCTTTCCACTTTACTCGATCTTTTTGGGTCTCTTTTATCTTTTTGTCTTCTTATTTTCTTATGGGTCATTCTTCCAGTTGTTAATGTTAAATTCAACCAAGAAAATCATATAAATACAAAGCTATGTGACCAAAATAAAGGACCAAGCTCTAAGTATCTATTATCATCACCTAAGCTTACATCCAAAGGCATCTAAGAGCATCAAAGGCATCCATCTAGCATCTATACAAGGGACAAGGGAATTCATTTTCTGCATAGGAATGGTGAATCTTTCTTTTATGGTTTACAAGTACATCAAACGATCAAGGTGTGATATACAAGTGACCAACAACAACTATCAACGACACTTGTGTGACAAAGCTCTAAGTATCTATTATCATCATGTAAGCTTGCATCGAAAGGCATCTAAGAGCATCAAAGGCATCCATCTACCATCTACACAAGGGATAAGGGAATGCATTTTATTCATAAGAATAGTGAATATTTCTTATACGAGTTACATGTACATCAAACAATCACCTAAGCTTGCATCCAAAGGCATCTAAGAGCATCAAAGGCATCCATCTACCATCTATACTAGGGAAAAGGGAATGCATTTTACGCATAGGAATGGTGAATCTTTCTTTTACGGGTTACAGGTACATCAAACGATCAAAGTGTGATATAAAAGCGACCAACAACAACTATCAATGACACTTGTGTGACAAATCTCTAAGTATATATTATCATCACGTAATTTTTCACCCAAAGAAATCTAAGAGCATCAAAGGAATCCATCTACCATCTATACAAGGGACAAGGGAATGCATTTTCTCGCATAAGAATGGTGAACCTTTATTTTACGGGTTATAAATACATCAAAAATCACCTAAGATTACATCCAAAGGTATATAAGAGCATAAAAGGCATCCATCGACCATCTATATAAGGGACAAGGGAATGCATTTTCTGCATAGAATGGTGAATCTTTCTTTTACCATCTATACAAGGGACAAGAGAATGCATTTTTGCATGGTGAATCTTTCTTTTGTAGGTTACTGGTACATCAACTGATCAAGGTGTGATATACAAGAAACCAATGATAACTACCAACGACACTTGTGTGACACCAAAAAAATCAGAATAAGGACACATTTTTCCTCTTGTGTTCAGCCATTTTCCCAACCTAATATGCCACTTAGTATTATTCAAGACCGATCTCATTATCAACTCAATATTGTAGTGCAACCCATATTCTCAATTTATCCCACTCCTTATTCTGACTTAGTTTCTTGAAACTTGTCATGCACACATATTAACCCAACTTCTAGGGAGAATTCTGGCTTGCTCGCACTTAAAATAGCTTGTCGAGGTGTTAAGTCATCTTGGTTAGCAAAAACTCGTAAGATTCCTTATTACGTGGGTGTGTTTAATCTTAAATACCTTAAACTCCTCCCATGCAAATAATGTGGGATAAAATAGAAAATTTAAGAAAGGTCAAACTCACCCTACTAAGTTGTAAGTTCAAAACAAGTCGCCCTGCAAAGTAACCATGCATCGAGATGGAGAAAAGTAATATATATTTGTACACATTGTTTGGAATAAAATTTCCTTTGCATTGTTTTCCCATGTAGAATATGAGGCAACAAAAATAAAAAGAAGTGAGGAAAATTTGCATATAATCTTAAAATGGAGTAAAATCCATTAGTTAACTTTAAAAATAGAAAACGGAAATTTTATTGAAATCCATGGCGACACAAATATTTTAAGCTCAATAAAACTTAAAACATTAATACCAAGGGACACGAGATATTTTAGAGGAAGTGATTGGTTGGAGGAGACACACACAAGTTAGTTTAAATATTTAAAAAGAGCATAAGCCGAAAAGCTAAAAAGAAAGCATAGATGTAGAAGAAGGAATTCAAATAAATTCCCAAGTTCGCAAAATATTTTCTTTAATAATTCATGTTTTTGTTTTCATTTACATAAATGAGTATTTCCTAAGTGGATAAGGCTATGGGTTGTGGATAAATAATTAAAGGGTTCGAAACCCATTATAA